>CM076260.1:102917342-104117342 GCA_038380795.1 Pyrocephalus nanus
ATGGGAAGGGACCTATTCTCAGCAGCAATGAGGCAGAGAATAAAAGAGTTACCTTTTAATTAAATTTGCATGCACAGAAAGAAAGTCACATTATTCACCTTGATGAAAAAGGAACTCACTTACCTGCTCTCCTTACAAGACTAGCTTGATTAATCATTCAAGGGACGACCTTATCTCTCCATCACCCTTCTCCCAGAACTTCCAGGCAAAAGTGCCTGTTAGGAGCAACCTGTGCTACGGTATTTTCTGACACTAACAGGATGGGGCAGCATCTTCTCAGGAGTTGCCCAAGACATGTTGCAACGTAGCACTGCAGGAGGTAGCATGATGTACAGCACAGCTGTACATACTTGACACTGCTCACACTGGCTTCAGGCTCAGCAGGACAGACTTGTGCAAGGCCTGTGCTATTTAGTCCTGCCTGGTGTGGGTCACACAGAGATCAACTAATTGCCAATTTTTATTTACTCTCTAAAAATTATTTTTTTTGCACACTTGTGTTACATAAACAGTATCAGAGAAAAATGTCAGTAATTTCCAATGAATATTTGACTCACTTTAGCTAATGGCAATTCCATGTGCATTTTTACAATTCACTGCTATGACAAAAATCAAGTTTTTTACTCAAAGACATCCAGTATAATGTTGCACAACTCTTTTTGCTGCAAGAATTATGATGGAGTAACTACATCAGTGGATAAGGAAAGGGCTAGAGCTGTCATTTATCTCAACTGCTCTAAAGCCTCACACAGTCCCCCACAACATTCTTCTCTCCAAATTGGAGAGGGATGGATTCAGCTGGTGGACTGTTAGGTGGATTAGGAATTGGTTGGATGGTGACATCCAGAGGTTAGTGGGCAGTGACAAGTGGTATCCCTCAAGGTCTATATTTGGACCAGTGTTATTCAATATCTTAACTGACGCCATAGACAAAGGGTTCAGGCGCACCCTCAGCAAAGTTGCAGATGACACCAAGCTGAGTGGTGCTGTTGACACACCTGAAGGATGGGATGCCATCCAGAGGGACCTGGACAGGTTTGAGAAATGAGCACACAGGAATCTCATGGCGTTTAACAACCTGGTATCAACATAGGCTAGGGGTGAACGGATCAAGAGCAGTCCTGACAAATAGGACTTAGGGGTTGCTGGTGGATGAGAGGCTGGCCATTACCCAGCAATGTGAGCTCACAGCCCAGAAAGCCAAGTGTATCCTGGGCTGCATCAAAAGCAGCATGGGCAGAGTGAAAAACAAAGTCTCAAGTTATGATAGGTTTTAAATAGGATTTTATTATATGGAAAAAGCAACCAGCATGCTGGGCTATAGAAAAAAATTCTGCGCACCGATACAACGTTCTACGAACATTTATTCTAGCTGTTTCATGCATATTCATTACATCATATACATATGCATTTAACATATGTTTATTTTCACAACTAAAGCTAGGTTGTTATCTCTACAACAGTGAGAGTTTCCCTATAATTCATACATTCTCAGACAACAAGGCACCTAAAGGATCACTGACTTAACAGAATTCTACCATAATTCATTTTAGGAAAGCAGAGATGGTTTATAGCTTATGACCTGATGACCTTAACAAATGGTCTGCTTTATTTCTTTATTGGGGGTGCAATTAAGTTTTATACTCCATTTGTGGTGTTGTTTTATGAGGCCCTAATAGTCTATTTGTTTCTTTCACTGACACGAATTATAACTGTGTTTATTACAGGTCGAGGGAGGTGATTCTGCCCCTCTACTCCCCTCCAGGGAGACCCCACCTGAGTATTGCATCCACCTCTGGGGTCCCTGGCACAGGAAGGACATTGATCTGTTGGAGTGAGTCCAGAGGAGGGAAACCAAGTTGATCAAAGGGGTGGAGCACCTCTGCTATGAGGAAAGTTTGAGGGAATTGGGGTTGTTCAGCTTGGAAAAGAGAAGGCTTCGGGGTGACCTAATTGCAGCCTTCCTTTACTTGAAGGGAAATTACAGGAAAAATGGGGCGAGACTATTGTTAGAGTTTTATACTTTTTTATTTTTCCTAGTGAATTTCTCCATACCAACCCCATGCTAGCCTCCAACTAATAAGCTAAGACTCCATCGTTAGGTGAGCCCAGGACTTAAGGACTGCTTCATTGAATTGCTAAATAACCTCGGCACATCAGCTAAAGTCGGTAAGGGAAACTCCATTCCCTCTTGTAGCCACAGTTGGAGGGAAGGGACAGCTCAGGGTTTTTTTTTCCCTCTAGGGGCGGGACTTTACTTTTGCCCTGGCTCGGGGAGTGGTGTGGAGGTGAGGGGCTCCGGGTTCACTTTTTTCTCCGTGCCAGTGGCAGTTTACACTCATTGATGAGAAAGGGGAGTTCCAGCCAGAGCCAGCCTTTGACAGCTCAAGTCCACAGGAGCAACCGCTTTCTCCCTATCCCCTTCGGGGGTGGGCAGCATTCAGCTAGAGGGCTCTGAGCAACCTGGTCTAGTTGAAGCTGTCCCTGCCCACAACATGGGGGTTGGAACTAGATGATCTTCATGGTCTCCTTCCAACCTGAACTTTTCTATGATTCCATGGATAACATCGCTATTTAATGAAATACAAAACCAATCTGTTTTAAAAAAATTACAAGGGAAAAAGACTAGAAGATTTTCTCTGTATGTGTGTGTGTCTTCCATGGATTATCACAAAATCCTCCCAATAAACTAAAAAGAAAATCTCTTTGGTCAGCATTTGTCTTTGAGACAAATTAATCTAAAATGTTCTGGAAAAATGGAGGGTATAGAAGCTCTTTATGGGTATCACCAAGGACACTGTGCTCCATGCAAAGGAATCAGAAGGTTAAAAGTGTTCAGCAAATTGTTTCCTATTTTCTCTAATTTGCTTTCTAACAAATTAGAGGAGGTATTCTGTTTTCTGTTATACAGCAGGACCCATTTTCCCTTTTCTCAAGGAGACTCTCCCCAGTGATTTTTATCCATACTACAACCACCAAGAAGCAAGCCATTTATATCCTGGGTATAACAGGATGGGCAGTTTGTGAAAGCAAGATACTCTGTAGGTTTGGTAGAGCTTCTGTAGCTAAACAAAAAAGGTGCACATGAAGTCAGCCAGCTAGGAATAGAAAGCAATCCTTAAACTGCTTCAACTAAGGTAATAATAAGTAATTACCAAGGATAACACTTGCAAAAAAAAAAAAAAAAAAAAGAAAAAAAAGAAAAGTTGAGCAAATGATTCTGTCTGCTTTTATAGCAATTACAGGTTATTTGAAAATATCAGATATATGCAATGTATGTGTCTGAAAGAGAGAAACAATAGTTTTAGAATCAAGAAATTGCTCAAAAAATGATGGCCCAATAAGATAAAATAATTTCTCAAACAGAATAAAAAAAATAAATTGAATACTAATGACTGCCTAATAGCTATAGCCTTCTAGGTAAGCCTGTAAATGATTTACTCTTGTTTTTTATGCTTATATGACAAAAATACAAATGTTTTAGTCTGTAAGTAGACAAAGATAAGCAGAATTTTGTTCCCTTTTTTTCATACTATTTTTCAGTAATGCATGACAAATTAATCTGCTGAGTATAAAAATCACTTGTTTTCAGGAAGAAACATCTGCCACTGTCATACAGGGCTGTACACTGTGGCTCTTTGAGAATTAAACAGAGCTGATGTGCAGCACTAATGAAAAATGCTGGGAACCAGGATCAAATCACCCTCACAAGCACTACTACTACCCTTACTACATGCATCAGCTGACATTAAGAAAGTAGTCTGAACACAGAGATATAAAACCAAAAAATATATCTATTAAGGTTTTATTGAAAAGGCATATGCCTTTGGAACAGATGCAAGAGCTGCACATCCTGACAGTCCTGGCTCAGCTCTCTGCCAGAGACAAGCTCCCTGGTAAAAGCTGTTGTTCTGGGAGATGCCCCACCTGAGTTTCTCCCCGTTTTGCTTGGTAAACACTGAGGCTCATGTCCTTAATCCCCATTTGAGCTATGCTGCAACATCACTGCAACCATCCCTGTGCTTGAGCAAATGCTTCACGGATCTGGATCCCAGTCTTCAAACCTGGTTTCAGAGCTCAGTCTTGGACTTGCCTCACCACCTGACAATCTGGGCTCTGGGGTGAATTTGATGACCCCCCCAGGTCTGCCCTGCTTGATTTGCAGCTTGCACTGGGCTCCCAGGTCACCTCACCTTGCACAACAGATAGCTCTTGCTGCTCTCTGGCACAAGGTGCTGCCAGGATACACCAAAAGGTATGCTTTCCCTGTCACTGCAGGGCTTTGGATGCTGTGACTGCACAGTATCTCCTCACAGCAACCAAAACTAAACCAGCTTCAAGAACCTAACTGCAGCCCTGCAAACATCCTGCCCCAAGCATTGGCTACAAAAAGAAGCCAAAGAAGCAAATGGCTTTTCCAACAGAAGAGCATCCTCCTTGCATATAGAGATACAGAAAGGAGATGACATTTCTCTTTTTCCCCTGCTCAGGCAGGATCAAGCCCTAAATCTGCTAAAGAAAACAATTAAATGTGAGCTCCATTGATAAGCTTATTATACTGTTAGACAGCAGCTGGGAGAGTTAACCTCAATCTGAAATCACCTTTAGCTCTTTGATAGAGTGGTGACACAGGCATGCAAGTCATCACAAACATCGGGACTGCAGAAGTGTTGTCTGTGAAGGGACAGCATTTTCAAGTTAAATAGGTTTGTAGCAAGCCCAACTGCAAATGCACAGTGACTGTGGCATCATTTAAATTTCCTTCCCCTACAGATATTCCAGGCTCCATTGTTTTCTATTAGTAGTTCTTTTCTCCTGTGTTCATTTGCCACTACAAAGGTCAGAGGAGAGCAGTTCAGCACAAGCTGACCGAAAGTTCAGAGCTCACCTCACTACAGAGGTGTAATCAATGCATCAAACCCAAAGGATAGCATTAATTTTCCCCTTGCAATGTGTTAGACCCCAAAAATCAAACCAGATGGTGAGCTACTGCTTTCCAAACATGTTTTATTCATGAAGTCTATTTCAAACAACACTGTATGTCATTTGTCACACTAAATGCAGATGAGTCTTCCCAGATTTCAAATTCATTTCAAAAATAAATGTAGTTGCATGTTTGGGGCATTTTCTAGCCAAAATGCCATTGGTTTAACATGACATAAAAAAACATCAGGGCACTAAAGGTAATAGGCTGTCAGGCAACTTCTAAGATGTAGGTGTCCATATAAATCTATGCACTCACAATCTAATATTTGATAATAATAAAATAAATATAAAAAATAAAAAACAGCAGCCTACCAAGGATGAGTAGGCAAGTGAATCTTATGTCGCCCTCCCACCCACCTCTTCCCTGTTCCTAGCAGCTCTTTGTTCTTCCCCTGGCTATGAGAGGCTTCCACTCCTAGCTGCTCAGTGAGAGGGGGAGTCAGATCTCTGGGCTCTCAGTAGGGAAAAAAGACTCAAGGAACATCTGATTTGGGGATCAGAGGCCCTGCAGCATGCATAGGAGTTCATATCAGCAGGCAGAGATGTGGTTCACCAGAATCTCAGCACATCACGTGCACTGAACTCAACATGGGGCTTCCCACTGAGCTCAGCAAGCTCATTGTAGCCTGTGCTTCCATCTCCCAGCCCAGAAGACTTCTCCATAGGAAACAGATCAAGTGAATTATAAAAATCAGCACAAAATAGTCTCATTAACAGAATATTATAGTGATATGGAAAAAAAAAAACCAACAAAACCAAAACATATACACAAAAGCAAACAACCCACAACAAACAAACCTACCCACCCTAAACCACAAAAAAAAACAAAAAACAAAAAAAAACCCACAACCAAACACAAAACCAACAAACCATCACATATCACTTTTGAAGACTGACCTAGAGCCTAGCATCACAGACTTCAAGGACTTGTTTTCTGTCCCCACAGAAGGTCTAATATCTTGCAAATTATCAGTGAAAGCAGACACAGCATTAGCAGTTGTAAACCCCAAAACTTCACTTAGGCAGTTCCTAAAAGGAGCTTTTTGGGGTTTTTTATACCCTGAGGGAAAGCCAGGGAAAAACACAACAACATGTTTCAGGAAGTTAAACAAAAAACTTTTACTGGCAAACTTTAGAAAATAAGGGAACTTGGCAAAGTTTAAAGGGAATATTCAATCAAAATAAAGCATTACACAAAGGACTGACTTAGCAAACTCTAACCCATCGAACCTTAAATTACTCAGATTTCAAGAAGAATAAATTAGGAGAGGGAAAGAGGAGCCCCCATTGCCATGCTCAAGTTCAGGTGGAAATGCCCAGTACCTCCCCCATGGTGGGGAGTTTCACAATGGGTGATTTAACTCTGTGAGTCATGGGATATTTTTGGAATCTCTGATGGTCTAATTGTTGCAGCTGCCTTTTATGACAGTCCATTATGGCCCATTAGCAGAGATGACCCCTCAGGCTGGGTGTGAAGGTGTTAATGCCTTACTGGAGGGGAGTTACCACAGCTGAGTCATTGGTGTGAAAACAAGAGAACACTCATTCCCCTGCTTTGAAAGGTTTCTTTAAAACCCAGCTTGTAGCCAGAAGTGTCAGGTGTGCCCTGGGCAGCTGCTGCAAACAATCCATTTATTAACAGTCCATTAGAAATTACACAGAATGTGTAGAACAAACAGTTTGGGTTATACCTACATAGTGATAAACTCGTCCCAGCCCCTGTAACTAGGACACACAGCCATTAGTTTAAGCCCTAACAGAAGTATGTGGAAACCTACTTCTCTTGTAGAAGGGAGTACTAGTGATAACCAAAATGGCTTTGTTCTCTCCTTGCTTGTACTTTGTTCTTTGAAATACGGATGACTCAAATGACCTATTCCATCACAGTCCACAAAGTCAAGCCCCTTGCTCTGGATTGAATAGTGCATTGAGAACAACCTAGAATTGTTAGCCACAGTTTGTAATTGCAAACAATAAAGAGTAAGAGGCTGTACAAAACACCCCCACTGTAATTACTAGCCAAATAATTACTTCTGCACTGAATATACTGTACCAGCCGAGGAGTTCAGTGGCTGCAATCAGCAGCTGACCCACAGGAGTTGGGTAAGGTGGTACCTGGGAGTTGGACAGCATGATCTGCATGCCCCCCATGTGGGAAGAAAGAGCCTGTGTCTATTTAGGTCTTTTGAAATTAATTATCTTTTCTTTAATGAAATTAGAAAATCAGTCACAACTAATTGACCTAATGAAAACATTCCCCTACATATGTGTACATACATACAGAGCATAACTAACCAGTGTCAGAGCCCTGAGTGCACTCGAAGGCTCTCAATCACTCTGACCTTCCTCACCTGGGACTCCCAACCAAACCTTTGCCCATAGTGCAGAAACTCTGGACAAGTTCAGGCTGCACTCCCACTCCTCACCTGAGATGTGTTGTTACTCATCCCTGTCTCCTAGGATATACCCTGGACTGTCCTTGTAGTCATCCATCTCCCCCTCCCCACCCTGCTGCTCCTGTCCTCTCTCCTGCTACTGATGGCCTGGATGGACCCCAGTGTAGTTCATTCTTGTCCACTCACTGCTGGACCCGGTTACCAGCTCCCTTCACTGTCACCCTGCAGTCACATCCTCAGAGTGGGGCTGCACTCTGGCCAATGAAGGTGCTGGGTGTCCCTTGGCTCCCAGCTCACCACCTGCCTTGTGAAGCAGCTCCCTCACAGGCAAGGCCAAAAGACTGCCTCAAAGTCAGCGATGACCTTTTCAAAAAGTTTCATTTCCTCTGCAGAAGAAAACATTACCAGATTTTACAGGTCCTACCGATTATAACCATCTCCACTAGAGGTTTTAGTTCAACTCTTTGAAATACTCAGGACTGCACTCAGATCTGTTCAGCTGCACATAAATCTAAGCTTAGCTTCAGAAAGTAAATTCATTTGGCCCTAGAAAACTCTAAGGGTTCATAGAGAACTTTTTGCCTCTGACAGGATGTGCTTAGATGTTTAAACAGCATAAGCATGATGTATCATCTGCATTTCACAGTAGAGAAGCACTATGTGTATAGTGCAACAAGCAGCACTATCAGTAGGGTGATAAAAATTATCTTTCCCTGAGTTTAAACGAAAAATTAATTTAGTTACGTTAACCAATCACCTGCACTCAGCCATGATTTTTTGCACATATAATTAGGAAAAGTCAGAGGGAGGCCAAATGAGGCACAGTTGTTAGCAAAAGACCTTGTAAGCACTATGGAAAAAACATGGTCACTCATTGAAAAATTAAGTGATGAAAAATTCAGACATCAATGACCAAAACAAGACTCAAATTCTCCATTTTCCATGAGGTATAAATACCTGCAAAGTTTATGATGAGAACTAGACTGTTGGCAGGTTGACATTTGAGGAAGTTCAGGCATATTTGGATTACTACCTACTGGAATTTTAATAGAAAAAGTAATTATGGCAAGGAGGAATAAGAGGCAAAAGTGAGTGGACCTTGCAGTGTAGGTGACACACTGCATCTATTTCCCTCTCAGGAGCTATGGGTGCAGCACTACACTGAGCACAAGCCTTCACCCCCCACATTCCAGTTCCACTCCTATTTCTCGTGCCAGTTAGGATCCTTAGCCCCCAGCTTCAAAAGAATCTTTTCTCAAGCATAATGGTAGGTATTAAGGGGTTTTTTTTCCATCTGGAAGAGATAAATACAAGAAAAATCACCAGGCCAAATTAACTCAGATTATTCAGATTACAGATTTTTCACACTGAGGGCAATTATCCACTGGAAAAAGCTTGTCCAAATGACGGGTTCAAATTAGGACCAGCACCAGAAAGCAGCATGATTTCTTAATGACAACTTTTGGCTAAATTAAATTACTGTGCTTCAGATGCAACAGGGAGAAATTGATGGCAGTGAGGAGTAAATGAGGTAAATCAACAGTTCTGTTTAAATAAAACCTATTACATCATTGCAAAAAGGAAAATGTAGCAGCTGTAGCAGTGAAAGCAAAAATTATTTCCTAGAGCATCACAGATAATTGTAACAAGTGAGCAGCACAGAACTTATGTAAAGAAAACTAAATAATCAAATTAGTGTAGACAAAAGGTTTACTGCTACATTACATTCATGTGCCCCTGAAAACATAAAATACAAGAGAATGAAAATTCAGAGATTACAATTTAGGAACCACATTTTAGACCTTATTGCTAACCAAAAACAACTTCTGGGCCCATCCCACTGTTGAGGGGGCTTTTGGTAAACACAAAGTAATGCTTGAGGGAAAGACAGGCTGTGCCAAATCATTCAGGAATCAGATGGATTTAGAGAACTAGTTTTTAATAACTGTCGCTCCATTACTCACACAAATCAAAGATTTACTACATCACCTTCTTATCCTAGTCATCAAAGACATCTCAGCATAGTCAGGTCACAGACTAACCCAGAAACCATCCCACCTCCACTGACTGACAGCAGACCTCTGGAATAACTCGCCCGAGGAGATACATACTCAAGGAGACATGCCAGCCCTCCAGGGTAGCAATTCTTTCTTGCTTCTTCCCCTAGTTTCCTGTTTTAAACTTCACATAAGACCAGCTTAGCCAACCAAGGCTGGCTTTCTTGCTCTGGCTGGGAAAGCCTGTGATCTCACTGACAGCCCAGAGCTGTGCCTCTGGTACACCAGCAGTGCTGCTGCCATGCCTTGGGGAGGCTTCCAAGAACACCAGCAGCACCAGCCCCCTCTAGCAGGCAGGTGGTCCCAAACAGCCTGTGTTCCAGACAGAGGGACATCCCTCTTTTTTCACTGTTTTCTCTTGTCTTGGTCTCAGAAAAGCAAGGTGAGATTCTAGCAACCATCCCTCTGGCTCACTTTCTTCTCATTACCTCTGCAGATAAAGGTTAGACATAATCATCTCCCATACCAGCACTTCAGAAGATGACAAAGATGTCCCTCCTCCCGCCACATAAAAATTCTCTTCTGCTCCCAAGCAATTCATTTTTTTTTTTCTCCTTTTTCTATAGCTAGTAAAAGGTCAAAAGGAATTTCTTACAAGCAGAAGCCATGAGGCCAGGTAAGTAAACATATCCTGTCTTTAAATCCCAGGCTGTGCTTTACTGTTCGTGCCATGCAGTGACCTGTCTGCACCTGGACAGAGACAAATCAGACTTCAAACTCTACACAAGTCTGAGGCTACACTCATCCACTTCTTGAAACAACTCATATATGTAATTGCTCAACCTGAACACTCATTTCCTAGTGGCACTCTCTATTTTAGTCTCCAGTTAAAAAGAAAAGGGTTGAAAGACAATGAAAGACTTTCAGTGGTATTTGATAGAGCTAAACAAAATAACAGGAATACCTGTCCATGTTTAGAAGCACACCATTTAATATTTGTCATAATTCTACTATTTATTTACATTAAAATACTGCACTAAGTATGAATACATATGACAAATGCATTTTTATACTCAGGTATTTATCAAAAGCATATTTTGATGCTAGTTCACAACTCACATGTTGAGTGATGGAAGCCATTCATCAAGGGAAACTCTTGTGCTCTCCAAAAACAGAAGTATTAGCCTGTCAGGATAAATTTCGGACTCTGAGTCTAAGCAATTAATTCTATTCACACAATAGAGAAAGTGAAACCTGAAGAGGCAAAGACACCTTTCAAACCACTTCAAGAAACACACATTGAATGAATTTCTACTCCTAGGAGAAAGAAAATCTGATAATTTTAAAATGCACTGAAAATGAAAACACATCTGAGATTTTTAAGGTAGCAAATTTAGCACCTGATTTCAAACAAACTTGTGGGGCCTGAATTTCAGCAGGTTATTGCTGATAAACTTCTGAAAAAACAGATTCCTTTTGAGCATGCTCCTATCTTAGTACTCAAACAATACTGGAGGGACACTCAAAGTTCTTGATCTGAACAGCAAAACCCCACGCATCTCTCCCAAGGCTACATGTATCAGCTTGCTATTACATACTGGGGGTTGAAGGAACACATTTTGTCCTCTTAGATCACTTCTGTTTCTAAAAATTAAAACATGATTGATGGTCTCTGTAAAGCGTCAGGTCTAAAGCCACACACTTGCCTGGGTGTTTTACCTTTATTTAAGACTCCAAGAGATTTCACTCAAAAGAACTCTCTCAGAGCCTTTGGTTCTTTGATACCTTGAATCACATCCAGAAAACATGCTACAAGTTCTTCCCAAAAGAACTTCTGTTAATTCAGTGAGAAAATAAGTATTTTGGCAGAAGGGTTTATAAGATTAACATACAACAAGGAGAAGCATTCCACAAAGGTACCCAGGAAACACTAACCACCAGTTTAGTGAAATGCAACCCCATGTGGGTTTTAGCTTACCCATAAGAAATTAAGGAAGGAGTACAGAAAGAAAGAAAGAATTAAAAATAAAGAAAGAGAGATGAGAGAAAGAGTAAAATGCCTTGACTCTCTGTAACACTGCTCAGAAATAACTAAAACATCCCTGTATTATCAATGCTGTTTCCAGTGCAAATTCAAAACACAGCCCCATACTAGCTAGTATAAGGGAAATTAACTTTATCTGAACCAAAACCAGCACAAAGCTTACAATCAGTTGTCTAAAAAGCCAGTGTGATCCAAGGAGTTACAGATCAACAAAACAGGCAGCAATTCTTGAGGGATAACACTCCCAGGATTCTTAGAGAAAGCAGAAGGATCATCTTCAGAGGATCGGAATGCCCTTTAATCTCCATCCTTATCTGCCAACAGGTGCAACAATCAGGAGTATTGTCCTGGGGAGGACAGAAACAAAACTCTGCCTAAGCAGAGTTTTTAAAAACAGGGTTTTTAAAAGAGGTGGCAGTCTGCATTAATCCTGTAGCCCACACCCTCTAGAGCCAAGGCTGGCAGGGAACTGCCTACAGAGGCTCTCCATCCCTGCTGCTGCCTGCCAAGCTCCTCACTGCTGGGCCAAAAACACCACCTAGTGCTGGCAGGGCTCAGCGGGCTCCTTGCTCCTGTTCCCTAAGGTGCCCCAGGGACAGTCCAACACCAACTCCCCGCTTAGGGAAAAAAAAAATAACATTCAAGTCCCAGTTCTCTGTTCCCTTGTGATCTACAGTAGTTACCTTCTCCCCTGAAAGACCGACTGCCATTTACATCATCAGTGTTATTCTGCTACACCACAAACCAAAGCCATGACATTCAGACCTAGAGGGTTCACAACCAGACTGCATGTATTTAATTAGTGGCAGATTCAAAGGTTACCCCCAAGCTACAAAGCAGGAGTTTTAGTACCACTGTACACTATAATTTCAATAATCTAATTAAATCTGTTTGAAGCTTGGTAGAAATAAATGAAAGTTATTAGAGAATATAAAGTTCATCTTATCTCTTGCTATGTAAGCTTACATACCTCTGTGCTTTATTTTCAGAGAACAGGTATAAAAAAGTAGGCCAGGTTGGACAGGGCTTTGAGCAACCTGGTCTAGTGGGAGGTGTCTCTACCTATGGCAGGGGGGTTGGAACTAGGCGATCTTTAAGGTCCCTTCCAATCCTAGCCATTCTGTGATTCTTTGTAAGGATTACACCAATTATATGTTTATTAACCTAATCAGGTTGGGGATGGTCTCTCCTTGTCAAAAAACAGTATACGTTTACAGTAATAACTTTTAGAGTGCTTCTAATTTACTGACAAGACCTAATATTCATGTTATATCCTTCAACATGAAGATGGAACAAAAAAGAAAGCTTTAAATAGGTGAGATGTTATATATCCAAGCAGCAAGCACGATCTGACTCAACCATTTCCTCTTTGTTAGTGTGAAATGTATATCCTTGTCTCATTTGGTATCTATTGTCATTTAGATGTTGAGATACACTGGACTGTACTAGAGCTCTGCTTCTTTAAAACTTACAGATTTCTTGGTCTGTCACTATTTTCCTGCAAAGTAATGTCCAAATGGCATCTCTGGCATTTCAAAGTGACAACAAACAAGCTGAGTAACTGCCTTCTCTGGAGGGGAGAAAAAAGAAATCGATAACAGAAAAAGAAGGCATTTGCTTATAGTAGGGTAATGAATTCCCAGAGCAGGACTAAGCAGACACACTGTCACAGTGAGAATCAGAAAGTTCTTGCTTTGAGTTTTGGCTTCTGAACACTAATAGAGAGGGGTCCATTAAGTCATTTTGTGTAAGGATAAGAGGGGTAAAAAGAGAAGGGGTGAAATAAGAACTACAAAATCCATCTGGGAAGCGTATCTACCCCTTATTATGAATACTACTATCAAGTTTTCCAGCTGAACCTGGAATGCATTTGCCATAAAAGTCAGTTATCTGTTTACAAATGAAAATTAGTGCATGAAATAAAGCAGTACCTATACCAAGAAACCTCCTTTGGTGTAAATCAGGGGTTTTTTTTAAATCAGCTCTTGTTATCACCTAACATACAAAAGACACATTATACACAGGATTTTTTATGTCCATTTGAATATGCAATGGGGCTGCTAATTGAAAAATAAAGGCCTTTTTCTTCAGCAGCAGAACAGTACTCCCAGACTGCCATTACAGTAGCCTTTGGCTACAGTTCTGCAGGAACATCTACTGCCCATTCTGTTAACCCAATTATTGATTTTCCACTGAAGTGAGACTAACAGACCTGTACTTTCCTGGGTTATCCTTGCCATTTTTGAAAACTGAGACATTTGGCAGCTTCCAGTCAACTGGGACCTCCCTGGATTCCCAAAGCCAGTGGGAAAAAAAACAAAACCAAAACTAAAAAGTAAAATGAGAGACGTTTCACAATGACATCAGCCAACTCTTTAAGTATCCTTGGATGAATCCCATAAGGTCCCATAGATTTATAGGGATCCAGCTGAAGCAGCAGATCCCTCACAACTTCAGGGCCAACTGGGATTTTATCATTCTTGCAGCCATAGTCCCCCAGCTCAGGGTACTGGTACCCCCTTAGTCCATCAACAGTGTTGAAGACACAGACAAAGAAGGCATTAAGCATTTCCACTTGTCTACATCCCTGTTTGTGAAGTGACTTTCCTCTTCCTGTAGTGGGACTGTAATGAGTTTCTGCATCACCTTTTGCCATTAATGTATTTAGTACATTAGTATTAGTACTGCTGTTGTTACTGTTAATTTTCTTATTTCATTGCTGTTCATAGAAAATTGTTCTTATCTCAACCTGTGGTCTTGACCTTTTGGCCTCCAGTTCTCTCAATGCTTTCACAGGCTGAGGGGTAAAAGTGAACAAACAACACATAGTATGGGGTATGTCAGGAGGAACACAAAATTAGGAAATATCATCACAACAACCCTCTGCAGTGCTACAGACTGGGGACAGAGTGGCTGGAGAGCAGCCAGGTGGAAAGGGATCTGGGAGTTTAGATTGACAGGAAGCTGAACATGAGCCAGCAGTGTGCCCAGCTGGCCAAGAAGGCCAATGGCATCCTGGCCTGGATCAGGAATAGTGTGGCCAGCAGGAGCAGGGAAGTGATTCTTCCCCTGTACTCAGCACTGGTGAGGCCACACCTCAAGTACTGTGTCCAGTTCTGGGCCCCTCAGTTCAGGAAGGACATTGAGGTGCTGGAGCAGGTCCAGAGAAGAGGAACAAGGCTGGTGAAAGGACTTGATCACAAGTCCTATGAGGAGAGGCTGAGGGAACTAGGGTTGTTTAGCCTGGAGAAGAGGAGGCTCAGGGGTGACCTCATCACTCTCTACAACTACCTGAGAGGAGGTTGTAGCCAGGTGGGGGTCGGTCTCTTCTCCCAGGCAATCAGTAGTAGGACAAGAGGGCATGGGCTTAAGCTCTGCCAAGGGAGATTTAGGTTGGATATTAGAAAGAAGTTCTTTACAGAGAGAGCAATCAGGCATTGGAATGGCCTGCCCAGAGAGGTGGTGGATTCACCATCCCTGGAGGTTTTTAAGATGTGGCTGGATGTGGCACTGAGTGCCATGATCTAGTAATCACAGTGGGGTTGGATCAAGGGTTGGACTTGATGATCTTGGAGGTGTCTTCCAACCCAGTTAATTCTATGATTCTATGATTCCTAAAAAATGACACACTGATTATAGACTCTCTCTTTGATGCCAGGCTTTCTCCTACATTCATGATGCCAGACTCCCTCCTTCTTTGATGCCCAAATCCTTCTTTCCACTGTGATGCCAGAATCTTTCCTTGTTCTATAAAGTGAGAATACCACCTTCCTCTATGATGCCAAACACCAGTGTGTTATCAACACTCTTCTAGCTGCCAATGCAAAGCACAGCACTGTGAGGGCTCCTGTGGGGAAATGAACTCCAGCTCAGCCAGACTCAATACATACATGCATACACAGACACATCCCCCTATACATAAAGTATATATGAGTACCTACTGTTGGAGAGTCCAAGAGTCTAACTGCACAGTAACTCAAATCCAGTTTATGGTAGGTCAAAGAGGTTTTCTTAACCATGATCATAGTGAACATTCAGAAAACATCTTCCCCCCCCACACGCCTGTTCTCTGCCAAGTGACTGCAGACATCTCAGTGCTAACAGAGCTGGGTTTCCATCCTGTGAGGGATAGATTCCTAAGTATCTTCTTAATTGCCAGACTAGTAGGGAATCAAACTATGAATAGCATGATAATGCAGAGAGGTGCATTAGGAGCTGCTCATTCAGTCTTATACAGACAAACACCTCTTTATGTCAGGCAACAACTTCTAAAGTGTAAAGTAATATCAATGTATGACTTAAAAATAAATCAGGATTTACAGTTTTTGCAGTACTGTTTAATAAACAATCACCTAGAAAACCATTTCCCAAGCCAGGTGAGAACAACTCCCAGAGTCCAGTGTGAACTCATGGAAGTAGTTATTCTCCAACTAGCAATTTCCCATGTAGAAATATGAACATCACTTCTAGAACCTCTAGCAAGAAGCTACTCCTGCCACTTTCTGAAAATCTCAAAGTGATGAGATATCAGGTAAACTACTGCAGTATATTTCTTTAACAATTTACTATGGCAGCTTCCACATTGACATTATCTACGTCCCATTAGACTTTAGAAAAAAAAGGTAAGTCCTCATTTCTATTCTCTTTATATTCCAACTTAAGCCTTTCTCCCTTTCCCCCTCCATTTTTCAATGTGCATCAATAGATTTCACTCGTAAGACTTATTTATTCAGTGGGCAACTGAGGCTTTGCCCACAAAACAGTTACAGCACATTCAATCTCTGCCCATCTACTGTAATGCTGAACCACTCAGAGATGCATCACATGCTGTAAAACATTAATGAAGTAGAGTTTCACATTAGTGGAAACTAAGGGGGAGAGAGGACAGGGGCATCCATTTTGAAGGTCAGTGCTTTCCACCTTTCTAAACTGTGGGGTAGTAGCAACATACCTTAAACTGCAAAATACACTACTGCTAGGGGAGAGGGGAAAAAAAACCCCTGGACTATGGTATAATTAGGAAAGAAAAATGCTCCTCAGAAGAAATGCCCAGGTGGCACGAGGGGAACCATGGGTGTAAAACCCATATGTGTTTGGATGCCATCTGCCAAGGTATTAAAAATCCAATTCCAGGCACAAAAAGAACCACAACAAATTCAAGAACCTGCCGAGCACAAGGATTGTGAAATCCTAGCCTCAAGAGGCCAGGAAGAAAAGAGTTAACTAGATGAGAAATCTGTTTAGTACTACACTTGGTCATCCTTGTAAATGTCTACAGTTCTAAAAAGATAAGCTAGTTTGAACAAGACAGCATATTTGTACTTTTGAGAATCAGTACAATAGCTGGCTTTGAAGTACTTGTACTTACTGGCAGAAATTATTTACTGCATCCTCTTTTTCAGTATAGGATGGAGTCATTATAGAGTAAGTATCTTAGTCCAGAAACACATCCAAGCACTTATTCATGGCTGCTCCTGTCCTCTCTCTCATAAAGTTATGTTCCTCAGAGGTAACTCTGCTCTGCACTTCAAACCAACCATCAGTGTAGTGCACCACCAACATTCCTGATTTATACATAATTAAAAATGAGTCCAAGACAGCAAGCAATGGGCTTTGGGAAGCAAATGTGGCCTTGATGCAGACCTCTCTTCTTCCTATTTGGGATTTAGACAAGATTCTGATTAAAATTTTCTTGTGAGTGCAAAAATCAGAGGATAAAATGTAAACAGCCAGTTTACAGAAACTGTTACCTCTGAAAGACAGATAAACAACAGGATGTCTGTCCTGTACAGAGGCTTCTCTGAGCTGGAGGTTAGCTGCACAACTGTTTCCAAAGTAAGAATGACTAAGGAAACAAAAGAGAATAAAACTTCAAAGAAGTTGCTCCAAAAGAGCAGCAAAATGTCCCTGGCTCATGGGACAGAAGCGGAGGGGCAGGAGGTGGGAAAAGAAAGGGGAAAAAATACCACACCAAAAACAAACAACAACCTAAACCAAAAAAATACCCCACCAACCACAATCCAAGCCCTGTCAGTGCCCTGCTGCTCCATGGGGCTGTGCTCATGAACAGACAGCCTGTGACTGAGAAGCTACAGGCCCCTAAACACATCCTTACTGTACAATGTACAGGGCACAGATGCATTTTTGCTAACAGACCAACGTAATTAATTTTGTCCCATGCCTTTCTTATGTAGATGTCTGCAGAATAGAGGTTATTCTTCATTCCATTTCTATCCTAAATCTCCAGGAGGGTTTCTGCCCTTCCCTCCCCCACCCCCAGCCTTCTGCAACAGAAATGGCTAAGAAAATAAACCTCTTTCCTTAAACTGGTATTTAAGCAAGTATTTCACATAAGAAAGGACTCTGTCTTAGTGAACTCCTGGGCTGTCAATAAGGCTTTTAATTATTCAATCAATAATTCATGTAACCTAAACAATTGATTCATTATATGGCAGATGCACTCTAAGATAGAAGAGATAAAACAGTAAGATCAGCTTATTTGCTCATACTCCCCATGCCTGGCAAACCTGCGCTCCATCTCCCAGTGGGTGATATCCTAAGTAATACCTCCATTCTCCTGGAAAAAGAAGTGGGTACCAGGCTTCATGCAGAGATAGGCTCAGCATTAAATTAGAGCAAGGACTTTGGTGCTAAACTGTTTCATCACTTAGGGTTTTAGCTATACTCAGAACCTCAGCTTTCTGGGCTCAGAGATAAATGGCTTTAAATGCTTCATCCAAATTCCCTTCCAGGCATACTAGGGCACATTTTGCTGGGGTCACCTCTCTTTTCAGCTATCTCATCAAGAAACTGGATAGTTCAGTTGGCCAGGTACAGCCTGCAGCAAATGACCGACATTATCATGTTAGAGCATCTTTTCTCTACTGCTTTCATCAGCAAATGAGTGGGTTTTACTCCGAATTGTAAAGGAGCAGCCAAGGCCCAGTACAGTGAAGTAAGCTGTTTCTCTGTGGAGTAGCCACAATATTTTATTTTATTTCCAAGCATTCTATCATTGCAGCAGGGTCCTGCAGCAGTCAGGAGTGAAATTCCAGACCATTGATGCAGGACTCTTTCATGTTGCTATGAAGCAAGTGCTGATGCTTTTCTGAGCAGAGCATCAGAACTACATCACTCCTGCCTCATCTCAGTCTGCAGAAGCGGCAGAATTCAGCCAACATAAGGCAGAAACCTTGAACTCACAGGGTCCTGATGCTGACATATGTGCAAACAAAGCCCTTTGCAAATAAGTCATAAATGGGAGAACAGGATGAACACACTCAAACTACTAGTAAGTTCCAGTGTAGTTTATAAGGCAGTTCTGTGGCTTGAGGAGACAACTTTGAAGGGCTCTGACCCAAAGTTGGAACATAGGGCAGGAAAGAACCATTTGGAGGAAAGGCACCAATCCACTGGTAGTTCTGAGTAGCCAAAAAAGGGATATTTTGGATTATCAATCCAGTTCAGAGGCCACCTAGTCCGCAAACACATACCTACTTTGCTCTTGTAGTGAGAGCAGGGAAGTCACAAAACTATTTAAATCTCACTTTGAAAGCCACACCAGCCCTGCTTCATGACATGTTGCATCTCACCTGTGTAACGCACAGACACCAATGTATAATCACATTGCTTCAAATACAAGGCTTAGAAAGGCCATCTTCTTTCACTGAAGATTCCTCTAGAGGAAAGATGCATCCAGGAATAGCACTAGGATGGGCAGTTTTAGCTCTTGGATAGGGATGAAACATTCTAGGACTGGAGCAGCATGGATCTGCTCCATTCCTAGGACTGCCAAAACTGCTGTCCCCTGTCTGACCATGACTGGGAGAGGTTGAGAACTGAGTCTGTAAGAAGTGCTCTGCACAAAGCACTTTGGTTTTGGGATGGATTGAGAGCTGCTGTGATGGAAACTGTTGTGTGGCTTCACACATACGGTTGGTAATGTTTCAATTCATTTTCCAAGTAGTCATATGTAAATTGTGTCCAGGGCTCTACTGCCATCCACCCCAAGGAGTCAGCAATATTTCCTTGTGCTGATGAAGGGCATTGAGCATCTTCATAATGCTCTTACTTTTTGCCCTCTGCCTTCACTTCTCTGGACCACTTGGACCTTGCAAAGTTTCCCCCTCTTCTCACTGAGCTCTGTAAGAACCCACTTGCATTGAATTTGGTACAAATTCCACCAAATTTGGTGGAAAGCCTTCATCTGGCTCATACAGATTTTTAACAATCCCTTGGCCATTAAACTGGTGAAAAGGATGAGGTGAGTAGAGTTCAACAATTTTGAAGGGGTGCCATCTCTTCTGCTCTGAGCCCCAAGAAATAGCAGAGTCCCCCAGAAGGCCACTGAGGTTCCTGGGGCCTGGATGTGGTGTTTCTTCAGCACAGGGAAGAGAAGGTTGGACGGGAAATTGGAGATGAAGCCAGACCCTATGCTGTAGTGCACAAAGAACAGCAACAGATAAGAAAAGACAAGAGAGACAGCCATTGCCCTGGAGAAGCATAAAACTACAGAAAACTACCAGGAAGTCCTGGCCTTCAGCATTAAGGCCCTTTCTAGATGCTTCATTAGTTCTTTTCAAGACTGGACAATAAAAAATTATAGGGTTGTCTAGAGAGGTAGTGGATATCCCATCCCTGGAAGTGTTCAAGGCCAGATTGGATGGGGCTTTGAGCAACCTGGTCTCATGAAAGGTGTCACGAGATGGCAGGGGTGGACCAGGTGATCTTTAAAGGTCCCTTCCAACCTGTAGGAGCATTATCAATATAATAAATAAGAAGTCCGCATGGACTAGAGGACACCAATGTGGTGTGTAACAGAATGCTTTATTGAGAGAGAACAAAGGCTAAAGTAGCAATTTTAAATTGTAACACGTCACAGCAGGTAACCCTCTCAACCAATCCTGCTAAGGCACTCCACTCCAAAACCATCACATCATGTGAACCAGGGTGCCTGAGGCTTCATTTTGCAGAATGCTCTGCTGGCACTCCTCCTGAAACTTGAAATGCTACGGTCACCCCCATTTATTGGGCATGCAAGAACCATATCTTCTCCCTTTATCTGAGAGAACTGATGCCACATTTCCAGTAGGGCACAGGGTGTTACAGCCTTGCAGCTCTTTTTCACTCCCCCAGGGTTTGCTGCACTTTTGTGAAACAGTTGTAGAAACACTTCTCTAAACTTTCTCTCTCCTGAGAGATTGTATTCTTGTGTACTCACAGTAGCAAACAGTGAGAGAACTCCTTCCTCAAAAAAAAACCCTCTAAAGTAAATCATGTCTGTAATTAAAGTGTCCAGAAAAACAGTTCTTGATTTAATGAAATACCAATGCCTACATATTTGCCTGTGCACACAACCTTTGCAGATGCAAACCGTAGCTCTTCTCAGTTGATTGCACACTGGTTGCTGCTTGGCTTTTTCGATCTGGAACTCAGAACAAAGATCATAATTTCAAATGGGAGCAGGTGACCCTTTTGCAGGGTAGAAAGCATCAGAGGGCTATTGCATATATCTGCCTAGAGTGCTTCCTGCTTTTATCCATATTGGATTTTTTTTTTCACTTTTTCTCACTTCTGTTATTAATCCTCAAACTAAAGCATCAGCAATAAAGATTGAACGATCAACATCCTCACACACATTAGCTAGCACTTTCCTCCATCCAGGAGCTGAGTCCTTGCTGTACTCACCAAGAATGGGAGACACAGAGCTTCAGTTCCTCTCTCATGGGAAGAGCAAACCCGACTTTGATGCCTGGTGATTGCAGTCCTTTCTTTGCAGGATGGGAGACCTGTGGCCTGTTTCCACACCCTCATCCATTCATCAGTAAGCATACTGACAAATGTGACCCAAGGCTTTCCTTTCTCTAGGGAGCACATGAATGATTCAGTTACGTGGTGATTCTGTTGCTATTCGGAGCAACTGGTACTCAAGCATCCTGTGGAAAGAGCTCCTTTTGCCAAGAGAGGGAAAATGAGACTCCTTATGGCTGGGTTCACTTAGAAGTGGAAAACATGCATTCAGAGTCCTCCAGCAGAAAGAAAATTAAATCCCAGGACTGTCTTCTCTGGCTGAATGCTCTACCTGCTATGTTCTGCAAGGAAGAAATGAGAGCAGGCAGAAGAATTTCTGGACCATACACATGATCGCCCAAATGCAGTATCTATTTTGTTATCATCCACTTGTCAAATAAAGCTCTTCTGGTTTATAGAAAATAGCCAAAATAATCTCTGAACCAAAGGGAAAAACATCACTGCAGTTATAGTGAAGTGTTACCAGCCTAGGTAGTGAAACTACCCAAGTGAAATTAATATCAAATTCCTGGAGGCTGCAATAGACAATACTAAAGCACAATCCTTATTGCCAGATAAATGAGGACAAAGGGCCAGCACTGGAAATAGAGCAATTTTTAATACTGAAAAAAAAAAATCTGGTGTGTTCACTACAGACATCAGCAGAGGCCTAATCCTGTCAGTTCTGTACTTATTCAGCTGCATCAAGGATCAGTCCTTGTGGTCATTGTCTCTACCCTGTAAAGATGCAAACAGAAAGACTTCCAGACTTGCTAACATATGCAAAAGTAATTGCTTTAGAGACCCTAGATAATGCAAACAAACACATACCAATTTAATGTCTGCTTTTCTTGTTTGTGAGTACCAAAAAAAAAAATTATCTCAAGGTTTTACATTTAATCATGCTAGGTATGGAGAAGATTTTTAATGAAGTTATACCAGGTAAAACTATGCTTCCTGTATTTACAGATCTACAGTGCAAGTTCCCTAAATCAGCACACTGGCAACAAACAGACATACCAGCAGCACAGAGGCAACAAATTACCAATCTGTTTGAATGGATCTTCACCCCGGCTTTCTAATTTCAGTCAGGTGGTTGGGTGGTTTGGAGGGACTGGGGGGTCGTTTGTTTGTTTGTTTTAAACACTCTTGGGTTTTTTGTACAGTATATGATTAAACATATCAAGAAATTAATCTTGTCATTTCATGAATGCTCTTAGGTGAACTGCAATATAAATTCTTTACAACTAAAGAACAAAAAGATGCTTTTATCCCCACAGTATCTACCCAATAAGTTCTGTTCTAGAGTGACAGGCTTCAGTGTATAAAGACCAAAGAACAATGTTTATTGTATACTGAATTCAAATTGCTTTCAAGTCTTGAAATAAGGCTTTGATGCACACACATGCTTAGTCATCTCCTCCCAAATCATAACATTATTTGCCAACCTGGAGCGGATTGACCCTGACCAGATTCCAGGGACCCATTAAAGCCACTCTCTCACTCTCCCTCTGCAACTGGACAGAGGAGAGAGAAAAAAAAAAAACCACAAACAAACAGTTAAAGGATTCATGAGTACACGTAAGAGCTGGGAGAGTTCACTTGCTGATTACCTTCACAGGCAAAACAGACTCAAAGTGGGGATAGTACTTAAATTTATTACTAACAGGATAAGAGCCAAAGAGTGAGAGATAAAATGGTCTTAAAAACATCTTCCCCCCACCCCTCCTTTCCTCCATGTTCTCCCTCCTCCCCCCCCAGCGGTGCAGGGGGACAGGAAATGGGGTTTGCAGTCAGTTGTTGTTGTGTAAGACCACCCCTCAGGCAGCAGTTCTTCCCAATCTGCTGTCCCGTGGGTTACTCCTCCACGGGGTGCAGTTGGGTCTCTGCACACTAAATGATGCTCCATGGGCTGCAAGGGGACAACCTGCTTCACCATGGTCTTCACCACAGGCTACAGGGGGGCCATAGCTCTCAGTCCTTCCCCTGCTTCCGTGGGGTCCCTCCCACTGGAGACAGTCCTTGGTGGACCTCTCCAACATGAGTCCACCATTCCGGCAGCAGTTATTCCCAATAAATCCCCAAATATTCTGCTGTCCTGTGGGTCACTCCTCCAAGAGATAATAGGATTATCTTTGAGAACCACTGAAAAAAAATAAAAATAAAAAAAAGTCTGCCCCGACAGCGCATGCAGTTTCTACAGCCAGAACATTGCTGGACTAGGAAGCCAGACACAAGGCTGGCAAAGTTAACCTAAATAATTTTCATAACCTTTCACAATATTATTGCCCAGAAACTGTCCTGATAGTTCAGCAATGTGAACAGATATTTGTAGAGTAAAAAGAGAGCACAATTCGATATATTTGTGTGATGAGGCACTTCAGTGCAGATGGACAGAGAAAAAGATGAAAAATCCAGGTGCTGCCACACAGAAATACTGCAAGCTCTTTCTACAGGATCTAGGAGATAACTTTGCCAGTACCCAAATCAAATAAAGGAGCCAGGAAATATTTCCAAGGGAATGGGAGGCAAGACAGAACAAGAAGCTCTTCCAGAGCATGATTTGCCACATCTAAGCTGGACTCTTGCTCTGAATTACTTTTTGCAGCAGCCTCTCTCTGCCCTCTTTGGTTCCTCCCTCCCTATTATCTGCAGAGGACAACGTCTGTCTCCCATCTGAGGTACACAAGTTTTGGGCTCAAAAGTCAGCTTTGCCCTTGCCTCACAATTCCAGTAACTTGCAAGGCTCCCGTGCATCAAACAACAGATATGACAGATGCACTGAAAATATAGTATAGTCTCCTTCCCTAAGTGAAACCAGCACATCTAAAATTAATTTGAATATTAAGAGTTTGCATCACTTTTCTTAAAAGAAAAGAATCATTTCAGGCTTCAGTGGGTCTCTACTTTAAGGTATAGTCACCAATTTCCATGGGCATTGAAAGAGAACTAAAATACCCAGAAAAGAAGCATGGATTTACCTTTTTTTTTTTTTTTTTAACAAACATCTCATGAGGAGGAAGAAAAGATTTTTTAATTTTTTTTTTATTTTACAGTATCTTGGTTCACAGGCAATGGGCAGTTCTTTTTCTGGGTTCCATAGGCATACAGAATATCTGGTAATAAAAACAGACCTAGAAACAAAGGCACTCTGTTACAAACCAGTCCCAGAGAAGGAAAGCATCTCTCTAGCGATACATTTCTCCTAGGAGTGAGAGCAATCATGTCCTCACTTTATGGCAGCACAAGTGAGGAAGGAGTGCAAAATCCCATGTGGCATCCTAAGAAACGTAGTCCCTTCCCATGATGTTAGGAGTTACTTCAGATGTAGGCAACTCAACTTCGTGCAAACAGTGGACTGGCCTTCCAAAGAAATTCAGATATAACAAACACTGGTCACAACCTCCACATCCTTTCCATCTCTCTCCAAAGCTAAACTATAAAGGTGTTCATCCGAGATCCTGAGTTCAAGATCCAGTCTTGGGCTACTCTTGAAAGAGAAGGAGCATTGCTGGGGCTGCATCATCCTCAGTATTTCCTCAGGCTCAATACTCCTGGCAGCTTTCTCCTTACATTTCATTAACCCTACCACACTTGGTGGAGTCTCTCTCTTTACTTCACTCTTCCAGATCCCCTAAATCACACATGATCCCATTTCATTTAAAAATGGTATTTTATACATACTATCAGGGAAAAAATAGTTTGCAAACATCTTATGTGCTAAAGCTCATGGTCACACAGCCTAGCATTGAGTGGGGTTAGTGCAGAGGGCTACCAGCCATAGCTGGGGACAGTGGAAAAGTGGGTGCTCCAGATGGCAAGAGGGAAGATATGGATGCCCAGTGCAAGTCAAAGGAGAGAGCAGCTGTTTGCAGTAAGATGCAGGAGCACTGATGGATATGGGCTCCTGGGGAAAACCACAAGGATACTCTCGCCATGGGGGCAGAAGCTGACTGAGAAAACATGGGCAACTTCACATGGAAATTTGTGCCAAGTGACATATAGAAAAGCAGACCATCTCAACTCCTGAAGGACCATTGGAGACAGGATACAGAGGGACAACTTATGATACTATAAAGATCTAACCACTTGGGCATACTCCTTTCCAAAGTCTGCAGCTGAATTTAGGACCACCAAGTCTCTACTTTCTTCTGCTGGAAATAAATGAGAAACCTACTTGGAGGAAGGGAGTATATTTTATCTCCCTTTAGCTGGAGTCAAATAAAGCAATTCAATAACCCGTTTGTTATTCAAACATCTCTTTAGTCACAACATGACCACAGGGGCAAGAACCTCCCGATACAACAGCTTGCATCTTGTTTTGTTTTAGGGATTTTGTATGTTTTGGGGTGTTTTTTTTAATTTTTGGAAATTCTCTCCAGATCAACAGTCTTAAATGAGCATCTGAGCTGAAGCTCAACATTATAAGATGACAAAGCCTCTTAATGCATATGCATGATACCACAATTCTTACTATATCAATATCTCTTTTCAACCAAGCTCCTGCATAACTAAGGAGTGGCTCCATTCTCTTGCCAACTAGACTTAGAAACTGGTTAATGAATGGGGGAGTAGATTTATGTGAGCCCTGCTTAGGTACCCATGTGACAGAGGAATGGTCAAACACGCTTGCTAGGTGCTACATTTTCAGTGTAATTTCTACTTTATAACACTGTTGACATCTAAAGCTCATCACCCCTAACATGGCAAAATAATGACGGCCTGTAAGTCTCCTGGATGCAAAACAGGACCATGTTGTTTCACTGAAGACACATACAATAGCATTTGTGCAACTCTTTCTCCAGCATCTTAGGATAAGATGAAAATTTATTTTTACTAGGGCACAGATATGCAACACAGGAAGGCCTTGAATTACAACTGAATGAGGAAAACAAAAAGGATTATTAAATAAATTACTCATCCATTCCGTAGGACAAACATTTACATTAGAACATGACTAGTACACAAACATTTCATGATGCACATGAGGTCTGAGAAGACAAAGCTTCTTCCCTTTAGTATTCTTGGCTTTGCAATCTCAATATTTTTCTCTGTCTTCTCTCCATTCTCTTTCCTGCTAAACTACTACTCCATCCCCTAACAGCAGCCAAAGGGGTATTTGTGATGCACCTTTCTAAGAAACAGAATTAAAATGGAAAAATCCAGCTAGGAACCTGAGTAATTCAGTCTTCAAAGGTGTTTCCATCTTAGATATTTATAATCTAATTCCATAGAGGAGATGTGTTCGTTTTCTATGCAAAGAAATTTATTTCCTGCCAGTCAGAAAAATTTGTTACAAAAGAAAAATTTAACACTCCTCTCCATAAAGAAACAGAAAAGATGTTCCCTACCTGGATGCTAATTTATAGTAAATATCTACCAATAGGAAAGCTATGCTACTGCAGGGAGCTTTCAGTTCTTTCTACTGTTGTAACCCTGTATCATATGCCTTTATGAACCGATTACATGGCATGCTCATTTGAGGTACTTTCTCCTGCAAGGTATTAGGCTAGTGTTATTCAGTATGCATGTAATGGGAAATAAAATTTTGATCTCCAGATTTCGCTGTGGTTTCACCTACATGGTAGAAAGCAGGAGCAGCACAGATGCAAGATGATTTCTTGCAATAGTATGAGATATTCAACAAGCTAACACCTTCTATGCCTTATTCATTATAGCTGCTGAACCAACTAGTCATGGAATAGCAGTGACAGTAAGGCACCAGGCCATTAAAACACATAATTTCCACTTCGTCAGGAAAAGAATCACTAATGATGAATAAGCTTAGAAGGACCACACAAGACCCTAGAGAAGTAACCAGGAAGGTCCTGGCACAAACAGACAGATGTACAAAATGAAAGCGATCCAAAATATATGCTAGCATTGTTCAAATAGAAAAGTCTTTCATATCAATGACTGTCACCCAGCTGGATTAGCAATACTGGGCAATTTACTGAATTGTTCTGCATCACCTCTACAAAGAAAAGTCTCAGTTTTAACACCGTCCTATTATGAAATGCCAGTATTTGAAAACATATCTAAGAGAGCAGTTTCATGCCTATTTCTTCTTTCATAATATCTGTTTAATTGGTTGGGTTTTTTTAAACCATTCCCTACTGACATTTTCCTGTTTAATTGAAGTAGAATGTGAAAAAGGACAGACATTTCCAGTGCAGATCAGTAGAGCATAGAGAAGCTCCAGAACACTCACAACACCCCAGTGGGCAGCTGGTCTGAGCAACCCTGCAGTCTCTCAGCTGTCCACCACATACTGCAACTGCCACTGCAGCCACTCCCTCTCAAGGCAAGCCGACACACTGGGAGCAGTCCCCTGGGATGAGACTGTGCACAAACCTCCTCTGACAAAATGCCATCAAATGAGTTTTGGGCTGGCTGCAGTTAGCACTACTGTAAGAGACAGATAACATCACAAGACAAGGTATTTATCACATTTCAGTGCTAAACAGCGCCAGGTCAGGCTGGAGAGACAGCTGTGGTTCCTTTATCACCAAGACAAGTCAACCAAATAAGCCTTACAGACTGTGTCGGGCCTGATTTTTCCACACTCAGCCATTCCCAGGTTCAGGGTCATCCTAAACTTTAGGCCCATAATTTCAGAGAATGACTGTGCTATACTTCAGCAGTGATATTCTGGGTATTATGAACTAAAAGAAACAAAGAAACAACAAAAAACACACCCATATTTCTATAAATCTACAATGTACAAAATAAAAAAATCCAAGGACTATTTTTTGTAGATACAATGGTATTGTGCCAGAAAGAAACAACTGCAACACTAATGTGAATGACAACTTGCAGAGGAGCCTTCTGCCACGTGTCTAATGGATGCAGCATTTTGTATTTTTCTGGTGTGAAATACCCATCCAGCAAGCACAAAAAACAAAGCCCATGACAAATGCATTTAACACTCCTGTTTTCTCCAGATACAAGTATTACACTGAACATTCATGCAACTCTGTTTGCTCAGGGTGAAAGCAGAAAGCTTTACTCCAAATAGCAATACATGCTCAAAAATCTCATCTCATTATTAAAAAAAACTCATCACATTGATAGAAAACAAGATGTTTTAGGTGACCCAAAAGTAGTTTAAGAAACTTAAGAAATTAAAAAGCCTGTTTGAAAAATAAATTGCTGAATTACAAAGCAGGCATTTGTCGTTTCTCAACTCTTTGTTATCCAAACATACACCCAGGAAATTATCCAGTCAGGAAGGGGGCTTGAGACACCACTTTTCAGCAAGGAGTTGTCATGAAGATGGACTGAATCAATACAGGTGCATTGCATGAAAATTAAGGAAGACCCTGGATGACAGTGCTCCTCGCTGCAGAGCTCAGCTGACTCAGCAAATATATCAAGTGCAAATACAGCTCTAATTACTGTGAACAACACTCTGATGAGCAGCCATTGCCAGATACAGTTAGCAAGAGTCTGCAGGCAGAAATATCCTAAAAATATGTTTATATTTGAAACAGAAGATAGTGATAGACACACTCAACCTATCAACAAAGTCAGCAAAAGTAAATTATTTATATAAAACCATATTGGTGACTGGATGGTTACAAACATTCTCAGCTACAGTCTCTGGGCTCCTAGTCCGTTGGATGACAGAGGAAGACGGGATGTCATTTTGGCACTCATAACATCTGGACACGGAACAGGAAACCCTCTCAAGTCAGTTTGTGGAAAAGCCTGAGCATTACTCCCTCCAGGGATTAACATCCATATGTTCCTACATACAGACAAACAAGGCCAGATAAATTTCAAACTAAGGTCTCCATGCACAGCTGGAGATCCCAGACAGGGCTGCACTCGTGTTTCTCATGGCACAGCTCCCGAACAACAGCAAATTCATGTGGCACGCTAAAGAAAACTGGGACCTCTGAAACATAGAAGGCAACAGCTGTCAGAGCTATGCACGGAGATTTACTACTGCAAAGCTCATTTCCCCCTGTGTTAAGATACTAAGCATGCTGCTATTTCAAGTAAGTATCAAAAATAATACCCAGAGGAACAATTGTATTATTCCTTTCATGTTTATTATGCATTTCTAATAAAAGGAAGATCTATTTGTTACTTAGCTGAGCAAACTCACTGTTATCTTTTTCAGTGGGGACTGAAATACAATCTGGTGAAGGAATGTTCCCAAAGTGTGTACAATTTCTAAGAGTAGCAAGGGAGAGAAGAAAAGGAAATTGAGATACTGGGTGAAAAACAGCACAGCAGAGAACCCCAATTAAGATGTCCTTGAAGAGAGAAGGACCAATTGGTGATTCTGGCTATGGACTACATCACAGCACACAGGTGTTGAGGTAACAGCTGGTAATGACCTGCTACAACAGATACCTCTCTCCTTGAGAGGCAACTGACCCCCCTTCCCGCCCAGTTTGTGTTTTTCTGACATGCAAAGAGCTCCCCCAGGCTGCTGCGGGCTCCGGCCAAGCGGCCTCCAGGATGCAGGAGGTACCAGTGCTCCCCACCACCCCTCGGATACGATCGGCCCCCATCATGCCTGCCTCAGGATACCTACAGTAGGTGAAACCTACTGCAGCCTTTTCAGAACACCTGGCAGTACGTGGGGGGAAAGAGGGAAAGAAAACACCGTCAGCCCTTTAATGCTCGTTGTTTGCTACATGCATACAACCAGCTGATAAGTTTAATTCCACTTATCTACGTCAGGTTTCTTTAAATCTGCCAGGCGTCTCCTCCTCCTCCCAGCCTCATTGTTTTCTCTCTCTTTCTCCTTCTGGAGTGTTTGCCATTTCTGTTTTCCAGTTCCAATTTCCCGTCACTCTACCTTACCTCTTCAGTTCTCCCCAACCCCATCCCTTTCTCCCTGTTCAATGTCAAGTTTTTCAAGAGAAAATAATGAGTCATTCAGACAAAATCTATACATCTGTTAGACTAAACAAATACTAGGCCTTATTTGTGTAAAGAGGATGTCGACATATACTGAATTTTCTGCCTCTTTAATATGGTATCCTAGGCAACCTGGATTTTTGTGTTAGAGATATGACTATCTGAGCTTTTCTTCTTTTAATATAAAGATTAACCTTTGCACATCATCTGTGCATCATCTGAGAATTTCAGAAAGCTCATAACCTGATTACACCTAAATTCCATGTATTATTCATTTGTCTGCAAGAAAGATCAGATTTAATTACATTTGAGGGACATCTTATATAGAATTAAATGTTGCAATCCTCACTTGCTTACCCAGCAGTATTAAACACAACCTACACTGGGCTTTAAATGTACATACATATGCGTGGCATTAGTTCAGAAGATGCATGAAGGGAAATGAAAAATATACCAATACCTCCATACATCTAAACAATAGACCTGTCTACTCAAGTTGTTTGTATATTCAATCCAATACAACTTTATCTCCATTATTACAAAATGAAAACAACAATAAATTAATACTAAGTTCTCCAGAATGTTGCCGAGAGTCATATAAAGCATTTATGTACTCTTAAGATCAATTTCTTAAACAGCTATAGGCTGATGTCAGCCATCCAAAAATCTGTATAAATCATAAAGTAACGGTCTCTTATCATATTTGGCATGCCTTAGATCAACTTCAAAAGAGAGACTTTGATTGTAATCAATATTATAATCCACATAAGCACTTTACAGAACACTTTTATGCTCAAACACTGATGAAAAGCATCTTACAAGAGCTGTAATAATAATAATAATAATAATAATATAAATGTTTCCACCATTTCAAGAAACCCATTGCCAAAACCTAAGATACACTTCAGTTTTTCACCCCATCAAAAGTATTTATTTTAAGGACGTTCTCACCACTGCATTGATCTAATTTCATACACATATATAACCTAGAAGATTTCCTTTTATCCATTGTCCAGTAAAACTAGAGATGTATCACAGTTCAGTAGTCCCACAATTTCTCTGCATTGAGGGTTTGGATTTAATTTTTGGTTTTATTTTTTTGGGACTGCTAATGTAAATCAAAGTAACTTAATGAGTGCTCTGGTTTGCAGGCCCTGATGTCCCTTCTGACAGCCAAATGACTGATAGCCTTATTTCTTGCCCCTACAGCCAGCTATGCATGTGACCTGGCAGGGGAAGAATTTGCACTGCCTTTCTCTACCTAAAAATAAAAGTTGATGACACTGATTTTTTTTCATATAGTATTACAAGACCTACTGAGAAAAGCCCTATTTAAAAGGCTGCTATTCTTCTCAATTGCTTAGTGGAATTCCAAAGACAAAAAGAGAGATTGCTTTTTATTTGTATTTCCTGGTGGTTTGATTTTGTTAGGGCTTTCCTGGGGGGGTTGTTTTGGTTTGTTTTTTTAAATGGAATTATGTGTATCTTGTGTATATGTAACTGTCTCTAGATGTTTGCCTTTTGAAAAGAACACAGAAGGAACTTGGAGAGCAAGCTAAGCACACAATTCCTCCAAACATCACCACAGCCTGTAGCTGTCTTATTCCAACCTTACAACCGGACTTTCAAAAATTCATTTGACTAAGAAACAAACATAACATTCGGTGACATATGCAGGATAAGTCTTTCCAAACCCCTGCATAAGACAGGCAATTCCATGTACGTGAATGAAACAAAAACAGTAGGCCTCAGCTGCAGATTTCTCCGTGCCTTTCAGTTGTTTGTATGTGGCACTCACACATGTCACTAGATAAAACACCGAACATTATATTTTAATACTTTAATATACAACTATTGTTTAATGAAATATTATTGAGCCCTCAGTAAATCCTTATATAATTGCTGTAGGTGTCTAGACTGCCTGTTTACTTCAAAAGTGCTATGCTGCATAAATTTAGGGTTTCTGTTACTTTCCTAGATGCATAATTTTCTGATATGAACTCCTTACCTACAATTAATAAAAAGACTTCTTGGATAATTGTCTTCACATAGCAGCATTCTGAACACAGGGGTCTTTGAGCCCAAAGTCTTGCAGCAATTCATAAAAGAATTTAAGGATGCGCAAAGATTACCCTGACTCCTGCAGTACCCCAAGAAATGTTATGAACCTTCCTTTCAGAAATCAGGACACTGTATTATATAAACATGCTCTTTCAGAAGCCACAATTCCAATCTCACAGCACCTACAGGATGGACAAGTGATGAGAGCCAGCCAGCATGGATTTAGGAAGGGCAGGGCCTATCTGACCAACTTGATCTCCTTTTATGATCAGGTGGCCACCTGGTGGATGAGAGGAAGGCTGTGGATGTGTCTATCTGGACTTCAGCAAAGCCTTTGACACCATCTCGCACAGCACACCTGTAAATGCTGGCAACCCACGGCTTGGACAGGGGCACTCTGTGCTGGGTTCAGAACTGGCTGGAGGGCCGGGCCCAGAGAGTGCTGGTGAACGGGGCTGCATCCAGCTGGCAGCCGGTCACCAGTGGTGTCCCCCAGGGATCAGTGCTGGGCCCAGTTCTTTTTGGTGATTTAGATGGGGGATTGAGTCCACCATTAGCAAATTTGCAGATGACACCAAGCTAGGGGGGAGTGTTGAGCAGCTGGAAGGCAGGAGGGCTCTGCAGAGGGACCTGGACAGACTGGAGGGTTGGGCTGATTCCAACGGGATGAGGTTCAACAAGGCCAAGTGTCAGGTCCTGCACTTGGTCACCCCACCCAGTGCTACAGGCTGGGGACAGAGTGGCTGGAGAGCAGCCAGACAGAAAAGGATCTGGGAGTTTGGATTGACAGGAAGCTGAACATGAGCCAGCAGTGTGCCCAGATGGCCAAGAAGGCCAATGGCATCCTGACCTGCATCAGGAACAGTGTGGCCAGCAGCAGCAGGGAAGTGATCCTTCCCCTGTACTCAGCGCTGGTGAGGCCACACCTGGAGTGCTGTGTCCAGTTCTGGGCCCCTCAGTTCAGGAAGGACATTGAGGTGCTCGAGCAGGTCCGGAGAAGAGCAACCAGGCTGGACTGGTAAAGGGACTCGAGCATAAATCCTGTGAGGAGAAGCTGAGGGAGCTGGAGTTGTTCAGTCTGGAGAAGAGGAGGCTCAGGGGAGACCTCATCATTCTCTACAACTACCTGAAAGGAGGTTGTAGCCAGGTGGGGGTCAGTCTCCAAGGCAACTATCAGCAAGACCAGAGGGCATGATCTTAAGCTCTGCCAGGGGAGGTTTAGGTTAGATATTAGGAAGAAATTCTTTACAGAGAGGGTAATCAGGCACTGGAATGGGCTGCCCAGGGAAGTGGTGGATTCTCCGTCCCTGGAGATTTTTAAGATGAGACTGGATGTGGTACTTAGTGCCATGGTCGAGTAACCATGGCGGTGTTGAATCAAGGGTTGGACTTGATAATCGCAGAGATCTTTTCCAACCTGGCTGATTCTATGATTCTATGATTTACCCAGGTACTCCAGGACCAAATTTAGCAGAAGCTAGAATCCCAGTGGTACTTACACTTACGCCAGTAGGAAGTCTCAATGGGACTTTAGGCACATGTTTAAAGCTAAATCCATAGTGGTCCTGGCTGAATTGAGGCAGATTCAAATGGGACACCAATGGGCTCTCCTGAGCTATAGGGAGCATCAGGCTTTTCCCTGCTGCCATCAGTTGGAGAGAGGGAAGGCATCTGCAAAGGACTTGTATGATTAGGGCCAGAATATGTGGTAGAGAAGGAAGTTTACTCTGGTTTGGGGTTTGCTTTTTCTTACTAGAAGTAGATAAATTTTTCCCACATGGAAAGATCTGAATTTCCAAAATTCCTAAGAGCCTTTTTTATCTGTTCAAAAATACTCTCACTTTGATTGGTACATCATTTCCACCCCTTTCTTATTCCCATCGCTAAGCCACATTTTTTTATTGCAAGTAACACACATGATACTAATTTTATGTAAATTTAGTAAGATTTTGATGGCAAAGAGCATAAAGTCTTTTAGCCACTCCCAGATAAGGTACCTGTACAATGACTGGCACCTCACCAAACCCTAAAAGATAACAGAAAGAAACAACCCAAGGACCTACAGCCATCCTCTAGCCTATAGCCCTCTAGCAGCACAGCTTATATTGTTTGCTTTACCATCAACCTTCCAAATACTTTTTAGTCCTTCCTTCCCTCTAAGCACTAATCAAAAATGCCACTGAAGCCATTGTTTTAGAGAGCTTTGTGGGCAAACTCTGGGGCCTTTGCTCAAGGTTGATGGAGCACAGGCTGGAAATACCATTGTACCACCCTGGGCCATAGCATACCTGCAGCCTCACTGCCAGGATACACCTCACACATGGGGCTGGGGGTTACACATGGACTGTATAGTAACCATGCACATAGAGGTGGATTTTTACCAGGAGAACAAAAACTGAGTGTCAGTTTTACTTCTTTTCTTGTGCAGTCTCAGTTTTTATCTCTATATGTCCACCTGAAACAAGATATTGAATCAGTGAATCAACCTTATTGAATTAAGGTTGAAAAAGACTTCTAAGATCATCAAGTCCAACCTTCAGGCTAGAACCACCACCATACCATGTCCTCAAGTGTCATATCCACACATTTTTTGAACACTTCTAGGGGTGATAACTCCATCACTTGCCTCAGTAGCCTGTTCCAATGCTTAACAACCCTTTCCACGAAGAAATTTTTCATAATAGCTAATGTAAACCTCCCTGGTGCAACAACTTGAGGCCATTTCTTTACATCCTATCACTTATTACCTGAGAGAAGAGACCAACATTCACCTGGCTACAACCTCCTTTCAAGTAGTTTTAAAGAGCAATAAGGTCTCCCTTGAGTCTGCTTTTCTCCAGATAAACAACCCTAGCCCCTCAGCAGCTCCTCATACGACTTGTTTTCCAGACTTTCACCAGCTTCATCGCCCTTTTCTGGACTCACTCCAGCACCTCATTGTCTTTCTTGCAGTGAAGGAAACAAAACTGGACACAGTACTTGAGGTGTGGTCTCACCAATGCCGATTAGAGGAAAAATCACTTCCATAATCCTGCTAGCCACACTATTTCTTGTACAAGCCATGATGCCATTGGCCTTCTTGGCCACCTGGGCATATTGCTGGCTCACGCTCAGTTAGCTGTCAAACAGCACCCCCTGGTCCTATTCCACTGGAAAGTTTTCCAACCACTCTTTTCCAAGCATGTAGCCTTGTGTGGGGGTGTGGTGTCATGTTTGTCACTTTTGCAGGTTTGCTTACAGCTGTCTCTATCCAACACAGAGCAGAGGCTGCTGTATCAGGTCTCTAGAAAGATTCACATGAGCCTGCATAAGTCGGAGATCCTAGAGTAGAACAGTTATAACTTAATCAGATAACCCATAAGATTTACTACATTTTTGTATTGGGTCTAGCTGAGCTGGAGTTCATTTCCCCACAGCAGCCCTCACAGTGCTGTGCTTTGCATTGGCAGCTAGAAGAGTGTTGATAACACACTGGTGTTCTGGAGCACGACACCAACACTATAACATTCCTTCCTTAGTTGAGGGCAAGATCCTGGGAAGGGACCCAAGCAGGCCAGCTGACCCAAACTGACCAAAGGGATATTCCATACCATATGATGTCAGCTCAGATATAAAAGCTACGGCACAGAGCAGGAGGGTGGGCATTCATTGCCTAATGCTGCCTGCTGAGAGTGGCCGACCATCGCTGCTCATGGGAAGCAGAGAATAAACTCCGCTATCTTTCACTGCTACACGCGCAAGCTTTACTTTACTTTTTGCTTTAAATAAACTGCCTTATCCCAACCCACAAGTTGTTTTTTTTCCCACCTTATTTTCAACCCTGTCCCACTGGGAAGGTCAGTGATAGAGTGGCTGGATGGGCACCTGGCATCTAGCCAAGGTCAACCCACCACAATTTTCTAACCAGCTGTAATACACATGCTGCTATTCTTCCTGCTACAACACTGAGCTGCCAAAACCACCCTCCTATTCTAAAGCAATTGCACACACAAAGCCATAGCCAAAGAAGTTGTACAGTCACATTTAAAGCACAAGCACTTTCAAGGGGCTCTCCCTCCAAGACTCGGTAGTCTTGCAAAAGCATTAGCGAGCTGACATTAACCTTGCACCTAGCAAACCTTCCAAGCTCACAGACATAAGTAGACCCCCAGCATCTGCTGCAAGTTTCACACCCCTGAAACAAGTTCATGCTTCAGGAACCCTGTTACCAACACAACTCCCATCTACCTCCAATTACTCAAACACAACACAAAGAAGGTCAGTACAGTTTCAGTGCCAAGTGAGACAGATACACCCCCCCCTCAGTCAAGCTTCACCATTAAAAGTTTTCCTCCAGCTCCTTCCTCCCAGGGGCCTGCAGCACACAGCATGCTTTGCAGCAGGTACTCATTGAATAAAACCCTTACCTTTTGATGCAAAGATTTTTGGGGCACCTCCTGACCTTCACCCCCAGAAAGCCAAGTCACAGAGGCACTCTAGTCATGGGGGAGTTCAGGCAGAGGGAATTTGTCATACCTTCTAGTAGGAGCAACCTCAGCAACCACCAGCCTCACTGCTTACAGGTGCATGGAAATAAGGACTGCCACAGCCCTGTGTGCTTATATAATTTAAGGACTGCCACATCCTTGTGTACTTATATAATTTAATGCCTGTTTCAGTGATTAATGATATAAGAGATGTAAGAGTCCTAATTTTCTATAACAGATGTTGGCCATGAAAATGCCATCATTATCTTCATAGGGGAGGGAAGGGCTGCAGCAATCACCCTCTTACCAAAAAAGGCTAAAAACTAGCTACTAGACTTCAGAAGCCAGGGACCCTCCCAGGTGCTGCTGCTCTGGGGTAGAGGTACTGCCTACATATTTTGGAGGAGCAACAGTTCTGAGATCTCTCAGGTGGCTTCTTCCAACAAGGTTGACTCACTAAAATAGAGACAGCAGGGAAGGCAGTCCTGGAGCCAAGCTGGGAATGGCAGCTCCTAGGCAAACTGATCACCTCAAAGGTGCTCACTCTCTAAAATGAACCAGTTAATAAAGATGATACAGGAAATCAATATACAGTATGCTAAAAAATACGCAAGCATGACTGTGAAGGTACATTTCCTCAACAGAAAAACCCTTTAATATTCTGGAGTTGCATATCCTAATGCAAGCTTTGATGTCTCAAAGACAGTCAGAGAAACCTGTGAGCAAAGTCAGCAAAACTTCACCAGACTGCAGCCTCCAGAAAGAACTCCCTTCTTCCGCTCACACCTTTGACTTCACAGAAAAGTCTCATTTCGTGCTAGAGATCAACGTGCCTGGCCCCCATTCCCATTTGCCAAGAGACCCCTCTCATAGTCCTCTGCCAGCGCAGAAGGGCTGTGGTCACCCACAATACTGTTTTGCCTTTAATAATCTGGGGATTTAAACCAAACCAAAAGTATTAGGCAAAGACTTTTTCCTCACTTATAACATGAATATAAAGGAATATATACTAAGGAAATTGTATCAAGTTCTTTCTAAATGTACTTTGTAGCATCACAGTCAAGCCTAATAACTGTTGGAAAGTTGATTTAAATTTGACTGAAGGAAGAAAAAAGGGTTGTTTAAAAAGCCAGGCTTGCTGAAAACTCACCTACAAAGGATATTCTGTTTCTTTGGATGTTACAAGTGCAATATAGTAATAAAGAATATAGATTGAACTCAAGTTTAAGCAGGCTGAAAAGCATTGAAGAAATCTATTCTGGGCTCTGTGCCAACAGCATTCAATGGCAGAAAGAAGGGGGAGAAGAGAACCAGAAAAGGTCTTGGTGCTACACTTCTGGAATAAAGAGTCTGGATATAAGATAAGATCAAATAAGAAGGAAAGAAACTAGAGGAGAAGACTTCAGAATCAGCGGAGGACAGGTTCTGACTTTTCGGTGAACTGGATAAGTTATGGAAGAAAAGGTTAATTTATTTAACAAAACATTCAGGTATTACTTCATGCCTGCTGGCCCCCATGTCTGCTGGAAAATAAAATCTATTTCTTATGACAGTTTAACATAATCTTTTCATCATTAAAAGGTGGTATTTAATCTTCTTGTTTGCCTATTTAGCAGCTCAGGATCACTCAGTTCACTATCCATTCCCCTAAACACCTGGTCTGTGGTTATGTCGTCACCATAAGCAATTAGCTGGCCTTTAGTTCAAGAACAGGAGTGCAGCAGAGCAACAAGAACATTTATTAAAAAAAAACAATGCAGGTAATTGACAGCTTTAATGGGAAAACAGTTTTATGTATGTACCCTAAACAAGAGTAGGATGGCCCTAAAGTCCTTTCTCTCTCAGAGCGGACTCAATGTATTCCTAACAGGGTGTGGGAAGACAGCCCCTGTCCTTGTCCCTGACAAACAGTACAGAAAAGTAATATTTTTAGAATAATCTTGGTTTTGGAGTCCTTTTCACCTTTGCCATAACCCTTCCTTTAGTCTCTCTTTCCAAAAATCAATATGATTTTAAAACAAGTACCACCGTGTTGACTTGCAAAAGGTCACTACACCCAGGGAATGCACTAATCTCAGTATACAAGCAATCATCCTCATAAATGCTCATCTAAGGCCAAAGTCATATATTATTTAGACACCAAATGGTGATTAAAAACAATTATCTAAATAAGAAGATTGATTCCTAAAATACTACTCCAGGCATGAAAAATAACTCATGCATCTGAACAAAAACTAGAGCATATGGTCTGAGCCAAGAATAAACTGGCAGCCTTTAATATTCTTTGTTGAATGTGGCATCTGTGGTTTCCTCTTTGTCTGTGTGTGTATATACATAGGCTTTTGTCATGCCTAAGCCTGACATTATGTATTTCTGGGAACCAGTTAACACCAGCAACCACTCTAGTGCCTCCAAACCCTTCTAGAATTGCTTCCCAATTTAGATTATTCCAAAGTAATCTAAAATATTTTACTGCAATCATTTCTGCCTTGCTTCAGGGAGAAAACAAAACAAAACAAACCCCAAACCAAAAAACAAACAAAACACCAATTCCCCCCCAAAACCCCAAAACAAAACAAAAGCAACAAAAACAAACAAAAACACAACAGTTTCATTTTTGTGTGGTTCAAGTTAGAGAGAAGCACGTTATGGTCAAACTAGTTTTCCTCACTGACTCAGAAATCTCATCCCATAGAATGAGCACCTACCTTCAGGTGATGATGCTCCCCACAACAAAGAGCCCTCCTTATTGCAGAGGGAAACCTCGACTGTTGCTTTGCAGACCTTCTTTCTAAGGAAACAGCATTCTGTATTTATTTTCTGCATTTTATATATATGTATATATATATTTAGAAGTTAAAATGTGAATGTATTGCCTATGCTGGGCAATCAGTTGTTCCCACACCTCATACCTCACTTGGTTCTTTGGAATTCTAATTATGTAAAGGAAACTGTGGCTCTAGAGGCTGCAATCCCTCCCAAGAAAAGAAAGGACAAATTCTTCTGATATCCAAAGTTTATGTGTAGTATTGATAAATCTCATGTCATTTATTACATAGAATCATAGGGTCATTTAGATCCTTAAGATCATTCAGTCCAACCATAAATCTAACATTATCAAGTCCATCACTAAACCACTTCCCCAAGCAACAGATCTACATATCTTTTAAATACCTCCAGGGATGGCAACACAAACACTTCCCTTTACCGCCTGTTCCAACGCTTGAAAACCCTTTCTGTGAACACGTTATATAACATTTGTTTTATATATTCTTTTAAAAGTTAGATCCTGAGATGAATCAGAATAAATATACTTCCTAGAATCAGAGAAAATTTAAGTATAATTTATAAATATTCAGAAAGAAAAAAAACCACCTATTTCTTCAGTTAATTGTTTTAAAATCATAATTTTCAATTAACTTCTTAACCAAAAGGGCAAAATGGGAGAGTAACTTTTAGCTAATTTGCACAATTTCTAAGGGCCTGCAACTAACATCTGAATGGCTCCTGTGTTCGGAAATATTTCTGAATTTAAGATTGGTAGAGATAGGGTGGAGAGGGTTTATCTGCATGTAGCACTGTGCACTAAGAGTTCTTGGCAAGTAATAGTTTTGTTCTTTGTGCAGAGGTGCCCTGTTATTTACAATCCATGCCATTGTTGAAATTATACAGAATTAGGACAGTCCCCTTTTTTAATGAAAATCTTTAACATTTAAGAAAGCTTGATGGCATTGTCATTGCAAACAAAATCCAACACAAAAATTATACATGGCCTGATTTTAGCAACAAAAGCCAAAGCACAGTGAATGCAGCTGTCCAACAGCTCAGAATCATGCTTCCAGAAACTAAAGCAGGGTCTGCTTCATAGATGGTGACCTTCTGTGATTTATAACTGAATACAATATTGCATATAGGATCTATATATTATGTGCTGCACATTTAATGCTATGTAATAAGTACAGATCATTATTGGATACTTGCCCATGTTGAGCAAGGGGATTAATGCTGGAACTCCCAGGGCAAACACCAAGTCACAGCACTTATCAATGAAGTGCAGAGGTCTCAGCCAGAAGTGTAGGAGAATTATACTTCTGTCATGCTGTGAATCAAAAGCTAGGGATTTTAGCACATTCTTATGAATAAAAATGGAATTTTTTAGGGTAGTCTCTAAAATGGACTAAAACAAATGGCACTTGATGTTGTTTTCAAACAAAAAGGCAGTAGCTTTCCAAATCTAAATCTTGGTTCCAACCTACCATCCTAATGACCTGTATTCAGATTTATTCACTGCTTCTAAAAAACAACTTCATTCAGTCATATTTGCAGTCAAAAACATATAAAAAAGTTTTTAAAAGTGATGTTTCCTTCACTTAGTTCAGTCCTAATATTCATATGTTTTACAGTACCTTTTGTATAGTAAAATGAAAGTCCTACTTTGGACTGCAGCAGAATTCACCTTCTTGGGAAATTTTTCCATTGCACACTTGCTATTTCATATCATAATATGAAATCTGTCTTTGAGGACAACTGTATACACATCAAGTCCCTAAACAGCTCTTTAAGCCAGAAAAGGGGCTGGAGGTTGCATTGAAACTTCAAGATTTGTTATCAAATGTTACACTAAATAAAAAGGGAAGAGATACAATCTTTTGTTTTTCCAGTAACAACACAGCCTCCTCTTCCTAAAAAAGCAAAGTTGAGAAGAAAATTAATTAATTCTTACAAGGATTATGGTGAGCAACATAACAGCTGCCAAAAGTCAGTACCTCTTTGAAGAAATTTTTTTTAATATTACAATATTGCGGGGGTTCTAAGAAAAAGCTTTTCTTAAAAAAAAAAAAAAAAAAAAAAAAAAAAAAAAATTCATTATGTCACCCTTTACTCCCAAACCTCACTGAATAACCTTCAGGGTAAGGAAAGAACTCTATAAAGAACTCTATGAACCATAGCACAGCAGACATGTGAAATAAAACAGTGTTTTCTATTAAAAATATAGGAGTCCACTTCCAGGCATCTTGATGAAAAAGCAAAACAAAGCACTACAGAGTCTATAATAACTTCCTTGTATTGCAAAATAAACATTTATTTATTGTCTCTGAGGAGCAATGCTTAGACAGTCAGACTAGAAAGAAGAAAAGGAAAATTTAGCAACTAGTAACACTGTGGTTAAATGCCCAAAATAGCTCTTGCAAACTTAGAAATCATATTTCTGAAATTCTTCACAGCAGCTTACTTTTAGAACTGATTTTCCGCTTTTTAAAATGGTAAATAGCATTTGGCTTTAACTTTGGATGTTGGCTTACTCTTAAACCCAGCTGCACTGCGTTCTCTCTGGCACACACTCCAGCGTCTGCAGGCCACAGGCAGCACCTACTTGCTGGTAACATGGACATCATGTTCCATAATGGGATGTCATGTAGCTCTACGCGCACTTGCTGACACAGACACGCTGAGCAGCTGTGGAGAAGCCAGGACAGGGATGCCACTGCCCACCACACTCCAGACCTAATGAGCAACACCAGATCTGGCTGGCTGCAGGCACAGCCATTTGGCCACACTCAGCTCCTGGGCTTGTTGGAGGACCCACATCTCTAGGGGTCTGCCTTCCCATTATCCTGCACAGAGGGGCTAGATGCTAAGTCCAGGCAGAAACAGCTGCAACAACCTCTCAGAGAGCTGTGGATGTCCTTTCTACAGCAGAGTCCAGGCTGGCTGTAAGCCAGTCTCAAGCTGGTGAAGAGCAGCTGCTCATTCAGAACATGGGGTCACGACGGCCAGGGCACAGCTCTGCCGAGCAGTAAACTCAGTAGGCCAAGGCCACACGTCAGCTGAAGGTGTGAATGCCAGTTCTTGAACCTGTCAGCGTGAACGCTTCCCTTTTAGTTTCCTGTGCTCAGCCATGTGACGAGCTTTGCTAAAGTGCTTAGTACTGTTCAAGTGGGAAAGGCTGTATCTCAGCAGAGCACCTGGCCTGCCTACCTGCTGTTGTCTGACAGAGCTAAAAGAGGAAAACTTTTGACTTCTCCCCCCACCCCTCCCACCTTCTCTCTTTGTGTTTAGTTACTGAATATTGGGCCCACTGTGCAAGGATGTAGCTGCTCATCTGCTATAATTTGAGTAAGGCTACCAAGGACAACTCCCAAAATCCTGGGCAATTTAACTGCCCACCACATCCTTGCTTCTCATCAAACATATTCTTTCAAAAATGTTAATCACAGACTCGCTGTCACGCCTTTTGTCCAAAGGTAGGCAACTTGCATAGATACCACAAAAAATGAAAGTAAGTAATCATACTTTTCATATGTAAAGTTTCAAATAGCAAAGGAAACAAAGAAAGAACTCTAATTGATTTCCTCAGGCAACCCCTTTTGTCATTCCAAAAAAACTGATGTCAATTAGCATTAAATATAATACTCCAGAGAAACTCTTCTTTAAATATCAGTCTTTAATAACATTAACACAACTTTGTCACCTTTCAAAGAAGAATTTTGTTAGAAATGTGTCAGTAATGAAGCCGTTTAAGCACAAGTTTTCCAGAACAATACACAAGTTGTATCGCAAATTCTATATGTTAAATCTGCTTTTCTCTAGGGTGGCATTTGAAGATAAAGAGCTATTGAAAATTTTTTTGGCTGACCTCATTTTGATCATAGAATTGACAATAAGCTTTTAATATTTATTATGATAATTTCTGTTGTCTGCATTTTAGCTACTATCAAGTGTTAAGGTATCAGGATAGATGCTTTGTTATGATTATAAATCAAATGCCAAAACTTATAAATAAATTGTCAATGGGATATTGTCTAGAAAATGTAATCAAATAATACTCATTATCTTCTCTTAAAATTTTCAAGAGGCTGAACAAGTCATGTTATGAAGACACAGTGCTAATTTACATTCACTGCCCATACTTGTTTTTTCCCACCTGAATTCCTCTACCTAGATCCCAGAGTGCATCCATGGCAGTTCCCACCTCCCTTTGGGTGCCAGAAGCAGCCATTATAGAGCTCATTGCCTCCAAAATGAAGTTAAAGGCATCCTCCTGTACAGGGTAAATCCTACATAACAAAACACTCCTCTAAAGTTTTGACATTTTACACAGTAGCATAAAAATAATAACAGGAACAATACATAGAGAGCTTTGTCATTCTTTAATGAATCCTTAGTGATTTATATCCTGAGGACAGCAAACCTGTCAAAGACAATTCTAAAGTAAATTTGACAGTATCACCCTTGCTAATGCAATCAGATACTCCTCTGTTACTTTGTAAAAGGAAGTTAGACTGGAAGGAAACATATATGATTTCAAAGGCGTATGCCTCATTCATAGGCAGCACTCACCTCTGCAGCATTTTGTTATCCCAGCTCTAATGCATTATAAGCATTTCCATCACACTTGGAGAAGGAAGAGAGGGGGAAACAAAAAAAAAAAAAAAGCCAGCTGAAGTATATTTAGCTTTTGGGGGTTTTTAAATACAGAATTAACACGTGTTTCAAGCTCTCCTTTCACCATTTGTACATATTCAGAAATTAGCCTAACTTACATTTCAAATTTTTACAATGTGTGAAGAACTTTTAACAATGGCTTAATTGGGCAGGTGGGGAACGCAGTGGGTGTGAGCAACTGTTATGGCATTCTGTATGAAAAAAAGGCATGTCATTTCCCAGAATAGTTACCTGTCTAGTTGTATATACATTCCTGAATTTCCATCTACATGGTAAACTAAATGTGCTAAGTGCACAAAAAATATAAAACCAAAAATCTTTAATAATTTGCTTTTTTTCCAGAGATTCAAGTTATCTTATGCACACTCTAGCGTGTTTTTTTTAAAAATTGTTTCCTTTTTCAACATTAAGGGATTTCATGTTTAACTGCAACCAGAAGAAAATAATTTTTTATGCAATTACCAACAACACGCAGGGAAGAGACCCAAAAACCCAGCTTCCTTTAAGCAAATGGTGATTTTGCTTTGTCACTGATAACAGTGACATTAAAGTTGTCACGGATTGACCGGTACATGATCGTACAACTGTTTTGCAGGGAGCATCAAGGAGAGTTAATCAGCTACATGCATAAATGTAATTTACCATCTATAACTGTCCTGTTACTTTCCAGTAGCAATTTAATGATATGGTTTCAAATGTAACTCAGTCTCATACTGTAGCACTGATGAACTTTGTCAGGCTGTTGGTTTGGCACTTCCATTCGGTATTTAAGCGGGGTGTTTTTCAGTTAATGCTCGATAGACATATTTTTACCTAGTCAATTTCACAAAAAATGTCACAAAAATTTCAATATTTTACCGTTGTTCTAGGGACTTTCCATTAATAAATCACTAATTTTTGTCGTCAACTTGTTTTGACAAAAAATTTAAAGTTTAACAAAACTTTAACAAAGCATTTGTGGATTACATAGCAAAAGAATAGAAAGTATTATATGTGATATAAATGAGCAGCCAGGTATTTTTGTCATGGAACTGAAGTTGTGTACTATGTTTACATTTAGTCTTCTCTATATAAATATCATCTACAGAGCCACACATACACCAAACTTTAACTATGCTCTTCTAACTACTGATTAGAAAAGTGTGAATGCCAATCAACAACAGAATTTCACTAAATGCAATTGAAACTACAGTGGATAAAATAAAATCAAACTCCTATAAACATTTTTAAAAGTTGCTTTGAGCTAAAAATGGTTATATTGAAATACATTTGATATTTGAAATAGGAATCAGTATTTAAAACTAGTAAATCTTAAAATCCTGCTCTTTTCATGTAGTTGAGTAATAACTTTAATGACATTATAAAGCTTAAATTATTTTGCTAAAACCTCATAAATATGGAAGTCTAATAATCTTTTCATGGATAACAAAAAAACAGAAGAAGATACTTCATACCCCATAATTTTAAATATAAGTTTAATTCTATAGGGCCTACTAAAAGAGCTACACATTACCATGTGGGAAAAATACAAAAATTCAACTGGTATTTTTGCCTTGCTTTGTTTCACACTATCTCTGACTGTACCGGTTTGCCTCCCTCCTAACCTTGGCACAGCTTTGCTTTACTTTCATCTCCTTCAAACCTTTTTCTATGTATTTGAAATGATTCTTGTTGCTCGGCAAAATCTGGGGACTAATATTAGATGTTCAGTGTAAGAATAGAGGAAAGATGCTTTTCTCCAGGGTAGCAATAAACCAGGTTTTCATTATGGCTTTCGTCCTGTAAAGGAGAAAGAAATTGGTTTAACTAAATTTAATATTCATTCACTCATTTTTTTTATTCCAGATTTTCTATAACCCTCACTAAACCTAATCGCAATAACTAATTAGTATGTACCATCCTCTGAAAGCACATGTTAAACTAGCCAAGCAAGAGGACTGGAGATTAGCAGACCTTATTTAAATAAGCAACATGGTATTATCTGCTTACCAGACCCTGCACAGTAAATTCACTGGATTAAAATCACATGACAACAGATAAGGCAGCTGATCCTCGTCCTGCTCATGTGCTTCGGCTGCATTACTTAAGAAGCATCCAAATAAACCTTTCATGTTACAAGAACTATCCTAAATTAATCCAAAGTAGGGGGACTGCATGTTCCAGGAGTATATTTATTATATCAAAATCCTAGAAACACAAGGAATAGGACATCCTGTTGGTTGCTGGAGCTACCAAAATTCTCACTCTCCACATCAGGTGCATGAAAAACAGAAAAAACCACGATGTCTCCCTTTACCAGCAAACCTCCACACACCCCACAACCCAGGGATGCTACTCCAATCCTCTCCTGCTTTGGGTTGGGCTTGGACAGACAATGCCGTGGCCACTTGCTTAAATTTCACCTTAAAACTGTGTCACATGAACTATCAGAGCACTGCATCTCAAATATAGGGACTATCCTAATACTGGGAACTGGTTTAGGATTTACATCCAGCTGTCTTTGTTGGAGGCTCTGCAACCCACTGAACTTTCATTAAAAAAAATTAATTGCTACTTTTAGATTTAAAAAAATAGTGCAATAACTTTAAAGATTAAATTAAAACAATGGAGTTTAATCATTCAAGAATTGTCAAACAAGAGCTCAGGATTTTAAGTATTATTTCTTTCTACCCTCAGTTTAATGACCAGGCTTACAGACTCGAACTCTATACTTTCTCCCAAGGCCACCGAATCCACAGAGCTGTGTTTCAACTCCTTTCTTTTTAAGATAGTTCTCAAACCAACTGCAAGAAAAAGCAATACGATTAACTACTAGCAGGTAATTCCCAAGAATATTTGAGTGAAATAAGATCACTTCGCAAACTTATTCACTTATAAGCACTTTGTCTTGAGATCATTACACACTCATTATCCACATCCACTCCAGAAACAACAAAAGCAACTGAAAATTTCAGCAAAGAATATCCCAGACACCCTAATTCTTTCAAAAGCTTCCCTCAAGGAAAAGAAGTGCACCACATCAAGTCCACTAGTGAGAACAGACTTTTCTCATACCAGGTAATTTCACAAATAGCCTCTCCATGTGTACTGTGTTCAAGCTTCACTTAGTTATGGGAGTGAGGCTTCAAAATGCACTTACTTGAAATTTTAGTACTTTGGCTGAGAAGTTTTGCAGATAAAAATCACAGAATGGTTTGGATTGGAAGGGATCTTAAAGATCAGCCAGTTCCAAGACCTCTGCCATTGGCTTGGACACCTTCAGTTGGTTAAAGACCAGTTGCTTAGGATGACATTCAACCTGGCCTTGAACACTTCCAGGGATGAGGCATCCACAGCTCTGGGCAACCTGCACCAGTACCTCACTACCCTCATAGTAAAGAAATTTTTCCTCTTATCTAATCTAAACCTGCCTTCTTTCAGTTCAAGACCAGCCCCCTTGTCCTAGCATGGCATACCCTTGTAAAAAGTCCCTCTTGTTGGCCCCTTTTAGGTACTATTCTGAAACACTAATAAGGGGTAAAATGTTGCTTAATTTGATTTTTCTTCCTTAAATAAAGGAAATCGGAGCCAGTCACATATGAAAGACAAGAAAAAAAAAAAACAGGACACTGAAATCAGGATTCACCAATAAACATAACCCAGCCCTGAGAGCTATGTTTTTGGATCAAGTGGATAACTTGTTAGTTTTTTATAAATGGAGCATGAACTAAATTCACCGTTATCAAAAATTAATGAGATACTGTATTAGAATCTGAGTTTAAAGAAAACTTTAAAGTCTTCAAGTTTTCTTTCACAAGGCACACTTGTCACTTGTGCTACTTCACATCATAATGCTGAGAACTGTCTATGAAGGGTGAACTACATTGAATTCTGGCAAAATATTAAAACATTAAAGGAAAGACAGTAAGTAGCCAAAGACCAAAAAAAGGATTTTTCAAATGTATTCTCTACCACATGAAAATTCTTGATTTCCAGCATAAAACACTCTCAGGTGCATGGACTCAAGTCACCATCAAAATCTTTAAACTCATTGATGGTGTAGCTTTAGATGGCACATAAAGCTCAAAACTTTCAAGAAGTGGCTGAGATTTGATTCGACGTCTTGACAATATTTAATCCTTTGCATAATATTTTATGCACTGAAGCTGCTTTGTAGGAGGACAAGCAGAGCTCAGAGACAGTAACACAATTATTTTAGAATAACACTGCATTTTTCCATGAACAAACTCCTGCAGAGTTAGGAATGAGGATCTGTAGTACTAAAGGAAAAGTTAGCTATAAGGATGTGAAGGTAGCTCACTAACCTACCACATGTATATTATTTTTCCTCTGCAATTCTACATATTGCACTGTAAAAGAACAATTATTTTATTATATTTTATAGCAGGGGTGTGTGCATCACATGCCATGTAAAAAATTACTATAAGAATATACCATTCACTAATTCAAAGTCCTTGTTGGAGCCACTGTGCCAAACTGATACACTGCTTGCATGGCATTGCGGTCTTGTTCCGGGAATAATGAAGCAGAGAAAGTACAAAGCGTGTGTGTGCATAAACTTAAGTTATAAAAGTGTGGCTTAAACATGTAGCTTTGGCTTCATGCACAACACTGGCACGCAGAGAAACTGTTTTTCAGTAACTCATCTTTACTGTATAGAATCTAATAATTAAGAGTCAATTTGATTCAATTACAGCATCAAGCCAAGTTCCCAGAAGACAGAGATGAGCTGATTAAGGCCTTTTGAAAACATAAAATCTAGACCGCAATTATGTTCTTCAAGATTCCTCTTCAAAGAGCGGAGCTTCCCAGACGAGGTTTCAGCAAGGGGTGGTTTAGCACGTGGCCCCAACCCTGTACAACATGCAGGTATTAAAGGTGTAACTTTGTCACCTAAAGAGTTAAGGAAGGAGAGCAGGAAAACTCAGTAATATAAAGACAAACCCAGTTATGAATAATATCGAAATGTAACAGGTAAACTTTCTCTTTTTGGAAAACCACATACCTGAGTGTGTGATCTGCAGCTAAAGGTTACGCACTTTCGAGAACCTGGGCTACAGCTGTATTTAGGTATTGTTTCCAATCATCCTTCATCACCACCACCACAAACTGCTGTACACATGGGGCTCCCTTCTGCTGCTGCTTTGTCAGACATCTCATCAGTATTAGCAGCTCCGGAATACTGCAAATATCTAGAGTCACTAATTATTTGTGAGACATTATGGAACAACTCCATTTTGTTTTATTCCCATTACTGAGATCGCTTTAAAGAACATCATTTCAATAGTATGCTTTCACACTGATTTACATTGCTGACTGGCTGTATAAATTACATCGCACATGGAGGCTCAGGTGCCTCTAACATTTTGTATTCCATTATTCAGAGTAGGTAAGCAATAAATGTGTTTTTAATTAGAACCAGAAACAGATACTTGATATGACCCAGCAATCCCTTTCATAACAGCAGTGGGTGCTCCTGGTACGCATTTAGATACAAGCTTCTCTGGGGTTTGGAGGTGAATATGGAAGCTGCAGGCAAAATTAGTATTTCCTTCTGCTGATGAGCATTCACTGAGATATTGAAACAGAAAAATCATCTTATTACATAACTTGCTTCTCTGACCTCCATCCTCCCCAGCTAATGAAGTTCCTTTGGTACTCGGATTTATTGATGCTGCTCAGAGATTGCAAACTACGTTGGAAAAGTTTATAAAGGCAGTATTTGATTTAAAGACGTTTCTGGTACTGAAAATTTTACCAGCCCATCTTTCATTCCTGAAGAGTTCAAGAGAAAAAATCAGCTCTCAGTATCTCCTGCATCCTGACCTCATCAGCCTGAGAAGAGTCCTCAGTCTGACACACAATGACTGCTCAGCTGACAATCCCCTTTTGTTAACAGTTAAGATCAAGTGTCTCCTCATTATTTTGCAGTTTTAAACATATTTAGTCTGTATTAAATATCTTTGTTCCAAAGTGCCACCAGTCATGTGCAAAACACAGGATTCCTGGGAGAAGCTTCTCTGCAGTGTCCCTCCTACTCTAGGAATTGTTTTCTGCCCTTGGTTTTCTGCTGCAAAAGCTACTTATTTCTTAGGGATTGGGCACATCAATAAATACAGCAGGGGTCTGGGAGGTCTAGGTCTGCCCCTTGGCACGGCCATCCCATGCCAGTCTGTAGGGCGGCGGCTTTTTATTCGGCTTGGCAGTGGATGCTTACACCTGATGAAAGAGCTGATATGTGTTTTACACAGCACAAAATAAACAGCAAATTGCCCAGAATTGGTGATTAGTGACTTCCCAGGGGGACCTCACCATTCAGCAATTTGCCCGTAACAATAAGGCAACCATGAGCAGGTTGTTCCTTTTTAAGCTGTCACTACTGTGACATCCCAGCAGAGCAATTGACCTTCCTGACATCTATAGGTGTGAATTCTGGCAATTCTTTTCTATATAGTAGAGAATTAAGTTACCTTCAAAGAATAGCAATAAAGGCTGGATACCTTCTTCAGACCAGCAAAATGCTCTGCTGAAGACACACTGTATTGATCGCTCTGGTTTTATCTTAAAATATTTAAAATGCAGTGCAGAAAAAAAAGGTAATCCTTTGTAATTAGTCTTTTATGCTGCACTATTAAAGCTGCATAAATAAAATAATATAATAAAGAGTAGAATCGCTTTCTCCATGTAGAGGACACACCAATAACATTTCTCAGATGACAGCTGCACATTATTAGCAGCATATTGTGGTAAGAAGTGAAAATATAAATCATATTCATTGCTTATTACTATCTACAATCCTACTTAAGCATTACATGTGGTTTTCTCCTCCTACTTCAAAAGAAAAGAGACTGAAGGCATCAGTCCAGCTCCCTGTAAAGAATAATTGCACTAAAGTTTTGTGTGTGTACATATATATACATATGTCTATAAAGTTTTATACAGATATTCACATAAGTCTATGTAAATTAAACTATTACTGTCACTTTAGGACCAGAGAGAGATTATCTTCATTGAACATATTGATATATGATATAGGATATTGAACATATCTTATTACAGAAATAGTTTCATCAGAATCAAACCATTTTGCTAGTGCTGTTGAGAGTGATTAATAAAATCATGAATTTAGTCTTTATACTATTCAGAGTTTTGGTTCCCTATTTCTTGCTATTACTTAAGGGAAAACATAGCCATTATTTAAATCTTTTTGTTTCAGTAATTTGATAACAGTTTTACATACCTCCTTGCAAGAAAAATTAAAATTGAAAATATTGAATTTTGACATTACAATGTCCAAAAGTAGAACTAAACCTGTAAAACTCTATCTGATGTCAAATGAAAGTCTAAAAACCCAAGCTAAATGATGACCACTACCACAGGAAATTTTCTTAAATTCTCCAGCTTGGCATGCTGAGAAGCAACAAACAAATGTGTCATTCAAAATTTTCCTCACATTTCTGGGTTGCTCCTTTCTCCAGGATTACTTTTATTTTTTCAGTGCATCACTAAAATAAATATTTTTTCCTTAAAAGACAATGAAGTGACATAGCCTATTTTTTCCCCCACATTCAAAATAGAAATCAGAAAATTCAATATATTCAGTACTTTAAATATAACCTGAAAATGGTGGAAAAAAACAGACAAATGTGATTTAATTTTTCACATTTGCTTATTTACCCAATAAATACAAATGGAAATCAAGTTAGGTTATTAATACCATTAAGCTAATGTATTTCTGTTCCAGAAACAGGTCATATATATCACTTATAAAGACATATTAAACAAAAACCTTTCTCAAAAATCTCTTAACAAAGATTCACTTCCCAAACATAACATATGAACTCATAAATAGATGCAATATTTACAACACTTAAAGAATTATTGTGATGCAGTCTCAATACATTCTTCTAATGAATTTCAACTCCATTAACATTTAGACTGCCTTACAGCTGCCAGGATAAATTCATCTGATAACAATACAAAAACTATACAAATTATCATTCAGGATGTAGCAGGACATGGAAACGAGGTGACAGACTCCCAGGTTTGGGACACAATGTTTGGGGCAAATAATTTCTTCCACACTGAGAATGGTGTCACTTAACATTGGATTCATCTTGGATCCAGTGAAATAGATCCTTTGAAATGTCCGCATGCCCATTTTCAGCACCTTCAAGCACAACAGGAAAAAAGAAGTCATTATCATTAAGGAGATACAATTAAACGAAAATTAAAGTGCACAACTCAAAGATTTTTTTTTCACTGAATTCTCACTGCAGTAATCATAGGTGGTGTGCACAGAATCAGTCCTATTAGTATTAGAAAAGATTCCTTATTTACTCTTCCATGAAAGAGGATGTGGAAAACATGACTACATGTGCTTACTGATACAAAATGAGATATAAATCAATATATAAAAAATACCTGCAAATTGTTAAGTCCCCAAAAAGCAATCACTGAAAGAAGGAGAAACCCTTAGAATCACCATACCAATTAAACCAAAGCACTAACTGCCACATCTAGTCGTTTCTTGAACACTTCCAGGAATGGTGACTCCACTACCTCCCTGGGCAGCCTGTTCCAATGCTTGACAACCCTTTCCATGAAGAAATTTTTCCTGAAGTCCAGCCTGAACCTCCCCTGGTGCAGCTTGAGGTCCTGTCCTCTTGTCCTGTCACTAGTTTTCTGGAAGAAAACAACCTCCTTTCAGGTAATTGTAGAGAGTGATAAGATCTCCCCCCTCCTGTAACCATTTAAGCTCTCATGGGCCTACTAGGAGAGTTTAAAAAGGCAGAACATAACAGCTGAGGCAAGGAATCATTCTCATCTGATAAGACCTATCCTAGATATCAAAGGCTGTCCCAGAGAGACCAATAAAGATTAAAGTTATTGTTCATCACATGAAAACAGCCCTTGAGTCTGATTTGAGCTTTGCTGAGACGCCTGACGAAATATCAGTGAGCAAACATGATTAAGCACTCACCTCAAGGCTTTATCATCCTAGCACAGTACTGAGTCCAACCCAATCAGCCCTGATGAGTTGCTCAGTCTAGTAGCCAGTGTCCACCTCAGCCTCCTAAACACCCACTCAACTGACTTGGAAAGTCAGCCTGCAAACCCCCCTTTTTTGCAAGAGAAGCACAATCACAATTGCTTCTTCAGTCGTTTTGCATCTCTCTGTTCAATCTTGTCTTGCTGAATTGGGAAAGCAGGATGCCAGAGCACGGCTCACAAAGCAGAATCAAAAACAGGCAGCATGCCTGAACCATGCTGGGGGGTTGATGAGTGACAACCACAACAATCACAAAACAGAACGAGATGCTGAGGACTTCAATGGGCATTGCATCTCTCAAGGGGATGAATTCGGAATGAAGGAAGAAGCAAAACTGTTCCAACAGGCTCTCTCTCTTCACTTCCTGTGAAGCTAGTACAGCAAAACCTAAAGGGCCTAAATATATTCCATATATTCCCCTTTGTTATAGAAAAGGCTGTTCAGTATTTCTGTAAACAGTGTTTTTATAGGTGAGAACATAGGTCTAGGTCCTTCTCAGCATCTTTTATTTTATTTATACATCCTTCTATAGATTTCCAAAATCATCACAAAGCCTGCTTTGCAAGCTGTGCTAGAAATTGCACTTATGCAAGAGCCCAGGAGAATGGGTTCACTTTTCAGAGGGGGGTTACAATAGACAGGAGTTACAATAGAAAGGAACTGATCAGCTTGATCATGGGGAAAGAAGGGATGCTGGAAAGCAAGATAAAATGTGCTCAAAAGCAATGCATCTAGGACCTTCCCTATGAGGCAGTAGGCTTAAAACAGGAATTAAGTGTATTCTGTGCTTATCTTTCCAGAACAACTATTTTAAGTAGGAAATAATAGAAAAAAAATTGTTGACTGACCTCTCACTGATATGCAAAATCTTTCTGCCTTTTTTGCCTCCTCAGATTGGAGGATAACCAACAGCTACCTGCATCAAGAGAAGCAACAATTCTCCCAGCCTGAGATCCTGTTCATCCCTCAAAGGTACTAGAGCTGGCACAGGCGAAGAAACAAGTGAAACCACATCAACACAGAGCACATTTTGAACACCAAAGCAGAAAACAGCTAACAATTTTCGAAGTTAAGAGATTGTAGCAAAAACTTCTGGGCTAATGTGAAAACCTTTTTCCTGAACCATGTTCAGCATAATCAGTTCCAGTTTTAATGTCCGCACTTTTATTCTTGCAAAAACTCACTGTGCTGCTCTTCAAGATGGTTTTCTTGTCAGCATATGACTCCATGGACTTGTCAACAACACTCTTAGGCAGAGACATTAGTCTGAACCTAAATACTCAGATAATTTTTCTATATGGATTTTAATCAATAATGCATTCTATTTCACTGTAATTATTTGTAGGAACATTCTGGCAAGCTCAGTATACTTTCATCAGTGGAGCATAATGGAAAAAAAAATACAGTTTTTCCTACCATCAGGAATATTTCCTATCAGTTTTTATGGCAGAACAATGTGGGTTTTTCCAAAACAGAGGTGGGGATATGGAAATCTCTTCATAAAAAGTTTAGTTAGATGTGTTAAAAATATATTAAACTAACAGAACATGAAAGAGTTTCTCATGTCCCTCTTCCTACCTGAAACACAGAGGCAGTTTTGCAGCAGGCAGACAACAATTTGATGGTTCCAGTGGGCACCTGAACTTATGAAGCCCACTGGCTATATTCCAATAAAGTTCCTAAAATTTAAACTTTTCAATTTTATTCTTTTTAATCCACAATAAATAATAAACACCCCCATTGCTCCACCCTCCCCTTTCATCAAGTCCTCATTCTGCATTAGCATATCATAAACTATTCTACCAGGTTCAGAGGGTTTTGTTCAGGTTCCCTTTTTAAAAAAATTTATTGACTTCGAAATTTTCCACATTGTCCAGGAGTTTCTTGGCTGGTCAGGGCATCACAAGGCTGTTGTCCATACTGCTCCACTCCCTGGAATACACCCATGAATATTGTTACCCAGTTGATTGCTCTTTGTGCCTGCTTCAGAAACAGCAAACCTCAGCATTGTGAGACCATGACAAAACACTCCAAAGCACAGAATAATCAACTCTCCATAGAGAGACTCCATCTGACTGCCCTTTTGAAGTATTATCCTGAAATGATAGCTTTTAAAATGTGGAAGTGTTTTAGGATTAACAACAAATGCATTTGTTCTTTACATTCCTATCTTGTGTCCTCCTAACCCCAAACAAAGAAAACCATTTAGAGAAAACTTATTTGCAGCTGTCACAAACCTTTTATTTCCCTGTAGATAAAAATAAAAATCCATTGTACAATAAATGGTGTCTGACTTCTGAGGAGCCAGAGTATTTCAAAGAAACAAATTCTCAAGCTGGAATGAAAGTCATATTCATAACCTAATTAAAATTGCACAAGCAAAGGCAACCTCCTCCCTTAAAAGAGCACTTGTACACATGGATGATCATACTCCGGTTTCACTGAAAAGGCACACAGTTATTTTTGCAGGCAGATATTTGTCAGTCATAAGGAGTAGTTCACGGTATTTGTAAGCATTGAAATTATCTCAGGAAAATCCACCTCTTGCCTTTACGCCCATAAACACATATACTGGTGCTGTCAAAATCACAGCAGTGTAACTTGACAAATGCTCTAAGCTAAAGACAACCCAGAGCCTGAGGTTTCCATTAAGGCAGCAAAGACAACGCTGGTACCAGCACACAGCTGTGTAAGCTGCAGTAACAAGGGGCACCAGGCACCCCCAGTCCATTGGCTGCTCATTCCCCTGGCAGGTGAAACAAGAGCAAGGCCTAAAAAGAGTTTACTGAAACATCCTGCTCTGCTAAGAGAAGCCCCCCACACACACCTGCTCTGCTTATATTGCTAAAGAAAAATCTGCTCTGTTCTAATCACTGGACCTGAAACTAAGAAGAATGCTAGAAACGTTCAATTGGCTTAGGGGTGACAGATCAAGGCAAAAGTAAGCTATGGTAGACATTTGAATTAGAGAAGTAGGCCTAAAGCCAAGGCTTTCTCCAAGCTTCAGTGATTGGGCCAAGAACAAAGGAAAGGTAAAGAGGTCAAGCTGAGGAAGACTACTAGATGCCCCAGACCCCCAAGACTGAAGGATGGAAGTACCTGTAAAATTGAGGATGAAGAAAAGCACTGCCCTAAGCTCCACCTGTACTCCACCTATTATTAATATGTATAGATAGACGATGTAATCATATGCATATGTAAAGAATCATGTAGGAAAATTGTGTAAAAACCCTGAATTTTGTGTGCTACCTGGAGCAAGTTCTTTGTGGTGTGAACCACGCTTGCTCCCGACACTGACAAATAAATACCTTCGCTGCTCAAAAGACTCAAAGCTTCTGGGCAGTTCTTTTACCGGATTTTTCGGATTCACAGGTTCTCTGCAAGACTGAGGGGTTTGCACACATGTAATGCAGAGCATTGGGTTCATACACCAAAAAATAAATTATCATATTGCACAGTTTTAGAACAAAGAAGCTATCTGGAGAGTGCAAATACTTACAGCAAATACACACACTCTGAAGAAACAACGATGTCAGTTATCACCAAAATGATAATTTTTTTTAAGGAAGGAAACTTCAGTGAAAACTGCATTAACCCACCGTAGTAGTTTTGGGTTTCTTAGGTTTTGCTGACACCAGGTGGCACAAAGGGAAAGAGTCTTAGAGCATTAAACATCTCTGTTCCTGCTCCACCAGCCACATCATACCTTAAGCTCTCTGAGTCAAGATTTGCCATTTCCATTACTACAAAGCCAATATACTCAAAGTTTTAGAAGAGATGCCATGGAAGTCTTTTGCAGGTTTAGCCTTGACATCTACCATATGAACTGTTCATCCCCAAGTACTCCAATCTTTTACATATAGTTGTATTAGTGCAAAAAGATTAGTAAAAAGACATATATTCACTCTGTAGAGCCATAAGCTTTTTCAACTTCCCATATAAAATTAATCCCAGTTCTTAATAGGAAATATTTTGCCATTGCACCTCAGCTGGCCCTGGTTAACATCCCCCATGTTAACCTAAGCATGAGGAAAAAACACTTTTTTACGGATAGCAAAGTACTCTCTTACACAAGGAGTAACTCTCCTCTCCTTCCATCATGACTGAGCCACATTCCCCATACACTAGTGTTACAATATATTCATTAGATCCATAATAATTTTTTGTCAAGGAAAGAAAAGAGGCAACTCTAAAATATTGAGCATATAATGTCAAATGTATAAAGAACAAAACCATATTCAGATAATGCTGACTGCAAGTAATAAAGTATTTATTAAATCAGAGGAGGTCCTTGAAAGAAACTAGCATGGAAAAATAAAATATCTAATTATTTTGAAAATATTTATATGGGGTACACAAGTGCCTTCAGTAACACTAAAGTCCATTTATTCAATACATTTACAGTGTATTTTTGTTTGCTTCTCAACACATTCCAGGACACAAAACAGACACTCACAATTCAGCAGTCTCAGTGAGACTCCAGCGGTGTAAGGGTTTATGAGCAGCTCTAACATTATTCACAAATCTTGTTTCAAACAGCAATCTCACATTTACTTTTTCTATGTGTACACTAACTTTTTCATGACCACATTTCTTGACAGGGCTTCTGTGACATCCTGATTCATCTCAGGACTTTGTTACAAGCAAATCCACCAAGACACATTCCTTGTGTAAAGGTGAATGCTGTGACAATGGCTGTGACCATGCACCTCTGTCACTTCCAGAGCCTTAGCACATCTGCTCACACAGTGAGCACCCCCTGACTTGTAGTGATGAAGTGTCCAGCAAAGAGACATGTTGCAGCCTGGAAAACCTGACCGTACACTTCTTCCTTTCTTAAAATCTCTTGGCAATGCAACCCCAAAACTGTTCCCTGGTCCAGCCCGGTCTCTCTAAGTACTTGGTGCCGTCATTACCAAGCAGTCCTTTAACAAAGATTAGTACATAAATGATAACATACATGAAACATACACAGAATAGTGATCAAAAGCCTTAAAAGAATTGTGAGAAGCCAGCTTGAGAGAATGCCCTGGCAAAGGCATTTTGCTTTCCTGATTTCTTCCCCCAAAAGCCCAGTGCAGGGACAGGCTAGGGAACAGAGCAAGCACCACTGACTTGCTCATGGCACCCAAGTGTTTTGCCCAGAGATCCGCTGCCTCCTCTTCTCAAAATCATATTTTCACTGACACACTTACTCTATCAGTGCTGTCCCTGCTGTGCTGAAATTGCATCTCATCTCTGCTGAAGCACTGGGAGTGATTTGTTAGAGCAGCATATGATAAGATTTTGAGGAAGAGCAAGAGACCTAATCATGAACAGGCCTGGAGAAGGTCCTTGCAATGGGTACCACAAGTTCAGAGCATCAACAGGAATGTGAACTAACAGAGATACACAAGGCACAAATAATATCAAGTTAGAGTCCACACCAAAATTCAGGTGTCCAGCAGCACACCCTGCTCTCAGGAGCTGCGGTAAACACACAAGCCTGCACAGCAGGACAGCAGCACACATGGAGATGTCCTGCCCTCAATGTCTGTCCCAGCCAGTGCAAGCAGAGATATTCAGATCCCACTATGCTGTGGGCTGGCTCCAACCCCTGGTATCTCTTATCCACCGAGGCTATGCCACTCTGACCTCAGTCCCAATCACATCTGTCGTTTACTAAAGTGTATACTACACTAATACATTATGTGATGTAGTTGGAAGGGAAACAGTTGGGTTTTTTGCAGTTGGGTTTTTTGCAGTTGGGTTTGTACTTGCTCCATTGGCTCTTCCATGTTAAGTGTGGAAATCCAAGGTCAGCCGGAGCTCAGCATTTCCATGATTCATTCTCTAGGACTATGTCATCAAGCCCTCAAGCTTCAGCGTGGCTTCTCATGCCTTTGAGAGTTCAGCTTTGAGCCATTTACACCAGGGTGAACAGGAGGCTAGTTTTCATAGGAAAGACTAGGACATTGTTTATTTAGCCTAGCAAAGTGTGGACTGGGGAGGAGATGGGGTGCTCTCTTCTTGTGGCATTAGAAATACAAGTACTTACAATAAAATAGAGGCATGGAAAGGAATGGGTACTCCAGAATATGGAAAAATGACCAATCTCAGGATTTCAGACAACTAGTTTATACCTTCATGCCATCTATTCTGATTCCTGCCAGAGCTCTGCCATCTCGCTTTCACTGAGAACTAGTGAGCATGCACTAAGAACCACAGGACCATGCCAAAAGTTTAGGAGACTCTCTTTAAATTGCCACCAAATCTTTCTTGTCTGCAGAGTCCATAGTTACACGTAGCTGAGTTGACGGATAAACATTTCTAACCAATCAGATCCAAAATCAACTGAAAAGGGGCATTTCTCAGAACCTTGTGGAACTGCTCAGGATGGACTGGAGCAGACACCTTGCACTAACTGAAGCCCTGCTCAGGGAGGTCTGGCTGCCCTTTGCTGGGCAAGTACTGAAAGGTAGAAACTCCATTAGTCAGAGTGAGGGTGCTGGTCAGCGAACAGAACAGCCAGGCTGCTGGCAGAGCAGGTTTCCCCCTTTCTGAGAGCCCTGTGTTTTACCATATTGCACCATGAAGAGGTAATTCTCCGCCCCTTTCTGTTCCACAGACTCCACCTCTCTCAGGTCCATCAATAGCATTGTCATCACTGAAAGGACTGCAGATCTGCTCTATCTGCGAGCTCATAAACCCACAAGTGACTTCATTTTTGGCTGGCTATTGAAATGTGGCTTGCAATGAACCTGAAACTCTCCTCATTCTGTGGAAGAATGTATTTTAGAAAAGTGTATTTTAGAAAAGTGCAGCAAATTATTTTGAGACTGAAACCCATCATGACAGAGCACCAGATCAGAGCAGAGAGAGGGAGCTACTGCCAATGCATTCAAACAAGGATCCTCCAGGAATGATCATTTCTGCATATTCAGACCATTTTTAATTAATTGCCCATACTGGCTTCTACAATTGAAAACTGTGAACTAATCCATTGGGTACTTACATCAATGGTCATGATATTTTGCCTTCAATTCATTGTATTTGCATCCCAAACTAAACCAGTCCAATCATTTTTCCAAATAGCTTTGTAGAAACATCGCTTACTCTGACTCTTCCATTCTTAAAATCCCATTTTTGAAACTAACCTAGCCTATAGATTCAGCATCTAAATGGAGAAGTTTGAAAATATCTGCAAAACAGGTTTTTGGTGTTACAATTATTGTATTTTCTGGTTATGGCAATTAAAACTAGCAGTATATTTTAAAGAAGTCCTAGCATAACTTCTGCTTACCAGGGGGGCTTCTTTGGGGAGTCTTCTATTGAGAAAGTATTCTTTTCCTAAAAAATATCAGGCTGAGGAACAGAGACAGGAATTCATGTCTCCTGGTTTTTGCTTGCAGCTCATCACAAGCAGAAAAATCCATGGGACAGATACTGAGTTTCAAAGCCATGTAACTGCAGTTGTAAAAGTGGCCTTTCCCAAGTTATTCTTTAAGTAGAACAGGACAGTAGGATTTTGTTAAAATAAACAGTACTTTTAACATAGCTGGTTGGTATTTTTTGAATCCTGAAACTAATCATGGTGCATAAAAATATACTGGGCACAGGACAAGAGGAAGCATCTGTCCCAAACGTACAGCTTTCCTGGATATCTCCATTTCCTGGCCCTCCATCACCTTAGGCCCATGACCACATCCCAGTTTATGGTGAGCTTATCCTCATGTCCCGCACATAAGGCAGGAAAAAGTTACTGCTTAGAGGAGACTCAGAAAGACCATACAGTTGGCCATGCAGAGCAAACACAGCTGAGCAGGAAGCCAAGCAAAGCCTCCCTACCATCTTTACCCAACAGCCCTGTCTTTGCCATTTGTCTCTCCTTCAACGCAGCTACAGCATCACCTGTTACCTCCCCTGAAACATATTTATGATGTCTTCTTTTCACACTTAATTGTTCTTTGTAGTTTAGTTTCAACCAGCTTACCTTTCAGAGTGCCAAGATGGCACGAGCTTCACACCCTTATCTTCTTAAGGACAAGCCGAAAACCAGAAGTCAAGATTTCAAAGGAGCAAGCAGGACACTTAAGCTAATGAGGCAGGACTGAGGGTTGGTTGGTCCACAGCCCCAACAAACCTGAGAGGGAGGCACTGACCTTTTTCCTGCCCGAATTTGCATTTTGCAGCCAAATAAGCACTGATTTGACAACAGCCCATTAGGCTGTAGCCCCAAGTGAGGAAGATTTTGAAGGGAGAAAACTCAACAGATGTATATCCAGAGGTGAAAGAGCCTTGCTTGTGACAAAGCTGTGACTGTAGGCAAACTAAATTGCATATTATGATCAGATAAGAAATTATGTAATTCTTAAAGGCAAGACTAAGTGTAACAGTTCAACCTATCATGCCTACTCACCATTCTTGTTTAAATGCCAGGTCTGTAGCTTGCCAAATCTTTCCTTAAGCTTGATTTTAAAAAGCCCTGTCAGGCTGAAGTTCTCAAACTCTCCCGTCTTGAGTTGACTGACACTTCCCAACACAAGCAGCCTACAAGAGGAAGTTTAAACCACCCCCCCAGTGGCTGCAGAGTGTGCAGCACTGTAACTGTGATATGCATTTGGATTAACAGCAACTTCTCATCAGTGAGTTATCCCTACAGTCAGGTAGAGAGCTGTGCATCCTGGCTCTCGTGGTCATGGCAGATGGCCAGGGAAGACCATAAGGGCAAGGCAGGCCTGGAGAATAGCCATTATAAAAGGTACCACCATCTCTGAAAGAAGTCAGAGGTGCAACAACCTGCAGTCTTTCATTTCCCCTGAAGCTTCCTTGGCTTTAACATCTACAGGAAAGCAGTTCTGCAGCTGCTTCTCAGCTCTTGTTGCTGGAAGCTGGCAGCTTCCAAACGCTGTTCTGCCTCTGATGGATCTGACAGGGCACGATGCAGCACGTGGAACAGCTGTGTGCCATTTCGATGGCCACCACGAAGTATCTAAATGACCTAGATGTGTTAGATTTCAGGTCAGCAACTTGACTTCCAAACTTCCACAGGAGAGGTGGATGAGTTGGAACAGCAGGTGATTCTTGGCCTGCAAATTTAGCTCTGTGTCCCCCACTCTGTTACACAGAGCTGTATCCCAGGGAATGCAGTACACAAACACCAAGAGGCACGCAGCTAGCATCATTTGTTTAATAAAGTCTTTTCTGGTTTTAAAAAAGTTTACAGGACATATGTGTTCTACACAATGAACTACTAGCGGCTAATCTTTCCTCGTAATAACTTAATCCATGCAGAAAGACCGGACTGCCTACCTTGGAGTTACGCAGCAGCTAACAATTGACAAAAATATACACAGATCTACACGCTGACATGGATATAGGTAGCATGTGACAACATATAATGAGAATCAATATACAAGCCTTGGAGAATTTTCAGAATTCAAGTGCAAGTTTAAGGAAAACCCCTGATTTATTTTTTAAACGGAGCTTATGTACTGAATGTTCTGCTACAATCTGCCTAGACTCACCCTTTATTCAGCAGTTATGTGGAAACACATACACAAAAATGTCAAAAGTCCTTTTCACTACTGATACTACACATTAACAACTAACTCTGATAGCACTGCTTTGGTTGTTTCAATACAGAATGATATGTTTCTAATGTCTTAGTTCTGTTTTCCCATTTTTCATCCTTTTCCAAAGTTGTTGAAGAGTGTTGCTGAGGCAAATATTGTGGTTTTCTTCAAGAGTCCCCTGTAGCTTTTGTATAAGAAACTGTGGAAGGCAAACAAACAGGAACATTACTATAGGTAGAACAACGATACAGTAGGATTCCTTCAAATCCCAAAGAGAAAAGTATCTTTACTTACTGTCACAGCATGAAAATTAATGCTAGGTTATTTATCACATTTTAGAAATTGGAAAGACTGGACTGACCAAAGCACTCCAGAAACTTGTGCTCTCTAAAATGTTCTTATTTCAACACTCAACCCAGAAACAGTGGGGAGAAAACTTGTATCCCTGTAGCATAGCAGCAAGGCCAACAGTTGGTGAGAAATAATAGTACATCCTCATTTTATTTTCTAAGAGGACATTTTTCTTCCCAGTGTGCCTGTTCATCTCCAGGATCAAAAGAGAAAGATGCAACAAACATAGATACAAAGCAGAACTTGTGTTGTACCATATGACAATCTGACTGCAGCTCAATTAAAAACAGAGCCATTTCACACCAATCTTGAAGATGCTCTTCATGAGGTCAGGACTTGAGAATTTCTTTGATCCCTTTGCAAGGTAAATCTAAAACAAACTTCCAGAAATCTATTCAATGCCTTATGCAAATTGATTTATATTAGTACGAGTTCCACAGAACAGAAATAATCCCCCAATGTCTGACTACCAGGGAAATTAATAGATTTAAAAAAAAAAAAAGAAAGAAAGAAAAGAAAATAACTTTGTGAGCAAGGTGCGATGCTGAATAGTATCAGCCAGACTGAACTCTAGGGAGAGGAAAATGAAAGAAAGGTTAAACCTTAACTTAGCTGTTAATAATTAAACTGCACAGCCAAGTCAGGGCTACAGTGTGCAAATGAGGTTAATAATACTTTACTGAGAGCTTAGACATGTTAGAAAAGTCAAAATCAGCAGCGTAGCTTTTCAGGGGCAGGGAAAGAAGGGTAATGAAAGCTGTGTCCTGATGACTTAAAACTGACTGGAAGAGTATGATAAATACATATCTACATAGGTAGATAATCCATGGCAAAGGAATCGGGTCTGTATTCAGTCCAATTCCATTCACTCGTGTCCAGGCATACCCTGTAGGTCAAGTGCCTGAAGGAAGAGAAGATCTCCTGCTGCTGAATTCCAGCGGCAAGCTGGCTCTCAATGACTGGCCTCATGACCTTATTACACGGTGAAGATGTATGAAATAGCCTATTACCAACTCATCCTGGGAAAGAACAAACCAAGGAGGGATGCATAGGAACCATGACAGGAAGTTGCAGTTCTGGCTTGTCTCCAACTTCTGAGCTGTTTTTCACTTCCTCTGCAGGGGTCTGTATGTTATTTGGGCACTACAAGTGGTGGGGGCTGCTCCAGAATGACCTGCCTGCTAAGTGAAGACTGAGAGAAACACAACTGTGTATCTCTACTCTGAAGAATACAAAGCAGGATTCTGAGTTATGTCACTGCTGTGTTGTAAGACTGAACTCTTAAATTTCCTGGGTCAACCTGGAAACAATCATGGCTGGGCCAGATTCACAGATACACCTCCAGCCAATCACACAGCTGGGAAGAAATTTTCACCTATTCCTTCATTCTGGTGTGTGACTGCAGATATAAGCAGAGGTTACCCACAACCAAGATTATCAGAATTTCACCTTTCAACACTTCTAATGCAACTCTCTGTATGTGCTGCTTCAGTAAGACACACAGGGTTCGAGACTGCCAAGCAGGAGGCCACAGCTGAACAGAGGAGAGGAAAAGCCAAACCTGAAGCCTGCTTTGGATGAGCTAAGGCTCTCTTTCCGAAGACACATCTCCTTCTGCTCCACTGCTGGCGCTGGGGTCATCCTTGTTACGGGGGGCATTTCTTTCTCTACTTGACTCAGAGGGCACCTTAGTTCTGGTCTTCTCTTTTCTTTGTTGCTGTTTTTCAAGTTTTGTCAGCTATTCACAAAGAAAGGAGAAAACACTTCATGCAACAAAACCATTCCAAGATGTCTATTTCTAAAAAATCATAAATGCAAGCATTTGTATAAAACTTGCAACTCGGATTCACATCACTAACACATAAATCAACAAAATAAGAAAAGAAAAAAAAAAGCTGAAGGCTAGGATTTTCAGAAATTTAGAGAATACAGTGAATTATCACCATACACTAGCACAATCACCCCAGAGCATAAAAGAGAAGTGCACATATTCAAAGAACTACCCTCAGTTTTCCTGGATAACTTCTCTGTCCAACACAAGCTGTAAGCATGGAAAAGAATAAAACACAAGAACCACAAGAGAGCGCTGGATTCCACCAAACTTCTGTTTTGAGCTTTAAGTAGCAGTTTTGTAGTTTCAAAGATGCTGACAACAGATGTGTCCCAAGTTCAGCCATCCAGCACACAAGAAAAAATTTACTTTATTCTTTGTCCAGACAAAGATCTATGTCAGCTTTAGTATCACCTAGAAAACACAATAACCATGTGAAATCAGAAACAAAGACAAAACCCTCAGCTAACTCTGCCTTGCCACCTCTCAGTAGAAATGCTTTCAACTTCTACTAAGAGTCAAGCTAAGCTGCACACAGCTGCCACTTCATCTCCTTCTGGTTTTTCAGAGAAGCAGGTGGCAGTAATCTTCAGGGATGCTGCATATCGATAGCTACTTAGATCACCACACTGTACCTGTGTAGATTTCTATAATCTACTGATTTTCTTTTTAACTCATTATCTGACAATACACTCCTTGACAACATGAATGCTACTCTTCTACCAACAAGACTACACTGTTATGTGACCATTTTTAAGTCATAATAATAGAATATTTATGTGGAATTCATGGCTTCCTGCCATTTAAAAATGTAAGTTAATTAAATGTTAGTCTTCAGAAGTTCCTTTCGTTTAAACACTAACATTTCCAAGGGGCATTACACTATTATTTACCCCTCATATCGACCAAGCATGAGTACACTGCTTTACTGTACTGATACAGGAAGGTTCAACAACAAAGATCCGCTACAGTGCTTTCATTCTCCTTATTCCTTCCATCACAGTATCTAGTCACAAAATATGGTACAAAATGTTATGTAGTTTATTTCTTTCTGGAACAAATGGTTCCACAGAGATCAGTTCAGCATCTAATCAGAATATATGTATTAAACACTGAAACTGCTATGCCAGTTCCAACTGGAATTCCACAATTATTCATAATGCTTTCAAACTTCAATGGGCTTTTTATCTGAGTTGTCACCATGTCACCTCCCAGGCGCCCTGTAGAACCTCCTCTTGCTCCATTTCTGTCTGGCTACTTCTATTAGCTACAAATTCCTACCAATAAATACAAAGTATATCTCCCCCAAAACACGATATAGAATTACAAAGCATTCAGGCACAACTAAATTAATCTCAGCAATAATCCCAAAAAACTTCATCAACACAGCACAGAAATTTGCTACACTCTTAGCCCTTGGATAATTACATTTACCTCTGTAATCATCCAAATGGATGTATGCAAGTCCAGAAAGAATTACCCAAAATTGCTTCCCCAGTTAAGGCCAGAAACTACAATGTTTCTGATTTGTACTAGAACGTTAGGGTAAATCCTTTTGGTTTTTGTATCACAGCCAAGAGTGAAGAGAAATACCTGATCTCCCATCATTTTCCAAGACTATGTAAGAAATGTAGTCACTATTATTGAACTCAGTACAGAATCATCACATACTGACCTTCTTCCCTTCTATGCCTTTTTGTTTTCACATTTCTTATTCAGTTTCTAACCCCTGGATTTATTTTTAGTTCCAAGCCAAATTTCTTACCAAAAAGATGTTTTAAGAGCTCAATTAAATGCCAGCAATTTTTGACTTTTCTACTTTTCCATTCACATGTCCAAAACGCAAAAAAAAATCACAAGTCTTCAGTAAAGGCTCAGCAATCACTAGTGACTGCTGGTGTAAGAATCTTCCAATTTCCTTCTTACCTTCAAATAATTTGCTTACTACTAAATCAGACCACAACAAAACTGAGCAATTCACAACAAACTAAACTAGTTTCTTCCCCTGTTCACCAGGATTTCAGAAACCACTGTGATACTCTCTTTTTTACTTGTATATATATATAAAATATAGATAGACATATCTCATATTTGTTATATATATACACATACATACTTATTGTATAAGGAAGACACACTTATTTTTTATTATTTTTATTATGTGATTTATATCTCTCTCACAAGGAATAAAAAATACATTTGAATTAATTAATTTTATTAATTTTACTAATTACATTGCAAAGGAATTATAAATTTCAGATTACCAATTACAAACACAGATAATCTCTCAGACAAGAAGAGGTATTTCACTGTCACATCCAATGACATTCATCAGCAATTATTTGTCTAATTTCTTTTGGCTAACATAACATTAAACACTGCAGGATGGTTCGGTCATCCCTTCTGGCTAAAGCAGAAAGCAACATAAAAACCACACCAGCCTTAAGACTTAGTTCCCGTACTACAAGAAAATCAACAGACTATGTAACAGCAAAAAAAAAAAAAAAGCCACAGGGAGGGAAGAGGAAAGAGAATGACAATCTAAACTGGCTCTTCCTCATCTCATCTTGTATGATGGGAAAGTCAATGGTACACCTGTAAAGCACTATCAGGACAGGATGCCTCAGAGCATCAGAAACAGCAGTGCCTCTGACTGCCTGTTAAGGTCCCAACATGAGCTAGAAAAGATACCCAGTAACAGTTAAATATGCTGCCAGTTTTCAAGTAATAGAGTTCTTTGAAAGGTGGTGTAGGTCAAACTCTTGGTGTGTGTCCAAAGAGTATAGGGCTGGATTCCTTTATCAGTGTCTGTCACTGTAAAACCTCACGCATTTCTGTGACAGACAAAAATCCTCCATACCAGGACAAGCAATGAGCTGGAACCCAAGGGGGATCATGAAATGCTCATGGACAACACATTGCAGAAGGCAGGCAAGCAAACTTTGCTCTTACTCTCACTGCAGACTGTCCAGTACCCACTCAGATACCCATACAAGGACTCCGACCTTCTTTAGAAACAGACTTGGTCAGATCATCATCGGTGTATCCCTACCTTAGGACAAGTAACAGTGTTCTAAGCACATACTGCAAAAGAAGCCTCATCTTTCCTGATTTGAGATGAAATGAGGTTTCAGGAAGCCAATCACCAAGAGAGACTAAAGTAGAATCAGATATTCACACTAAGCAAAGATTTCATTCCAGAGAAAAGTTTGAAAACCATCATCCTTCCCTTACTGCTGTCCATGTTGTGGCCAACAGGAAGATATTATCAGATGAGTAAAGCAGGCAGCCTTGAACTGTGAAAGCAAAATCCTTAAACAAGCCAACATTCCCCAAGAAAGAAACAGAACCTTGCAGAATCCTGCATACCTTGGTGATTCCTCCTGGGTTATTTAACACCTACACAGAGGGCAGCAGGGTTAAAAGCTCTCTCAGTCGTCTCCATTTCAGTCATAAACTACACTGTGCCATCCTTCGGGGATCTACCCACCCCTAATTCAATGATTCCCACTGACTGCTCCAACAAGAAAGATTGCTCACCAGTGTTGCCCTAGAGACCACGACACCATGGGGCTCCATCTCATATTCACAGGATGATGATATTCATATTCAGCAGGACATGATGCTGCTCTCCATCTTGCCACAAATGCGCTCAGCAGCAGGCTACGATAAAAGCTGCTATGCAAGGGATATGGCACCTGCACCTGAGACAGAGCCCTGCAAGAGCATGGAGAAACGTGCAGTACACATTGCCTGATGGCATGGAGGGACCGTGTCCTTTCCCATCCCACAAAGAGTTGTAGTGGCAAAATCAGAGGGTTGATGCCACCACAAGTAACACAACTAAACCTCAACCTTAGCAAGTCATAAACATGGCACCTGAAAACATGGGGCCATAACTCTCTCGATGGTTAATGGACGGTTCAAAGGGGACATCAAAGCACCCTGGTTCTCTGGCAACCCAGCTTTCTGCAGACTATTTCCCAGGCAAATCAGGCAGCAGTTCAATTCCTCCCAGTGGGAGTGTGAGTGCCTGAATCTACTAGCAGATCTCACTCCATAAACAGAGCCACTGCTGCTAATTATGCACAGTTGAGTTTGAGAACTCACTGTGCTAAAACTGTGAGGGTACAGAAAGAAAGACCAGAAAAAGAAGAACTACTACTTTACAGTCTATAACATCTTGCTCCACTTCCCCTCCTGAGGAAGCTGTAGAGAGTAAAGAGGTCAACGCTCAGCCTCCTATTCTCAAGACAAAGGTAGAGTTCTTCGCTGCTCCACACAGGACATTCCTTGCTTACACTATGTTTGATGTACACAAGGATGAGATTTGCCCTCTTGGCTGCTCAGGCACACACTGCCGATTCCTACTGAGCCTGCTACTGGCCAGCACCCCCAGATCCTTTTTGGAGAGCTGCTCTCCAGCCACCTCTTTCCCAGTTTATGTTTTTGTCAGGTAATGTTCTGTCTCAGCTGCAGAATCCGGCATTTGGCCCAGCTAAATGTCATGCCACTGATGACTGCCCAATGCTCCAAACTATTTAGATCCTTCTGCAAGGCCTCTTGTCCTACAAAAGAGTCAAGAGCACTTCCCAGTTTAGTATCAGCAGCAAATCTGCTAATGGTGCATTCAGCTCCTGCATCCAGATTGATAAATATATTAAACAGAAGGGGTACTGTAATAAGCCCTGAGGAACACCGCCAGAGACTGATCAACAGCCAGATGTAGCACCACTGACTACAATCCTTTGAGCCCTGCCCTTCAGCCAGTTCTTCACTGTGTATCTGCTTATTTCATAACTGGAGGACTTGTTGAGAAGAATGCTGTGAGAGAAAATATCAAAAGCCTTACCAAAATCCAGAAAAACTAAATCCACCACCTTTCCTTCATCACTATGCAGGTGACCTGACTGTAGAAGGGTATATCAAACCACTTGGACAGGACTTCCCTTTTGAATCCATGTTGACTGTGCCTGATGACTGCATAGTTCTTTACATGCCTTTCAACGGCACCCAGTACGATCTTCTCTGTAATTTTTTCAGGTACTGGGGTTAGATTAACAGGCTGATAGTTTTCTAGTTCTTCCCTCATGCCCTTCTTATAAACAGCAGTAACAAGTTTAACAAGGTTAAGTGAAGCATTATATAAGTAAGACTGGTGTGGCCTTGCTGAGGCACAGTTGCTAATAACAAATCCTCCCCCTTCTCTTTCAGCCTGGAAAAGTCACTGTAGTGTTTAGAAGACGAGAAAACCTCATTACTGCATTTGGTTTTCAGCATAACTTGTGCTCTTCTTAAGAAGAGGTAACTCTCCTCTCCACTCCAGACTTAAATTCAGGACTTAAATTTGCTGTTCCCTTTTTTCTGATAAAGAGACATGTCTCCAGTTCCATCCAGTCACCTACATGCACAAGCTCCTACATGGCAAGAAACTTCACTAAAAGCAGGCAGGGATGGTTGTCCAGATATATTAACAACATCAATAATGAGTCATGATTAAACAGCAGCTTTAATGATGAGGAGGAATAAATTGTAAAAAGCTTTTTTGTATTACATATGCACAATCTTTACCAGGACAGCAGGCAGCTATCAACAGGCCAGGGAAGTGAAGAAAACAATGAAATTATTTGACTTTTCAGAGGCTGCACAGGAAGGACAAGGTCCTTGTGCCTAAGGAAAGCTATACTGCTTCATAACAAGAATGCTACAAATCTGCACAGGATATACATTATTCTTTGCAGACAGACCTTCTGGGTCACTTTACCTGTTTAGGATCAACAGTGGCAGCTGGTGACTCCAATGCTATTGTAACAGGACCATCGTTCTGGATGTGTACCTGCATGTAGGCACCAAACTTGCCATCTGAAAAGGGAAGAGACAAGAAGTGCTGAGAGCTCCTGGAAGGATAACACATACGAAAGTTTTCACCAAACATGCTACCAAAAAAAAAACAAAACCACAAAATCCCAAAACATGAAAGGGCAGCTGACTAACAAACCGCAGAAAGCTACTAAGAAAATAACAGTGTATGTGCACCCAGCTATGTAGTTTGACATTCAGAGATGATAAATACAGAGCTAAGTACAGAAACACCCACAAAACAAACCAAGTCTACAGATAATCAAGGTGCTCACAGTTCAGGATAGTTCTCACAGTCAGGAGATGAAATTTTAAAAGGATGTAACAGCTAAGCCTAGGGATGCACTCCAACTAAGCAGTCGATGTTTTGAACAAACTTTATACATAGGCAGAAGATAAAAAGCCTGTTCTGAAGAATTTGACATTGAATACTCTGGAGCAGGGGACACTGATGTGCAGCTCAGCCCCAATCCACTGCAGCCATTTTTCTACATTCCTGCTTGCAACGCAGGTTGTTCTTTAACAGAGTTTGGCAAAAAAAGGTGGAAAGAAAGACTGCCTACTCCTTCAACCTTGCCTACTTCAGAGGAATACACTTCTGAAATCACAGATGTCTGTGTCATTTGTCATCAATGGCATTTATTAGCATAGGCATTTATTAGCTGAGGCACAGACCAGATTCTTTGCAAGCATTTGAGAAGCTTCTATGACAACAGAGTCATGACATTTTTATCTTGTATAGTCTAGAAAAGCCATCCCATTGTATGTTGTCTTCTCCTCACATCTCATTTCATTTTGTCCAAACTTCCTTGCTTCATTTTTTCTAGTCTAGCTCTTTACTCCTCAAACTCAACCCACGCCTGGCAGAGGCTACTCTGCTCAGTACCACATACTCTCCTCTACTGTCCTGCACACCTGAGCAGCCTTTATAGACCTCTTATAGGGACAGCAACGAGAAGAGATGTTCCCATGTCAATACAAATGCATGAAAGAGAAAAAGGTGTACTGCAGCAAACTGACAGCAGTTATCCAAAGACTGGAGCAGTCTCACTGGGAAGGCAGGCCTGGAGACAGCTCAGCAACACAACCAAAACCACTTCCAGTACCACCCTGCACAGTGAGCAAGAACATGCTAAAAGCCACAAGGCTCAAACTTCAGTGAAGCAACCACTACTGGGAATATTTACATGAGCCACACAGCAGCTTTCCACAGCAACACGTGATGTCCCTGACTGAAGAGAGGTCAAACCAAGCTATCCTGATTTTTCACAGATGTGTTACGGGGGAAGAAGAGCTCTCCCCAGTGTTTCCCTGTCATGTCCTGTAAGTCAGATAGAAGTCTGGTGTTTGCTTAAAAGAAAAAGGAAAAAGAAAAGGCATGTTCAGGCCTGTCCAACTCGTATGGGCCATATCACAAGTGATCTACCAACCAATTGCTTTTCCAAAGGCTGTATGCCACAAGTTACCCTATGAACTAGAGATACAAACTCTGGCAAAGACAAAAATCACAGCACTGCACACAAAAGACTGCTGCCAACACTTCAGCAGCCAAGGAAAAGGTTCTGGACTGATCACTGAAGAGTCACAGCAACATAAATGCCAATGGAAGGGGGGGGAAAGCATGATTTGAGGCATTTATTCTCTTAAAAGGTTTACTGCATAATTTTACCAGCGCTGTCCTCAGATGTTTTCTGCCCCACAGAGGACATGGCTGAAAAGAACACATGTCCAGCGTCCCAGTTCATTCTCACAGGCTCCCTTGACTTTCAGTGTTTCACGTGAATGAGAAATGTCATGAGTGTTGAACCTAGAAACCTGACAGAGGCAAGGCTGCCACAGCTGCACATCCCTAGGTTCAAACAGTAACAAGATTCAGTATGTATTCCAAGCAGGCACACATGTACAAGCACACGTACACTACATACACACACACAGCCAACTGCACAGACACCAACACGGGCACACTCAGCACACACATGAACAAAGACAACACGAAAGACTCACCCTAAACCCAATGGCTGATCAGGATGAAGGTTTATTAGTGGGAAATATGTGTGCACATACAGTGTGGATCTGTCCAGCAGCTGGGTCTGCCCAGTCATTGCCCATGGATCCCAGCCTTCCCAGATGCTGGCACCTGGGGATACAGGAGCCCCTTGAGGCTGCTTTTCTCCAGCTCCTGATACAGTCCCCCTCTTACACATGCACACACTCACAAGTCTCACCCATAGAGATCCCCAGTCTTTCCAGCAGCTGGCCAGGACTCCTCCAGTCCCTCTGGGAGCCATTTCCTCCTGTGGTCTCACCCTCAGAGACACACACCCACACTCAGGCCTGGTCACCACAGCTCCTCACCAGCTCATGTGCTATTTGCTCACTCACCCTTGCTCAAAGACACAGGCCTTGGACCATGGTACCACTCCAGTTGCTGCCCCCAGACTGCCAGTCACACACACTCAGTGGGTCCCTCAAAATAGTTAGAAATGGACTTTAGTAAGAAAACAAGGCAGACTGTAGTCATCAGGGACAGGACATGGCCACAAGCACACTGATCAGTCTTTCCTTACATGTGGCTAGGCCTTTTTATACCCTTATCCCTTTATATTCCCATGCTTGTTCCTCCTGAAAACACCTAGATCCACCTTTTTCTTTGCCTTTGCCTCCTCACCTAAATATCCATAACAAGTCTAGTGTCACTCTGAAATGCCACACTACTGTGTGTGTCCTCTGTCTCTAGACAGCAGTCCCCTCAGTCTGAAAGGTGCTCTGGCTAGCCAATCCTACTGCCTCCTCAGGATCATCCAGATCACAGGAATGAGGGTACACCAGGACAGGCCTGGAAGGGGCCCGGGCAGGGTTAGCAATCCTGTGAGTCCAAAATTTGGGTGCCCCTGCCTCCTCTTTGTGTTTCTTTGTGTGTGTGCAGACCAGTTTTGCATCACATAAATGAAGAACTAATAAAGCAACAGTGAAAACCTCTTCTCACCTGATAACTCTTCTGTGGGCTCAGTTCCCTCTAAAGGGAGAAGACAACTGAGGTTGCAGAGGCAACAAACAGGCAGCAAACAAAGGCACATCAGAAGCTACTGGCACGTAACAGTTACTGCTTTAACCAGGTGCAGCAGGTACCCAATCAACTGAAGCTGTCAGTATTTCAGGAAAGGATCAGTGTGTTCTGAATGCTAGCTAATGGTGCAGCACAAAAAAGGGAAGTGAGTTACCAAATAATTACAGAGAATGAGAGAAAATTATGAGATTTAAGTTTTACAAAGCAAGCAAAAAAAACTGTAAAAAAATCTCTTCTCATTGTATGCATTTGCAGGAGCCTGGAATTGAGAATTTGCAGGGATTCCACTGAGAAAATACGTCAGAACAATCAAAGAAATAGTGATTATAATTTTGCAGCACAGTTTTCAAACCCTTTGCCACTCATGACAGATGAGAATCTGCAGAGAAAACTCAGGTAGTTTTCCCTAAACCTGTATTTTATGGTTCCACTAGTGAATCATGCAGACACAATTTTCAGAGACATAGATAAATGTTCTCTGTTGAGAAATAAAAGCTTGAAGGATGCTTGGTTTTGCTTAACTGTATCTGTACACCTGAATTCCAGCTACCTAATGTCTGTTAGAGACCAAATACCAACTACAGCACACGAGTCTCACAGAACTGCTTCCTGCACAGAAACAGGTAGTTTCTTCATTTGAGCAGCACAAAAACCCAAGGCTCTATACCTTCATGTAGACCACGAGGAAAAGATCCATTGACATGCTTAGAAAGCACTTACAATGCTTCTTTAGGAAGATCAAGGAGACCCTACTTGAGGTGCTGCTCATATTTACAGCACATACAGAACGAGATGTACCTATACCCTGATCACAAAACCCAGTCAAAACTAATACATCTTTCTTTAACAAAATAATAAACAAAAAATACTATCTTAAACTTTATTAGTGGGAGCACAACTTTCCATATTGCTCTCTCTATTGTTTCATCCCTCTGCCGTACTTTACTCACAAAAAGGACTGTCTTTTCTGTTTCCCATGTATGTATGGACCTCGAAAAAAGTAAACATCAGAGACCCCTTTTTTCAAAGGCCAATATAGTGGTCAAACAAGCCCCCCACCTTTACAAGAACACTCAAGACACTCCCAAATCAGAAACACTTTCCATCTTGTTTAGGCACCAAAACTACTATGAGTGAACAGCTGTAACAGCTTCCTCCCATTCTCCTCACACTTCCAAGTCACCCCACAACAAGAAGTCAAGATGAATCACAGCTCAGAAAGTTTAAGATTTAGAGCTGATGGAACCAGTACTTAGAACATAAATACTGTTAATGCTGCCCTCCACTATAGCCTGTCTATTCCAGACCTTTCTCTTAAAGACCGGAAGGATCTGTGAGAGACTGGAAAAATGATTACTGGCTCAGAACAACGAAAGGCAGGAGGGCAGAGCAAGTTCTGCAATGGTGGGATGGTGCACTGCTCTACACACCATTCCCCCCTAGAGCTTCTAGGATCGCCCTGGAGTGGCTGTCAGTCACTGGCACACTGAAAGCAATGCTCCACACTACAGGAGACCAGAGCAGATAAATGCAGTTAACAGGAGGCGTGCACATGTGGCATCCTTATTGTCTTGGATCTACAGCAGCTAAGATCACTCTGCAACCAAGACAGTAGCTGTATCTTTCTCTCTCTCTTTCTCTTCTCCTAATTTCCTCTTCTCGAAATCTGGGTAACTTTAAGTTGGATGGGTTAGAGTTTGCTAAGTCAATGCTTTCTGAAATGCTTTATTTTGACTGAATGTTGCCTTTAAACTTTGCCAAAGTTCCCTTATTTTCCAAAGTTTACCAATAAAAATTCCTTGTTTAACCTCCTGAGAGCGCTATTGCATTTCTTTCTTGCGCCTGCCTCAGGGTATAAAAAAAAAAACATAATTAAGCCCCTTTAGGAAACTTGTCCAGCGAGGTCCAGGGCTTTACAGGGCTTCTCAGCTCCTTGCAACCACTGAAATATGAAAGGCAATGAAGGTTTCAGTCTCAGCATTTTCTCAAAAGATTTAAAAAGCTAACTGAGGGAGAATTTCTTCACATATTCCAATTGGTCTTAATCCAAAATGCCTTGTGGACCACTACACATCCTCACCCTCAAGCTCTCAAACACACTGCAAATGTGATGATGTCAGAAGCAGCTGCCAACTTCCCTTATCACAAATTCATGTGTACTGTAGTTTCAGGGACCATGGCTCCTGCACACACTGCACTTTCCTCACGGGATGCTTCTGGATTTCTGTTCTGGCAGCTCTTTTATACAACAAAACCTGGTTCTTGATTCACACAGCTCTTTTCAAGAAGTGACCTCACTGTAATACAGCTTTTTGCTCTGCAGCTTTAGGGTCTAATCTTGCCTGAAATAACTTGGTAAAGATAAAACCTAGTTTCAACATTTATTCTTAAATCAATGCCTAATTCCCTCTTACGAAGACATACTTCTTCGGTAGAATTTCCCCCAGTGTTGGCTGTCTGCCTCTAAGACATGCTCCTGCATTCCTTCCCCTGTCCCACTGTCTACTGTGTCGGTATATGGCAACTCATATAACCTTTCAGAGGGAGGGCATCTCATATTTGTGCATTATGGTTTCCTGAAAAGGTAAGCTGGAGACAGCTTAACTCCCCTAAATCTGACTGACATCTGTGGAAACACTGGATTTTGCATTCAGCTAAGAGCTGGGGGGAACACATCACTCAGGCAGACAGGCTGCAAAAAGTTCTGCCCTTCAATGCAACTTCTGAAACTCCGAGGCAGATAAATCCCTTTTCTGTGCAGCACGGCAAAGAAACTGAAAACATCATCTCTTCCATCTCTCTGTACCAAGAGTTCAGATTGATTTTCACTTTTCAGTCAGAAGGAGAGGAGGAGAAAGAATCCATCCTCCTTGCATGTTGCTTGTTACCCCAGCAACTTTGTGTAAATTTATCACATGACCCTGAACTGTCCATGGGAGACAGTAATAACTTACCCTTAAACACTATTTCTTTTCATGCTTTTTATACCATAATGCTCTTCAGTGTAGTAAATCTTTCCCCACTTTAAGACTTCTTGACTGATGAATTCACCTTGCAACATCTTTTGCAATAAAACAGCATCCTAGAAGTATAATTAAAGTGCCAAGTTTATTCTGCTGGACATCCATCTCTCCAATTTCCTTGTCTCTAAAAATCCGGCACGCATACCTTCCTCAGAGGTAAAGAAGATCTTTATCTAAGGTGAGTCAGAGAGGCCACATCTGAGATGTAAAGACTTGAGAAACAGATATAATTTACTTTCAGAATATTTTTGAACATATCTCAAGCCTTATGACCTAAAAACTTCACACTGGTTTTATTCAGGAGTTACTTCTAAGCTTGTCTACTTAGAAAGTTATTCTTAATTAACACCATGCAAATACTCTTGCTCCAGATAAGAACACTTATTCTGAAGTGACAACACTTACAAAGGGAATTACTCAGGGAGAATAATTCTGCTTTCAGCTTGTACCAAACCTTAATCTCACTTAACTCTTCCTTGTGGAAGAATTCTCTCATATTTACTGAGATATTACTACTAAGGGAGCGTGACATTTCCCACTCTTTGCCATGCTAATCCTTACTGCTTCAGAAGACTAAATCCACATTCAAGGCAGAGAGCAAAGGCCCTGACACATAAGGAGAAGCCTTGTAGGCCTAATATACGGACATTAGCTTGCACAACAAGAGTACTCCCACCTGTATTCACCAGCTCTGCTCCTCAGAGTGGAGTGAGAAGTTTAAGAATCAATTTCACAAGAAAGCACTGAAGCAAGACAAACAAGGACTTTTGATGCAACCTTCCATTTTCCAGGCATGGGTGCCCATCTGCAGTCGTAAGTTGAACTGTGTTAAACTAGGAGCCATGATTCAGAACCTCCTCCAAGATTTTATTTGTCAAATGTCCCCCTGCTTTGGGTGTGAAAGAATGGTTAGTTTGGAGAACACGTCCCTTTCTGAGCTCCTACCTGGCAAGCTCCAGATAGACCAGATAACAGATGAAGGAGCTGCCTGCCCAGTATCTGTAACAGTGGCGCACGTAGCAGCCTAATTTCCAACAGCCAAATTATCTACCGAGAAAAAATAGGAACCAAAAAACACAAGGCCCTTAGGCAACTGGACATGACATTTCATAGAATCATAGAATCAGATGGGTTGGAAAGGACCTCCGAGATCATCAAGTCCAACCCTTGATCCACTACCACCACAGTTCCTAGACTATGGCCACATCCAATCTCATCTTAAAAACCTCCAGGGACGGAGAATCCACCACTGCCCTGGGCAGCCCATTCCAGTGCCTGATTACCCTCTCTGTAAAGAATTTCTTCCCAATATCTAACCTAAACCTCCCCTGGCAGAGCTTAGGACCATGTCCTCTTGTCTTACTGATAGCTGCCTGAGAAAAGAGACCAAACCCCACCTGGCTACAACCTCCTCTCAGGAAATTGTAGAGAGTGATGAGGTCTCCCCTGAGCCTTCCCTTCTCCAGGCTAAACAGCCCCAGCTCCCTCAGCCTCTCCTCACAGGACTTGTGCTCAAGTGCCTTCACCATCCCAGCCTTGTTCCTCTTCTCTGGACCTGCTCCAGCACCTCAATATCCTTCCTGAACTGAGGGGCCCAGAACTGAACACAATACTCGAGGTGTGGCCTCACCAGTGCTGAGTACAGGGGAAGAATCACTTCCCTGCTCCTGCTGGCCACACCGTTCCTGATCCAGGCCAGGATGCCACTGGCCTTCTTGGCCACCTGGGCACACTGCTGATTCATGTTCAGCTTCCTGTCAATCCAAATTCCCAGGTTCCTTTCTGCCTAGCTGAATTTATTGAGCTATCTTTGCCTCAGCTACACAAATTCCATTTTCAATGATTACATTACTCCTCTAAAATGCATTAAGCAATTTGTGAGATCAAAGGGAAGGACACCTTAAGCAATCCAGAGAACCAAACTCCAATCTCTCAATAACTACAACTCTGTGCATGTAGGAGAAGTACATGAGTACAGATTTTGTAGGCAGCAGCCAGAGCCTCATGCTGATGCACTAAACCTATTTAACAGTCCAGCAGCTCATTTACCAGTGCTCCTTCCCAGGGCCCTCCTACCACCCGCTGTAACCCAGCAGCATGTAGGACAGCCTCCACCAAGTCAGGTTTTGATTTCCTCAGGACTTTTCCAGGATAGAATCCAGTATATTTGTCTGCCACACTAAATCACAGACCAGGCATTACAATTTTACACAATTATATTTCAGCTCAGGGAAACTGTAAACTCTGCTGATGCTACCACAGGACTTGGCCTACTACCTATAAAACTGCCAAACTTCGGAAACTTTGCTTGCACAAAAATAAATAGATAAAACAAACAAACAAAAGCATTGGCAAAGCAATGGGCACAACAGAAACTTTGACCTAACAGAGCTGTAACAACATAGACTGGTACAGCTTAATACGAAAGCAAAATCATAAGTTAACAGGTAGTTCCAATACTGCCAGCAGTTCTAAATGCATGTGTTATCTGACACAATACAACAGGCAGTAGTATTAGATTTCTATGTTTTCAGCACAGAAAAAAAAAAACGCAGAAGTTATAGCATTGGCAAGCAAGTGCCAAAATATGGGCACTTAACAACAGTGGCTATTCATTTCAGGTATACAACTGCTGAGAGAAGTTCAAAAAGTTGCTGTCAAATTATAAACTGAAGGTACTTAAGAAACAGAGCATTTTCCAAAAGCCCAAGCACAAAAAAGTAGATATACAGAGATACAGCAATTTTTCCACACCTCATTTAAGGGAAAGAAGAAAGTCCGTATTTGCTTTCAGTTTCCCAGGACATAAATGTCAACTCAATCAAATCTTACCAGAGCAAATCTAACTCTCACTAACTTGACAGGAAGTTCTGTTACCAGCTTCCAAGGCATAGGAATGGGTCCTCATCAAAGATAATGATTCAAAAAGCAGATATTCTGAATTAGTTAAAAAGTTTTCTGTTACCAACTAAAAGGGATGCATCTAAGAGGTATCAGAAATGCATTCCTTATCATGAACAAATGTTGACTGGAAGAACAAGCTACCAGAAAAGATGGACATTTTATGTGTGCATTTCACTGTGCCTCCTCGGAAAACACTGGGATAATGTTTTATCAATGTTTAACCAACCTTCTGGCCTTACCTTTAATAAGCTCTGGCTTGTAGGCTTTTCTTAGCTGCTCTAGGAAGTTGTTATAAAAACACTCTGCCTGCTCCGTGGGCATTGCCATGTGGTAGTCAGGTTTGTTTCCTTTCAGGATGCACTGGAGAGTAAACTGGCTCACACACAGCACTTCATACTGTTTATCCATCACGCTTTTGGACCAGTGCTTCCCGCTTTCATCTTCAAATACTCGCAAATTCAAGATCTTTCGAACCCTAGTAGAAAAAGATAATTCTTCATAGAATCTTAGAATCAAATGGGTTGGAAAGGACCTCTGAAATCATCAAGTGCAACCCCTGATCCACTACCACCACAGTTACTAGACTATGGCACCTAAGTGCCACATCCAGTCTCTTCTTAAATATCTCCAAGGATGGAGAATCCACCACTTCCCTGGGCAGCCCATTCCAGTGCCTGAAATTGTCAGGCATTGGAATTTTTAAACTGTCGCATGCAGAATCAACAGGTACCATACAGAGTAAGATAACATGAAAGGGAGATGCATATTTGTTCTTTCTCCACATAACAAGATATATATCCCTTTGCACATTCATTCCTAAGCCATGGGAATCTCGTCACATTATTAGAGGCATAACCAAGAAAGCCCTTATACTCCTCCACAGTGTTGTCAGATCAGTAATCCACACCATCATTTTACAGGGAATGGGATCAGAACAGAATAACTGCATGTTACAGAGTGACATAAAGATGGCGTAGTAAGTTAAGAAAGCTCACTCTTTAATATCTGATTTTATGTGTCACAACATTACTTAACATGTGAACAGCTTTGGGAATTTTAATCCTCCCACCACAGTGGAAAATCACACTTAGTAAGAAATGAGATCACCATACACTAAGATTGTTGCCAGGCATGATTTACATATGTGCCTCCTGCTTTGTCACTTCCTAGCACTATTCCCAAACCAGGCCCCACAAGCCAGATGAGGACAACACTTTTTCATCAGGAGAAAAGGAAGGGAAGGAACAGGGAAGAACTGCAGGGGGCAGTAAAGTGGTGATTGGGACTTGTTTGAATTTTGGACCCATTTTTGGCTCTAATACTCAAGAGAATAAGAGGAGCTTCACAAATGGATCCTGAAAAGCAGCAGGCGGACTTGCAACCCAGTCCGTGTCAGGACTTTGACTGGTACCAGGACTGCAAGCCATGCTCCTGTCTTTGGTTTCTTCTTCTAGCTTCTCAACATCTGCAGCATCAAGAGAGAATATCAAGTGCAAAGCATTTCAATTGCAGTCATAAGCCAGGCATTTTATGCTGCACCAGAGGTGAGGCCGTTAGCACAAGATAAAGCTGAGACTTTCATCATCATTGCTCTGTTTTAATCTTAGAGATGTTTGTTGTTTCACTTACAGGATTACTAGTTTCCTTTAATAGGACCTGAAAAACCTGGTTAAACTGATTTCTTTCATTCCTTTTTCTCAGATGCTGGCTTCCTGCCCTTCCTGCATCAGTCATCCCAACAACCTGGTGCTGAGAGCACAGTCACTACGGATCACCCACATCCACTACTCAGAAGCATCCTCCACATTCACCAAGGTAAGGATTAGAAACAATGACAGAGAGCAAATGCTACACACTGAGCGAGGCAAACAGTAAGGTAAACAAGTGGAGCATGTCAGAATAGAACTTCCTTCAGCTCTGCTGCAATTCTGCACAAGTTTCACATGTTTATGTGAGATCTTTGGTGACCTTCAGGTCATGTCCTCGGTCTCTTACTTTCTCTCTTCCACATCTGCTAAGGGTTGCTTTCACCTTCCCTCACATTCTTCTCTCTTCACTGCTTGAGCCTTTCCTCTTCTCGACATCAGTCAGCGCCACTACCTGTTTCTTCTTTGCCTTTGTAAGGATTGAGGTCAGTCTTAGAACAATGATCTGTCCGAAGAAGACAGAAGAAGCCCCCTGAGAACTCTTTCTTGCATGTGTTTGCTGGCTGAATCACACTGTTCTGTGGCTATGAACAGATGGCCAGAGCCAGTCCTCCAGGCTGCCAAAACTGATTCATATTTCCAGACAAGTGACAAGAGTTTTGGAAGAACAAAACTTCTCCTGTGTAAGCTAAAATGAGAGTCTGAGGTTTCTGATAAATCCCATCCTTGAAGGATGGATTTCTTCTGGGTAAATTCATGCAGTAAAAAAGACAGACATCTAAAAAAGGGAAACCTGAAAAACCCAACATGTTGATTCTTCCTTTTTGAGTCTGCTCTTGTTAAAAAACACAGAGAGAGGGAATGGAAACAGATTTTTCTCAATGAAACATTAACTAACTAAGAAATTTGCATTCAAGGTAAAATCTCAGGAGGAACTAACAGGCAAACCGGAATTTCCCAGTAGGAATAACTGATTTGTTTGGCTACTGCACAGGTATCAGTGATTCAGTATCAGCAATGAACAAGAAAAAGAGTACAAGGCAAAAGGAAATAAGCAACTTACATGTGCTCCAGCTCTCTTTGTGTATCTTCCAAAGAAATGCCCAGCAGCACACAGAGGCCTCGTCCTATTGAGCTGATCTGTTCACCACCCACTGGGGAAGGAGAGGGGGAAAAGTAAGGTTAAATGCACTGTCTTGTTTTATGGCACTCGTTTCAGCTGGAAAACTGTTCATCCACGAGAGAAAACAGCATTTCCAAACCCTGCTTCTCTGTGTTAAGTTTGTAGAGATTAAAGATCACATAGAAGCATTCTTTCAAAAGCTTCCCAGCATCACAAATTCTTTGTGAGCTTAGGATGCTTACTCCAGCACTTGTTGAAAGATTTTTACTACAGCTGGATCAGCTGTGCTAACCAGAGAGGTGGTAGAACTCTCTCCAAGATTTGTGAAAATTATCCACCTGGTTGATGTCACTAAATTTACTCAAGTTCTCTACTCCACCATTCACTTCGTACTTTGTATTCCTTGTGAAAAGGTGATTTCTACCTTCTACCCTCATGAATTTTTTGAAATGTGACTTTTAACAATCTGCAAATTCTGCCCTTCTAACTGGGAACATAGCCCCTTTAATGACATTTACAATAAAACACAAACCATCACAGATCTATTGTGTTTTCCTAAGAAATGTTTTAAATTATTTCAATTATCTTAATTTAAATTATTTTGACATTACATGGTTGATCTTGAGATCACTGTAGTAAGATCAGATGTGGCCTTAAAACTGAGATAAGCACCAGTTACCCAGATGCTAAAACTGCATCCAGGCTCAAGACTGAGCAAAAAGCTCCAAACACCCTGTAAAATGAAAGGAGATCAGGTCTCCAGCAAAAGCTGAAAGCTTGTGTCTCTGCACTAGTGGCCTGATGTTCAGGAATATTCCCAATGGGCAGGAGCAAACCCGAGGGAAAAATTCCTCACAAAGACTCCTTCCATTTGATCTGGGTATGAGTCTTCCAGCTCAGTAATCTATTCTGCTAAGTACAGCACCCTCTCCCTCAGAGTGACATCTCAAACTCTTCAACAGCCAAAATAAACCAGTTTAAATTATTCCCCAGAGAGGTGGCAGCAAGTCAGCAAGAACTCCAGTGCTGATGGGATCTGATCACCGTTGTGCCCACAGTACCAGCTGTGCACAAAAACTGCGCCCCTTATACAGGCGTGCTCTGTCAGTGCCCTTTGTTGGCGTGAAGGCCATCCTGCCGCACACTTCTCAGCCCCCGGGCCGAACAGCACAACTCGCTGTGGTGGTCACAGGCTCACTGCTGACATGCACACGCAAAACTGTGACCGTGGTTTGCCAGCACGTGTTCGTGATGCGAGGAGGCGGCTGGGATGGCTGCTCTGACAGGCACAGGCAATGTGGAGCAGTCACCGGTTCGGCCCTGCCACACGAGCAAGCCGTGCACGGTGGCGGTGGCTGTCGGGGCACACCTGCACACGCGGGGGCTCGCACAAGGGATGCACTTGCAGCACACACATCGGCGCGCCACAGCGACCAGGGAAGCCCCGCCAACACACACACACACCAAGCCTGACAGAATTCAAGAAGCGTTTGGACAATGCTCTCAGGCACACGGTTTGACTCCTGCGGATACCCCGTGGAGGGCTAAGAGTTGGGATAGGATGATCCTTGTGGGTGCCTTCCAACTCAAACAAGCATTTTTCTGTAAACACCAACAAGCAATGCAAAGATGACTGCGACTGTGGTACCGATACAAAGGCACTCGAGGAGGCGACTGCAGCGGGACCGCCAGCCCGCGCCGGCAAGGCAAGGATGTACACAGACCTCAGTACGCAGACCACACTCAACCCATGAGGGAGCCGGGCTGGGCCCCCGCGGGAGAAGCGAGCGAGCCGGCCCACGGCAAACTCATTCAGCGCGACGAGGAAAGGGGAGCGCGCGTACACACACATACACATACATACACACACACACACACACACACACACATATATATATATGCACACACAGCCCTCCTGGCCGGGGCGCACTGACCTGTGACGCTGGCCTGTGCCACCCGCTGTACGATCGCCTTCATGGCGCAGCGCGGGCCGGCGCCGAGCCGTGACAGGCGGCGGGGGCCGGCAAGGGCGGCCGCTCCCTGCCCGCTGCCCGCCCGCACCGCCCCCCGGCGGCCGGGAGGTGCTACTGCAGCCCCCCCGCACTCTGTACCGGGCGCCACCAACAGGGGCTGCTTCCAGAGTGGAGGGACAGGTGAGCGCAGGACAGGTGTGTGCAGATGTGCGCACACCAGCAGTCCACAGGTGCACGCAAGGCAGGTGTGTGCAGATGTGTACATGTGTGTACAGGCCCAGTGTCTACGGGAAAGGTGTGTTCAGGGCAGATGTGTTCTGGGCAGGTGTGCATGGATGTACACAGGACAAGCGTGCATAGGACAAGCACGCACAGGCGCGTAAAGGACAGGTGTACACAGGTGTTCAGTGTGTGGAGGGGCTCCCTTCCTCTAAAGGGGAGTTAATGTCTGTAGTATTTCGTAGGGGTACCTACAAAAAGGAGAAAATGCAGGTAACCAGTAACACCTCTACAGCAACAGCTATAGAGACATGAGGCATTGCCCACAGAAATCAGTGGCTGAGAGTAGCCCTCTGGAAAAGGAGGTAGTAGCTGCAGGGACCAGAGAAACCTAAATGGAAAGGTGAGGCTGTAGGTGCATGGACTGAGTGGGACTTGTGTTATAAAAGTTCCTATAGAATTATAGAATGGTTTGGGTTGGAAGGGACGTTAAAGATCATCTAGTCCCAACCTCGCTGCTTTTGAGGCCTTTCACTACACCAGGTTGCTCAAGGCCTTATCCAAAATCTTGCCTTGAATGCTTCCCCAGCTGGGGCATCCACAATGTCCCTTGGCAATCTGTTCCAGTGCCTTGCCATCCTCCCAGTAAAGAATTTCTTCCCAATACTTACCCTACATTTTCCCCCTTGTCCTATCACTACAGTTCCTGATGAGGAGTCCCTCTTCAGCTTCCCTGTAGGCCTCCTTCAGATACTGGAAGGATCTGGAACCTGAGGTGTGTGGACAGCCAGCTTTCCATATGGCAAGATGGAAGACCTTAGAGAGATTCACGTGGGTTACGACTGGGGGTGTCCTAAAAAGGCTGTAGGGAGAGCCTTGATAGAAATGGGGAGGTGGGGCAGGAGTAGGTAGAAGCCCCCATAGAAAAGAAGTTCTGCCAGTGCAGAGTCTTGGGTCACTTCCCCCCAAAAGGGAGGCCATGTCCATAAGGACTGGAGGAAGCCCCTGGAAAAAGGAGGGGCTGGGGGCAGAGCTTGAGAAGAAGAAGTCGAGGCTGCAGGGATCCCCTACAGCAATGAGGGTCAGCAGAAACGAGGGGAAACATCAACAGAAAATGGTGGCCAGGAGCTGGGAAAGGAGGTGATGTATATAAGGACTAGAGAAAACTCTACAGAATGAACATTGGTTACGGCCACAGAGCTTGTGTCCTACAAGGGGGCATAGCATGTATAAGGATCAGGAAAACCCCTACAGAAACAAGAGCCTGGAGCAGAAAATTTAATAACTTTTTATCTCGCAGTAACATTTCTGCACTTGTAATTCATCCCTCATAAACTTTTATTTGAAACACGAAACTCTTGTGCCTGAAACACTAAACTACACTTCTTCCCATTTACTCATTGTTCTTCAAGTATTCACTTCAGAGCTGCTCAGTTGAAAGCCATCCCAGGTACATTCTGGATCATCCGGGTATGTCCTGCAAACCAGCTGGGAAATCAACTTCGCACCTGGTCAGAGCATTGGTCATGGGACACCAGGCAGCACACAGGTTCATTAACACCTCACAATACACCTGGATGAACCCAGTTCAGGTTCAGCAACTCCGATACATGCACAGAGAACAGCAGTGACACAAGCAGACAGGAAGGTTTGCAAGTCCAGCAGAGTGGTGTCCAAGACAGAGCTGTTGCTTCAGCAATTCAAGGGGACAATTTTCCAGTGGTGGTCTGGTGTAAGGCACTGGGATGACATTCTCAGAGCCCCAGCACAATGTTCTGAGCTTTCAGGCAGCTCACTTCTCAGAAGGAGGGCTGCTACTAGGATCAAAGAATGATACCACACGCCTGAGCAGTCGAGTAATAGGAGGCTGAACGTCTTTGTATACTATTTCTGTTCTCACTTGGAATCCAAAAGGTGTTTCCGAAGTGTATACTTCCCTGTGGGGTACTTGGTTCGTCTGAGGATCGTTTTCATTCTCTAAGGAACAGGGGAAGGGTAAGAGAGGAGACAAAAGACAGCACAGTAATAAAAATGTTTCATGCCTTCATCATGGCACAACAGCAGCCACATGGGCAATCAGTCTTCTTCGCCCCTTCCCTCAAATTCTGAGGAATAGATAGCAAAGATCTGGTAACTGTGTAGTCAGAAAAAGTGATTTACTAGGGTATGTTAGATACGTGCACTGGCACTGGACAAGAATCAGTACTACAATAGCAGAAATAACAACTGGCTTCCAAGTTACCCACATTAAAGCTAGCTCAAGCAGCTCAATGCAGAGCTGACCAAAGGTTAAAACACTGTCCAAAGGCCTCTTAAACACTAACAGGCTTGGAGTGTCGACCACTTCTCTGGGAAGCCTGTTCCATTGACTATCCTCCCGGTAAAGACATGCTTCCTCATGTCCAGCCTAACTCGCCCCCAGCACAGCTTTCACAGTGTAAATAAAAGCTACAGTTTGGGAGGACTGTTGATGTGACAAGCGACGAAGCACAAGCTTCTTCCTTCAACAAGGCATTTATCTTCCATCAGGGTTAACCCATTCGGGCTGCCGGGGGCCGGTTCGCTCACCCGGCCCAAGCAAAGGCCGCGCTCCGGCTGCCTCACAGCTGCTGATCACAACTGGATTCTGAGCTATCACGCACTACAACTACGTGACCATGACCGGAGTACAAAATGAAGCGAGTCAATCTTGGAACAAAAAGACTGCTGCTGTCACTTCCACACCCAAGCGCCTCGAGGGGCGGTTGGGCGGCCGGGCGTAGCGCCGGGGCAGCGCGGCGAGGGCAGCAGCCGGCTCTACCTTCCCCAGCCCAAGTGCGCGGCGTCCCCGGAGGAGACGGCGACGCCTTCCCCGCGTACCCGCTCGACCCAAGCTCCCTAAGGCAGGCACCGCCCCCGGGCATGGGAAGCTCCGCTCCCGAGCGAGGCCCCACCTCCGCCAACCCCCCCACCCAAAGGCCCAGCCTTCACCCGCGCCCCGCCGAGGTGACCTCCTCCGGTGCCGGGACCGCACCAACCCGTACCGGGACCATCAGCGGCGCCGCCGCCGCCGCCCTGGCGAGTGTAGTATATCATCCCGAACAGCGCCGTCCACCCGCCCACCGAGTACAGCAGCGCCGCCCGCGCCTTCCACGCCGCCGCTCCCATGGCGCCCCAACAAGGCCGGCGCTCATTGGCCGCGCCCCGCCGCCAATGGGGCTGCGCGCAGGGCGGGGGCGGCGACAGAGGGGGGAGGAGGAGGAGGAGGAGGAGGGAGGAATCACCCATGGCGCGTACACCTGAATTCGGGAACGGCACTGAGGAGTGGTGCTCTCACCTGATTTTATTTTTCATTAACACGGGCCCCTGGTTGCTAAAAGACACTTTTTAAGAACGCACGACGTTAAAATTAAGCCAAGGATTGTCAAAATCTCTGTTGATCCTTCAGCTCTGATTACAGTGTGAAAAATTTAGAGGAAGCAGAATATAGACAAAAGGGAATACGAATAAGTTAGAAAGGAGCAGTAAAAAAACTCCCCCCGAATATTTATTTCATGTAATGCTTAAACCCCCTAGTTTAAAAGAGAGAAAAGGAAATGTAACTAAACTGCTCCATTTCTGTCATCAACATGATCCATGTCTCTTCTTGCTCCTCAGTTTGATCAGTCATGATGCACTTGAAACTGCCAGCTTTTTTAAGTGGTCCATGAATACCTGAAGACTCACATCATCTGTCAAGATTGGAGCTCCAGATTCCTGGGGAAAAAAAAAAAAAAAAGCCTAAAATACTGTTGTTAATGCAGGGGACTAATTGAAAGCAAATAAAATGTTAACGCTCTAAACTAACTGCCTGCTAAATTAACCACCTTTTTCTCCTGCAAAAGACAGCATCATTAGAAATGCTCAGCATCTCTAATGGAAAGGTGCTACTCTTTGGCAACAGCACTAACGCTGTCCTCCAGTACAATCTGAATTACTGCAGAAAAGTCTGTTCTTCCTAAAGCATTAGGAATTTTGCTGCTCAGAGTGCTAGATAAACAAGGTAAACAAAAAGGATATAAAAGTCTAGTATTCTCAGACAGAATTCTTAGATCTATATGTATCCATATGCTAGTTACTTCTTCCAGAATACTAAACACATTGTGATCTATTTAAATCATATTTGTAGGGAAGAGTCAAGATAAATTGCTATATCATGTCACCTGTAATCTCTAAGAACATAGGCTACATAAAATCAGCTGCTTCCTTCAGTAGCAACCAACACAGAAAATTCTCCTGCTTTGCCTGTACCGCCCATGCAGCTGGTATATGGGAAGGAAAAATCAAAGGAACTAACTACTCCTTGTGGAGTAGTTTCCTTCCTCCTTTCCTTCCATCAAGCTACTCAGGTCCTGAGCTGTTGATGCATCACCTCTGTTTGGACAGGCATTCCTTGGATTCCTTGAGAAAAGCCTCAAAAGCAACTGGGTTTTGTGGAAAATTTGTGGGGATTCAGAACAAGAACAGGAACATGAATTCAGTCATCCATGCCTGAAAACTATTATTCTCATCATCTAGTGGACCCTACCAGTACCATTTATCTTAACAACCACGGTAAGAAACAGAGGGCAAATGTAACCTGCTCACCTTTCATGGCCACGTGGTAAAACCACGCTGCGCAGCCAAATATGTACATTTTACAGCATTCCCAAACACGAGCAGCTCTTTCATTGCTTACCTGTCCCCATGCATAAAGGTTATTGTGGGTCTGAGAAGGGTTCACTTTAGACAAGAGGAACCGAGCCTATTAGGACAAAAGAGCAGTAGTTAATAAAAAGACAAACCTGTTAGCTCCCTCAAGCTTCATACTACCTTAGATCCGTGACTAGAGATGTTACTCTGCTTTTGCAAGCAAGTTACTAATTTAACTTAAACTGGTTTCAAGTCCAGAAATAGCCCTGCTCCACAGAAAACCTGTCTCCAAGGGGCACTGAATGCTCTGCTACAACAAGCCACGCTTGCCTGGCAGGGCAGCTCTGGTTCCATGCGACATGGGCACATCACCAGCACCATCCCTCACAGGCCCCATCTGCTCTTCAGAAAAGGGGTCAGTGGAGGACCAGTGTAATAGAGTCACATCAAAAATCAATACCAAATCTTTGTTTTGGACCATCAGTTCCTGCACAGGCAAGCACAGCACAATGCAATTCCAAGAACAACAATAGGAACTATTTTACATCCTCATTCAGTGTTAGAGAATAAAGGATTAGACGCGTAGTAATGATTTATTCAGTAATGCTGAATGAATAAAGAATCATTCAGCATTACTGCAGGCTAACTATAGACAGATAACCAAAAAATTTCTTTCCCACCACTTTGGGAATAAAATGTATTTAAGCCACCTTTTCCATTTTTTTCCCTTTTCCATTTTTTTCCCATCCTCAGATTTCAAAAAGTATATCCAGCAAGTGACTTGCTTATTAGAAGACAGAGTTGTAGTAAAAGCTCATGAGAAAATATGCAAGCTCTGTACTCTGAAGAGCTAAATTACCACTACGTTTAACTTACAGAACCATCCTTCCGGGAAAGCAGAAAGACAGCCATTTGCTCAAGGTAGCAACAGAAAGAGTTCCTCCATAAACTTTCCTACCTGACTGCCACCATGTTCAGTGTGGATGTAACGTGGCATTGGGAATCTGGTCTGCAGGATTTCCTGGGCATCATCTAGTGGGGCTTGCAGTAGGTGCTTGAAGTTTTCATATTCAGGCATGTCTTGGTATCCAGCTTTCTGCCACTGTGCAATAGTCTATTGATGGGACAGGATAAAATAAAAACAAGAGCAGAGGTGACTGCAAGCCTCCCCTTTTTAACCTGCACATCTTAAAGCAGCAGAACGTTACGTGTACTTCTGCTTACAGGGTAAATGCACACTTTCACTGCTCTGGCAAAAACATTAATTTCTCTCCCTGAATTCAAGCACAGGCACTCAACACAAAAGCTGATAGCAATTTGTACAGTGCAAAAGCAATTAGTTGAAAGCGATCTTCAAATCTTTATGTTTCAGCCTTTGCCAACATAGAAAGATGAAGAACCTGACTTGACCTTACAGAATTTTCACAGTACCTATTGTATGTACCATATGTATGTACCAATTGTTCTACACATATACCGGTCACACATTTAGCTCTTTCTCTGTCTAAATTTTACCCACTTGCTGAGTGTCTTGCTCTGCAACAGTAGGTAGAACCTGTTTAAGGTCACTCCAGATTTACTGTCACTGTTGACTCAAGTGTTCAGCTCCTGTTCGTGTCAATCGGATATCCCTTCTCACTTCTCAAAGGGAAAAAATCCTATATAGAGTGAAATCGGGAGCCAATAGTGGAGCTGCCAAAAACTATCATGCCAAACTTTAGGCATTCTAATAACAGTCATCAAATAATAGCGAAGTAGCTTAGTTTAAAAATAAAGGAAAGGGTTAAAATACCTCCCAAAAAGTTTTCACTAATAGGAATCATGAGGGAATAGGGATAGGAAGAATATGAGGGGGGGGAAAGGCATTAAAGAACAGGGAGTTTTCCAGAAAAAGAAGTGGAAAGCAGCCTTCTTCTTCATCCCTTACCCTATAACTACTCTAGGATGTGACACATTTCTGTTCTTCAGTTACAGTAGTGCACTGCTCCCTTCCAAAACCTGAAAGGACTGAAATACAGATCTACAGGTCTGCATAGCACACAGGCAGACCAAAGTAGATCAAAGCCAAGGAGTAAGTCTGTATGTTTAGAAAGAGCCTGTATCTAAGCATTTACCTCAGTCATGATGGAAGAAATACAGGAGCAGCTTCCAAAACATCCAGTATTTAAAAGCAAAAACTGTAAAACTGCCTGATTTCTTTAAGAGCAGCAATATTTAAGTGTCATATCCCTGCAATCAAGTCTGTCACGTACCTGAAAATCAAAGTGTAACTCTCTGCCCTGCTTAGTTTCAGGTTTCTCTAGCCTTTTCCATGCATGGTAAAGGACCATGTGCATTACCAAGCTAACATAACAGCTGCTACTCAGTGCAGAACACATCCTTAGCAATTCCAGTATTATTTTAATTCTGACAACATGTATACCATGTCATTAAGCGTATGTTGGCTTTGCAAGAAGCTTATTTTAAACTAACAGCAATGCTGTCCGCATGCATGGCAGGAGGAAGGGAGTGCAAACAGAGAAAGAGAACGTATTTCACTGTACCTCACCAAGGTAGATAACTATCTGGAAGAAAGTATCCATCAGGAGGATTCTGTCAGGAAGAATACTGCTGCTATCCAAAAGCACTGGCTGGAGAAAATAAAGAATGAAGTCAGGCACCCCTAAGCCGTCAGAAGTATATTAACTATATTAACCTTCATGGTTGGCCAAACAGCTTGTTGCACCCTGCCCATGCAGGCACTGCTTGGTCAATGTGAACGTGTGGCAGAGCGTGGCCAGCCTCCTGCAGCATCCCAGAATGGAGCAGCAGGTTATCAGCATCTGTAAGAAGTGAAGGAAGCCAGAGAGCATCCATGGCCCTCCAAGCGTAATTTGGTATGATCTTGAACAAAAGTATCTCAGCTTTAACAAATAAAAAAGAAATATAGAGGCCTTTTTGCTGAAATAGTGTTACTCTAACTGAATACTCGTTATTTTGGGTTGATTCACCTCTTCTGTAAAACACAGACTCACCTCAGGAGGCCCATGGAAAGAATAAGCATAAAGGATGGGCTGGATCATAATGAGAGACTGAGTCAGATCTTGCCTAGCGAAGTGATGACGGTAATAAGAAGATTCATCTGGACTGTTATTGAAGACCTGCAGGAATGGGGAGCGTCGTAGATGGAACATGAACTGCACCGGAAAGATGAGTGAGAAATGTCAGCCAAAGTTGCCAAAACTTCTGGACCCAAATCCAATCTTTCTGAACAGCAAGTTCATTAACTACTCAGAATTCTTCCCCTATCAGTCACTTGCAGCACGCAACTACAGGACCAGCCCACTAAAATAAAGAAGCACCTGTGCCTCCCCTCTTGAATCTGATAAATAGTACAAGATGTTTTAGTATCACTCACAATCACCCTTGCACACTTTTCCCACGGCTGTGGGAAGTGATGTTCTTACCTGAGGATACAAAGAAAAAGATTCTGATAATCTGAAGGAGTTGGGATCATCTTTGTTGTATTGTCCAAATTTCTGACACTGTTGGAAGCAAAATGGATACTTTGGTTATCTATCTTTTTTCTATTTTTCTCTTTGTTTTTTTTAGAATTAACACCTTTTTTTTTCCCAGAAGGGTGTTCTTTTGGTTGTTTTTAAACAACCAAGGCATGAACCTGATTAGAACAAGTAATTACCATATTCACATTCTTTAAGTCAGTGGTTTCTCTGTCTTACTGGAATGAGAATGACGATTCAATCTATTTTTATATATATATATATAAATCTTAGATTTGAAATTATCCAAGAATGAAAGAAATAGTGCTTCTGTAGCACTACTCCATTTTTTCCATTAAATCAGGGCTACTACATTATATTTGAACTGCTTTGTACACTATGAAACATTTCTGCAGCAACTACTTCCTGCTAGAACAGCAGCAGACTGGCATTTCACCAACTGCTTCACTGAAAATAAGAAGCATCAATGGTTTCAGCAATTTAACTATAAATGACTTCACAGTCTTTTCAGCATGCAGTGTGCCTTTTTGTGTTCAAATCTCTGTTTTTCAGTGTCTGATGTGCCATACTGTGTTAGTACCAACTCCATATGGGTGTTTGGACAGGGCCAACATTGATTTAGACAATTTGGGCTTGTAAAATTCAAAGCAAGAGACAGCAAGAGGTTGCAGAATCAGTTCAGGTTACTACCCTGAACTTGGCCCATGTCTGAGTGCTGTGTCTAGGTTTGGGCTCTCCACTGCAAGACAGACATGGGTATACTGGAGTGGGTTTAGCAGAAGCCACAAAGCTAGTCAGGTGTTGGAGCATCTCAGGCAGAAACTGAGGCTGAGGAAGCTGGGTTTGTTCAGCCTGGTGAGGAGTAGGATCAAGGAGTCAAATCGCTGTCTACAGCTACCTGACTGGTAACCGGGCAAATGGAAATTCTGACTGGGAAATAGAGGCAAGGGAAAGAAAACAAAAATCCTAGTGACTGTGGTCAGACATTGGAACAGGCTATTAAAAGAAGCAAGAGAAACCCCATCTTTGGAGATCTTCAAAACTCAACTGAACACGACCTGAAGCAACCTGCTCTAACTTCAAAGCTGGCCCTACTTCAAGCAGGAGGGTCAAACCAGAGACCTTCCCACTGTATTATTCTCTGTTTCACTATCACTCATTCAGTCTCAGGTTTAATTCTTTCAACATGATGGGATGTTTACCTACCCCATCAAAAATTTGCTGATCACAACTGAATTCTAAGATATCACATACTACAAGTATGTGAGCATGATCAGAGTACAAATGAAGACAGTCAACCTGAACAAAGATTGCTGTTGTCGCTTCCAGAGAGCATTTTTACTAAATCAAGAATGCCTCCAGCCGCAGTCTGTTGCTCTTACCAGCCTGATCAGCTGCCTGTCCAGCCACCGTAGAACATCAGGTCCCTCCTCAGATTCAGCTCTGTACACTCCCAGTCGTGCCATCAGCACAGCAGCTGCTTCCTGGTCAAACGCAGCTTCTATATGCTGGAGCTGACTCTGTGCATCCGCCCAACTACAGGGTTAGTAAAGGGTTAGTGCTCCATGCATCCACCTTCAGCAAAACCCAAACCAGATTCATTCTCCTTGTGCCAACTACTCTGCAGTCACTGCATGCAACAAAAAGCTAGAAAAATTCCAGCAGTCTGCAGCTTAAGTTTCTGCCACTCTGCCAGAGAACTGGCATAGGATACTCACTTTCTGGCTACAGTGGTGACACGGATGCGCTTTTCCATACTGGAGTGTTGATACTGAGTGACGAACTGCACTGCCCCTCTGCTTCCCTGAGGTATAGGTGCATTGTGCTGCAAATGAAACAAGGTCAGCCTTCAAAACATCATGGCTTTTCCATAACTCTTTCCAACTGTAACAAGCCCACACAACACAGAAACCAAAGAGAATAGGGAATAAAATTCCTTTGGGGTAGCCTTCCAAGCTGCCACATGCTCAGAAACTTCCCCAGACAACAGTTACTTCTGAGTCATCAAGTTATTACAACTTGAAGGACTGATTCTCCAAAAATTTTAACGTATTTGTACTTTTATTCTCCACTGCACCTACTGGCAAAAAGACAATTTCTTCTTTGTTAAATAAATACTATAGAAAAAAACAAGGAAAGAATGCAGGCTTTCTACAGAACAAAAATAATAGACAATTTATACATATGAAAACAATTTCTGAGACTATTTCTTTATTACAAAACACTTCATTGCTTTGCAACCATCCACCTACAACACATGGGATGTCATTACATTTTCTGGCCCTGTAACAAGTAGTTTGATGTGTAAAAAAGATGATCCAAAAAAAAAGAGAAGCAAGGACTGACCTGATTTACCACTTCAAAGTAAATGGCCAGTGTTGTACTGGGATCCAGACTACAGATTTTCCATTGAGATGTTCCTCCAATTCCAAGCTCCTGCAGAGAGTCAAAAAAAAAAGCAGTAATTTTGCCTCTGGCAGCAAGAAAGGCAAGCTTATATCAAATTCTGATCCAAGATACAAGTAAAGGCAGGCCTTCTAGATTTGTTATCTTTTGAGTATGAATGAAGTTACTGAAGGTCATACAGTTAAAGAAAGCCTTATGGGTCAAGAATTTAATCTAGGAAAGACTGTCACTTCCTAGGGATGTTTCCAAATTTTTCTTCTTGAAAACTCTGACATTCTAGCTGAGCTGTAGGTCTAGACAGAAACTTTGCACTGTTTATTTACTTATTTAAGATTTTTCCATGTCAGAAACTTACATTTTCAGAGACACATGGGCCTTTAGCATTCAATGATATGCATGGTCCAATAGCTCCTGCAATTTTCAGCTCCCTAGAGGTCTAGAACAAGGTAAAAAAAGTAAGTCTTAGGTTTTTTTTTAATCAAGTCAATCAAACAGAATATACAGTCTAAACCAGTTGCTCAGATTTGGTGAGATGATAAAAAAAAAAAAACCACGAAACAATAGCAACAACAACAAAAAAAAAACACACCACAAACTTACCAAGCTTCCAAATCAAAATTCCTTCCACTCCTGTGCAGTGCTTCTCCCAAAGAAGTCAAGATGACATCTAACCTCAAACATGTACACTTTTCTACACCACAGAGACTTCAACTGACTTTTAAGTGAACAGCACTTGAATTATACCCCCATTATGTCATCCAATCAAACTAATCTCTCACCTTCACATCCAAATTTGCACCAAAAGCCATCCGAAACTCCCCATTATACCCTTTGTTAAATACCCGCTGAAAGGTCTGTTTGAAGAGAGAAGTGTTGAAGGAGTCTCCCATCACCATGTGTCCTCTGGGAAAGAAAAAACAATACACAAGGGAACTGAAGCAACAATAACTTATATATATAATGGAACTAGAAGTACAAAGGATACATCCCTCCAGGTCTCACACATGCAAACACATTCAACAACTCTTTTAGAGCATGCCTTCGCATAGGCAGAATTCACATCAGGGAACACAGATTCATGGACTCCTACAAAGCCAGACAGGTTAGTGCTCCACCTTTGCCAGCTTGCTTTCTCAGCTGTATTTCTTACCATTCCTTCAAAGTGTTCATCTTCCACCAGTTAGAAATGTCGCAGCTCAAGAAGGCTCTTTGTTCAGCCTGCTTTCCCTGAGCAGAGCTGGAACCCCCCACACTACACAAGGGGTGCCTGCACTGCCGCAGCACTTGGATGGTTGTGCTGGCCCTTAAGTGCCATGGCAAACCCAGGCCTGATCAGATGCAGCTTTGTAACGCAACCAAAGGTTCTAACAAACTCTCTGCTGCTTACTGAGCACTGAGTGATTATTTGCAAACACCTAGCATTTGCTCTAACCATTCTTTGACTCCCTAGACAGAGTAAATGGCCAGTAAGACATGCTGAATCTCCCAAAGGCCTGGTTTAGCATACAGCCTCACACAGAGACCACTTTCAGCAACATGGAACACAGACATTTACCCCTTAGAGATGTAATTTAAAACTGGACCCAGGGAAGTCAAGTGAGCTGTTAAGCAGAGAAAATTTAGCCCTGACAGCAATCTTAACTGCTTTTTGAACCATTCTTCCCCTCCAAGAAAAAATGCAGGTGCCACCTTTCTGCTGTCCTTCCTGCTATGAACATACCCGGTGAGGTTTGCACAGCACTTCATCTCCAGCAGCCCAGTCTGGTCCAGGGCACAGGCGTAGATGTCGATGCAATGCCCGTTGGCCGCAGTGCGATTAGCCAGAGTCTCATAGTGCTGTGGAACACATACACAGTGCTCAGGGTGCCGCAGTGGGCAGCGTTTCTGCTGCTGTCCAGCTGCGGCACACGTGAAGCACAAGGCACAAATGGGGCAATTACCAGTGCTGTAGTAACTAAACAGCTGTCTGCTCTTACTGCTTTGCTGCAGCATGCTTTTCTCATCTAGGATGAGGGATGCACTTGGATGAGATTGAGTTGCATGTCTCAAATACAGAGAGTGCATGAATTGCATGGGATCTTTGCCTGTGATGGCTTAGTGGAAACCCAAAGATTTCCAGGTGATAGTTAAGAAAATAGGTGTCATACTGCTTTCTCTAAGCTGACAAGGACATTTCATGTCTGACATTTTTACTATTTTAACAATTGTTTTACACATCAAGAAGACAAAGGAAGCTTTCTGGAAATGACCAATTCTTGGAAGACAGGTTTTTTCCTTCCCAGAAGGAGATACAATGATGTTGAACAAACTCTCCACCCAACATCAGCTAAGAAATAACACTGAAATACTTTTTTCTCTGAGAAGATACAAAACCGTGCTGGAGAACTAACTAGGAGGTCTTTTCCCCTTCCCTTGACCATTGTCACAATTTACCGCACACAGAAGACTGGGCATTTCAAGGACAACCACGCATATATCTGGACATATCGTTCCTACACTGATAGAATAGAATGTATTTCCTGGGGAAGAACATTGGGCAGCTGTCAACACAGCAATGTATATAGCTTTGTGTACTGTCCTTTCTCCCCCATGAAGTGTTCCAATACAATATTCAGTTTTAGCTTTTAAACATACCCATCAGGCACTAACACCTACTTTGGTGGCCTTCTTCATGAACCTTGCATTATCCTTCTCTATGTCGTGCCAAGAACGGATGGGTGTTTTCAGTTCATCCCCTACCACCATGCCTGGTCCTTGTGTCGGTGGCCCGCCTGTAAACAGCATTATTCTGGCCCCTGTGTTTGGAAATGTGCCCTAAAATAAAAATAAAGACTTATATTAGAAGGAAGGGAAGGAGGAAGGAAGGGAGAAAGGGAGAGGGAGAGGAAGGGAGGTAAGAAAAGAAAAAACGAGTTACTAAATTGTGTTATGAGTTTGAAGTCCCTTTCTGAATTTTCCCCATGCCACCATGCGAGGGCACCACAGTCTGGCCAAGCAGCTGGGGCATGGGACCAGTCACAGAGGAGGGGGTACAGGGGGAGTGAGGGGAGAGGGGTTCTAGTGGAAGGTGTCGTGGGAGTTTGGAGGGGATAAGAACAGTTGGCCAGAGAGAAATAGGTTCTCTTTGTTTCTGGCTTTTGCTCTGCCTGGTGAGCCTCACCACCCCTACAGACAAAGCCCCCGTGTTCACCGGCTGCCCACTAAGCCGAAGTGCCCCGTGCCTGGCGCTAGGACCGCGGCACATACCAGTGTTTTATTGACAGCCAGCGTGGTGGGTCCTTTCCGCCATTCTTTTATCATCTACGGCGGCTCTGCACTGGCTTGCCACACTGCAGCCACATGAGCCCTGCGCCCACGGCTCCAACTGGAGGCTCCTCACCATGCCAGCCTGCCGGGCCGGTGCTGTCCCTCCCCCTGCCAGCCACCGCCCACACTCTGGCTCCCGCAGCTGCTGCAGCTGAACGACCCCTCACGCCGCAAGCTGCCAGCCTGTGGAGGGGAGCCCCGCGATGGACGGAGTCTACCACCACAGCCAAATTCACCTAACCAGCAGGAACGAAATAACTACACCCAGGTTTTTTGTTTGTTTTAGGAGGGTGAAATCAGCAGGCGGGAAAAGCTCTCTGCCATCCCTCCCCGCATTCCTTTTGTTTGACGGGGAGGGGGGAAACCATGCAGCTGGGCGGTCTCCAGTCTCTTGAGGGGAGGGGTGGAGACGGAGACCATTTTCTCTCTGTACCCCTGTGGTTGCTGTGTTTTGCTGTTTTGCTCTGTATTGTTCTCCACTATTAGTAAAAACTGTTATTTCATTTCTACACATTGCTCAGAAAGTCTCGTATTTTCAAATCTACAGTAAGTCTCGGAGGGAGGGGTCTCTATTCCATCGGAGGTCCTGCCTCCCTGGCTTACATTGTCTTTAACCCAAGACAAATGGCAATAAAGCTTTCTTTAGAGAAGTGCCTGCATCTGTTTCTGCAATGTTACAGAGACCTGTCTCTGCTACAGACCATCTCAATAAGTAGTAATGACAGGCACAGCACTCTGATAAAGTTTAAACCCAAACTATGTTAAGCTTCCTGTTTGCAAAACAGGAAACAGGCAGTTTCTTCTCTTTACTTCTGTCTTAGATGACCCTCAGATAAACCCAGTGCATAGCATCACCTGTTGTGTGGCAATACACAAAAGAATCAGAGACCTTTAACCACCTGTGAATTTTACCACTTAAATGAAACCTCCAGCCCACTCTACATCAGCTAGTGCTTATACACATCAAATGTCACTAGGGACAAATTGCACCTCTGCAGCCCAATGTAACCCCGACGGACTGACACCTGTACACATCTCAGCAAACTTTGGCATGTGCTTACTTTGACAGCTCATCTCAAACAGCAACATTACAAGTACCTCCAATAAGCCAACTGCAATTGAAAGAGCTACTCCAGTGGAACGTAAAGGTCTCTTTCCCTGGGTCACTGGCCATGGATCCCTTTGCAGTTCTCCAAGCAGATCTGTTAAATTCATGTCAATCTTATGTACTGGCTGTAGAAACCTGCAAAAATTCAAATGCAATGTTGTCCTACTTCTAAGTTCAGAAAAGAAAAAAAATGTCTCTTTGTTCCTGGCACGCATCAATTGCACTGAAACAGCAATCAGAAGTAAAAAGATGTGCCATGTTGCCTTCTTATATCCAAACTTTCCAAGATAACAAGCCTATGCAAAATACAAAATTTTATCAAAACAAGACATCAGACGCTGACAAGAAGGCAAGGTCACACAAAGAATAGGAAAAAAATTCAGTGGTGATTTAGTTTGCTGAAACACATGAGAGCTGCCACTGAAAAAGAGGAGCTGCGAAAGAGAAAACTGTATTCAACAGAGGCAAATACAGCTTTACTGTTCAGGGGTCACTGAGGATCATATTTTGGATTTGCTGGATCAGGAGGTAGGAGATGATATATAGGATTGTTATCCATAGCCCAGGGCCCCCATTCGCCAAAGACAGGCCCTTGCTCCAGGCGGCCCCTAAGCAATGTGCTTTCCAAAGACAGCTACTCTATGTTTTACAAGTAGAAATCTAGCCTGAAAGGCAATTGTGTTCTTGCAACTGCAAAACTAAAATACTGTGGAAGTCTAATATACTGCCTGCAGCTCTAGTAATCCCATCCAGCAGCTCTAGTAATCCATACATACCTATCACTTAATGTAGAGAAGTAACTGTGACAAGACAATGCCATTTAAATCTTCTTTCTTACAAGGGCCTCTCTTGGGAAAACCAGGTTTAGAAACATGCCCCAAAGGGGCACAAAACATCTGTCCTGCTCATCTGCTGTGCTGGTTAGGCTTACCTGCTGGAACTAACAGGTTGCTCTGGAGTTTGAAGAGGTCTTCCCTGTTGCATAGAGACAGCTGGCCTTGAAAGCCCAAGCATATCCTAGAGAATAGTAAAGAGGAGGCAGAGGAGATGTACTACTCAAACACTAAACATATTACTTATATTACTATTTAACATACCCTGAGGCCTGCAATATTACAGCATTAACTGGATTTAAATCCGTGAAATCATTCATCTTTGCACTCCTGTTAGAAATGGATCAATGGGTCCATTACGTGAGATACACCAACTCAATCTTGGACAAGCTTCAAAGGGATTTACAAAGGCAAAAAACTGGGAGGGCAACAGGCTAACAGTTAAGAGCACTGAGCCCTCCTTTCTATCCAAGAGCCCCGTGCTTGAAAGACTATCAGTAGTGTCAACAGAGCTAACACGAACAAGCCAGTGGCCCACAAGACAGCGGAGCATACCTGTATTTGCTTAGCTGTCAGGTCCTTTGTGCCCCGAAACACATAGCTCTTGGAAATCCCTTCAGAGCTCAGCTCGTGAACCTGGACCATCCTGCCAAAAGTGATCAGCCCCACCAGAGCGTTGGCAGGCAGCAGGCTCAGGGACATCTGGAGGGACTCCTTCAGAGCCTGCAAATCCTCCTCTTCCAAGCACGTGTCGACAACATACAGGAAGATCAATGGCGTCTGCGGACCTCGCTAATGTGGAAAGAGATGAATTTTAGGGACATGCATACACCAGGTGATACTTTATAATGCTTCCATCCAAGGCATAAAATTAATCCTGTCATAAGCACCCTGCAGATTTTATTTATTTGCATTATCTAAAGCAAATTAACACATATATAATCTATCACAGACAAGACAATTCAAAATTGCCTATGATTCATTTACCTGCACTATATATTCAATTGTTGAAAACTGAGGCATAAGCTCTGCTGGTTGATTGACTTCAGATATGCCTGCATATGCTGGGGGGAACTGAAAAAGAGAAAAAAAAATCAGGACAAGGAAGTTGCAGGGCAGAAATGTAGGGCTCTCCTCTTCAGTACAGAGCTCTTTATTTACTGCCACTGCACCAAGCTAATTAATTCATTACAAGAGACCCACACTGCTGCTTTCCTAAGCACAGACAACAAGTGGCCAGAAGGACAGACAGCTGCTCGATCCAGGGTAAATAAAATGTAGGACTATGGCAGCAACTATGCATTGAAAGTCTTGTAGCCATATGATAGTTCCAAAAGTCTACTCAAATCTAATTAATTTTATACTACGCAAGAACAGTAGATATCAAGTGCAAAAAACACACAGGACATAAAAGCAGTTTTATTTCTTTTATATGTCCTGCAAGCCAGCAAAATTGCTGGCAAAACTGGACTGAAAATAGACAAGATACCAGGTAAAGCAGACTGTACTCAGGCCTGGGTACAGCAGAGAAGAAGGCCAAGGCAAGGAATCTAGAGAAGGGCAATTTAAGCTTAATGTCCTTTGTCAGAGAAGGCCATCAATAAAATGTTCACTGAAAAGATGGAAGGGATGATGCTTTTTCCAACTTACCTGATTTCTCTGAAAACAAAAGTTACAAGCCCATAGCTTAGCCCGATAGTCAACTTGGCTGCAAGGGAAAGATGAGGCATTAGTATGACTTCAGAAACAATTTTTACAGCACAGTTTCACAAATACCTATGCTGCTTCACAACACTGAGAAAGAAACAATATCCAACACTCCAGCTAGACCAACAAATGTTCTAGGGATTCAGACTCTTGTTCTATTGCCAAAAAGTTTATTAGCTTATTCAGCCCTGCCAGGCTCGTCAGCATGATGAACCAATCATTTGTTCACCACACTTAGGCTTATCTCAGTTGTCTTACTGTTTGTACAGCTGTAGCACACAAGTTCTACAGTCTCAGAGCAGCAGGAGGCATCCACCCAGATCCTGCACAAACAGAACAAAGAGGCCCTGCCCTAAAGGGTTTACTCTCCTCAGCCCGTTACAACATCCTGCTGCTGTGGTACACGTAGCCATATCCTTAGTCCCTGGGTTTGGTCTCATTTTACTTTCTCTTACTAGCCTTTCCTGCTTTTTCTCAATCTAATGCTACACTCAGTATGCATGATCATGACATGATTTTGGGACCGAACTTATTCCTCTAAAATTACTTCCTGATGCTCATACTGGAACTGACCTACAAGCAGCAGGATGTGGAAGCGGGAAAACAAGTGAACATGACAGTCCAGAGGACAGTATCAGTAAAATTGACATCTTTTGTTTATTTTGAGTTTCATCATTCACCACAAAATTCTCTGGAATGGTAGGAGGATTGGTCATTTCATCCCTGTCTTAACAGCCTCCTCCTGTCTCCACTGGTCCTGCCAGCTCTAATAACAGACATGTTAATGTATCACCTTAGGCACCTGTGGATTTTAACAAGCCCACCACATCTAAATGAAAGAGCCTCCAGGCACTGGGCAGAGAAAAACGGGAATAAGGAAGTCACTAGTGAAGTTCAGATAAAAATCAGGAACTATCCAGCCTCTCTTAACGTCCCCAGCCAAGAAATTCATACCAGAGTGGGTTAAGCACTGCTTTGCAAGTCGGCCTGCTGCAAAGCACCGGTTCATACTGCACAGGCGGCAGGTCAAGACGTTCCTTCAGTGGGGTCAGGAGACAAGCCAGTGGGACAACCATCCTTGTGGCCTCCAGCCTGCTGGAGGGCCACACATTCCAGCTAAAACGCACTCCGTCACGCTCCTCATTTTGCTGGATGAACTCCAGGTAGGTCGCCATTGGACTGACAAAGCTCTGAAAGGACATAAGAACACACATTCACAGAGAGCAGTCACCTGTTTGGACAACAGGCCTGCAAAGGAGGTCAGCAGATCAGCCACAGGTAGGCACAGGGCACTGAAGGACAAAGCCAATACATTACAGTGAATTAATCCCATTATCAAATGAACCATGTGACTACATTAATCTCTTCTGTCCAGTTCTCTCATCAACATTACAGCCAATCCAAACACAACAAAGAAACGAGGAAATCTGAAACTCAAAACCAGAAAGCAAAGCTTTCTTTCTCTTATGATCCACATTTAACATCTCAGTACCCAAACAACCTCATGCTGGCCTCAAGGCAATCCTGCCTGACTGGGTGAGTTACAGAAAACAGGTCAGATTTGCAACACACCCTGAAGTCTTGAGCGGAAAGGTTGAGGGGAGAAAGAGAGGCCAAGTCTAAGACCAAAACTTTCCTCACAAATGTCACCTGGCTGCCAGTCTGACAGGCACAAATGGAAAGGAGCACATGACAAACTGTCAGAAAGGTCTTCTGGGATTTTTAGATACCTGCTGGGCATGGCATCATTGTCCCACTCCCAGTAAGGAAGGAACTGAGAGTCCAGCAGACCTCAGAAAACATCCTACTCCAGGAGAGAATATCCCCAACACAACAGAGGAGTCACTCCCTGTATTGCCTTAGTAAACGCTTCAGAGTAGGACATGAACAAGAGCTTCCAGGCCATCAATGCCTCTGATGTCTCTGAGAGAGGGAAGGACCAGCCTACCAAAAAACTTGCTTGTCACATCCAGCCCACAGACACAACACCTCACAGAGGCTAGAGCAGCAGCTCCACAACCCTCTCCAAACAAGGAAACTCAGAGGTTCACCTGCAGCTGCAGATGCTCCAGCATTACTTAACTCCTGGTCCTCACTGCAGGTGGAATATTCACAAGGGCCACATGCATGAGAAATGAGAAGCATCACCTCCGCTCAGAGTTTTCCTGCACAACTCCAAACTCACTGCCATTTTCTTTATCCTTGCTATTAAGGATGTAAATCAAGCTCATGGAGAATTGCCCTATGTTTCCATTCCCACCTCTGGACAGACAAACAAAAGGGTTCAAAACACATCCCCATCATAAAAAGGTCTGTTGGGGTAAAACTTAGAGCTGAGTCTCCCTGTAAAAGATCCTGCTCATCAGAACAGCAAGACAAACACCTGACATCTCAGGTATGCAGCACAGCCACAGGGCAAATTTATTCCATGTTTCTCCAGCTGAAGCCCAGCACCACTACCCTGCCCCAGGCCAAGCCCTGGTTGCCATACTCTGCTTGGCACGGGCTGTGGTCCTACTTTGTGGTCAAGACAGCAGGAGGGGAGGTGTTCCCACCTCCAGTAAAGGCTGTGTGCCTACCCATCTTCTGGCCTCCCCACCAGCGCAAGGCTCCCTATCCCAGCGCTGCAGTGACCTCCAGGGCCCATCCCAGCAGTGGGAAGGTCCCAAATCCCCTGTTCAAGAGATGACGGACCCTTCCAAAGCCTTAGGAGATGAGTAGTGGCAGAATTCCAGTCTCCTCTTGGCATCTGCTGAGGGCACGATGCTGACCAGCACTCCTTCCAAGCAAAGCTATAGACAATGCTGCTGCTTCCAAAAAGTTCCCTGCTGCTGCTACAGGGAACACCACGGATCAGCCAGCTGCTGCGCCTGGCATGGCTATAAGGGACAAAGTTACAGGGAAGACCGCTGAGCTCCTGTGCTGCTCTGTGGGAAACCGCTGACCCCCACGCAAGCACTGCAGTAAAGGACACCGCTGCTCCCCCAGACCCTCCTGCGAGAGACACCACCGAATCCCTCACAGGAGACGCCCCTGACCACTCCCCACTCCCACCCACAGATGACCTCCCTGACCCACCCACTCCGCCTCCCCTCACGGGGGACACAACCCCCACCGTCCCCGCCGGGACCCCCTCGGGCCCCGCCGCTCCCACCTGCCCGCGCCGCTCCCGCCTCTCCGTCCCGGCAGGCCCCGCCCGCCCGGCAAGGCCACCTCAGCAGGACACGCTGCCCGCAGCCAAGATGGCGGCGGCATCACAGCCCACCCTGCCCGGGGGAGGCTCCGCCGACATCTTGGCTGAGGGCACCGTACGCTGCCGCAGGGAAGCCCCGGGGGGTGGGGATGTGGCGCTGCCAAACGTGGCGAGAGGGCGGTGTCAGGATGAGGGTGGCAGGTGCCGGAATGGAATGGCGACGGACAGAGCGTTCCTGCTAAGTTTTGGAGACGCTGCGGCGCTCCCGCTCTGGCACAGGATGAAGAAAGCAGCCCTGCTCTCAGGGTGCCCTTGAGCTTGGGAGGGTCCTGTCGTGTTCAGCAGGGAACACAGAACCTCCTGGGAAGAGGTCATCAGTAACACTCCAATAATAACACAGACATTTTTTAAAGAAATAAACTGCAAGCCCCAGGCTTGCACAGCACACCGGAGCTGCTGTGCTGGGACTTACTGTCTCAGTGAAGAATGCGGAGCCAAGCCCTCAGGCCACCCAGGGCTGAGGCAGGGACAATCAATTGGATTTTTCTCCCTCTCTGTTCCCAGAACAAACTTTACCCTCATGGTTGCTTGAGGCCACGCTGGTTCATCACTCTGTCAAGAAATCCGTACCCCAGCCCACTGGGAAGACCACTGCAGTGCCCAAATGCACTCATGAGGAGAAACTCAGGCATGGACACAATTTTCAGAAATGCACCATAGAGCCTGTGGGTATGTGGTAGATGTTTGACTAAGCCTGACTTGCCCCAGAAATTCGTCTCTGCCTTGAAACTAGGCAAATATGTTTTCTCTTTCATTGCTTCCTTCTCTTGTTGTTCCCAGAGTTTCTTCAAAAGCTAACAAGGCAAGACTGTTCCTAGTGAGACCAAAAACAGGAATCCTCCATTGCAGCTTTGTGTAATGTCAGCCAAGTGGGATTGGTCCTATCTGAATGCACGCACAGAAATCCATCTCTGAATGCTGCAGACTTCGACACATACTTTGAGGGGCAAAGGCATTGCAGTGAAATATCTCAATCTGCTTCTAATAGTTTGTGTGTTCGCCTTAAATTCATGCAGCCAGTCAGGTCAGGCTTCTGTGTGGGCATCACTCCACCTTTGCTTTAAGGAAATTAATGCCCTGTGATCTGCCCATGCACTGTCAAGCTTTGGGGTTTTTCCTGTTTTCTTTCTTTTAAGTACAACAGAAATCTCTGGTTTGAATATTTTTTATTTTTCTAAAAGTGATTGACTAGAAGAAAGCCTAAAGTTTGTTCTCAAGTTGCTTACTAACACTCAGCTTAAAACAACAAGAGCAACATATCTGAAATGCTGTGCAGCAGTGTGGTCATCCATGCAGGTTTGATCCCTAGGCTCCCTTTTTTCTCCAATGAGTCCAAATTCAGTTATCATGTTGGTGTCTGCCAACACCTGATGTGACAGATAAAAAACTCAAGAGATGCAGTGTTATGGAGATCCACTGATGCAAGTGGCCAAAATGCCTCCACTTACCTAGCACAAGAAACATGAAAGCTTGGCAGACCATGGAGCTGGAATTGCCTGTAGAGGCTGACTTTTGAGACCAACCACAGGGTGATGTTCTTACTTTATGAGCCATGTGGGACAAACCTTATACTTTTCTTAGCTATTATGAAGGTTTTGGTAAAACCAAGCATCAAAAATGTGGCCGAGCTTGACACAGAACGAGCAATTAGGAATGTAAATGTTTTAAATGTTGCTGCACAGTCTGGGGTGGAATGCTTGGGTATAAATTTTTTTTTAAAAGAAGGCAATCTTTTCTTAGCTTTAAAGCACCTGTAACAATCTGTGACTGCTCCATTAGCAGTCCTGCTTGCCTTCCCCAGATGGGCCAGAAGGAATTGGCTGGCAGATAAGGAACAGATAAGTACACAGACCATTTTCAGAACACGGAATTCCACAGCAAAATTGGCATTATCCAGGCAATACTTCAGGAAACTGCTTTAACCAAGAGCCATTCACTCCTTCTTCCCAGAGCAGAACCGATGTCATTTCTACTGAAGCCTGCAACAGTGCAGAGCACTGTTCTAGGTCCAAAACAGAGCAAAATGAAATGCTGTCTGAGCTGAACAATAATTTTGTCTTCTCAGGTTCCTGACATAAGGCAAATTGTATGCTATGTGTAAAATCTGTGAGCACAAGCAGAAAGATCACAAATACAGGGGAGATAAAAAGTAGAAGCATTCTACCTAGGAATGTATGCTAAAGTGTATAAAATTCAAATTACTACTAATGCTAACATCCTCGGACCCAGGACTTGCTCTCCAAGCAGTATGAAGCAAAGCAAATCGGCTCTTCTGAAGTTGCCAGTTTGTCCTTCATTTTATATCTTACTCACATTGCCACGTCTCAACAACAAAGCAACAGAGCCCAGGGCTTCAAGGCCATGCTGCACCACACTGCCAGCGTTAGATTAACTAAAACACTTAGCAATGAGCTTGTGTCCTGCTTTCAGCTGGGATAGAGTAATTTTCCTCCCTAGGAGCTGGTTTAGTGCTGCATTTTGGATTTAGGATTAGGATGCTATGGGTAACACCCTGGTGTGTTAGTTTTTACTGAGCAATGCTTAGTGTCTAAGTCAAGGACTTTTCAGCTTCTCATGCTGCCCAGCCAGCCAGGAGGCTCAGGGTGCACAAGAATTTGGTAGGGGACATAACCAGGAAACTGGCCCAAGGGATATGCCATACCATATGGTGTCATGCTGAAAAATAAAACTAGAAGGACTTGGCTGCTGGGTGTCCAGCCCACTGCTCAGGCACTCCTTGGGCACTGGACAGTACATGAGGAACAGCTGCATTGTTCATCACTTGATTTATATCCTCTTTTAGCATTATTTTCCTTTTCTGCCCTCCCAAACTATCTTTATCTGAATCTACAAATTTTACCTTTTTTCTACATCTCTCCCCCATCCCACTGGGAAGGAAGTGAGAGAACAGCTGTGTGGTGTTTACCTGCCTGCTGGGCTAACCCACAGCAGCTTGGAAGAGAAGCACAACCTTAAACCCTGTGTTTCTGGGCCAAATAACCCAAGTAAAAGCTTTCCATTCTTCCATTTTCCTGGAAGAATTTCAAGCTTGCTCAAAAAGGGAGAGAAAGGAAAACACTACAGGCTCCCTACCTAAGCCCCAACTTGTTTTGTTGGGGCTTGTTTAACAGCTGAAAGAGAAAAAACCTTTGAGCTCCAGTTCCCATCCTCCACACTCTCCCCAAGGTCTCCCAAGGAGTGTACAAAGTGCAGTGATTAAACTTCTCAACTTGGAGGTGAACATTTTCAACAAGCACTTGGACATCATCCCTGGAGCTTGTCACGGTACATTTTTGTCTCCTCCAGGTTTCAGGCTAAGCTGGGCACAGCACAGCTAAAGAGGGCCTGGCCATGCACTTCTAACAAGTGAAATGACAGAAAGTCCCAGCCACATGAAGCAAGAGGAGGGAAAGGTGGTCTCTGTGTGGTGGAGGACAGCTCTATTTGAGGTGTTTTGCATCAACAGAAGACCCAGCTGTCTCCATTCACTACAGCTTCTTCCAAAAAATGGCTCTGCACGTGGAGGCAAAGAGGAAACCAGAGCATGGTTTAAGGGCTTCCTCTTTCTTCTTTGGAGCCCTCATACCAGGAGGAGGGAGGAGATGGTGCTCCAACAGCACCAGATGAATAACTATCTCCCATCGCAATTCCCAAGGGGGCCAGTTACCATCCAAGCAAAAAGGAAAAAACCCAACAAATAACTGAAACCAGTAAAAAACAAACAGCCACTCATCCATGGGATAAATGTTTTCACTATCAAAGCTTCAAGTTTGCCATTAATGCTAATGTTTTAAACTTTGGACTGTAAAGGCTAGACATTTCAGACAGTACCTGCCAGCTGATCTTTCCAAGTTCACAATACAGCCAAGTTAATGTTTTTCTTGAAATTAAAAAGCAATCTTGCACGTGATTCCACGTGAAAATGGCATTTGGCTGAATGGGTAGTGAGCATATTAGTGCTTATCCTGCCAGCCCATGAAATTCCAGTCCTCCTTTGTGCACAATGGTGATTCTGCTTTAGACTGAACTGCTCCTTGTGTGCTGCTTGCACACAGCCAAAGTGGCCCTGGAGCAGCTGTCCCACTATCAAGGCTTTGCAGCTTCTCTGCAGCCACCAAGGCCTGCAGGAGGGACTGCTACAGAGGTCTGGTGGATTACTGGGGGGCTCCTGAGGATACTTTGGTGTCTTTGGGTTGGAGTCGGTAATATTACTTGAATGCATAAAATTACATGCAAGTATATTTGGCTGTTGGTTAATTTTGTAAGTTCCTTAATGAAATGGACACCCATAAAATCATTAATGTGAACAAAAGTATAGAGGCTAAACATTTCAAATGTACACAAAAATAAAGGTTTGACATGGAGTCAAAGGTCTTATTCATACCTGATTTTATTTCTATGAGAGTATTTGTGTCTATTTCATGTTTAGCCTTCCCTGGAAGAGGGATTCGAAGTGGTATGACCTGAGGAACTGAGACAGAGCCAGCTGTCATTTTTCTCAACAGTGATCTTTAAAGAGAAAAACAAAAAGGCAGACAGTAATTTTTCTAAACAGAAGAATGCTCTGAGAAATACAGTCCTTTAACACGATTCCTTGTCCTCATTTGTTTCTCTTAAAAGAGAGAACACCGGATTCTTTAAACTGTTATTTGTCATTAATATTTGCATGGTTTTCACATTGAAAGGGGCAACATCCTACTCCCAACTCATTCTCCTGTTGCAGAACTGTGATTAAAACTTGAGTACTGTGAAGGAGACTCCACAACCTCTCTGGGCAGTCCGTTCCAGTGCTCGGTCACCCGCACGGGTAAAGAAGTTCTTCTTCACGTTCATGTGGCACCACCGAGAAGAGCCTGGCTCTGTCCTCTCGACATCCACCCACCAACCACGGGCGGATCAGATCTTTACCCGACCTGAGGAGGCTGGCAGCCTTTCCCTCGAGGGGCCGCCTGCTCTTGGCACACCCGCACCAAGGCACGCTGTACTCCGTTCTCAGCCTCCTAGGACCGCATCCCTGGCGGGACACCCACGATCCCGGCGGGACACATTTGATCCCGGCGGGACACCCACGATTCCAGGGGCATCCGCATCCCAGCCCCGCCCCCCTCAGTGTCCCGGCTCAGACGTCATCTCTGCGCGCCGCGCCCGCAGCGGCATGGCGGAGGTGAAGGTAAAGCCGGAGGTGCCCGACCCGATGGACATCGAGAGCAGGTGCGGCCCTGCGGGTTCTCTCGGGGCAGGCGGGGAGGCTGCCGGGCGAGGGGAGAGGCAGGACGCATTAGGAGTGTGTGAAGGCCCGTCGGGGAGGGGGCAGGGAGACGTGTTTCGGGGTGGTGGGGGAGACAGGCGTGGGGAGTGCCGGTGCCTTCAGGGATGTTGTTCAAGGCCTGGGGGGAGTGGTTCGAGGCCTGAGTGTGGTCAGGTGCTGAAGGAGAGGGTTGCGGTTGTTTAAAGCACTAAGAGTTTCGTGCTAGGAGGTGCTGAGGTGGCAGTGAGGGATGAGGTCAGGTCACCTTTGGCTGCCCCGGTGTTTTTCTGGTCTTGGGAAAGGGAATTGTGGGGGTTTTGAAGTTTTGGGATTTTTTTTTTCTTTTTTTTTTTTTTTCTTGAAGATATTTCATCACTGTTTGCCTTCTCTCACTAGCCACCGGTTCCTTATCGTTGGAACCTTTTGTATAACAGAATGTACAGTGAGCTTTAAATCTATGTTTTTAATAATGGAAACAACACAAAAGTAAAATGGAGCGCCACGCCCAGTGTTGTCAGCAAGAGCAGAGGTAGTTGGTCCAGCAGCTGGGACAGGTTTGTATTTGTCAGGACAAGGGAGTAGATGCTGAGTTCCCTCAAGAGACATGAACAAGAAGCAGTGGCTGGATACTTTTGCCCTGAGTTTTTCTTGTCACTCTCTTCCATCCTGACTCTAATACTGCTTGAATTTGGTTTCAGGTGCAACAGAACGTGACTTTAAACTTGCTTTTCTCCTCCCACAGGATTATTGAGCTATGCCACCAGTTCCCTTACGGTATCACAGACCAGGTGATCCAGAATGACATGCCTCACATGGAAGCCCAGCAGCGAGCTGTGGCCATCAACAGGCTGCTCTCCATGGTAGGGGGCTCTCAACTTCCTCATTCTCTCTCAGCCAACCCCCAGCACTTACATACATATACACTCTAGCTACAGTCTACCTGTTCGGCAGGGCTAGCAGATTAATCCCTTTGCTTTCAGCAGCATTTGCTATGATATACAGTTACCATAGTTTACTTTTGGTTGCCATAAGCACTAAGGATTGCCATAGTTAATTAAGGTGTGCCTCAACTGACTCTTTCTAGTCTGCAATACAAAGTGCATATTGATGTGATCAATGAGTGAGGAAGGTACCATTGAAAAGTACCACACCTGGGTGTTTCTTGATGTGTTTAGAGGTTTTTGGTCTTTTTCCAATGAGTTACTTTGTAAAGCAGAATGTGTTACAGTGGCCTAGAGTAATAGCTGGGTGCAAGCGTAGTTGCAGGGATTCATCAGTTGGAAAGATGGCCACAGGTGATAACTGCAGGGACCATTAATGATGGAGAATTAACCAGCTGGAGAGAAGAGGATGGATGTTAGCCCATGCTCTTATATGTCTCCTCTGAATCCCTCACAAAATGGTTGTGGATTACTCTGATGGCACACAGGTGAAACATGTCAAGGAATTTTTTTGTATCTTCTGTAAATTTCCCACATCTCAGTGGGCATTTCTCTTTATCAGGAGTCAGCCTGAGAGAGGAGCAAGGATCACACTCAGCTACTCTGGCCACGTGTTCAAGAACAGAGAGTATCTGTTTAGTCTTGTTGGGTCAATGTGGTGTCAACTTGAGTAGCAGCTCAAGAGTTCAGGCTCTTTAAAAGATCAAGTTTCTTTTTGGTTCCATACCTATCTGCTTCTTGGGCATGTGGAGTCAGAAGATAAAATATTTTGCTGATAAAATTGAGTGGTGCAGTCCAGAGAGCACTCTGAAAAAGAGGACAACTTGTTTTCTTAGAAAGAGGGATAGTGGAAAGTATCCAAACTGAGCAAGGTGTGGCAGTTGTTTTTTTGTTGTTTTGTTTGATTTTGTTTTTTTCACTAATGGAAGAAACTTCTTAACTTTGATCCTATGATCCGTACTAGGTGTCACTGGAAGTAATCTTTCAGTTTTTGGTCTTTCTGTTATAAATGAGTTCCATTATAGATGTTACCACGTGTGTTCAGTAACTTTTGAAAGGGCTGTCCAGATTTCATGAGGCTTCAAAGATAGTTAAGTCTCTGGAATTAGCTTAAAATTGATACTTAGGAGTGCGGAATATGTGGGAAGATCTAGAAAGTACTTCAGACATGGGGGGGAATGGCAGGGAGAGTTCAGGCTTAATAAGCATTAGGTGCTTTGCTTGATTTAATCTGCAAGTACCTCATCTATAGAAGAGCATTGAAGTGTGAGTTTCAATCAGGCAGGTAATGCAAATCTGTAAGAAACAAGACTAACTACAGGAGAGGATCAGCTGGCAATGAAAATGTTAACTAATGCTGTTATACAGGGTTACACTTTTAGGTTTGTCTAATTGCTTGCCTCTTCAAAATAGGAAATGAGGATTTTCCTGGCCTAGGCATAAGTGTCCAGAGCAGAAGAATTTTTCTGTGTGTGAGAGATGCCCTTAACTTGCTTCTGAGAGTCACTGCCTGTCCTACTTGGCAATTTTCCAGTGATGTCTACTTAGTAAAAAAAAAAACTTTGAACAATTCCAAGTTCCAGTAGCAAAGCTTATGGAGTAGAACTCCACTGTGATTTCTGGGTTGCCATGCAAATGAGTGTTTTGTTGGAAAGTGAGAGCTAAGTACACTTAGCTCTTCATGTCCTTTCTACCATATGAAAGTTAGGAGAAGTAACAGGAAGTGCAGAGATGTTGTGGGAAGGGTCGGGAACTGTTTGTGATTTCTGATATCTGATGATAAGTGGATACATGTCAAGGAAAAAAATATCCTCAAGGGTATTATTGTACTTGTAGAGAGAAAATATCCTCAAGGCTATTATTGTTTCTAGTGGTTAGAAATATTGGGTTTCATTTTTATTTTATTTAGTTGGCATTAAATAAGGTTTTTATTTTAGAATTTTAGAATATCCTTTGCCACCTTCTGAAACAAGGTCTTTGAAGAAAAGTAAATGCATGGTGCCCATCTCTCCTAGGGGCAACTGGACCTTCTCAGGAGCAATGCAGGTCTCCTTTACAGAATCAAAGATTCTCAAAATGCGAGGTAAGCTTGTGTTTGCTGGATAAATATATTTGGAACACAATTCTGCAACTTGTGCAGCGTTGCTGAGAAGACACTCAGCAGTGTAATGTGGATTCTGTCACAGGGAAGTCACAGAACATAACTGCTTGTTTCAGGAGGGTACATTAACTCCCCTGAGGTCACCCTGAAATCTGTTTTAGGTGTAGTGTTCTCTACTGAGCAGAGGGTGTCATGGGACTATAGCTCTAACTTCCTAGCAGAGCTCCTGGTTCAAATGACAGCAAAGTGACCTCTGCAGACATACATTTATGCTCAGGTGAAACCCAGCTGAAGCCTGACCAAACCATCTTCAAACTGGGGTTCTCTGAACTTCCTCACTGCTCGTGTTGCGGGATCAGCACTGATATTTACAGCTGTCCCAGAAGACCACTTGAACTCGTGCTCTTTGATGTATTAAAATGTATCTCCAAACCATGTCTTGTGATGCCTGTGTAAATCTGAGTAAAAGATGCCTAGATATACTTCTGGAAAGAAATATCCTTCAAAATTATCCTTTGTGCAGGTGTATCATCCTTTCTTTCAAATGCTTTAGGAAAGGATTGCTGAGTTCATGCTTTCTTGGACCAGTGAAAAGGCACTGGTTGGGAGCATTCTACTACCCTTTTGAAGATGGTCTGTCTAGAGACAGATTATCCTGAATTATGCTCTGTGCTGTGTTTGACTTTCTGAAGTTGTGTTACTCTGTGACCCCAAATTCCCCATTGTTAGGGCAAGTTGAGTGATTCCTTCTTGGTTCCTTTTTTTTCTTTCATACTGTGCTCTTTTCTCTTTACTGTGGCTTCTCACTGGCAGGCTTTGCTTGATCCAGAGAGGTTTACTGTCATGTATTATATTTGCCAATGGCTGGCTTACTGTGTAGAGTTTTTCTTTGTGCAGTGTTTTTTGGGTTTTATAGTACTTGTTTGTAGTTTTAAAAAAAATCCATCTTCTTTCAAATTTTGGACTATTCAAAAATCCTGATATCTGTCTTATTTTACAGTAAAATGAAAGGCTCTGACAATCAAGAGAAGCTGGTTTACCAAATTATAGAAGATGCAGGCAACAAAGGTAGTTTAAATTATGACCGTGAATGGTACTAACTCTGTTTGCTTATGGAGCCACTCCTGTCCAAATTTGTAAATGCTTCCCAGACCAATACAAATATAAAACCTTGAGTCCATATACCAGATTTGTAGCTAATGTTCCATGTATCTGCTTTTTAAAAACAAAAGAGAAGGTTACATGTTTCTCTGTTAAAATAACCTGGCCTGGTTGACTTTTGGGAGGGGCTCTTTTGGAAGACTTGTGTCTCAGTTTAAATGAGACAGGTGTTCAGCTTTGGTGGTTGTGATACGTGTCTTGTTTTTGTCACTTGTTTGTTTTCTCCAAATCCCTTCTGTCAGTTCCCTCCCTTTTGCTGGGAGTAGTAGGGATCAAGGATACATCCTGTGGTAGGCAAGTGAGTTAAGCAGTGTTGTGGCTTTTGGTATGTGAGTATATACAGAAACAAATGGTTTCATCTATTTATTTTCAGTTCACTTCTCTGTTTTTAAACAGGTATTTGGAGCAGGGACATTAGATACAAAAGTAATTTGCCTTTAACGGAGATCAACAAGATACTGAAAAATTTGGAAAGCAAGAAACTAATTAAAGCAGTTAAATCTGTGGCAGTGAGTATTTGTGACTTTTTAAAAAACAATTTCAAACATTTGCTGCGTGCTTTTGTATGCTTTAAACAGAGGACTGGAAACAGAGAAACCTCATCCTACCTCCAGCTTTCTTTTTCACTGTGCACCAGAGTTTGACTCTGCCTTTAGTGTGCAGGTTGAGGTACAACAGATATGAGAAGCTATAATGTTTATTAAATAACCAATATACTATTAATAAACATCACTCTTAATATACAATTCTGCCACTCTTCCCCCACTATTAATTACATGCCGTTACAATCAAATTGGAGTTTTAGTTCTCTCAAATCCTTATTGCACACAACTGTTGTTACAGTTCTGTTACCCTTCACAAACCTCCTTGCGCTGCTTGTTGCAAATCTGCAGTTCTGTCGTTTTCCCCTGCACTCCCATACCTGGTCTTTAAGACATAAACCTAGGGCAGAGCCTGCTGGGTTTCCCCCCAACATCCCAGTGGGCTTGGGTCCACAGGTCAGCTTCTCTGCTGTCTGTATGCATCCACAGTCCCGCTGTCTGCTTATCCTGTCCTCTCTTGTTCTGACTTCTACACCTTATTCTCTTCTTGTTTGTTAACTTGTCTTCTTGTGTTTGTTAACATTTTTTTTTCAAGTCTTTCCTCCTTTCTCCACTCAGTCTCTACCCAAATAAGCATATATATAATATATATGTGTATATAATATTATTTATATACATATAATAAGCCAATGATTATGCTTTCTCAGTTGGTCCCAGTGTTGTAACACAATTTGATATTTCTGATACTGAAGCAAACTCAGCCACACTAGTGATGTGGTTACCTGGCTGCAAGTGGCTTTGCAAGGTTCCTCTGGATCTCATGAAACTTCCTTCAGTTATCTGGTTCATACTGGATTTCTATTGTTTACTTTAAACAATTTCCAAGACATTTGATTCTGTTTTAGTCTTGGTTCCTCTACTTTGTTCCAGTTACTCAAGTTCCAGCTACTTTCCTATGTGCAAAAAGTCCACATACCAGAGCACGACTTATTCTTTTTGTTGTTTATCACACTGTTACAGTGCTTATGCAGCATCCTGTTCTCCCTTACCTGCTTACTTACAAATCATTTTGTTAACGTGTTCTTTGGATGTTCTCCTAGTTTCCAGCAGAGACTCTGTTTTGTTGTGGGGTCTGGTAAATCAGATGGAAAGAGGGAAGTTGGACATAGAAAAGCAGTAGCTTTATCATGTTCTTGTGAGGGATGCTGGCTTTATCTAATCATGCAGGGGACATAACACTGCTTGAAACTGCTTCAGTTGTTGAGTATTTCTTTGGATAGCCTTTGGATAACCGTTGTCCTTTAACAGACTGCTACTGTCAGGACTGAAGCAGCATTCCCATTTCCCCTGTCTAGGTGTGGCAGGAAAGAGTGGGCTCACGAGGGCTAACAGTAGCTGCAGGGTTTAATCACGTAAGGGTCCTTCTTGTCATCCGTGCATGGGTTCAATCCTGCAGAAACAGTTGAAAGCTTCTCCATTATGTTTGTCTTTGCTGTCTTTTAAGGACACTTTCCTGCTCCCCTTTGACTGCAGAGAGGGATTAGAGTCACTAGACTGAAATTAAACTCAGATCTTCTTCTGTGAGGCTTGTATTGTGTCCATATTGTTAGCAGGATTCCCTCTCTAACACTATGTTATAAAATGATTAGGAATGGAAATGTGTTGATTATCTCTTTATCTCTGTGTTACCAGAGGGTCAAACATGTTAAGGATAGCTTGAGTCAGCTGGATTGCTGTGCCCGAGGTACAGGAGTAATCTCTTTTGTAGATTATCTGCTTAGATTTTCTTTTCTTGAGAAATACTTTCAGTTTTCTCACTTTTTTGAGAGCTGTGCACTTTTCTCTAACAGGCATCCAAGAAGAAGGTCTATATGCTGTATAACCTGCAGCCTGACCGGTCAGTGACTGGTGGTGCTTGGTACAACGACCAAGACTTTGAGTCTGAATTTGTGGAGGTGTTAAATCAGCAGTGTTTTAAATTTCTGCAAAGTAAGGTGAGTGTCAGTATTCAAGCCACTTCCTATTTGAGCTGTGCAAGTAATTGTTTTCTTTATAAAACCAGTACCAAACAAGGCTAAATTTTCCATAGGTGTCAGCTGTTACTTGTAACCAGATTGGCAATCTGTACTGGACTATTATTTTTGTCACAGCACATGCGACGGTGTTGCATTTTAATGATGGATATTATTACACCCTGTAAAAGGAGTGAAGCCTGTTATCACCGAGATCCAAAGACAAACTAGGCAGCAAAGTACACAGGACCAAAAAATCTAGCAAAAGTTGCTGTATTTTCTGCAGAGCTCCTCATTTCTGGGAGGGTAGAAGGCAGCAGTCAGTCACCTAGCTCTGCCTAGAAGACAATTGTTCCTAGTCTAACTGCAGGAGAAGTCTGCTGTTCATTAAATATGTTTGCAGTTTATAGCATTTGTCTGTTCCATTACAATATGTCTTATCTGCCACTAGGTACAGCAGAAACTTTTTTTTTGGCAATAAAATGCCAAATGCTGATATTCCTTCGTATTAATCTAAATTACAGTGTAAATTTTATGTCTATTAGTATAAAATTATATTTGGTTGTGCACTGCATTGTCTCATATACATCAGTCTTAAAGATATGTCTTTAAATGGTAAACATGTCCCAGAAATGGTTCAGAAATCAACTTTTATACTTTAGTCTGCCTGAAACTGAACCATGAAGGAGGCTCTTGGCAGTGAGTACTGACCATAACTAATTTTTGCATTTTTTCTCAGGCAGAGGCAGCTCGAGAAAGCAAACAGAACCCCATGATACAGAGAAACAGTTCATTTGCCTCATCACATGAGGTGTGGAAATACATCTGTGAACTGGGAATCAGTAAGGTCAGAACAGATTAATCTTATTACAGTTCATGGTGTCAGTGCATGACTTGCTGTAGGAGTTGGGTACTGCAGATTTGGTGAAGGTCTCATAAGTGCCTTAGTACCCTACAGTTTAGTGGAGGTGAGCTTTGAAGCTTTATTGCTTTTTGGGCAGGGTCATTGATGCATAGGATTCCAGGCTAGCTTTTACATCTGGGTTTTCAAAGAATTAGCATTGACATCCTTGTTAACTGTCTCAGCTTGTTTATAGTTAATCACTTCTCTTAAGTTTACCTATGCATTTCAAGGAATTTTAGGGGAGAGAAAAAGAAAAGGAGGGGAAAAAACCCTTCACAATTATTGGTCACCATCAACAAGTGTATCTTCAGCAGTCTTGTCTTTTTCTTCTTTCTCAGTTATTTTCCTGCAAAACTGGAACTGTATCATGCTAGGATGATGTAGACGCTTCAGATGCATAGCGAAGTTCTTTTTGGTAAACCAAGGCTAGTGCAATTTGTCTCAGGTTGGACTTGGCTCCCAGCCAAGTGCCTGGACCACAGCAAAAAAAAAAAAAAAAAAACCTTCCCTCTCTTCAAACGAACAGAAAAAACCATACAAAATCAAAAGAACCCAAACCAAATTGAATTCCAAGTATCACACATTTATATATATATATAAATAGAATTATATACAAGATACCACCCACAGGGAATCCCTGCAAAAGGGAAAAAGAAAGGGAAAGGAAAAGGGAAAAAGGGACAAAAAACAAATACTTTTCTCAAGATAGAAGAGAACCCCACCAACAACCGCTGGCACTGTCCGCTTCTCAAGGCCAACCAGGCGCACCAGGCCTCACTCCTTCGCCCGGGCAGAACGACAGCAGAGAACCCTCACCTTCACTCCGCTGGAAAAAGAAGAACGAGAGCTTCCTCTCCCTTCTTGGTTATACCCTTGCTTATGTAAAAATCGAATAGAATACTGGGAACATGGCCTTGGTGCCTTGGTTACAACCTGGTTACCAAGGAATCCTTAGACTCAAAACCGCTACATTCTCCACCCCAAGCCATTCAAAAGGGCTTGGTAGGTAGGAGGTGATATTAGTATTTGCTTTTCTTTTTGCATCTGCGCAACCCCATAAAGTTCCCAAGTGAGAATGGTGCCCTCTTCTGAGCTAGGTTGGAACTTTAGGATGTTGTTACTCATGGTGTTTGCTCATTTTCTCCTTGCAGGACTTATTGGCATCCGTCTTTCCTAATATTTCTTCTACAAATTGTTTCTTAGGTAGAGTTGTCAATGGAAGACATTGAAACCATTTTAAATACGCTGATATATGATGGAAAAGTGGAGATGACTATTATTGCTGCAAAGGAAGGGACAGTAGGCAGTGTGGACGGACAGATGAAGTTGTACAGAGCCGTTAGTCCTCTCATACAACCCACTGGATTAGTCAGGACACCCTGTGGACTCTGCCCGGTGAGTAACAAATTCTCTGTATGGCTAGGTGTGTGCATGCAGATCTTGAATATAGTCCTTCAAATGGCCATTGCGATGTTCTGCCCATGAGTGGGCCCCATGGTTTTCTAAGCCAACGGTGCTTAAGAGTTGCCTATGATGTGCTATGGTGTAAGAGGAAGGTTCTTTAGTTGGTCTAAAGCACCTGGTCTACCAAGGTGTTTCCCACTTACATCCAGTCTCTTTACTGGACTGTATGTGAAAGAATGCTGTTAAATGTAGCCTGTTCCAAATTATGTTTCTGATCCCAAGTGTGCCAATGTTTTTAACAAGGTAACTTATGTCTGTCTAGCTTTGATCTCTCTGCCCTGGACTATAAACTGTTATGTAGCTAAAACTTGCCAGCCTGTCCTTTTGCATCATTTACTACAGGATCTGTTTTGCTCTTTCCCTCAGAGCTGGCTAGATTTTGGCCCATGTTAGACTAATGCTTTCCTACTGGGGAAGAAATAGAAAGCATGTGAGCACTGTCTAACGAAGTAATTACTCTGCTGACCCTGGGCTTTCCTTTGCAGGTTTTTGATGATTGTCATGAAGGTGGTGAGATTTCTCCATCAAACTGTATTTATATGACAGAGTGGTTGGAGTTTTAAAGTGAAAGAAAACTATAAACTCGATTCACAGCCAAAGTGACAAAGCAGCTTGCCTCTTTTGAAAGTGGACTTCTAAATTTGCATACAACTTCAGGACACAGAGCAGCTTTGTTTTAATGATATATAAATGTATCTGTTGTGTGAGCTGTCCTGTGAGTGGACTGGAAATTGAATCAGCGCTGAAGATCAAAGCTGAAGTGGAAAGGTAAAGCCATTCTCATACCAAAACTTGGTTGTGTGAGTTGAAAGGTGCCAGAGAAGCACCTGTGTGGTGATGCATCACTTCTGAGGATTGTGTTGGGTGCTCTACAGACGCTTATTCTGAATGAGAGAAAAGAAGCCATTAGCTGATCAGAAAAACTTGCTAACAAGTGGTATCAAGGATGAGATCCCAAACTTTGCTTTCAGACTAACGCTACTGGTGGATGCTAAAGTGCTCACACTTTTTTCCACGATAGCTCCCCTCTAATTGAAGACTAAGAGTCTGATGTGGGAAAGATTTTGAATATGTCAAACAAAACTCACTGATTCTTTATTATCTTTCTTACCTGTTAATTTATCATTAAAACTCTGACTTTTCTGATGTATATCTATGCTTTATTTCCTGTATTGGTACCTGGTGATGCATCTGTTGCATTTATTCCTAATCAAATTTCTAGTAGTGTGTTCTGCAGCTGCATTGCAATACACGGGTACGTATGTATATTTAACAAGATTACAACTTAAAAATTAAGAAACTTCATGTGGAAGTGTGGAAAAAGAAAAGAACAGCTTTTTATTAACAAAATCTGAATAAGCAACAAATGATGCTATCAAAAACTTTCAGAAGAAACAAAACAAAGTCCCAATTCCCGTGGGGGAGAAGAAACTTGCAGCAACCCAAGGAGGGGAGGGAAGGGGGAAGGCAGGACTGTCCTGGCAGTTCAGCAGCTGCTTGCAGCCAGCAATGAAGGAGTCCTTTCTTCCACAGGCAGTCCTGAAGGCAGAATACCTCACTCTGAGATGGGTTGGTTTGTCTCTCTGTCAGTCTCTGTGAGGTGTCCTATGGGGAAAAAAAACTTCCTCTCAGGAAAAGAAAAGGAGTTGGCCGAGACCAGGCTCCCTGCTCTCTCCAGTGAGCCAACCAAAACCAAAAACTCCTCCACACAAAGAGCTTCCCTAGGCATGCTCCACCACCAACCGCATTGCTCCAGGGAACCTTCCCCTGCTCATTCTTCTCACCTGGATGGACTCTGAAGGGCTTTCAGGCCGGCAGGGTCCTGAGTGCACTACATCTCAGGCAGAGTTAATCGAGGCGGGGAAGGACACCTTGCTGCATTCTCCCTTCTCCTTGAAGCTGTGCCCCACTGTGCAGGGTGTGAACACTTGAGAGGATGTGAGGGGATGCTGACTGCCACTCACCTGGGAGTGCCTAGAAGTTTGCAGTCACAAGGGGAAGGTCACGGAATGCTTTGTCCCTTGACACACTTCTCTTCTTGAGCTGTGTTTAGTCAGTGCTCTGTTTCGATCTAGGCTGTGAGACTGTGACTTTTGCTGGTAGGTATAAGTGAGAAGTGTGATGCAGCCATGAGCTTTGTGTAGTACTTTAGTTTCAGGGGAAAGAGTAAAATCAGCTGTGAGTTTCCCTTGTAAGACCCTTGGCAGGAGCTCAGCTGCTGGCCTCTCTATGGTTCTGAAGTCGGATCTGTGGCAGCTGAAGAGAAGGAGAGAGTCTACATGAGAAGGAAGATGCCTAGCCCCTGGATTGAGAGTGTAGTGGAAAGGCTGCAAGATGAAGGGCAAATCCTGCAAGTGGGTTAGCCCTGGCTCATTTTACACTGAGAGGAATGCAGCATGGGGCAAGAGTGCCAAAAGAGATATCTTTTGGTGTCATACTCCTTTCTGTTTTCAAACATCTATGCACTAGTAATGGAGTGGCAGTCCGTTTCTCCTTGCAATGTACATACCCTATCCAGCACTGTCTGTTCTTCTCAGCTGCAAGGAGAAAGGCGAATCCAGAAACATGCCTTTCCCCGGCCCGTTTTACTCTGTACGATCTGTAGTGCACACTCTGACCTCTGCTAGCCTGAGAGTGCTTCAGAGTACATCTAGCTGAGAAAGTGCAGCGGACTTCTGCCTGTGTGCCTTTGAGAGGCTGGTGCCTTGCACTTCCCTCTCAGCTCTCCCAACTAGCTCGTTCTCTCCCTCTTGCAGGGCTCTTGTCAGTCTAATTATTACACGGTCTTTACTGCCATCTCGTGTCCTGTTCTTGCACTTTTAAGCACTCGTCTTGATCCTAGTCCAAAAATGTTTAGTGTATCTTCTTTCTTCTAATGAGTTGTTTCTCAGCTTTGAATGTTGGATGCTGATTGGTTAATACTCTTAAGCTTACAAACTCTGCCCCTTGTCTCAAGTTAATAGGATTGCCAGGCAGATTTAGGATATTTTACATGGGCTCAGCTGCTGGACTCTAGGGTTAGCAAGTGAGATCTGTGAGAGGGGAAGAGAAGGTGAGAGTGCTGTGAGAAGGGAAAGACAATGTGAGAAGGAAAGGGCCTAGCCCCAGCATGTAGTGCGTAGTCGAAAGGCCGCAAGGAGAAGCGCGAATCCAGCAACTGGTTTTCCCTGGCTCGTTTTACTGTGTGACAGTGCCGGAGAGGACACTCTGGACTCTGCCAGCTTGAAATAGCTCCTAGTACAATTAGCTGAGAAGAACACAGCATGGGGGAAGTGTGCCAAAACAGAAAGCTCTTGGTGACCTACCCCTACTATTTGCAAACTTCACAGTGGAGTCTCAATCCCTTTCTGCTCGCAGCCCTTCAGCTGCACACATCTGACAATGCGCTGCACGTTCTTCTCAGCTACGTGTACCTTGAAGCACTTTCATGCCGCCAGGTTCCAGAGTGTCCACTCTGGCAATGCTGCACAGTAAAATGAGCCAGGGCAAAAACAGTTGCTAGATTTGCCCTTCATCTTGCAGCCTTTCCACTACACACTGAACTCAGGAGCTAGTCACTTTCCTTCTCACATAGACAGACTTGATCCTTCTTTTCAACTCCAGCAGATCTGACTTGATAACTGTATAGAGTCCAGCAGCTGAGCCAGTGCCAAATGTCCTAAAGGAACACTCACAGCTGATTTTACTCTTTCCCCTGAAACTAAAGCACTACACAAAGCTCGTGGCTGCATTGCACTTCTCACTTATACCTACCAGCAAAACTCTCAGTCTCACAGCCTAGATCGAAACGGAGCACTGGCTAAGCACGGCTCAAGAAGAAAAGGGACAAAGTTTTCCATAACCTCCCCCTTGTGATTGCAAACTTCTAGGCACTCCCAGTTGAGTGCCAGTCAGCATCCCCTCGCATCCTCTCAAGTGTACACAACCCCGCACAGCGGGGCACGTTCTTCTCAGCTTCAAGGAGAAGGGCGAATGCAGCAAGGTGTCCTTCCCCGCCTCCATTAACTCTGCCTGAGTTGTAGTGCACTCTCAGGACCCTGCCAGCCTGAAAGCCCTTCAGAGCACATCTCTGTGAGAAGAATGAGCAGGGGAAGGTTTCCTGTGGCAGCACGGTTGGTGGTGGAGCATGCCTGGGGAGGCTCTTTGTGTGGAGGAGGTTTTGGTTTTGGATGGCTGACCAGACAGAGCAGGGAGCCTGGTCTCGGCCAACTCCTTTTCTTTTCCTGGGAGGAAGGGTTTTTTCCCCATGGGACACCTCGTGGAGAACGACTGAGAGAGGCAAACCAACCCATCTCAGAGTGAGATGTTCTGCCTTCAGGACTGCCTATGGGAGAAAGGACTCCTTCATTGCTGGCCGTGAAGCCATCAGCGGGTGATTGCTGCGGGCATACAGGGCTGCTACTCAAGTTGATGCCACACTGACCCAACAAGACTAAACAGGTACTCTCTGTTCTGGAGCACGTGGCCGGAGTAGCTGAGTGTGATCCTTGCTCCTCTCTCAGGCTGACTCCTGATACAGTAAAGAGAAATGCCCACTGAGATGTGGGAAATTTACAGAAGATACAAAAAAATTCCTTGACATGTTTCACCTGTGTGCCATCAGAGTAATCCACAACCATTTTGTGAGGGATTCAGAGGAAACATATAAGAGCATGGGCTAACATCCATCCTCTTCTCTCCAGCTGGTTAATTCCCCATCATTAATGGTCCCTGCAGTTATCACCTGTGGCCATCTTTCCAACTGATGAATCCCTGCAACTACGCTTGCACCCAGCTATTACTCTAGGCCACCGTAACACATTCTGCTTTACAAAGTAACACATCGGGAAAAGACCAAAAACCTCTAAACACATCAAACCCCCCCCCCCAAATGTGGTGCTTGCAGGTGCGGCGCGGGGAGATGACGGAGGTGGGCGGGGCCGGTTGCTGCGCCACGACCAATGGGAGCGGGAGCGGCCGCGCGCGTCGCCCCTGGAAACGGGAGGGCGGTGGGAGCGGGCGGGTGAGCGGGGCCGGAGGGAGGCGGGGGCCCTGGCCGGGCCGGGAGGGGTCGGAATGCGGGGGCCTGGCCGCCCTTGGGCGGGAGCCGGGCCGGGATGGGGACGCGCCGGGATCGTGTGTGTCCCGCCAGGGATGCGGTCCTAGGAGGCTGAGAACGGAGTACAGCGTGCCTTGGTGCGGGTGTGCCAAGAGCAGGCGGCCCCTCGAGGGAAAGGCTGCCAGCCTCCTCAGGTCGGGTAAAGATCTGATCCGCCCGTGGTTGGTGGGTGGATGTCGAGAGGACAGAGCCAGGCTCTTCTCGGTGGTGCCACATGAACGTGAAGAAGAACTTCTTTGGCCGTGCGGGTGACCGAGCACTGGAAGGGACTGCCCAGAGAGGTTGTGGAGTCTCCTTCACAGTACTCAAGTTTTATTCACAGTTCTGCAACAGGAGACTGAGTTGGAAGTAGAATGTTGCCCCGTTTCAATGTGAAAACCGTGCAAATATTAATGACAAATAACAGTTTAAAGAATCCGGTGTTCTCTCTTTTAAGAGAAACAAATGAGGACAAGGAATCGTGTTAAAGGACTGTATTTCTCAGAGCATTCTTCTGTTTAGAAAAATTACTGTCTGCCTTTTTATTTTTCTCTTTTAAAGATCGCTGTTGAGAAAAATGACAGCTGGCTCTGTCTCAGTTCCTCAGGTCATACCACTTCGAATCCCTCTTCCAGGGAAGGCTAAACATGAAATAGACACAAATACTCTCATAGAAATAAAATCAGGTATGAATAAGACCTTTGACTCCATGTCAAACCTTTATTTTTGTGTACATTTGAAATGTTTAGCCTCTATACTTTTGTTCACATTTAATAATGATTTTATGGGTGTCCATTTCATTAAGGAACTTACAAAATTAACCAACAGCCAAATATACTTGCATGTAATTTTATGTATTCAAGTAATATTACTGACATACAAGCTATATGTGTTAGCACTCTAAATTGCTTCCAAGGTCAAAGTTTGAAGCTATTGCATTTTGTTTAAACTGCAAAAACAGTACTTGGAAATATCATGTGCCAGGTTACCCTCAATGTTTTCCTTACATGTTTTAAAATGTCACCTTTCACCGTGCAGAAAACATCTTTTCTGTCATTGGAATGGATAAGCTGCTGCAATGTTTTCATACAAAACCATTGCACAGCTACTTTTGTATAAGAAGTGTTGCTTATAATGAAATTGTGTCTAATGAGTAACTGCTATTTCATGGCAAAAACGGTTTTGGTCCCAAACATTCAGTTATTTATGGAACTGCTTTATTTTGTTTATGTGACAAAAATCAAGCACAGTAGTGAGTACCCTGGAGTGCAGAGCTTGCTTTTCCAAGGTTGAATACAGTTTGCATTATTATTGCTTTCTCTGTTTCAGATACACCTGAGGTCTCTATTTATTACACTTTAGATGGAAGTAAACCAGAACTCATTAGGAAACCTGGCTATGGAGAGTGTAACACTTTTAAGTATAAGGGTCCTATCATATTACCAGTTGGGAAAATAATGGTCAAAGCACTGGCGGTTACAAAGTAAGTAACTTACCTATTTTAGTTCTCTTTTGGCAGTGGACAGATACTTCAGTCATAGCTTGTAGCCATGTTGTTTAAGGCACTCCATACCATGCAAATGAGAAATGCCCCTTCAAACAGCCAGTTTGCAATCGAAATTATCTTTATTAATTGCTCTGCCACTGCTCTCTCATAATACTGTTTATCCATCAAGTGTTTGTGCAATTGAATTATCTCTTGGATGTTCATCTCCTGGGCTGTGGGTGTAGGCCAACAATCCACAGAGACTGTGAGTGAGAAGCTAATGAACTGTACTTAGAGCTCATCCTTTGGGTGTGACCATCAGAAACACCAGAGGAAGTATAGTGTTTTCTGGGGTCATCCAGTGGTTCAATGGATTTATGGAAGCTGTTCTTCCCAGGAACTTTCTTCATTTCTCCCAAAGGAGCACATAATGCCAAACCTCAGAACTTAAGTAAAATGTTGGGTAAAGTGAAAAGACAATACATAGAAAGAAAACTGGATTTTGCTGCACAGCCACTGATTTTGTCCAAAGTAATTTCATGCTTAGAGACAGAGAGAGGACACGTAAATTCTCTGTCTGTACTGTGTTGCACTATCCTTTATTTCCAACAGAGCAGAAACTCCCACTCCACTTGGAGATTTGTGCTTGCTGTTCCCTGTTGTTAGCACCTGCAGGTAGCCTTCATTTGTGTCTGTGCTGGAATATAACAACATTATGTTCCCTATGCAGAGACATGCAAAACCTAGGCCTATGTGTATTTTCTTTTTATCACTACCTAGATTAGCACTTGTTTCCAGTATGTTTTTATCCTGAGTGGTTTGCACATTTACAGCAATTTCAATGTTACTGCTGTAATTGAACAAGTATTAGCACATTAAAGTTTTTTTATCAACCAAATATTGCCCAGGATTATACTTATCAACTGAAATAGTAACTGGCAAGCTTGTAAGAGATGTTCAACCAAATGAGCCATGTTCATCAGTAGCTCATTGACGCACAAGGGTTTGTGGCAGGTATATAGCTTTGTGAACATTGATTTTCAGGGACTGCAGGAAGAGTACAGTCGTAACAAAGGTGTTTGTGGTAGAGTACAAGCAACCAGACATCCTTTTCTCTGTTGAAGATGATGACAAGAATTTTCTAAAAGATATAGCCACACGGGTAAGTTTTAGCAATTTTAACCTCCTGTGTGAATATAAAATGTTATATATATATTACTTAGAGATTAAACTGCCTATACTATTAATATATTTTCTTTTCTCTGTCTGCCCATCTTTGCTGCTTTGGTTCTTTTTGTAATATTAAAATTTCAAGGGGACTCTTTTTTTCGCAGTGGTATTTTATGAACAATTCACGTAAAATATCTTAAAAATACATTTATAATAGAAGTTTTTCAAATGCTTGCATTGAAAATAAATAGCTTAAATATGTAGCAAGAGAGGATTAGAGCAAAAGCAAAAACTTCATCTGGAATTTAAATGGAATTACCTTTTAGAATAAGGAAGGTGGACTGTTTACTACAAAACCACAGAAGAATGGACTGAATGTAGAAATCAAGCCTGCCTGGGGTGAAACACCCCAAGACTTTCAAGGTATAGTATTACTTCATAAAACTGAGATAGTCTTCTGTTATAGCAGAAGACAGTGTAACCTTTTCCTCTTGTATCATATGGGTAATTTTAAAACCATCTCAGAAGACAAAACATCCTCTTCTCAACACTGCAAATAGAGAACAAAACTTACCTTCCATACATTTCACATGACTTCTTAAAAATTTAAAATGTCATTAATTTCTCAGCAACATAACAAGGCCCGGTCTGTATTTCTCTTTGTGCCAGAAAATGCTATTAAACTGATGGGATTGTAAACCCTTTACAGGATTCTTTACTATGTTTGCAAAATAAATACACAAAGCAGAAATTAAAGCTTGACCCAGATTTTTGCAGTAGATAAAGTCTGTTATTCCATGGCAATGGGACTGTTTAAGAGCAGGGAATTGTATTACTGTTTACTCATTAATTTACTTTTAGGAGCTGGGAAGGAATAAAAAAAAAATTACTTTTAGGAAGGAAGGAATAAAACTGTAAAAAAAGAAAAATACAGAAGTAAGCTCTTTCAGAGAGACGCGATGTTTCTTCTGGTTCAGTTTCCTGTAATTCTGTGAAGCTTATTTGAAGCCAAAATCTGGATGTCAAATACGCTTTTAAATATGCTTAGCAAGAGTATGTAATACTCATGTTAAGATATATATTACCTGCACGAAATGAATGACAGTGGAGTAACAGCATTGTAATTTAATCTTGGAAACAGAAAGAAAGACTTCTCACAGGTCCCTGCAAGGACCACAGCTCCTTGCCAGTCATTTGGGAACAACTCAGTACAGAGAAGAATCTGTCTCAGCACCACCAACAGAGTCATTACAGGTAAGCAAAGGGATGCTGAAGAAAACTGTGTAAGACTGTCATCAGGACAGAGTTCTAAAAAAATGAAGATGTTAAGATTTTTGATTTCTCAGATCTCTCAGCCTTTGTCTGTATTTTACAGTCCTGATTTAAGTTTACTGGTAATGACATACTAGGATAGTAATGCCCAAAGCAGTTTACAGTTATCAGTATGGACAAAACCAGGCAAAGAAAATTGACATTCCTTCTAATTCTCTTCTGATATGTTACTGAATGGTCAATTAGCAAACGTCTACTGCTGTATGTTAATATTTTAAACTCAATATTCAGTAGTACTGTCATGAAAGTAAATAGCAAAACATTGATTTATTTTTATTGGAAGAAGCTGTGGGTCCTTAATGCAGCTAATGGGGGAATCAAGTAGAGTTGATGCTCCTTAGAGCAGTGCATTTCAGTGCACTGTTTCCTGTTGTTTCAAATAACATCTTTAGCTGATTTTGCTGCTTTTATATGCATTTTGCAAATATTTGCTTCCTAAAGGCTAAAGAAGTAACTTTATTTCAGTTTGCAAGTTCTCCTGCAGTGACTAGCCGGAAAAGCTTAGCAAGCACACAGGTGTCAAGGATCCAGAGGGAAACAGATTTCCTTAAGTAAGTGACTTCTCCTTTTAACATATTTGTCCTTTGGAAAGTGTCTGAGCCTTTTGCAAGCAAGTTGGTACTACTGTGGGCCTCTATAAACATTAAGAAAGCAAAGACAGACACTGGCTTATAACTGAATAATATAATCTAGGTAAGGCTTTCTCTTAAATGTAGTTTTATTTACATTTTACCGTACACTGGTATCACCTGTCTTATCATCCCTTAAAAAAATTTTTCTAAGACCTGTAGGGTCGGGGATAAACTGTCTTTTCAAATTATAGTACACCCTTACTGCTGTAGGTGAAAACTGCTCACTGGAGTAGTCTCTCAGAATATTAATGCTTATCAGTATTGGAAGGGTTCTGTGATCTACATCAGTGGTTCCCCGTGGTGCAGCAGTGAGGCCTGATACAGACTGCATGTCAGGAGACCTGTTTACCTCCTCATGGTGAGGAAGAAAGTATGAAATTCCACAGCAGCCAGAGATCTTTCGACTCCGAAAAGCTGTTTAGAATTCAAAACTTCGTATCATGAATGGTCTGGTAGACCACCATAGCTTGGAAACCACAACCAAGAAATCAGTGGCCTAGGTCCTGTCACAACAAGTTCCAGATTATTAATTATTAGGCAGCAGTGCAATACTAAAACAAGCTCAGCCAGTTTGGTCTTATTTTCAGATGTGCACACTGCTCTGCACCTCGCCTGTCTAATCCGTTGGCTCACTTCTGTCACAAATGTGGATCTCCTATCCCACCTGTGCCAGTACATCGCTTCCCACTCCCTGAAGGAAGGCAGGTCAGCAAGATGTCATAATAATCAACACATCCTCTTTGGAGTAAACAATATCCTCTGCAAGTTACACACTCAATGCTGACAAACCTGTTACTTAGTTGCACTTTCATTTGGAAGTTCTGTTCTAATTGTTTTGTTCTGCTCAATACCTTTAGCAGTGGAGCCGATGAAACTCTCAAATGATGGGCAAAATTAACCATCGATTTCTTCAAGTGCCATGTTTTTTAATAGGGAAAACAATGAAAAAGTAAATTGTGTTTTATTTGCCTGCGTCAGGACAAACTGAAATTCCTCCTCATCCTGCAGTAACACCCACTGCATCTTCAGGACCTGAATGTGCATCTTATTCTAGTGCGAACTAGTGCAGTTAGTTAGCTAATAATTAGTGCTTATGTCTTAGCTTTAGAAGATCCATCTAATATTCCTGAAACCTTAAATGGTGGCATGTGTGGGCATATGTAAGAGCACTAAGTTTTTGCAGTGGTGCCTGTAACTGTCTTGTCTAAGCCCTTCCTAGGAGATAATAACCTGATCTAAAAAGTCAGTGGTGTGTCTCCTTTTCCTATTTCATCAGAAAGATATCTTGTCTGGGGCAGTGCTGTAGTTTTAAGTAGACCGAGAAGATTCCCCACTGTTTAGATTAGGTTCATGATTAGGAGGATTTCAATTACCTGTACATATTTTATAGTAGCATTTTAATTTTACTGAAAATTAACTTAGTACCTTTCTGGCATTGTCTTTCCAGATGTCTTCATATTTTCTCAATAGCCTTTGATTTTTAAGGATCAATATCAGCATCAGTTGCTGTCAGTTTCTTTGTTTCAAGTGACTTTGCTGCTGATGTAGACTCCAGATTGGAAAATATTGAAATCTCGTTATAACCTTAATGATTTCATTGTGGCCCTTAACATGCTGCGTTGTGGCTTTTTCTTCAGATGGCACCATGTCTTGAATGCAAACATCCTGTGCCAATGAATACACCCACTTGCATTGTATGTGAGTCACCAATAGCTCCACAGCTGCAGCCCCAAAACAACACCTGCATAAAGGTAATTGAGAATAAACGTAACACAAAAGCGATTTAACTCCTGGCATGCATTTTTCTAACAGGTGACTTCGTTACAAATATTTTGATCCAACTTGGCTTTGTGTAATTACATTATGAGAGCTTTGATCCTTAGTAGGATTGAAAACACCTAGAATGGAATTAAGGATTAAAGGTGAACCACATAAGCTCAGAAAGGCATGGTGAAGAGCACGTGATGTGGCAGTGGAGTGTGGAGCAATGGCTCGCATGTTAGGTTAGCAGTTGGACTCGATGATCTTAAAGGTCTTCTCCCACCTAGATGATTCCATGATTCAGTGTCACCTCTAGGGGTGACATTGTAGTGGGTGTCTGCTGTAGGCCCTCTAACCAGGAAAAAACAGTGGATGAGGCCTTCTGCAGACAGCTAGAAGTAGGTTCACATTTACAAGCCCTGGTCCTCATGAGAGATTTTAGCCACCTGGTATCTGCTGGATGAAAAACAAAGCAGGGCATAAGCAGTCTGGCACTTCTGGAAAATATCAGAGATAACTAACTCCCTTCAACAAGTGGTTGAGAAGCCAAAGAAGAAGGGTGTTCTGCTGGATGTTATACTTAGAAGGAAGGAAGGCCTTGTTGACGATGTGAAGGTCAAAGACAGCTTGGCTGTAGTGACCACGAAACAGGAGTTCAGGACCCTGAGTGGAAAGAGCAGGGACAAAAGCAAGATCAAAGCCCTGGAATTCAGGAGAACAGACTTTGGCCTCTTCAGGAATCTGCCTGAAAAGGTCCTATGGGACCCTGCAAAAAGAGGGGTCCAAGAAAGGTAGTAATGATTGAAGGTGATTCATGGATTACCTCCTCCAAGATCAAGAGCAGTCCGTCCTTATGAGGTGGAAGACAGGCAAAAGTGCCAGCAGCCTTGCATGAATAAACAAGGAGTTCCTGTCAAAACTCAGATATATAAAAAGGAAGTATACAGAAGGTGCCAGCAGGAAGGAAAGGACAGGTAACCTTGGAAGAATATGCAGAGGCAAAGCCCCTAGGAATTGTGTTGCCCTCAGGTCAAGGGAGGTGATCCTTCCCTACTTACTCAGCTGTGATGAGGCTGTATCTGGAGTGCTGTGTCCAGTTCTGGGCTCCCCACTACAAGAGAGACATGGACATAATGGAGAGAATCCAGTGAAGGTCCACAGAGACGATTAAGAGTGAGAGGGCAGGGACTGCTTCGCCTAGAGAAAAGAAGGCTCAGAGGCGATTTCATCAATGTATATAAATACCTGAAGGGAGGGTGCAAGAAGATAGACCCAGGCTCTTTTCAGTGGTGCCCAGTGACAGGACCAGAGATAATGGGCACAAACTAAAACACAGAAGGTTCCATCTGAACATCAGGAAACACTTTTTTACTGTGATGGTGACTGAGCACCTGCACTGATTACCCACAGAGAGGTTGTAGATTCTCTATCCTTAGAGATATTCGAAAGCCATCTGAACGTGGCCCTGGGCAAGCAGCTCTAGGTGGCCCTTCTTGAGCAGAGGGATTGGACCAGGTGACCTCCAGAGGTCCCTTCCAAACTCAGCCATTCAGTGGGATTCTGTGGTAATAGCAAGGGAACGTTTTTTGGAATGAGAAGGATGAGGAAAGGAAAGTACTATCTGAAGACTAATCAGATAACAAAGGAGATTCATAAGCTGAGGCAGTTACCAGTGTGATGTCTGTATTGGGCCTGGCTGAAATGGAGTTCATTTTCTGCACAGCAGCCCTCACAGTACTGTGCTTTGCACAGGCAGCTGGAAAGGTGTCCATAACACATTGGTGTTTTGGCTACTGCTGAGCAGTGCTGGCAAGCACCAGCACTGTCTCTCCAGCATCTCCAGTAGACTGGGGGTGGGCAAAATCTTGGGAGCCAACAGAGCCAGGACAGCTGACCCAAACTGACCAAAGGGAAATTTCATGCCATATGGCATCAGCTCAGATATAAAAGCTAAGAAAAAGGAGGAGGAAGGGTAGGGTGAGCATTCATTATTTACAATATTTGCCTTGCTGATCAACCTCTACGCGTGCTGAAGCCCTGCTTCCCAGGAATTAGCTAGGCTTCACTTGCCGATGGAAAACAGAAAGTCTTTGAGTTTTTAACTTTACTGGTGCACACATGACCTTCACTTTTGCTTTAGTAAAGTGCCTTTATCTCAACTTATGAGGGTTTTTCTATCCTATTTTCCATCTCATTTTCTTCCTCTGTCCTGCTGAGGGGAGTGATAGAGTGGCCTGGTAGGCACCTGGCATCCAACCAAGGTCAATCCGTCACAGTCCTTTTTGGTGCCCTATGTGGGGCTTGAGGAATTTGAGATAAGGATAGTAATTGGAAGAGGTAACGGACAAAGCATGAACCACACAGTGTTAGAGAGTGGAGTGATCATGGGGAATTTCCCTTGTTGTAATTGTGGTGAAAGGAAGAGGGATGGATAGTGTGTAAATTGTCCACTTTCATTCAGTGTTGTGATGATGTTATTTTGATGGTAATGTGGATTTTAATGATAATTCTTAAATTATTAGATTGACAGAGGTGCTGGGTGGAATGCACTGTGTTTGCACAGCAAGGTTTTGGTAGCGAGGTGAGGGGCTATAGGAGGGGCTTCTCTGAGAAGCTGCTGGAAGCTTTCCCTTTGTCCAATGAAGTCAATGCCAGCTGGTTTCGAGAGGGACCCCCTGCTGGCCAAGGCTGAATCAAAAAGCAGCGTTGGTAGGGCCTCTGGGATAACATACTTAAAAAGGGGGGAAAAAAGTTATTGCACAGGAGCAAATTGCAGCCAGAGATGAGAGAAGTGAGAATGTGTGAGAGAAGCAACTATGCAGACACCAAGGTCAGTGAAGAAGGATGGGGGAGGAGGAGCTCCAGGCACAGGAGCTGAGATTACCCTGCAGCCAGTGGTGAAGACCATGGTGAGACAGGCAGTCCCCCTGCAGCCCACAGAGGTCCATGGGGGAGCAGCTGATGGAGGATCCCACATTGGACTAGGTGAATGCCTAAAGGCAGGTGTGCCCCCATGGGAAGCCCAGACTGGAGCAGGCTCCTGGCAGGACCTGTGGCCCCATGAAGAGAGGAGTCACTGGAGCAGGTTTGCTGGCAGGACTTGTGACTTCACGAGGGACCCAGCCTGTTTCTGAAGAAAGGGACCCACGCTGGAGCAGTTAATGAAGAACTGTAGTCTGTGGAAGAACTCGTGTTGGAGACGTTCCTGGAGGACTCTCTCCCCTGGGAAGGACCCCATGCTGTCCCCATAGGGAAAGACTATGAGGAGTTCTCCCTCTGAGAAGGAAGGAAGGTTACTGACTGTGATCCCCATTCCCCATTTCCCTGTGCTCTTGAGGAGGGCAGGAGGTAGAGAATCAGTAGTAAAGTTAAGCCTGGGAAGGAGTGGGTATTTTTTAAGATTTGGGTTTATTTCTCATTATCCTACTGTGATTTGATTGGTAATAAATTCAGCTAGTTTCCCCAAGCTGAGTTCTTTTTTCCCATGACAGCAATCAGTAATTAGTGCCCTTAACTCATGAGCCTTTCATTATATTTTCTCTTCCCTGTCCAGCTGAGGAGGGGAGTGGTAGAACGGCTTTGGTGGGCACCTGGCCTCCAGCCAGGGTCAACCCACCACAAGTAGGTTATGCACATTGGCCCAAATGTAATGTTTTATGGTAGGTGCAAAGGCAAACCTTGAACTATTTGGTGGCAACAATCAACATAGCAGTCTCATTATCCTTAGTCCTGGTAGAAACTCAGTTGTTAATAGTGACTGTGCTAAAACCTTTTAAGGATATTTTAAGGCACCTCATAGTATGATGGTATTGTATTATTAACTTTTATTATATTATTAATAATTTTCCTTGCAGGTACTGGACTGTTTTGTGTGAGTGTAGTGACTAAGCAAACTGACAGTAGTGTATACAGATATCTGGAGGTATTGATACTGGATCTCCTGAGGAAACTATACAATAGTTTAAAAAAGAATAGTCTCCAAGATACACAGATTTATGATGGACAGGCAATATGGCCTAACTAAAGTGTGAAACCTACAGCACAGAGTTTAAGGATCTCTTCTATCTTCAGGGCTGAATAACTACAGCACTTTGTAAGATCAAGTCTTCTTGATCTTTTTCTTGTTCACAGTTTTCAAATACTATGTGAAATGTATTCTTTCTCTGTTTAAAAGGGTAAAGTAATTTGTCAGGTGTGCGGCACAGGAAATCCTCTTCACCATAAACACTGTGCAACTTGTGAAAGCAAACTGCCTGAAATACAGACGGTAAGGTTTCTTGCATCAACAAAATAAAAGCATAATAATTTTTATCTTTGGAAAACTGAAGTTATATCCTTGTGTTCCTATGTTACAAAGGCAGAGATTCCCTCCCATGTGTCATGTTCAAGCCCAGTACTGCCACAGATGCTCCATCACAAATGTCCAGCTAAACATAAGTGTATCATGTACCTTCAAGTTTCCCCTGTGGAAGTCAAGATTATGAATGCCATTGAGTAAGCTCAAAAGGCTCTTAGAAAATGGGTAGTCTTGACTCCAAAGAAGTCTCTTGTTTCTGTTCAGATTTTTTTCAGTTGCAATAGAAGAGTTAAGTATATACATGAGGAAGATCATTCACACTGATTTAAATTATTTTCTGAAAACACAGTATGCTTTTACATTATTTTTCTTATCTCCACTTTTACATTATTTTTATCTCCTTTTGCTGCCTCTCCTATGTGCACACCGCTAGTATGCTTGTATTTGGCTGTGACTCTGCACAGAGGTGAGAAAAGCAGTAGTAAATGTTACCCCTTAAGCTGCTATCTGTTTCAACTCCCCATTTAACTTGCTCATTTGGTTCCTTAGGAGAATTTTAATTTCGGTTCTGAAGAGTCTTGTATGGAAATCTTATGGTACATTTTACTTCTCCAGGTTGTGATAAATACAGAAATGAGAGAAGAATAATGATTTGCAAGTTAAAATCTTCTGATTACAATGGATAACATCCTGAGTTCTGAAACTGTCTGTTGCTAGAGGCAAAAGTCTCTTGTGTAGCCACTGAAGTGTCGTTTCAAAGTGAATTTCAGTAGGATTCTGTACTTATTTTAGACAAATACATGTTTAGCTGCTTCACTGAATGTAGACACTAAGATGCAGCTGCAAATGTAGTTAGGCATATGGAGCATTCATATCTTGAATGGTGAGACCTGTAAAAGCTAAGAGAGAAAGTTAATTGCTTACTAAGAATTATTACGGACATTTTACTAATAGTATAGATTAATTAGTAATCATTAATCATTAGTAATTTAATCATTAATCATTAGTCATTATCATTAGTAATTTCTGGATAATTAATAATAATGCTGATATTATTATTAATGGCTATTAAATAATATAGATTTAGAAGACATTTAGACCTGTGCCTTTGCAAATTTTATCTTCCAATTGAACCCTCAAAGTACATAGTTCCTGTTGAAATGTGGGCCACAGATGAAAATAGGGCTATTTCATGTTTTCTTTGGGTTCTGTTGCTTATCCATATTCCTGACTTGTAGAGAAAACAAACTGCATAAGCCTTGAAGCAAAACCTTACAAAGCAGTTTTAAATCCTATTTGTCCTAACTGGGATCTATACTCAACCTCTAGCAGTTTCAGATGAAAAACCTGTTTTATTTGCTTACCCATATAAGTTAATTGTAGCAGAAAAACAAGGTAATATATAACTTGCATGAGGTAAAAGAGTGCAAAAAGAATATTTATACAGCAAATTCCAAACTGTGAGATAACTCCTTGCCTGAACACATTTCCCCTGCCATACTACTAAAAAGGAAGGTACAAAGAAAAATAGCTGTTGTGTGTTGGATTTGAAAATGTAAGATTATCAGCAGAGAACCCTCACTCTTAATTTCAACTGTGCTTATACATGGGGCCCATCAATAAATACATAGTGTAAAAGGACACCATTGATAAGGGTTTTATTTTCTGGTACTAGTTCTGCTAAAAATATTTTCAAATTAATTAATGCCACATTTTACCAAGGTTTTGTAATGAAAAAAATTACAAGTTAGATCCAAGCCACTCTGTTGCTCATTTTAAGTTGCAGTAATTCTTAGTCTCAATAATTCTGTGAGGCTGCATATTACTCTGTGTTATCAGAGTAGCTTGCCCTCATGTTTCCCCTTATTAGGCTTGTGAGCTTTTCTTCATAAGCAGCATTTTCTCCCTAACGCTTGTTTTGTTTTATTAGCCTATGTTTGGAGGAGACACCCCCCCACCTTACCACAGCCAGCAAAGGAAGACAGTTTCGTGCTCAAAATGCCATCGTGTGAACCAGTGTGATGCCCGTTTCTGTGACTGGTGTGGAGCCAAGGCATGTGCTCTTGATGTTTGTGTGTACAAATCTGATTTTACTTATCTGTGACCTGCAGCAATTTCAAACTTCTCTTTGCAACACTCTTGTCGGCTAGTAGACGGATTATTATTATCAAGATACTTGCTTAGAGCACATGTATGGGAAAAATGAAAGGCTTAGATGAGATCCTGACCCCACATCAGTCAGTGACTTAAGGTTTTAGAACTGTTAACAAATTACCGTGAGTCAAGAGCATCAGCTGATGACAGAAGCTGAGATGCATCAGCCCTGTGCTCAGCCAAAGCAACTTATCCATCAAAGGTTAAAGTATAGGCTAACCTAATGCAAGTATTCCCATAACTACACTGTGCTATAATCACCTATACAGGCAATTACAGACACGAGATGATGCATGCAATCATTTTGGCTGAAGATCTCATTAACTTGGGTAAAGACAAGTACTTAACTAACTCAATAGAGCTTGTGCAAACAATTTCCCCTTCTGTAGTGTTTCAATCTCAGAGCACACTCAAGGAAAATTTATTTACTGTTAGCTGAACGCATATAAAATTTGAAATACTATCCTGTATCCAATAACCATTGGTCCTGCACTGTGCCAGTGAATTCAGGGAGAGTGGTGATAGAATTGAACTGGAAAGAATTCCAGTCAGTATTCCATATCAGAGCACAAGACTAGTAATTACAGGGCTTTGTCAAATAAAATAAGTAATTTTGAAAGTGTATGTTAAAACTGAACATACCATAATGCTAGATCTGTCTGAAAAAATATTTGCCTTCATAATAATATAGTACTGAGATATCTAAAGATTTACTGTCTTGCAACTACCTGTGTAGTAGCAATCTGGTATCCTGGTTAATATTCCTAATCTTTAGGGAATGGTATTTTACTTCCTTTTAATTAATTCCTCTGCTCTTATCATCCCTGAACGGTGCATCGTGTGCTTCTCTAGTGACAAGTGTTGCCTTGAACTTTCCAGCCTGGACCTCCTCCATCCTACTTTACTTGTTTCAAGTGTGGTACGAGCAACCAGCCCTACGCTCGCTTTTGCGCATCCTGTGGTGTTTACATAGAGCCCCCATCGAGGCAGGGCTCTCCCAGCAGCAGTCTTATGGACCCTGGGGACTCACTGGGATCTTCTGAGGTAAGACACACAGTATTTCAAAGCCAGGTTTCAAGACAACTGAAAGGCTGGTCCCTTGTGGGCACAGCTCCATTCATTTCCCTGAGACAATGTTGCAGTCTTAGAGCAGGAGAGCAAAACCAGTTTTGCTTTCCACTGAAGAAGAGCGTCAGCCCAAGGCCTTAATCCAGCCTCGTCCTAAATAGCAAGTGAGAAACAATCAGATTTTCAAAAGTCTTAGCTCTTTAAGCTTATTCTATTAGTTTGAATTATTTGTGGCGTGCTGATACAAGGTCTTCCTTCATACAAATGTAACAGTGTTTTTAAAACTCTATTTTAAGAAAGACCACAATACTTAACAAGACCAGTTTTTGTCCTACAAAAGCATACATGTCTCCTGGTAATTGTGAAGAATTTTGATTTTGTTTGAATATTTGTGATAAGTTGTATTGTTCTTTAATTAAAATCAAGAATTGTTAGTGATTCTTCCTGCTTGCTTTTTCATTCCTTTACAGTTTTGTGTACTGTTCTAGTTAAGTTATGCTTGTAAGCCATTTAATTATATCTAATTATATGACTTAAACTTTCCCTTCCCCTCCAACCCCCCAGGCTAAACAATTACAAGCTCAGGTTGCCTGGCAATCTCATCCTGTTTCCATGACCAAATCAAGGCCAGAACTAACAGAAAGAGAAGATAAAGGAACCCAAACCATAGGACTTTTTTACCCATCTAGCAAACAGTTGGAAAAGAAGGAGCTTGAGTTGATTTCACAAAAAGAAAAGCTGGAAAAGATGAATGATCATAAGCCTCTCCTGACAGCCATTAGTCCTGGAAAAGGTTAGAAGTTCTGATTTTATGTTTTCTAAACAATGTGTGACCTTGTTCTTTCTTGAAAATATTATAGTCTATGGAATGTGGCATCAGTATGATACTGATTTAGATCTTTACTAGTCTGTCTTCCCACCATTTACAGTCACTTATAAATGCAGTGCCTTAGAATTCAGTCACTAATCTCCATCAATAGCTAAAAGAGAGCTATCAGCTATATCAAAATTGTGGTTACTGACTCCTATGCAGCCTTGCTAATTTGGTAGTAGTTTGATTTCCTCAGATCCCATACAGGGCCAGATAACCTGCATTTGAAATGGAAACCACTGAACAGCCACCCCACCTCCCAGCACCCTCCCCAGCCCCTACAACCTGAATTTCAGTTAGACCTGTGATGGCACCTGCAGGAAGTATCAATTCACAAAACTCAGGGGATCATAGCTCTTGAAAATATGATGAAGTTTTGGAAGCAAAGAAAACTTAACTAGAGGAAGGGATTCTTAGGATTACTGGAAAAAGGGTTAGTAGAAACTTTGAGAGCTCTTGTAGACCCCTTCTTCCAGCTCCCAGGGGTATCAGTACATCTACATCACTCATGGAAGAGTCTATCCACTCATAGAATACTGTATCAGTATTGCAGACAACTTTGTTTCACAGTGAGTTTTGTGGTCAGTTTATTGTTTGTGGAATGATTTGACTGTTTGCTGTCATTAAACGCTTGTATTTTTAGAGGTTTTAGTTTTACTATCATAGGAAATCATCAACTTCACTTTTCTAGATCACAAACCCTGAAAGACAGTCCATCAGTATTAATTAGGCATCTAACAGATGGCCCAGTTGCAAAATTGTCTTTAATCTCACAGGTCAGTCCAGCTGTGCAATCCATAGGACAAGTTAATTTAAAATCATTACAGCATCAAAGCATTGCTTGGAGAAGCAGTTACTTTTTTAGATCCTCTTTCTCATCTCTATCTCTTCTATAATCAGACGGTCAACCCCTCAGGCTGCTACTGAAATTAATTAATTAATCAGAATGAGTAGAAAAGATTGCTAATTAATGTTAGAAATTCCTCTTTTGAGTCTGTGTATCTGTATCCAGATGCACTCTTACTTTTAAAATAATCACTAAGAAAATCTGTGTTACTACTCCCTTGCTCTGAAATGTGGCATGTTCTCTTAGACATCACTGTAGGAAATACAACACTTGACTCAGCGTGTCAGGAAACTTAATTTCGTCAGAGACAATGCAGGATTGGCCCATAATAGTGCCAAGAGAGGAGTAAACTAAGACTGAACATTTGTATAACTCTATCAGAAGCAGAGCTCTTGACTTGTGAGTGAGAACTGCTGTCACTGGGAGAGGTTCGGCTGAAATTCTGCACTGCTTTTGAATTCTGTTGATCCGTTTAGCAGAGGTAACTTTGCTGAAGGTGCACTGTGTAATGTATTCTTCGTTTGACCCTGACAAGGACTGAGGAACACCTTTTGTTCCATACATCAGTAAATGTCTCTTACAGTCAGTTCATACTGGTCCTTTCCTTGGTGCTGAGCTGCGTACATGGCTTGAAACTATCTGTATCAACAAGACTGTACACTGTCACTCAGATATGTTTAGATATGTCTAGATATGTCTAGATATGCCAAATATGATCATTTATTCAGTTAAAGTAGTATCAAAAATTTGATATTAAAGTTTTTAAATAGAAGTGATTAAATAAGATGTGGGAGGTTTATTATTTCTTGACCATATCAGCCATTAATTAACCTTCTTTCCTTTTGTAAAGATTAAAACAATACAGAACAGTTAAGAGAGGGGGAAACAACAGCAGTACCAAATCACTAATCCTCTGATGTGTATTGTATTTCTTTTTTTGCTCTACTTTCAGTCTGTTTTGAACAGGAGCCAAGACATTTACCAAGTAAACTTTACAAAGAAGAAAAGTTTAAAATGTTACATCAGTGTGATATAGGTGTAATCAACTATTGGCAGCATGGCTTCAAGTATTCCATCAGTGTTGCCAAAAAGTCCTTTGAGATACAATAAAACATCAACCATGCAAGAATATGTTTCTAATCACCTGGATTTTTTTAAATAAAATCTGGGGGTCTAGGATAGTTATGAAGCAATTTATTGCAAGTATTACTGACTTCTCTGGATAGATTGCTCATCAAGTAGTAGTCTAGTTTAGATTTTTGTAATGAATACTTCCTATTTGTATTAACCATGTGAGACCATGGCAGGGAACAATATATGTTGTTTTGCAGATCCTTCTTTTTGTAGTCCTTTAAAGCTGCTTAACAAATAAGACTTGCTGTTTTAGTTTGACACGCCAGTTCGATCTTGAAAGAGTTTTCCAAGCACAAAAGCCTGTGTGCACTTGCCTTCTCTTGTAAGAGTCAGAGCAGCACTTTCCTTCTGGCTTGGTTTCTTTACACTGTCTGGGGCTTCACTTAACAAAAAGGAAAGGATAAGGTCAGAACAGCTTCATTGTGTAAGTTAAATGAGGTTACCAAGCCTACACAATTTATTTACAATGAAATTAATCATGCTGTCTACTCTCTATAAGTATGCTAAAAAAAAAAAATAAAATTAGCCAGATGCTGATAACAATCAGTTAAGAATAAGAACAAGTCCTTTTGTTTCTTTCCCTGATGAAAAGGGAATGTAGCTCCCAAAATGCTTGGACAGGAAGTGCAAAAAACTCTAAATGACTTAAGGTGAGTTTTTAATCCAGACGCATTCAGCCTCCCAAGTTTCATGCCTTCTATCTGCACAAAGGAATGCTGACTCTCTCTTGGAGATTCTGACAGGCAAAAGAGCAGAAATGCTTAAGCTTTTAATAAGCTCTCACATATATTATTGAAAGGAATTTATTTGGAAAACAACTTACACACACCAGAATGCTGTATCTGCTGAGTTTCTGTGTCTGCAGTTTTCAGATTTGGCTTATTGTTACCTGTTAGTTGTTCCAAAACAACTAAAAATTGGTTCAATAATACACAATTGCTTAATGTAATATTTTACTTTTTTCTTTTCTTATGATCTGGAATAGTGTGAGACTCTCCCTTCATATGGGACCAGTTTTGACTCCCAAGAAATATCCAAGTTATAACTTTGTTGTGAATAAAGGTGCCCTAAGGATGAGTTATAACCTATGAATGTTTCACCTGGGTTTTTTTAGGCTGTAACTTCCTTCTCATTTTCTTTATTAGATGAATTTTCTAAAAAAAAATAAAAATAAAATTCCATTTTTTTTAATCTCAGTGAAACTATGCCATCTTTTAAATTTTCCATCACTTAACTAGAAGAAATGTTAATCACATTTTAAGGATTTTTCTCCTGCTTAACTTTCTCTGATCAGGTTACTGGAGAAAACAGCTGGATCATGTCTGTGCTCACCTTAGAAGCTATGCTCAGAACAACCTTGAATTCAGAGCACTGATTGGAGAACCTCGAATGGGAAAGGTAGGAAGGAGCTTGTGAGTAATATCTTCCTATGAAGGGTTATGAAAAGATTATTGTGGCTGATAGATAAGCACTGGAAAAATAAATTACTCCCTTTTCTTTAGATGGTGATCTGTTTGTGTGTGTAATTTGTCTTGTTTTGTTGTTCTGTTTTTTGCTCAGTCTTTTATTGAAGATTTTTTTTCTGCTTTCTTTCCTGTGGTTAATTCTATTCTTTCACCTAACAGCTCTAAGGAAAATAAGAAAGCCCGTGCTCAGCTGCTTTTATAGTACCCCCCAGAAGGCAATCAAGAAAAAGAAGAGATCAGTGACATCTATGTAGTTGCTCAGTTAAATAAGTCTTGCTAGAAATGGGATTTTGATTATGTGCTTGCCTCTGCTCCAGGCTGGTAGCAGCAGATAGCAGCTATTCTCTTTGGCTATACAGTGTACTTTTAGTGTGAACTATACCAGTTTTACAGGAACAGAGTACTGCTTTCTTACTGGAGATGCAGTCTTCAGGAAGTCACCAAACTGCATTAAAATGATTAACGAGGTGACAGCAAGAAGGTGCAAACTGGAAATTCTTCCTAAAGAGTCTTGGAAGATAGGGCTGGTATGTGTGAGAGAACATTTGGTCCCTGACCTGAGGGAGGATCAACTCTGTCTAAACTCTTCTTGACTGATATATTTCCCTTGAGGCTTTTCAAACTCATCAACAATGGAGACTTTGCAATTGGCTCATGCAGTCCATTTCTGCACTCAGCTATTGTTGCTATTGAGCTGGAGTTCTGTATTGCTTTCCTTGGTAGCTGTATCCTCTCACATTGCTTTCTAGGTGCTGCCAGCACAATCACTTGAGGCAAAGTCCTGTGGACAGGATCAGTGACTGCCCTAGGCTAAAAATAGCTCTGGAGGGAAAAAGGGGTAGCAGTGCTAGTAAACAAGTAACCTGGCAGTGAGCAGCTGGAAGTGGGATGCAGGCAGAAATGGGTTTGGGAAGTCCCTGAACTGGCATGGTCACTGGGAAGCGTTTTCCCCAGTGCCTGATCTCAATCTCCCTTGTTACAATTCAAGCTCAGTATTTCTTAGCCTGTCCTAACTGAAGTGACACACCAGCCAACCCCCCCTTCCCCTCCCCACCCCAGTTTTAGCACACAGAAGCAACTACAGAAAGGCTCATGAATACTGGGGGTCAGAAAGGTAGTTGTCATTTGTCAAGTTATGCTTTGGAGAAGGATGAGGCTCCAGTAGATACTTTACACCTGAATCTAAATCCACTGGGACTTATTGTCCACCAATATGTTCAGAAGCTGTAGTACAACTATAGCTAGAATATCTGCTTAATAGAATTGGGGTATAGGTAAATTGCAACTTGTTTTCTTTGATAGAGGATCCAAAAGGATAGGCCTGAAAAAAAATAACATTGCCTAGAGAAGGCTATTCCTGCTGCTTCTTAGCCTGTTATCATTCTATTGTCTTGAAACCACTGCCCCAAAAAGTAACAGAAATGGTTCAAAGCAGATGTTAACTATCTGGATTTAATGCTGCTTTTTCAGTTTTTCATTTGGATGAATAAAACTTACCTCAAAATTTTCAACCAGCTGTTGAATAAGCTTGTGAGCTTCATTCCACTTCTTTATAATCCTCCCTGCACATTTTTTTATGACTTTGATAGACTTGTTGCCAGCAGGACTGTCTGAATGAATTGATATACAAAGTTGCTCACATTTTAATACACAAGGTGTTTCCACAAACTGGTGTATCTAGAGCAGTAACCAGTTCTCCTGGAGTTGGGAGTCCCAAAAATGACACAGCGTTCCATGCAGCTGCAAAATCTCAGTGGAGAATGACTGAACTATCATGAAATTTAGCCTCATTACACCTTTTGGATTCACTTGGCATTTCAGTTACTCTAAATTGTTCAAAAGACCCCTGCCCCTTTCTCAGTTACACAGCAAGTGTTGGTTACAATATCACAAGTAAGCAAAGGCCACCTGTGATTTTGTGTATTGGCTGCATAAGAAACATCGGTATCGAGATTTATTCCTAAAATATTTGTCTAATTTTTTTCCAAGAGATACTAATGGCTGCTCTTTCTTTCTAGATTAATTCTGCTACCATCTGTGAGGATGACTATGAAGTCACTATTACACTGAATTATGTTCTTGCTATTAACAAGGTCAGTTCAGGGGATGAACCCTGTTGATAGGCAGCTGGTCTAAAGCTGTCATTAAACCACTAAGTGTAATGCTGATATGTTTTAAATTCAGATCTAAACAAAATTTCTTTTATTCAGAAGGTGTTAACTTTTTACTTTAGAGAAATAAAACCTTTTTTTTTTTTTCTCTGTTGGAGCTGGGTGAACAGGTACCTTTATCTGATTAAGCCAGACTTCATGATTATGTTTCTATCATCTTGCATTTTGTTAGCTTGCTATTAATATTAACATTCTTCTTTCAGCTGATGTTGTTTTATGATTCTAGCACCCCTTAGGTCCTGCTTCTCTTCAGCCTGCAAATTGTGCTCTTAAGAAATAAGCTTACTAATTTTCAATAGTTTGGAGATAATGTTTGTTGGAGCTCCTGTTAACTGTATTCAGAACCTGGAATCCCTATCTCCAGAATTACCATGTTCCAAAACCCACCCTCATTTCCAGCGTTTCAAACATGAAAATCTACTGTTTCAAAAATCCAGGATTCAGATTATATCTCTTTCATAGAAACTTAGCAAGCTTACCCAAGGTGGGGCCTGAAAAGGTATATGACATCATTTCAGAAGTGAGGAGTTAATCAGATCTCTCAAGTGGTAGAAACATTTTCATTTGGATGAGAATCTTCATTTCTTTAAGTAAGATTGTATCACCTTTTTTTTTTTTCTAAATCAAAACAAATACCTGTCACAAGTTTTAGAAAAAATTGCTTCATCGTTTTGCCTCAAAACAGAGTTCAATCAGATATGATAATGTCTTGTGATAATTTGGCAGTGATATTAAAGCCTATATGCAAACAGCACTGTTTTGTGCCACAGCAAGATTATAAGAGCATTACATGATAATCTCATTAACTACTTGCATTTGATGATTCTACAGGATATTCATACTAATAAACCAGTGAAGTTCAGCAATCATTACCTGAATACTGTAACAGAAGTCAGAGATGGGAAGGATAGGAGTCAGACCAGTTTTGGTGAGATTTTTTTTCCCCTGTCTTTATAATAGGCCATAAATATAGCACTCAGGAATACAGAAGTAATGCTTGGAAGTTTAGACACTGAGGTGGGTAAACTGCTATATTGGCATATTCTGTGCCTGCTTAACTTGATCTTGAAGTTTCAAAATGTGTCCAAGTTGAGATTTAAAGAACATACAGACTGTCAAAAATTCATGGGAATCCTTCATCGCTAGAGAGCAGCTGAGACCAGTTAACTGCAGCCATAGCTCATAGCAGTTTTTTTATTATAGCGATAAAACTTTAAATGTTTCCCATATTCTTTTACAATAGGAGCCATAAATATCAATATTATCTCTGCTTCTGAGCTGTGCCATGGACTTCAGCTTCGGCATATTTGGCAAAGACAAGAAATGATGAAATACATTAATTCTAGATCTAGTTTTCATAGACAGTGTTTTTTAACTTGCATCTCCCAATGGTGTCAGTAAGAGCTCAGCATTTTAGGCATCTCATATTGGATTTAGATTTTCATTAAATCGACTAGTTGTAAAGTCAGCATTAGAATTCAGAAATTGCTATAGAATCATTTGACACGCTTCAATTCCCATATAAGTTTCATCCACTTTGTGCTTCCAATCTGAAACTTGGCAAGAGGCAACCATGGCACTGGTAGCTGGTTTTTTTGGAGTGTTAATAATGTGACTGTGATTCCAGGCACTTGGATCCTCACGTGCTGCATAATTTCCTTATCAACCCTCCTGCACAATGGCCATACATATCTACTCATGATCTTCTAGTCTTGTTCGTATTTGGAAATCAAAGTGCTTTCAAAAATTATAAGGTTTTTGGACAAAACAATTCGTGAATCTGAGTCAAAACTGTTGAATAGCTGCAGCTAGTTAGAAAAGAAACCACCAACCCAAACTCCACATTTCAATGAACCTTCATTTCAAAGTAGCAAATTTTTCATACTGCATCAGTGTAAAACTTTTGTTAAAACTAGTATGATCTGCAACAAATATTTCATCACTTTCTCATATGGAAAACTGATAAATATTGCTTTAATTTGGGATGAATTATTTCCAGACCTCTCCCACAAGTTCTATTTAGGATACTGACTTTGCTTTGAATTAATACTTGTTTTTCATTCTGGTAGGCAAAGATGATTGTAATCTTTTCCATTCAAGAGGCAAAATAAAGAGAACAAAGTCAAGAACACTTACAGGACAAGAAGATAAGCTCTCTGTAAGTATCTTCTGCAAATACGGGAAAAAATATTTATAGAGCAGCACTAACATGAAGGAGGGCATTCATGGGTTAAAATAGAAGGGTTTGAACCCTGACGGGGGGCAGGGGATAGAAGTCCAGCTTAATATAAAACCTGAACATTGGTAACTGACATTCATTACAGAACTGAAAATAACTAATTTTTTTCCTACTAAGAGCTTAATTAGATTGTTTCTCTCATTTTTGAACCTGTTGTATTTTACCAACACCTCTTTAGGCTTAAAGACTGTTGGAGACTGATTCTGTTACAGGTTTTTTTCAGAAGCAATATCAGATGAAGGCACTGTCATCTGCCCTTGACTTTACTATGTTTGACACCATCAAGGATGTAGAGTTGGCTGTGCTAGAACTACTGCTGGCACAGTGTGTCTATGAACTAGGCAGGAGAAGATGATCTACATAACAAGCTTTTAAGTCAACTCTGTTTTCCCATTAAGCTGAGATGTCAGCACAATTGAGGCCTAGTTTAATTCCAGAAGCAAGGCTTCACTTCCACTAGAGACCAAACTTCCTGAAAGAACAGCCTAGTAAACGGATTGTCAGTAATGACATAAAAAATTTCAAAAGGGAAATATACACTAATCTAAGCTTGGAACAGTTACCCAGCCCAACAGGTGAGAAGATAGATAGCTCTGTTATAAAAGTCCAGAGATAAAAATGCTTGGAGAAGAAGGAGGTGGAAGCCTGTGAAGAAATTAAAGGAAAAGGTCTTACATTTTGTTTGTTTGTTTAAGATTTAGTAAACTAACTTCTGTGAGACATACACATTTTTAAAATAAAATACTTCCACAAATTCTGGAAGCTTCAAATTTTAATCCTAAATATATTTACTTTTACTGTGCTGAGCAGATCTTTGTACAGCTCTGGAGACCTGCATTGACGTAAAGCTAATATTTTTCAGACACATTTGCTGAATCAAGAAGTCTATAGTGAGGTATTAGCCTGGTTTACCAAACACTTGCTCATATTCAAAAAGACGTTCCCAAAGAAGAGCCAGGGATTAGCAATAATGAGGCTCAGATACATTTCATTCAAGCCACTGTGTGCATTTTTCACCTTTACTCAAAGGCAGGATATGGTGCAGCTACTTATGTGTTCACTATGTGAAATGTTAGTCTGTGTCTCCCCAGACAGAATCCAGACAACTACTGGATGAACTGGGTCCAAATGGGAAAGGAAGAATCACCTTTATAGAACAATTACTCAATGAAGTAAGTTATTGCTTGCTGAAGTTTCCCCTTTCAACACTTTGACCATTTACTGAATGAATATTAGCCTGATATGCTACTTCAGCAACTTCAGAGGTAACAGTTTCACAATAGTCTTCAGACTGAAAGAGCATTTTCGAGAAGATGCAGCCTATTTTACATTTATGTATGTTCTCCCCAAATTTCTAGGGTGCATAAGGCATTCTTCTCTAAGCTTGTCAAGGCTAAACAGAAAGCAAAATATATTAGTTTTATAGTTTAGGGTCAAGTCTTCTGTATAGCAAAAGGAAGCATAATCTCAAAGTTTTTGCTGTGTGGTAGGGTAAGGTGCACCCTGACTGTGGAATCTAATTTGACTACTGTTACATACATTTACTATGACTTTGAGCTAGGAGATGACAAACATTTTCAGAAAAAACACGAAGAAGCAGAACAACACGTTCTCTGATTTTCTCTGAACAAACATTTCTCTGTCTTGAGCATAAAGCCCATTTTCCAACTTGAATTAGCATATTAAAGTGAGGTGGAAGTTGAAGAATCTGTATGGGTTTTTTAGCAGCTCACTTTCCCTGTGCTGTGCATTCTAGGGAGCTGACCCAAACTGTATCAATGATGAGGATCAACCTGCTCTCACAGTTGCTGTCCTTAATAAGCACACAGAAGCAATCTCCTTCCTTGTGCAGAGAGGTGCCGACATAGACCAGCAGTCAGGACTGTGAGTGAGCACTGATTCTCTGCCTTGGGTATTTTGAAGTTTTAACAAAAAAAAAAGTTCACATGCTCCAATTTTAGAACTAACCTCCCACCCCTCCCTTGACACAAATCTGTAGTTGAAGAGCTCCTTTCAAGGACAGTATCCACAGTCCTTTCAGTTGGCAGCTTTGAAGATTTCTCCTAACTGCTGTTACATTGCAACTGCTGTTCTATTTAGTTCCTTCCCCCATCCACTTAATATGCTAAACCTCACTAAAGCCTACCACACTTCTAGTGTATTCTGTATCATATTCATTTCCCTTAGTTTTATATGCTAAGACATGTACCGGCACAGTTTCCTTTGGCAGTTAAGTACATTGCTTTTTCCTCCTATGCAGGCACAACAACACAGCTCTCCACGAGGCAGTTCTGCTTGGATCAGAGGGAGAGGAGTGCATCAGAGCCCTGTTATGGTATGTACTGTAGCTGGGTTTCTAGCTCAGCCACAGGCTGCCTGCCCAGACTTAACTGGGCACTACTGAAGGGCCAGAGCTTGTCTGAGGCTCAGTGGTCTGCAGGAAGAGGCACCCAGAAATTCTGAAATTATTCCGTATCAGCATTTACCTACAAGCCACTTCACAAAGTCCAGGTACTTGCAATGAATTTAAGTATTTTAAACCAATTTGTTCTTTATTTACAGCTGCAATGCAAACACACAAAAGAAGAATGCAGAAGGGCAATCAGCATACGATTTGGCTGTTACAGCTGGAAATGATGGAGTTATTTCATTGTTCCAAGTAAGGTCGGACAGAGAACATTGGACAAACTTATGAAACTCGGGAACACTGGTCTTGTCAATGTGTCCCAAATAGAACTGGAGATTCTTTGACTTTGGGAGCACCTAATTATGTGCGTTCAGTTCTGTCACAAAATTCACAACCCTGTACAATCCAGCTGGGCCCTGTAGCAGTCAAGTGTTTTCTACAAGATTCCCCCTTTCCTTTCCAGCAGTTCAGAGCACAGTTCCTCACTGTTTTGTTAATTTCCGTTCCAAACTTGGGCAAAGAAAGGGACAAACTAAACCTTCCCAGGCAAAAATAAATTTGAATGTCTTTGAAATGTCTTTAACGCCTGATGAATGCTGCTTAAAAAAGTTTGACACTTGGGCAACAGCACTGCTGGCTGTAATTGATGATCTGATTTTCCCTTTTGATGTTAAAACTGCATTCAGTGCAGCCCACTGCATTAATGGTCAGATTCCTTTCCTACAGAAAATGGAGCAAAATGACTTTCCTGTTCTGCCTTCAACTTTTACCTATTTGTGCATCAGCACGAGGCAGCAGCCAACTACAAATAAAAGTTTACAAGGATACCAGACACACTAATATTTGGCATAATTCAATGTTATTAGCCACAATCCTAAATCCCTGAAGGATTTTTAAAAATCCTTCCCCTTTTCATGTCCCAAAATATCCAAAAGCATTGGTATATTCAGTACAAAAATGGAAATGCTTGTCAATTCTTGCCAGAAATATGTTTTAGCACCTGAGCTACCAGGATCTCTACAATACAGCAATATCTCTAAACAGCTGGGTTTAAAAAATAAAAATAAAAAATAAGAGACCAGGTAAACCTATAAGTAGTAATCTTTAATAAAACCAACAGGAAGATGAGAAGGAATCGCTGCAGAAAAAGATGCAATATATCAAACCCCAGGTACTTCCTAGACAGACTCTGGTGAGTGAAGCAGAATCCAGTTTGCTTCTCAGAAAAAGCCAGTCTGGAAGCAGCCTTGGGAAACAAGGCCATTCAGTCACAGTGGCAGTGCCGTGGTACGAGAAAGATGTCACTATCAAGTGTGAAGCTGCAGCAGTCTAGGCCAGATTCTTTATTTTAGAACGTGTGCTCTTGGCTGCATCTTCAACCTCGGTCATCTTCTGAGAAATCTCTTTTTTCTGCAGAAAGTAAAAATAATACGTTACTGTCTACCACTAAACGGAGTATTGTCGAGCTTCAAGGGGAAATCAGGCTACATCTCGCATAGAGCAGAGACTGAGAGTCAGGAATGGGCACACCATCCTCATCCAGCCCCAGTCTGGAAGCAACAAAGCACTTCGGCAGCGCTGCAGTAAGGAACAAGGAGTCCAGCTAAACAATCCCAAGGCTAGAAACTAAGTAACTCTTCCAACATCACGGGGTGGGGGTTGGAGACACATTACGGTCTCAGTGTACGTACAATTGACTTTATTATTCGCGTTTTGTCCAGCTTAAGGAACTCCTGTAGTGTCAGGTTAGCAGGCTCTTTCTGAAGGGAAAGAAAACCACAGGCTGCAGAGTGCTTTTTGTGTTCCTCCCTGAAAAGAGGGGGGGTAAAAAAAGAGAAAATAGAAGACAATAGCTCCCAACAAGCCACAGACAGCTGTTCTCCCCCCGCCGAGCACCTCGGCTGGCAGCAGAGCTTCCCGCTGCCAGAGCGGAGCCGCCCTCGGGAGCGGCGCCGGTCGGGGAGGGGGCCAGGGAAACCAGCCCGTACTCACAGGGGGTCGTCGTCGGGCTCCCAGCCCTCCAGCTCCTTGAGGCAGAAGAAGCACTGCGCCACGTCGGGGCTGTTCTCGCTGGGGCAGTGCACGAAACCCGCCGCCGCCATCTGCGGGCACAAGGAGGGCAGGAAGGTCCCCTCAGCGCCCGCCCGGCCCCGCTCCCTCGGCCCCGCGCCCCCGCTCCCGGCTCACCCGCTCGGGCGTGCAGGCGCAGCCCTCGGTGAAAGGCCAATTGCGGAAGGTGGCGACCCGGGAGGAGACGAGGTACAGCCGCCACTCCTCGGGCAGCACGGCCGGGCCCGCCATGTCCCCGTTCGAACGGCGGCGGGCGCGGGGCAGGACGGGAGGGGGCGGTTCTGGCTCCCGCCCGCGGCAGCCTCGGAGATCCTGAGAGCGTGAGCCGGGGGGAAAAGGAATGCTTTGTTGTTCTGTAGCGTCTTTTAAAGCCCCCTAGCACAAATCCAAGGGGAAGGAGGATAAGTTTGCCAGATGGACTTTTTTTTTTTTTTTTTTTTTTTTTTTTTTTTTTTTTTTTTTAATTACATCCCTAGGAAGGTGCTGCCATGGGTTTCTGTGCTGACAGAGCTGGTAGAGAAGCACAGCAGGATTGCTCTTGCCTCCTGCTTGGGCAAAACCCGCTCAGGGATGCTCCCGCTGCTCCGCGACAATGGCTGCTTATTCCTGCCCCAGGCAGCCGCCCTTCCACCCCCGCAGGCAGCGGGAGCGGCGGAGCTCACTGTCCCTGCCTGGATAACGCCGCCTGTCTGGAAGAGAAAGTGGGACGGAGCACTCTTGTCTCGCTGGTTTTGCAGGGACGACGCGGCTACTCATCCGTCACAGCAGCGGAAGCTCAGATTCCTGCGCTGTCTGATGCAGCAGGCAGTGTCTCCTCCAGGAAGAACGCAAGGGCTAGAGGGAAGCAACTCTGCGGACCAGGTTGCCAGAGACAAGTGATAAAAACGGCTTAGCTCGACCACTCACTAAGAGCTTATCATCACAAGCAGGCAGGTCTGCAAAGCAGCACATCCTCACACTATAGGTGGCAATTAATGGGCCAAGCACTTTTGTTTCAGCCCCCAGTCTGGATCTGAAATCTGAAAAGAAGCATTTGACTCGTGTGCAACATCAGGACTCTCAGGAGTTCTCTTTCAAAGCAAGCTGCAAAGTATTACTTCTACAAAATTAATGACTACTGTGCAGAATGATCTGAGCATTTACCCAGCTCAGCTACAGCAGATGGACGGGCTACTTCGTGGTAGTGAAGTATCAAAGCTCAGACAAGGCCATGGGAATGCTTGGGCTTTTCTGCCTTTTTCAGAAGGTGAGGTTCCACCTTTATCCTCCAGGAAAACTTTGTTACATTAAACTGAGCTGGGTTTGGCAATTCTAATCACTGCTACAGTCACTGCACAGCTCAGGGAAGCATGGAGTAATCGTGTCATAAAACAGGGTGGATGCTGGCTCTAATCACAGCTAAGGTAACCAATCACCCTGGTTTCCAAGGCACAAAGAGGTAATCAGAGGGCTAAGAGCCTCATCCCTTGCAGAGAAAGCCATGGCTATTCAAGCACTGGCCTTTAAACTTCTCATTATTCAACATTATGGGGAGGAAATGTTACCTTGAGAGGACGCTGGAAGTGATCCCTATGCAGCCACAAAAGAGAGATCAATCTGCAGCAGCTGTTTTATAGCTATTTCAAAGACTGCCAGATTCTGGTGCTGACCTAGTGAAGACAAGTAAGAGCTCCCTGGCACCCCTGGGGCATTTCCCCAGCCTATCAGATTGCACACCTGACTTCACACAGTGCCTGTCAGGATGCTGGCCTCAGCCTCCTGTCCTTGGGAGACTCTTGCTGAAATTGGGGGTGAATTCCTGGTCACCCAACAGTGCCTCTGTGCTCACCCCTACAGCCAGAAGAATACAAGCAAATGTTTCCTACAAACAGCTTGAGTTGGCAGGAGAAAATAATACACAGATACTGTAGTTTTCACCATTGTCCTTCAGAGCTGGTTTGCTGTGATCTCTTTGCAAGTCAGGAAGTTCTTCGGTCATGGCTGTTCACCTTAACCCAAACTGTCAGTGAAGTGATGCTTGAGTCAGCCACACTTGTACCCACCAAAGCCATCAGGATCATCAGGGAAGGATCTCAAAGTAAGCAACTCAAAGGCACACTACATTTTCACAGCCAGCACGAATGAACACGGTGTACAGTGTATAAAAGCACGGAAGATAAAACCAAGGGATCAAAACTTAAGCTTTACAGTCCTGAGAGTGTGGGATATAAGTATAGCTGTTAACTGGATAATTTTCCCAGAAATATGGGCAAATTACCAAGAAACAAGCAAAATAGCAATACTGATCTCCATTCCCTGTAAGCTTTACTGAGCTTACGCTTACCAGTCTTCCTGAAAAACAGCTGAGGTGCAAAGGCTCAAAGGCATTTAATCACTTCATTGCCTTTGAGGATCTGTGAGTAAATGAAGCATCTGGATAAGACAAGTTGTCTGCAGCACAGCAGGTATCCCAGGTCTGTTATAAAACCCTCTTCCCTTGGCACTGTCCCTTTGAGGGACAAAGCCACAGATACATAAGCACAGAGCAAGCAGGTCCTTGAAATCTTCATGGTCACCTTTGAGAATGCAATGCAGAACTGGTCATCTTCTTCAGACTATCTTATATTTCCCAATTCTGGCTGGAAAGGAACAGCCTGCTGCGGCCTGCATGTTTATGGCTGCTGTGCTGGTGTCCAGTGGGGAAATAAGGAGTTTCCTGCTTGGTCAGCTGCCCACACACATCCTCTGCCATATCTGAGTTTGCTAGATTTCAATGAAATATGATGGAGAGACAGCGTAACAAACAGTACAACTACAGGTAGGCTTTTCCAAGGGAAGGGCTTTAATTCATTCATAAAGACAGGTTTTTTTTTTCTTTCCAAGTACAGCTAACTCATAACATCAATAACATCAAAAATTTTCATGTAGTCATAAAGCAGGCAGAAATGTGCATGTATGTTGGGGCACACAACCCTTGGATGGCCCGTTTTTCCCTCCCACTACCACTGTTTTTGTGTTGGTTATGATGTACATTTGACTATACAAAAACATACTTGTGTCCCTTTCTTTTCTGTTACCAAAATGAAGACACTGTTAAGGCAACTTCTACTATGGCCATGTAGCCAACAGGTACACACAGTGGATTAAGAACAAAGAAGTCACATTTGGTGTGTAGTTCTTTGTGGGCCTGATGCGAAAGGAACATCACAGTGGATGTGATCTGTAGTTAAAATGCACAGACTGACCTTTAGTCAGTGATGCTTTCTGTTCATCAACAGTGAAAGTCAGGCAGAGAGAAGCCACTAAACTGCTTCTCTCTAAAAGAGAAGAGCCCACTACCAGAGAAACCATTTAGGGTTTGTATTTTCTTTAGTTCCAGGTTATTTCTATTTATTCTTTGCTCTCCTTTTTACTTATACTTAGAACCATGAAATGACAGCCTAGGTGCTTCCAAGAACTGGATCTGGCCTACCTTTACCTTCTCCTCCCCCTAGGCTGCAAGCAGATTGCTTCTACAAATCAGCCTGCATTTCAAACATCACCACTGATTTTTCTGAGTTTCTTCTCTCCAGAGTGCCTGTAGCAGAAGGAGGTGGATGCAGGAGCACCATCTATGGTTAGAGGTATGCCAACAACTATGCCAGGACCAACAACCGGCAGAGAGGTTGTAGGATTTCAAAGGGCTGATTTGGCAGGTATGGTGTCCTATCTTGCCTAGATACAAACCCACATGACACCCTGTTCCTGAACACAAAATACTGTGCACTGCAAGGACTTCACACTGAGCACAGGGTCAACAAGGGGAAAGGACGGCAGCAGGGAAGGAGCAGAAGAAAGGTGAGCCTTCTATTTGGAATCACATGAATTCACACACTCTTTACTATTCCTAAAACATGGTTCCAATACTACTGTTTTGGCACATGTAGAGCTTTCTTAAAGTTAGTGTCAGCTACATGCACCAGTATCTCATTTCTCTTCACAGATTCAAGACATGGTTCCTAGCAAAGCAGACACATTGAATTATTTAAGTTTAGAGGTTCATTTTTGTTCATAAACCAAATAAGAAATTAAAAACCTGCGGCATTTTTTGGACAGGTTTCAAAATTTGAAATCCATGGGGCTCCTCTGAAGTGACAAATATTTTTTTTTTCTTGTTTGTCAATGAGGCTCTTCAAAGTAACAGTGCCGGGAAAATTCCCCATAAAGAATTTTGGTCTTCCCGTGGTTTCAGTGTATCCCAGCTGGCATCTTCAGGCCTCTGCCCTTGGAGCACAGGAATCAATCCTCTTGGATTGCAGTTTCAGCACACAACATAGCACTGTTGAAATCTAAAGTCCTAGGGATAAACACACTGGTCTGTTCCAGCTCTCATGTGACAGCCAACATCCTCCACGGAAAGCTGTGGTAGTTTCTTTGACAGATTGGGTTTTTCGGAGATCCCCAGACAGCTCTGGCAGATTAGCGGCGCAGCCTGAGAAAGAATGCGTGCTTACACTCCTTGCTGTCCAAGGGGTAATATTTGTCATAAAAATCCAAAACATATTCCTCAGTCTTAAATCCAAACTTCTGGTAGAGCAGCATAGCAGGGTTGCTTGCAGAGACGTGAAGAGTTACGTCTTTGCCCATGCAGGTCTGCCAAGGGAAGGCGGGAAGGAAAAAAGAAGATATCAGGGTGAGAGAATGAGACAGCCTCTGGGGGAATGCGGAGGTGAGGAGATTCATCAGTTCAGGTATTCAAGTTACTGAGGAAATGTGAGAAAAACTGGAGGCTCAGACACAGAAATTACCACACATATCAAGAGAAAAGGCAAAGGGAACGCTGCTATTCCTCCAAGCCTTTGTTTCTGGGAAACATGGACTCTCTGACAATGAAAGCAGGTTTGGGATTATAATTTGTCATCTTTCCATTGTCAATTACTAAAGTAATTGTTAATTAAAAATAATCTCAGTGTACAGCACTGATCTCAGATACTTAACAACAGCCTGAAGAAAAGACAAAACATGCCAGAGGATCAGGCACCTTCTTGCTGCACTCCTCCCCATCAGCAAACAGAGCTGAGCTCTCTGAGACCACTGGAGCAGCCTTAGGGCACCTCTGGGCTGTCACACTGGAATTCCTGTCTATCCCACCCAGCTCCTCTCCCATCCTTCAGGGCACAGCACTCTACCTACTGAGAAGGCAAAAATCCAGTTCAGACAGCAAATAGCACAGCTGAAGTTACCTTAAAGATCCCAAATTATTTTAACCAGCGACACTGATAAAGATGCTGAAGTAATTTTTTTCTGCTTTCATCAAGTATTCCATGTATATTGAATGTATTGTAACTGTAAGTGGGAACAGTAAAATCCTTTAGAGAATTTCCAAGGCAGAACATTCAAAGGTAAAGCTCTCACAGGGGATTTAAGGAGGGAAGGAAAAAAAGAAATAATTTGCAGCAGGTTTTGGGGGAAAAGGAAGTTTGAGTGAGATCATTAAGAAAATGCAGTTTGCTCCTCTGGGCCAGATGCATTAGAGGGTAACTTCTGAGAGCAAACCAGTCACCACCATTTTCATCAAAACATTTCCTGTTAAGTCATGCTTTTCTCAAGAATGCATCCCCAACCTCAGCTCACTGATCCAAAAGTCAGGGAACTGCTCTTAATCTGAACAGCGTATGAAAGCGTCTCTAGCTAGAGAGAGTAGACCCCAAGCAGGCTGCAAAGCAGCACCTACAATCTGCTGATTGAGGAACAGGTCACAACCACCATTTAATCTCCTACATGGCTAAATGCCTTCTATCACTGACAAAATGTCAGCAATGGAAAAATACATCTAATGTGAGCCAAACATACAGTGCTGATCTCTCATTGCTAGTGAGCCTGATCAGCCTCAAATCTGCTTGGCTTTCCTGAACACGGTCATTTTACGCTAGTCTACCTGCAAGCAGGGTTAGGTTAATTTGCTGTGATACATCCTATGAAAAAGGTGTAAGGATTTTCTACAGCTGACTTGCCAATGCATTCCAACTCTGCTGGAGAGACAGTCCACTTGCTGGATCCCTGCAAACCTCGGCACATCCCACCTGTTCTCCCTGGGTATTGACATCTCACATCAACAAACTACAGCTGAGAGCAATCTACTTCAACACACAGAGATGCTTGGGAAATGCAAGGAGTGAATTTAAAGTATATTGGTTAGTAGCCTGTGTCAACACATAGAGAAAAGAGGTGGACACTGCAGAGAGCTGTGCAGGTAGAAGAGTTACCCCTGGATGGTCCAGAGGAGCTACCCTCAGTGAAAACTGCTTTTCCAAAGCACAGATCACTGTTCCTAAGGCTCTGCTAGCACTCCCTACCTTTCTTTAGCCAAATAAATAAGAGAAAAAACATTTTCAATGATGAGTTTTGTTAGTGCAGCTCATCTTGACTAAAACAGGTTAAGAAGTGTTTCCCATTGGCAGCTCTGCCACGAGAGTTCAGGGAGTGGTAAAACTGTGGGTCTTCAAGAGGCACAGTGGGGCTATGTAAAGGATATATATCTGAATCCTTACTCAAAATTAAGCAGGCTTCCCTGCAGTTTAATTCAAGAAAGTAAATAGAATTAAGGCCATTTGAATAACAGAACTGATAAGGAAATTATTTAATTAATTAAATTATTTCATTTTATTATATTTCATTTATTCATATTATTTAGTTAGCTCAGATTCATTTTCCCAAATGTTCCTGTGCAAGAAGGCCCAGTTTGAACAAGCTAGTTTGAACAAAGTGAATGAGGTTGCACACACTCTTTATTTTCAACTCAACTGTATTTGAACCAAAGCATTAAAAGTCAAAGTGAATTATTAAGATCAGTAATTGATTTAATGCAACAGCCCTGGTCATGGAATAAACCTTCAAGTGTAGCCAAGAAAGCTGCAATAGATTCTAGCTGAACCTGCCCACTATTATCTCATTTTCTCCTTTAAACCCCACTTTTACAGTATTACTTTTAAGTGAACTATTGACCATTGCAGAACACCAGTTAATCCCAAGCCAGTCAAAGTGGACAGCATCTTGCTAATTCCGAGGACCTGACCAGTGTGGCTGTTCTTCTAAATACATTTTAGCTTCTGCTGTAGAAGTTATTTCCCCCCATAAATATTCACGCTGGCTGCTGACAATTTGTGCAAGAGTGTGTAAGCAGAGAAAGAGCAAGGTGAAAGAGCCAGAAGGGAAGAACAAAACACTACTTACTCTCTAATATTTGCATGTATGCACACAAGGAAGGGAGAGCTAGTTCTTGATTACCTGGATAAGATGGTAAATCATGAAGGTTGCAATTCCAGCTCTTCTCCACTCAGGGTGAACTAACAGAAAAGAGATGTAAGCTTCGTTGTACTTCACATCTGGCACCATAAAGCCAAAGGCGATGATAACTTTCTTGTAAAGGACAACAACACTGAAGTCTGGATACTGCAGGCATTCTGACAGATCTATTCCTATGGAGAAAGGGAGAAACAGCAGTTGAAAACACTGCAAACCACTTGCATGGAAATTCCAGGGTTTAAGGATTTTCAGAAACACTCACTTGATCCCTTCCTTTTACCTTTATTTCAAAGCTCTGATATAAAGAGATCACAGAATCATAGAATGGTTGGGATTGGAAGGGACCTCTGGAGATCATCTGGTCCAAGGCTCCTGCTAGAACAGTCCTCAACTACTATAAATTATGCAGTCAAATTTCCTGCATTTTGGGAAATCACAGGGGTCAAGACTCCCAGAGTGCAGGGGATGAACCTTGCTTTGGGAAAACCAGCTGCCTGAACATGGTGTCTCCCTGCTAGGTAAGTATGTAAGGTAAAAGGAGATGATTCAAAAAAACAGAGACAAAATAAGACCTGATTACTAGCAGTGAATCTTGCATAGAGAAAGTAACAAAGCTAATTTCCTTTCAAATGACTTAAGGATGAAACTAAAACTTAAAACTTGCTCTCTTTGGAGGCAGCACACATGAAACTGGGCTTCAACTTTCATAGCATTACCTGACTATGGTTCCTATCTCTTTTCTCCACCTTGCCTTGAGCTCCTACTGCTTCCCCTTGTACGCACTCAGCTGTTTGTGGAGCTGCACTGTGAACCTGACCACAGCTTTCAAGGCTATCAAAACATTTGCTTTTAGCATTCAAATTCTCTAATCTGGGGCAGGAAGCAGCCCCTCAGGCAGTGGAGCTTCTGTGACTCAGGGGCTGGACACAAACCTGCGAGGCTGGTGACTTCTGAGTGGAGTTTGTTACCTTGCCTAATCACACTGCTGCTGCAGTCCTAGAGCATCCACACAGCACGTTAGCATCAAGCACTTCAGTTCAAGACACTGCAGACTGACTGTTAGGTAATTTGAGTGGACAGACCCTAAACAAGATGCAAGACGTAGTGGAGATGTGCCAAAAATAGTTTGAGCCTCAGGCTGGCAATTGCAAATATACTTGGAATGTGGGGTAACAAAATAGCAGAGTATGTTTTCCAGTAACCACTCTTGATGAGATGCAAGACTTCATAAGGCACCAGGCACAAATAAGTGGGTGAATTACTGTCTTGCTTGATAGTACGCTGGGTGGAGCAAGACGTGGGAGGAATTGATTGGCAATAGGGAACTGTGTTAATTATCTCAAGGCTGCAGTTGCCTGTGGAGTGCCTTACAGCGTGTCTGTACAGGAACGCTACCTTGCCGTGAGCATTGGCACCTATGAAATGGTGCTGTCCCCTCAGAACACAGTTATTCCTGCAGGAAGATGCTTAGCTCGCGATGGTTTGCCACTTGTCTGCTCGGGAGATGTTTCCCATTAGGGCATGAAGGCACAAGATACTGTGAGAGACAACGTGGGGGAATCTTGCTTCGCAGCAACTTGTTTGTGGTTACTACCTGCAAACTTGTTTCTGCCCTGTGAGAAGCAAACAGACCTCTGATTTGAATGATTTGGAGGGGTGGAACTAAAGCCTGGGCTCACCCCACATGGTGAAACGCCTAGATCTTATGAATTCAGTCAAGGAGAGCATTGTTATTAGGCAACTTAGCACACCTAAGATGTCATTCACTGATGATCCCTCGAGCCCACATGCTCCCGATGCCTAAACTTAGGCAGAATTACAGGTGTTTCTCTAAACAACAGTGCTATTTTAATGAGGCTCACCCAGCTGTGTATCTCCACCTGCCCCCCAGGTTGTACCAGCCCAATGGAAAGCTAAACCCTCTGCATCCACAAAGACACTGGGCTTAACTCCTGAAGCAGCAACTCCTCACTTTCCTCTCTTGCTAAAACAGAACCAAGGTGCAATAATCATATCACAGGCTCAGAACTTCTTCACCATGGAAGAGATTTTGATTCCTGTTTGGAGACTGATGGGAGTGTCAGCTTTCTGATTTAATGATGAGCAGTTCACCAGTCACCCACGCTCCTTATGTTAAATAAAACAGGGTGAGACCTGAAGAACTTAATGAAGGTGCAACACAACCTGGCCAGAACTTCAAATGCACTATCAGGAGAGGAGAGACTATGACAAAGAGGTTCAGTCTCTGTTGGGATTGCAAGTATTTCTCATGAGCTCTGAGAGATCTTGCGAAAAGAAAGGTGTGCAAGGCCCTGAACTGTACAGTTTGGACACTGAGTAGCACAAAAAGCTCTGATCCTGACTGCAGTACATGAGCACTGCTGAACTACAAACCCTGCTGAATCACTATCTGCAAATCAAAACATAAAGCGAGCAGTTACTTGGAATAAAGGTGTGTGCTGTTTGTACTGGGCCTTTCCAAATTAGTCTGTTGCATTATTTGCTGATCAGAAGCTGTTCCATGCAGTATTATTTCAGAAGAACTAAAGACTGCAGCCTCATGACAGCCCCCATAAAGGACAGCCACTGTCCCCAGAGAGCCTATAGGTAAAGAAATGACACATAAAAATCCAAACACAGTACATCCTGAGGCCTGAAGAAATAAAGCACATCACAGCAGAGCCGGCAGTTGTAAATGTAATTCACAGAAGCACAGAATACCCTGAGTTGGAAGGAACCCACAAGGATGATCAAGTCCGACTCCTGGCCCTGCTCAGGACAACCCCAAGAGTCACACCATGTGGCTGGGAGCTGGAAGCAATGCTTCTTGAAATCTGTCAGGCTTGGTGCTGTGACCACTTCCCTGGGGAGCCTCTTCAGTGCCCAACCACCCTCTGGGTGAAAGACCTTTTCCTAATATCCAACATAAACCTCCCCTGACTCAGCTTCCTGCCATTCCCTCAGGTCCTGTCACTGATCACCAGAGGGAAGGGATCAGTGCCTGACCCTCCAGCTTCCCCTTGTGAGAAAGCTATAGACCATGATAAGGTCTCTCCTCAGTCTCCTCTTTTTCAGGCTGAACAAACCACGTGACCTCAGCCACTCCTCATGTGGCTTCCCAACTTTCACTCCAACATATCCAGCTTATGGCTGCTAGGAAGAAACTTTCTCACAAAGCTAATGAACAGTAAAACTGTTTACTTCAGCGCCTGATTCTGAAAAATGTTTCACTGGATCCTTAAATTTAGTTAACTCCTAAACTACCAGACTACTTCTATTGGCACCTATTTCTGTAAGTGCTGTGCTAATTGGGGCCTAATTGCCCAGTTCTACATGATTTCAAGACACAAAGACACCAAACCCATGTCCCCATCTCAAATGCATTCCTGTGACATCAGATAATGGTTTTCTAAGAACTGAGCCAGAACCAACTGAAGAAAAATTTGGCCCAAGAACATTTTTTTCTGAACAAAACCACTTCCTTTTTGGGAAACTAAGCACTGAAGGAATCTTACCAGGCCAGAAGAATTCATGGCACATGGAGTTTATAGTGGGGATGTGATTAGGGCGAACATAGCAGTAATCAATGGGTGCTTCTGGCTCAGCCTTCCAGTTGAGATCATTCCTGTGTGGATATGCCTGGATTTCTGCCAGCAGCCTGAGTTTTGGGGGCTTTGTCTCATAATCACGCCTGCCAGGAAGATGAAAAGCAAACACAAAAAGTGAGTGAGCAACAGTAACTGCCACTGCAGCTGAATGGGTACTGACCACGAAATATTTTCTGACATGCTCAGTTTCAAAAAAAGGAGCAGTCTTCCATTCATGTGGGAAAACAACACCCAGCTCAGGAAAAACACCCTTGTGCCAGAGGCCAGGACACTTCCCAGATCCACAGCATGCCCAGCCAGCTTCTCCTTAGAGCAGGAACAAGGAAATCATAGCTGTGACCCCAACAGCAGGTGCAACTTGCACTGAATGACCACGGCAATTCTGTCCCTGCCCTGCTCTCTCTTGGAGATAACCCTTCCCAGTGTAATCAGTTTAACTATTCAGCTAAGTACAACTGTCCTTTCGGGGTTACCATAGTTACCATAGGGTTACTGGGTTGTACTTTGAGGAGGTGCAGGGAGCACTGCCCAGGAAAGGCGTCTTCTCGGTGGGCTGTCGGTACACAAGCCAAGAGCAAACTCAACCTCTGATCATCTGTACCTGATGTAGGGTTTCAGGACACGGGATGTGTAAGGGCTAACAACACTGTGGTCTGTCAGCAGGTCTTCTGAGCCTACCAGTCGATACAGAAACTTTGTTGTCTGCTGTCGATATCCCTTCATGGCAGGCAGCATTGTCTATACGTACAGAAAAATGCAGAACATGTCAGGAAGATTTAACACAGGGGAATTGTATCAGTGGATGCAGAATAAGGGCCTTTCATTGTGACAGGATGAACTGGACCATGATGGTCCTACCTCTGTGGACTCTGCTGTACACTCCTAGATTTAGTGCCCAAACCTATGAGCTGTCCTCATCACTCAGAAAAGTGCTGGAACTTATGTCCCTACTACGTACTTTAAAGAGCATTCACCTGTTTGGGTACTTCCAGACCTCCACCATCCGCATTTGAGCAGGGCTGGAGTACAAATACATCAACATTTGTGGTGCTGACACTGACACTGATAGACATTAGTGCTGTACAAGCATGTCTCAAGAAGAAAGGGGCTTAGGATAGCATTGGTGAGGACACAGCCCCAAGCCAAAATGAGTCTTGTTCACATAATCCTTTTTATTTTGAGAATCAGATAACCTCAATGTGACACTGCCGTCTGTAGCAAAAGCTTTAGAATAACCAGTGCTCACTTAGATTTGGAAACACCCACCTGGTATCTATCCAAGATCCTGAAGTCCTGGCTAGTAGTTCTGTACGTTGCTTGCCCTACTGGGGATCTGGAAACACCTCCTTCTTTGGCTCCATAAATCCCATCAACCAAGAGCAGTGCAGCGTTCACAACTTGGTCCAAGTCAAAGAGTGGCAGTCCTCTTTCCCTCTTGGCCTGCCTGACTAACAGCTTGCGCCTCAGCCTCCGGGCCTCTGGAGTCATGCTCACAGCATTGGGACAGGCTTCCAGTCTCTTCAGCAGCAGCTTTTCCTCATAGATACTAACAGACGTATGCTTGGGAGCTCTAGGTTTAGCATCCTTCTCCAGCTGTGGCTTTCTTTTGTCTCGTCCCCTCACCTTCAACAACGTGTTTGACTCTTCAGGATCTTCACTGTCACCTTCCATCCGTTCTGTTTTTTCTTCCTCACTCTCCACCTCTTGCTTGATCTGCTCAGCTGTCTTCACTTTTTTTCTACTTGCTATCAGAGTGCCAGCACTGGCTGTCCCACTGGGAGGGGGCACATACTCTATTCCTGGATCTATGACTCCATCTCCTTCCATTTCCTCATCATCTGTTGAGCAGATCAAAATAATCCAGGGAGAAAAAAAAATTTAAACATCAAAGCTCCATTTCAAAAAATGTTGTCACAGGACTCTTCTGCTAAGGAAAAACAATGTGGTTTTACCCAATACACTTTGTTTTCTATATACTTCTGGATCTCCTGATTTTGGACAGGAGACACTATTAAGAGTCCAATTTCAGGACACAGAATCAATCCTGTTCCTAAAGTGTCTTGTAGTTTAGCATGTGAAAACAGAGCCCCTTCCTGAGCTGCAAGCTCACGCTCTTTGACGAATGTTAAGTTGCTGAAAATTCCTGAAGACTGAGGATCAAATGGTCAAGCTGGTGAGCTGTATATTCAGCTAGTATATCCTGAAGAAGTTAAGTTCCTCTGCAAAACCTAACTATTTTTCCTGCCATCCAGAAGTGCTTTAGTCTGGCTCCTTAAGGAACTAACAGCATTCAGCCTGCATCACTGCTTTGCAATCTGACCCAAATTCAGCATCTTTTAATCAAGATGCTCGAACTTATAAATCTACTGGGATGTTGGCATGAGAATAAAATTTCTCCCGTTAAAGACATTTGAGACAAAACTAGAGTTGCTATCTAACAGTGCTATCTGTGTTGCGGTGAAATGCTTATCCTGAGTGGTACAGCAGATGCTATGTGAAATCTACCCACTATTTATTCAGGATCCCTCAGAAAACAATAACGAGGGTTTCTTCTGGCCTTAGAAGCTGGTGATACAACAATGGAAAAAAAACTAATCAATTCTCACACTCAATTAAGACAAACAATATTACCACTTACTTTCTGTGTTACCTTGAAAAGATCCTGCAGTTCATTCGGAAGTACCTTCCTAGAAAACTACACGTGGTTCATTACTAAACAAAAGACATAGTGCTTCTTACCGTGAAACAGAGCCTGTGGTGGCATAACATCTGGGATGAGGTCTGCTTCTGACAGAAGGCTGGGAGTAGCTGAATGTGAGGCTGGAGTGCCGGGAGCAGAAAAGTCCAGTGATGGGGAAGGAGAAGGGCTTGTCAAAGGTGTGCGATCTGATGAGCTCAAGGAGGAGAAGTCAATCACCTCTCCTTTCTCAAGAACGATATCGGGGCGGCGGCAGCGACTGGTGAATTTAACAGGAGTGGAGGAAGTACTCCGGTCCAAGAAGCCAGCTGCCTCCTTCTGGGCTCTCCGAATATCCTTGGCTTCCTGAGTGCGAGATCTCTTCTCCTTCAGCTCCATGGCTGATTCGACTGGATTGCGGCTTACCCGCTTTCGGAGTCCTTCCACAGTAATGATGGGATCCAGAGGTGGCTTTGAAGCTGCTAAAAAAGTAGTTCACTTATTCTAACAGACACTGAGCTCCTGCAGTCACTGGATACATACAGAAAAACACACTGACTGCAAGTCTTAATAGATGTATTTTCAATATGTACAAGAAATTCACTCTGAGACATGTAGCATTAAGGCAACGCACAACTAAATCCTCATTAAAGACCCAATCTTATTCCTCTACACAGAGGAGGACTTGCATCTAGTGACAGAACTCAAAAGAGTTTACCCCAGGGTAAAGAGAAGTAGAGAAACTGGGGATTTCAGCTAAAAGAGAACAACACTCGGCACAAACCTCAAAATCCTTTAAATCAGATAGCACAACACAAAAAGGTAATAAAATACAACAGGCTTCTCACACTACAGTATATACACCATAGTTCTCTTGAGTCAACCCTTACATGAGAACAAAACTAAGAAACTGTCCATGCACACAAACACATGGTTTTAACTAGACTTTTCTCATGGCTTCCAGCTCTGGAACAGCTAGGAACCTATACACCATCAGGGAGAGAGTTACCTTTTGCCTTTAGGGCAGATGCAGACAGCTTCTCTCCTTCAGGTTTCATTGTTGGGGGTTTGTTATGAACCAGTTTCCACCATCCGGGTTCTCCAAATTCCTGTGCCCCTGAGCGGAAGAACAAGGGGCTCCCCACAGAGAGACAGCCAGCGACCGTGCTCCACCATGTTGAGGTCTTTTTCCTACGGTGGGAGAGAGGGAAACAAGTGTTAGGTCCCCAGTCGCCAGCTGTGCTTTCATCCCGGAGCCTCCTCCAAGACAGAAAGGGCACTGATGCACACACACTGAACTACTCTGAAGCACATTTTTGGGCACCTGAAGGCAGGGAGCTGCATTTAAGCCTTTCACTCTGCTGGGCAGTGTACTCTGCTGGGTATCTGAGTACTTACTGTTCCTTTAAGAACTGGTTAGCTGGTTAACAAGGGCTAACTAGGATGCCACTTGGGGAAGAAGTGAGAAGAAATATTAAAGAATTTCCCCTGTAGCCAATAGCTGAAGTACTCCCCTGGACACTGGAGAATTTGGTTCATGGTGCACAGCCTAAACTCACAGTTGCACAGGATCTCAGGATTCCTTCTTGCCTTTGCACACTTCCACTGGCAAAAACTTCCGTACTTGGGCAAGAATTGGCTGAGCAGGTATTTGCTGCTGTCCAAGTGTTGCAGTTACATACCTTGGGGTACTCAGCCTCAAGGGTGGGGGATTAAATTCAGGTGCCCCAGCTCCAAGTCTGGAGTGTTACAGTAAATCTGGATAAGCTGTACTTTAATATGCCAAGGGAAAAAAGCATTGCGTGCCTTGAACCACTACACATCCTATGCAGCTGTCTCTGTTCCACCAGTGGCTTGTCCAGGCAAGTGGGGAGATATGTCTGAGGCCAGTAATCACTTGCTTGAATTTTAACCAGAGCAAGGAGTGCCCAGTTCCCAGGGAAGTCTTAAAAGGGAGCAGCAAACCCTGGTAGGTGATGGCTCCCTTAGTAAGGGACAATAGGCCATTAGCCTGTCAGGGTCCCTGTGATTTCCAGAGAGGACAAATGCTAACAATTCTGAGAACAAAGAAAAGAGCCAGAGACAAGCAATGAAAGCAAAGCCAAAGAGTAAATCTGGTTAGAGAGAAAGGCCAGATCTTTACAACAGAGAAATCCCTGCTTAAGAAAAGCAGCTGTGAAGTCAATCAAATCTACAACTTGGAAGACTTGCTCAGTTCCTTTCCTGGCTTCATAGCACATGCATTAACAGTGGCACTTGGGTTTGACAGCTTCAGCATGCTCAGAAAAAACATGCGGTTCACCCATACAGTGAAGGCTGTCCTTTACTAGAGGGGTTCCTACTCTGAAAGCTTCGTTACACACAATCAGAAATGTTTTGTTGGTTTATAACACCTTCTGTGTAAAAGCTAAGGTCCAAAAGTATTAAGATCCAAAACAGTCTAAAAGGTGAAGCTCAGTTCTTCTGGAAGAATGTGGTCCTTGCAAGGCTTTCAGCCAAGTAATGTGGTACTTCGCTGGACCGCATTTTTGTCCTTAAAGCCTCATGATTCCAGGACTAGCCCATCCATTGTGACTATTTAGAAAAATATTTGCAGGTTCACATGCTACCTAAAGGAAGATAAGAAATAATCCAAAATACAGGCATTTGTATTGCTTTTGTGTGACATTCTTGGGGCTGTTTTTCCCCAGTAAGAAATATTTATTTTTTCTCAAGTGTACCCCTCATGCCTATATTCAGAATTTCAATATTAAATGTTCCAATTTTCTCACTAGTGTAGCTCAACAGAGAGGTTGCCAAATTAACCAGTTCTTGTCCATCTGTATAACAAGTTTTAATTCCTTTGGCTCACCAACCTTCAGAGCTTCACGGACACATCACGTCTTTACCTGTTCCCTAATAAGAAAGTCCAGTGTTTCTCAATAAAAGCACAAATATCTTCTTTCCATCTGAAGTATCCCTGACGGCCCGTTCCTTCCAGAGACAAATTGTACATAGCCAACATGACAACCTGGAACAAAGTGTTGGATACAAGTGAATCTTTTCAGCTTTCTCTGCTGAACTGTGCCCCACAGTTGCCACACACACACAAATCTCTGCTCCCTCATAAATATCTTAATTTTGCAACGTCTCATAGGCAACTTCTGCAATCCATCTTCTTCTTGGTTTCATGCTGCCCGTTCTTGTCTTTCTATTGTTAGATGCACATTTGCCCAGAGATTTCTCCATCCCAGGGGAATAACAAGCTGCTGGGTTATGCAGGTTTATGCTGAGACACAGAAATTTTGCAGCTGTTGTACAAATGAATTGCAGTACAACTGTGTTCTGAAAGTAGTGTAGGGAAACAGTCTTTAAAAAAAAATGGTCACAAGTAATCCCACTATCTAACCCATCAGACAATGGTCTTTCTAGACACTTACTATTACCTTCCAAACTGAACAGACTGTAAGTGCTCTGTAAAATTAAAGATCTCCTGATTGTTCCAGGTATGTAAGAATCAAGTTTGTCTCCAGGTGATCTTCATTAAATAGAAACTGTTTACACACACTTCACAACTGAATTCATTCTGACCTGTTACATACCTTAACTAAAAGTCAGGTCTGAAAACTATTGCACCTCTTTTAAGTAAATCCCAGGTGACCAACTGTGAATTACATTTACTTAGTTCATTTGAATACAACTAAAATCAACTGGGCTGGGATCATCTTTCAACAGTCACATAATTTGGCACTACTTCCAACAAGGACTTATACTTCACCCTCAGAGGAGTCTGAAATGTGTTTTTCTTAGGCAGATTGGTGTCTTCACAATGGACCTTAGCTTTCTGGGATACACTGCTGAACATGTCAAAATCAGAAAATATGGATAGCTTTCCTGTCCCCTGCCTCACAATCCCTCTCGGTTTGGTAACTATTTAGGATTTTGTGGTTCTTTAAATCATGTGGGACAGTGTCTCAGGACATCAAAAACAATTCTCTTTTCAACTGGCTAAAGATAAGGACCTGTTGAGACCACATACTCTGAAAAAAAAAAACAGAAATCACTGCCCCCATTTTTTCCTGTGTCAGATAAGTTAATTTGACCCCTTCTCTCAATTCAATTTATCAAGAAACAGCAGCAGGTCTGGCTGCTGGAAGCCTAAGGAGTTAGTCATTAGTCAGCTTTCTTCCTCACCCAGCTTTCTTCCTCACCCATTTTGATTTTGTCTGCCCCTTCCCCACGCCATTCTGAAGAGTCCAGGGCATAATGCTAGAAGCCTTTGCTGTCCAAATTAGAAACCTGGTGAAACTCTGGTGGTCTGCCAGCCACAGATTGCTACACCAATCTTTTCCCCTGCACTGGCCACCATGAGAAAGGACTGTAGGAGTTATAAGTGATGTTTTAAATTATCCTTTATGGGACAACACACCACTGCTGTCCTAAAGGATGCAAACAGATGTCTCACACACACTGCCCAATGTGGAAACATTCACTGCTGAGCAACAGCTACTGCCTGATCAAATGCATTTCGAGCAGAGGCAGCTGGCACTGCCTGCCTGTCCCTCCAGCACCCCACACATGATGTGCCTCAGTCTAGTACCTGGTCATTGCTGTATAATGCAGATTATTGTAATTGCTCAAGGTGTTCAAGTAATTGTAATAGTGAATTACACCAAGGACTCTTGTTAGTGCATAAGCAGCCAGGTTGGAGCTTTGTATTCAAGGAGCTGGCAAACTTTTTGTTTCTATGTTGCCACCTCAGTCATTTTACATTTTCTTATATGTGAAAAACCCGCTCTTGCCTGGCAGCTAAAATCTGCCTGAAGCCATGAATTTGTGAGCAACCTAAGGAGGAAGGAAAAAAAAAAAAGAAAAAAGAAAAAGAAGGAGAGCGGTTTGTCTTTCAATTTACCTGCCAAATGCTCAAATTCTCATAGCAGGCAATCCTTAGCTAATTCCTTTCTGAAGTTCATGCATATGCTTCTTTCTTACCGATACCGATCCTCCTTTTCTATGTAGTACATACACAACAAACAATTTTAGAAAGTCCTACAGTTGTTTTGCTAGCACAAACGTTTTACTTACCTGTTGCCATGTTAATCTCAGCCGTTCAAATTGCTCCTTCCCATCTTCTGAGCAATCAGAGCAAGTAAATCTAAAAAAGTTATCTCCTTTGAGGTAGCTGAGCTGTTCTCTCAGTTGACCTAAAATGAAAAAGCAAAAAGCAATTTCTTTGTCCTTTTATAAGAAAAAGTGCTGCAAAGAAAATTTGGATTTCCTCCAACATTGAGCAGAAAAGTACTTTTTTTGCCTTCTCCCCAGAGTTCAAAAACCCAGGCAGTTTCCAGAAAGCAACGGACCTTGCAGTCACGGGAGGCACAGATTCATTTCACTGTTGCAGCAGCCAGTGGTGACCAGCTGAAAAGCACAGGAATCAACAAAGGGTATTCTACATAACATCTGAATTTAGGTACAAAGCCAAGGATTTCCTTGGTTTCTATAGCATTTCTCATTCCTCCTTACTTCACTCGGATAACCTATAGACTTCAATACGTAACTGTTTTCCAACCCTACTCAGAGAAAAAAAACCAAACCTGACCTGTTAAAAAAGGTATGCTACTGCAAAGGCTATTAGTATATGCATCTGTTCTCTTCCATGTCGTCTTCCCACTCACTGCTATGTGCCTTTACAGCTCTCTCTTCCCTGTCCACAAACTGTTACTGAAGTCAGATTGCCAGTCTCCATTTCCAGCAGCCTCCAGGCTGCACTGCAGTAGACATGGAGTGAAGCTTTAAGGTGTTTATTTCTCCTATCAGGAGAATATCTTCTTTCACTGAGCCTGAGAGCCGAAGGAACAGCCCAGCACTATCAAGAAACACTTTTTCTTTGTGCAGTTCATGTATCAGATCCCAAATCAGCAAAGCACTTCAGCATACGCTTTGCTCCATAAAGCTAACCCTGCATAAAAGTTTGTCTGAACAAAAGCAATAGAGCCACCTGTAAAACCCCACACATCCAAAGTGACAGGCTCTAATTCTATCTTTCTGCAGAAGAGAAAAAAAAATAATTAACCATATGAATCAGGGTTTCTAAACTCACTCAGAGTTAATTTACACAAGTATGAAAAATTGAAAAATTACATCACAGGACAGGGAAACAGTTAAGACTGCAGTGTTTCTAGAAGCTTGCACACAAAAGGTGTCATCTTGCACACTGCTGGTGTCAGCTTGCACACTGCAAGTATGCCATCTCTTTTCCTGTATAGCAACACCAGATGAAGCATTTTTAATATATAGATGCTCTGCTTCCATAGTGAATTGCAGAATTTAACTATTAAAGTTGCACCTATGTGAGGCAGGGGGAAACCCCCTACACACTTCGTAGATGGACAGAATTTCTAAATGGCAATTTAATGTAAAAAAGTGATTATTTGTGTGAGCACGTTGGCAATTTTCACAAGTGACAACTGAACTCCATATAACTGAGCGATTAGGTAAGAGCACAGTATTTCCCTTTCACATTTATGTTGCACATTTGTATTTAGTTACTGTTGCTTTGCAAGTGGCTTCTTTTGCTCTTTGTATTTGTTCCACAGCAACTGGAGAGAGGAACATCTTTGTAAAATAAAACAAATAGTGTTATATCAAGCATTCCAATGTAACTCGTGCTACCTCCTTTCATTAATACATTTAAAGTTAATATTTCCCTTTTACTGCTTAGTAATTTATAGTACATAGCTGGTTCTATTATGCTAACATCTAAAAACTAACATGCCTCGAGAGATTTCTAAGCTGTAACTTTTGGCAAATTCTAAAAAGGCAAAAAAGGCAGCTCTGACATATCTGGACGGCAGTTGCTACCTGAAGAGTTCAATATTTCTATCCACAAACAAAAACCCCACAAAAACCACAGATCAAACCAAACAAAAAACCTCACACCAAAACAAAAAAAAAAACCAACAGTGCTTAGCAATATCTGACTTTTGGATCTAATAACAGATCAGATAATCCAGAATTTAATAAATAAAGTCATCTGTTACACTGCTAACAGCATATATCTTAAGTCAAGCGCCAGAGCAGAGGGATCAAGTTCTGCAGCTTGCTCCAAAAACACCTTCCAGAGCTGGCTGCTTCAGGCTGGAAATGTTTTCTGTGAAAGCCAACTCAAATTCACATTAATGGGAAACCATTAAGGTTGAGATTTAGGCATTTGCTCTGGGGATGTGACAAATCAACAGGAAAAAATGAAAAAGTGAAAACCATCACCAAGTCCTTTTCTTCCACAGAGCTTTATAGCAAGGGTCATTATTTTTATCTGATAGAGCAGAGAAGCCAAGTTGCTTGGCCAAAGTTCCCTAAACGGCTGCAAGACTTGGGCAGGTGTGCACGTTTTTGAAGTCATACCCTTGTTCTTTGCTAATTAAAGACTTCCCTACAGAGAATGCCAGCTTTGGACATAAATAGAGCTCATGCCACTGCTGTTGGGCTGCAGGGCTCCATGCAATGCCAAGACAGCCTTTCTCCACCAACATATGATGGGATACAGCTAAACAAGGGCTGCCCCATAAAACAGGTATGCAGGACAGCACAAGCAGCTTGCAAACAACAACCACAGGAACGCAAGTGAGGCACAACACAACTGGCAGGCTTACTTGCTGGGATCCACTTCTGGCACTTCTCGCAGTAATACGACATCTCCTCCATCCAGGATGCTTCACCTTCGTCGCTGTTCAGAGAGTCCCCACTCTGATCGTGTGATAAATCTACTGAAGCCTGGTCCTCAGACTCGACAATCAGGAGAGTCTCCCCTTCCACCTCACCCTCCTCCAGGCCCTCTGAGGTGGAGGTCCTGGTGGCTTCATCGTCGTGGCGGCTGAGCAGCCCACTCATGTGAACGTTATTAGCCATCCTAGATTGTGTTTGCAGTAATGAGCTATTCCTCCCCACACTGACAAGTCCATCCACGCTGGGTGTGCCAACCAAGTCTCCACAGTATGACAGAGGAAATGTTTTTTGTCCACCGTATAGCTTTAGGGATAAAATAAAATCCTATACAAAATAAAGTCTTCCACAGATTATCTCTGTTTGCTAAAACACTTGCAAGTAGTGAGATATGAATGATCTCCAAATGTTTTTAATCAAGCCTCTAAGTACCCAGGCCTGTGCCTAGGATTGCTGGGAACCTTTTTCCATTAGCGCCTTGTCTCTTTCTTCCATAAGCTGCTTTGTCAAAGCAATCTGCTCTTCTAACAGGCGAATATTCTCCCTTTTCTGATTTTGACGTTCAAGATCTCTGAGAACTCCACTTCGCAGCCTCTGAAAACACAAGGTTCAGGATTTATCACAGCTGTGTGATGCTGAATGTGATTAACCCCCACCCAGGCTCCAATCCCTCCTTCAGGGCTGTTCACCATGCTGCCTTTGCCACAGTCACCTTACGTGTTTTGAATCTTCAGGAGCCGATATCCAATATCAATAAGCCAACAGCACTACACGTAAAAGTGCTTTATTTGCACTCACTTCAGATGAGTGGTTTAACTAAATGGTAAAGTTATTGAGCAAATAAATGCTATGCACCTGTAATTCCCATGCCATGCAGGATGGACGTGATCTATAGCAGCCTGTTTTCTCTGCTCTAAATCTTTACCAAATTGGAATAATCTCCTCAAAACTTCTCCACTTTGAGAGAATTTTGTGACAAATTGGACATTATTTTGAGAAAAACTGCCATGTGTCTTCACCTGCCTCTTTCTGCTCATGTCTTAATCTTAAAAAATACCCATGGCCTGCTTATGCCAAGCTCTTGAAAAAGCAAGGCACTTCATCAAAAAATATCCCCTTTACCTAACATTTTCACTATAAATCATATAAATACATACATATATATAAATAAATACATAATATGTGCAACACACGCCAGCAGCTTTCAAACTTTTACACCAAAGGGTGTAAAAAGCCCTAAGAAAATCCCAGTTGCTCTTTGTTTTCTCCATATGCTTCTCTCTCTCTGCTACCTGGACATTTTTATTCACATTGATACTTTGATAATTAGGTGAAATGTTTGACCTTTGTACCTCACCAGGAAAACGTTAAATAAGTAAAACCAAAGTGAAACCAAAACTAGTGAGACAGATTGAAGTGTGGTAAAGGAGCAGGGGTGGGGGGGGACTAGCTAGGAACTGACTGCACTATTCCAGATATGCACCTCTGGGGATAGGTGAGGCAGCAGAGCAATGTGAGTGGAGGGGTGATGAGATCAGACATGGGATGGGTGACACTGACTCTGGAAGGAAGCATGGAGCCCGTGAAGTGTTTAATCGATTGTGCACAAGACACAGAGCTGAGATACAGTTCCCCAGCAACTTCAGCCAAGCACAGGCACTGCTGCTGCCAACCTTCTAGACCCATGCTCCCAACACTGCTGTCCCACCCCAGGGCCAGACAGCAGAAAATAACTCTGCCCAGTCTACTTTGGTGGTTTGGCTTAAACTCCTCGGGCACGCAACGTGCTTTCACATATTCAGACAACTACAGCATTTCAAAGCAATAGCTATAAACTTGTCAGAAAATAAGATACAAAAGGACGGAAATATTATAAATCAGTAAAAACATGAAATGATTGTTCAGAGCCAACCCTGGCTCAGATCTCAATCATGCTGTGTGATCACAGTCGTGCTTAGCACAATTAAAGATTCAATCTTTAGTTGGAGCTTAAAGCATTATCTACCTGCCTAATTTACCAATTCATGTGCAGCTTGGACTCAGGAATGAGAAAGTTACAAGGTTAGCCACTAGACACTGGAGATATGAATAAATTATTTAGCCTAATGGCAAAAAAAAGATTAATAATTTATTCAACCCATTTGAATGATGCCAAAATGCACCTTCAAATAATTTATTTCAAAGCTGACCCTGAAGTTACTTTAGATGTCTGTGATTATTATTTGACATGTTCTCAGAGGGTTTTATTCCTCATCTACCATGCCAATAACTTCACATTTCAAAGGCAATTATTTCTCCAGTTAAGATCAAAATAGGAAGGCTTTGTTTAAGAAGCAATTTTATCTTGTTAAGAAAATGCACAGACACATATGTCAGCCAATAACCAAAACTCTCTCCAGAAATTAAACTAATAAAACCAGTTTCTTCCCATCGGCTTCTATCAGCTACACTCAGGTTATAAATTAGTAATTGCTGAAGACAAAGTTCATCAACTTATTGTCACAGTACTATTAGTTAATAGCAATAAAGAAGTGGGGAGGTACAATGTAATTGAACAATTACATCAAGAATGTAATCTTTCTCCCTTCACAAAACAGTCATACTGCAATCTTTGAGATGGTGAATGTATTTACTTTGAAAATGCAGTTTGCAAATGACACCTGTATAATTTGAGTATCACAAGTGACAAAGAGCTATGAAAAATTTAATCTTCTCACATTCCTCTGTTCTTGGAAGTTAGCCCTGCTTGTCTTCTGCATCATCTTAGAAAAATGGGTGCAAGCTCAAATGACTTCGGGCCTGGCACATCAATTTATGAAAGTCAAAAGTTTATTAATCTGCATAAAGATAAATCTGAAATAATCCCCCCACCAGGAGTGTAAAATATCCACATTATTTATTTTCTTTATATTATCTAACTAACTGGATCTCTAAAACATGAAGACATTATTGTCTGACTTGACCATGAAGAATTATAAAGAGAAAATCTAAGATTTCATTTATAAAAAAAAAAGCTTTGAGTCCTGGCGCTCCTGAATAGCCATTTAAAATTAAGTTAAAGTGGGGATGGCTGGGGGAAAAAAAAGAATTTAGTATTTTGGATTCACTTCAGCAGCAGCATACTAAGGAATGTTAATATCCTGCAAACATATACAGTTTAGCACCATATTCAGCTTTTTGGGACATCACTTCCAATTTTAGTGAAATGGCTTGTGAACCCATCCCCATATCTACAGGCCAGGCACTTCTGAAGTCTTGAGTTCTCTACATAGAGTTCGGGGTTGTGAACTGTATGGGCTTGCCCATGCCTGGGTGTATGGAAGAATGGCAAAGAACAGACACTGGATCTGTCGCCCAAAACCTCCAAAATGCTTTGCCACTGACCAGCTTGATCTTTTGACCCCTCCATCTCCAGGACACTCAGCAAAACTGCCCACCTGCCTGGGAGCAGTGACACTGATACCCTGCACAGCAATGGCTGCTTCCAGATCTGGAAAAGGACGTTACACCAGAACCATATGGAGAAAGCTGCACACTTGTCTGGGAAGCAGGCAGAAGCTTGCAGCAGCCACCATGATTGTAACAAAACACAGCAAATTTAATGTTATTTTGCAAACCAAGCAACAGCTACAGCCCAGAGCAGCAGGCACAGGCAAAAGGCAGAAAAGTCCCTCCTTTCCTCCTTGTATCAGAAATGTATGAAGCAACCAGAGGGTATTAATAAGTGGCTGACCCACCACTCCTTTACTAGAGGCGTATTTCACATGCTGGTAGAACGTGAACCATAAACTTGCAGTTGTGCCCTTAGTTTATCCATGTTTAGCACAAGTCACAGTGTGGTCTCATGCCAGGGCACTGCTGTCCTGCTCAGTGCTCAGCATGGAGCCTGACCGGTTTACTCTACTTGGTGTTTATTTTCACATTCCTCATTCAGTCTCTTGCCCCAGGTCTTACTGCAGGACACACAGATCCTGGCCTGACGGTGGCATTACCTATTTACCTGTAGACTCTTTTATGTTATCCCTACAGAACAGGAACATTTTGAAAACCTTCATTTATTTTCACAGTCTCTCTGTGAGATGAAGGAGAGACATTAGCCAAGGTCAAAACATCAATTTAGGTGTCTCACTGAAACACCCAAACGTTATGTTCATCAGAGCATGTGTTGTCCTGCACCACATGCTCAAAGTACAGCTCTGATTAATTTCAGAGCTTTGAGTTAAATTTTCAGTTTCGTTTATGAGTATTTAGCACATATTCCTGTCAGATCCTCAGTGGCTCAAGGCAGGCACACTGAATTAGAAAGCAATGACCTAAAAAAATGGGACCTTTAGTGATCTATCCAACATATATGTCAGCTCTGGCAAATGTAAAGCCATTGCTGGTTGCCACCCCAAGAGACCAGCCTTCCTCTCCTTGCTACTGCCTGTGTCATTCAGCGTGATTCCCAACTCCAGCACAAATAAAATTTCCTTACCCAGATCAGTCTCATCCTCCAAGATCCACTGTTCTCAAGCACTGACAGAGACAACTTCTTGACAGGAAAAAATATAATCCTGTAATTACAGACTGCATTGTAAAGCCTGCAAAACAGTCAACCAAGCTCGGCTATGGACTAGGAACTTCAACTCTGTTGTTTTGTAAGTTCTGACTGTTTCTCATTTAACATAGGCTTTTTTTGTGTATGCATTTTCTAGAATTTTTGGTAAATAAGGGGGGAAAAATCAGATGTGTGCCCTCATTCCAGTACCCCCTTAGCTCATCAGCAGGATCCAAACCAGCACACTCACTGCCCAAACATCTGTCACATGCAACACATTCACTACACAATTGTACAACTTTCAGTCCTGGGCAGGATTTCTCTGTATTGGGTCATCATCGGACCTGACACTTTTTGCTGTGGGCTCTCACACTCAGACTGCCTGTCAGGAATTACCTGATCTTTGTAAATGTAGCACAGAAAACTTCTTTGCTGAATTAACACACGGTGTTTCTGATAGCTTGCACTCTGCCTGTCCTGTCAGAAGGGAGCTGGGCCAGGCTGCATGGCACAGCACAGCCCTTTATCAGGATGCACTTGAGGAGCTGAGGAAAAGCAGAGCACATGCACTTTGAGAGGAAGAAGCACCAGAGGGACAGCACAGCCAGACAGGGAAGCACTCTGGAAACACTGCAAGGGTGGTGGCCTTGGGCCTAGAGGGTGCAGGATTACATCCTGCCTGCATGCTGGCTGCTGGAGAGGGAGGGAAGTGCCTCCACCGAGCTTGTCATGCCTCCCTCTGGGTCTCCTTCCTATTTGTCCCTAAAGGCAAATGCACAGGATGAGATTAGGGAGCTGGTACAGCTAAAAGAGCATGGAAATGGCAGATGCCTAGGCAGGAAAACACGGGAAGGGGTAGTTCACGGAAAGAGAAACATAGGGGGGCAGTGCAGGGGAGGCAGCACTGGCGGGGCACTGCAGTGCAGGTGCAGCTTTGGCCCCTGGGGCGCCAGGCCGGGCACACCGGCTCCCCACCGGGCACAGGGGGCCTGGGCTGCCCTCAGGCGCAGCAGGGCACTACAGGGATGGATGGATGGGTGGGTGGAGGGAGGGGTGGAGGGGTGGAGGGAGGGAGGGAGGGAGGGAGGGAGGGAGGGAGGGAGGGAGGGAGGGAGGGAGGGAGGAAGAGAGGGATGGAGGAAGAGAGGAAGGGATGGAGGGAGAGAGAGAGGAAGGGAGGCAAAGATGAAGGCGGGCAGCAGCAGGGACACGTGGAGCCGAGTCCGCGTGCCCACGGCGGGCCTGGCACGGCGCGGGGCAGGTCGGGGCGGGGCTCGGCCGTCGGAGGGCAGGTCAGGGCCGGGTGAGGGGGCGGAGCTCCGAGGCGGGGCCGGGCCCCGCTCGCCCTCTTCCCCCCCGTGCCCCGCGGCGCGCACTCACCTCCCGCTCCCGGCGCTGCTGGAAGTGCACGGCCACCACGATGGCGGCGGAGAGCAGCGCGGAGGCGGCCAGCGCCAGCCGGGAGCCCCGCGACATGGCCGGCGGGACGGGCGGGACGGGCGGGGGAGCGGGACAGGCCAGGCCAGGCCAGGGAGGCGCGGCCCGCCCCCGGCCGAGCGCCGAGCGCCTCGGTCCAGGCCGGAGCAACCGAGCGCCGATACGGGGCGGGGCTGAGCGCCAAGGAGTGGGAAGCGGGAGCGGCTGCTCCGAGTTGCGGGAACTGCTCCGGGCCGTGGGCACCGCGCGGGGAGTGGGGCCCGGGCTCTCCGAGGCAGTGCAGTGCGTGTTGCCCTGCCGAGGCTGGGCGCTTGCACCCTCCTGGCTAAAAACTCTGACCCGGGGTGCTGAAAACGGGCCTTTGTTTCGTCAACCCCCCTGCTGAGGAAGGGGTGCCCGGTTGTGCCCGGCTGTGCCCAGTTGTGCCCGGCTGTGCCCAGTTGTGCCCGGCTGTGCCCAGTTGTGCCCGGCTGTGCCCAGTTTTGCCCGGCTGTGCCCGGCTGTGCCCGTGCCTCCCGGTGCCTTTCGGGAGGGGCTGCTGGCTGGAGCTTCCTGCCGGCCTTGTCCTGCATTCCCAGTGCGGTCGCAGCTCTGAAACGAAAGGAGGTTTCTTCCAAGTGCAAGAAGGATTTTTGGTTTTACTGTGTGAAGACCTCCAGTTCTGCACTTTCCTTGCCCAGAAAACCTGAATTGCACAGGACAGGCAACTGGAGAAAGATGCTCTTCAGTTGTTTGGTTTCTTCTCACTGTTCAGAGCATGGCCCTAAAGCCTCGTGTTTGGCACTTTTTCATGCTCTGAAGACAGAATTTTCCCTCTCCCTCTAGGGCTTTTCCCTGGTACCTTCTCACTGGAATACCTGAGTGCTTCAAAGTCAAAGTTATGTTTCCTGTGTGAGAGCAACAGAGGGCTGTCATGAGTGATGCTGATCCACCTGTTCAGAGGTGATCCAGGTCTCGGCTGCCTTTCAGGGCACTTTCGCCCCAAAACACTTTAAATCAGACTTCCCCCTGGCTTCTGTGGAGCACAGAGATGCTCAGCCGTGCAGCAGAGAACCTATCAGCAGTCACTATCTGCTGCCTTGCCACCCAAATGAGCATACCTGAGGTGCCCAAGAGTGACTCTTAGGAATGTATCAAATGAAAGGATGTCTGGTGGGGAGGTGGGATATACCATGAGGTCTCTAAAACCCTGATAGAAGTCAGGGAACAACCATTCACTGTTTCCCACAGCCAATGGGTAGCAAGCTTAAACCAAGAAGAAGAAGGTTGCACCATGTGGGACTGAGTTGTGGAAGTCATTGCCCCAGTACTCCAGAAATTGAACCTACCTATGAATTCGAAAGGAACTGTATGAATTCCTGCAACACCTTGATGTCTGGATGCTGGTTTTGTCTCACAAGCTCCTTAAACCACAAATGAACAAGAATGTGGGAGGTTTGTTGTGAAAGGTGTGGGCTTATTCCTGACTCCTTCCTGTGCTTTTTTTTCTCCAAGCATCTGCTACCTCTCACTGCCAGGCAGGATGGTGGGGCACAAGGAATCTCAACCTCAGCAGGTTGCCTCAGTTTTTTTCTCAGTAGGTCAGGTGTTCCTACTCTTCTTCCTTCCTCCCAATGGCTGGGCCTTGCTGAAGGGCTCACCTTCCCTGCCATGGCCCTATTCTTCTGTTTTGGGGGGGTACTCCCTTTCCATGCTTAGGGTGAGCTTCTTCAGGGAGGGAACCTTTTCCAAACCCAGCCACGGACCAGATGGTCTGGTTTAAAACCCTGCAGCAGCAACAGTGTGGAAAAGTCCATTTTCCTTTTTCTCAGACGCTTTTCCAGCTGGGTTGGGTAAGCCCACCAGAGGCACGGAAGGGGGGGTGGTGGAGTAGAGAGGGCAGGAGTGCCCAGTGGTGATACCAACTGTTTTAGGTAGTTGCTGGGAGAAAGACAAGAGAGAAGATTTCAGAGTTACCCTAATGAACACAAGCTTGGTGACCCCAGGCCTGTAGAGATGTCTTGCGGGGCTGACGGGGCATGTGTGACTGGCAAAGCCTAAAGGAGACTCTGGAAAGCTGAAGGCCATTTTTCCCCTGGGCAAAGAGCTCAGACCTGTTTAGTGGTCTTGGATAACATGTCTTCAGTCCATCCTTAGGGGGCAATTTTTTCCTGGATTTCAAAGAAAATTAAGCTTGTGCAGCCTTTGTGCCTCCTCCACCCCCTCCCTTGCCTCTGTGCTCTTACACAGGCATTTGCCACCCTCCTTGATAAGTCTGCACTGCCGGCCCCATCTCATTAAGACTTCCATGTTTATTTCCCCGTTCCAACCATTTTGATTGATGTGGAGTTTTTCAGGCTGAGCTTTGTGTAATGGGTGGATATGCTGAGCAGTGTAACATCCCATGAAGGGAAGGGGTGGCAGTGTCAGCTCAACCCTATTAGCCACCAGAGAATCGAGAAAACAGGGTGCTCAGTTGTGGCTTGCCTTAGCGGCAAAAAAAAAAAAAAAAAAAAAAAAAAGGAAAAAACCTAAGGAAAAGCCTGCAAGATAGTGCAGAAGAGGGAGATAAAGTTTGAACTGAATCCATTTCCAGGTTCATGTCCTGAACCACAGCCCCCTCCTGCTCCATTTCTCCCATGGAATGTGAGGAACCACTCTCACTTATCAAACTGCAAACAAAAATAATAACAATAATCCTAAAGGTATGTTTTCACAAAACTTTTAAGGTTTTCCCCAGGGTTCTGGTGAGCTAGCTGTCCTTCCCTCTTTGCAGAGGCAGCTCTCCCTCCCTCCTGGGCGGGCATGCACATGAGTACATGTGTGCTCACACACAGGAGACTTTGCATACACCTGGAACACTCCTCCAGGACACAGTGGCTCAGCTACCTCAGTGGCAAAGAAGGCAAAAAAAAATTAAACCTAAATTCAACCTAAACCAACCTTCCATTTTCTCTGTGAAGACATGCGTGGCTGATGAGTGCAGGTATGAATGCAGGTGCCTGCACAACAGTCTGCAGAGCTGAGCATGCAGGACAGCCTACCGAAGAGGGGAGCATGCTGTGCCTGCTGTTATTAGCATTGATTTTCTCCCTATGGCAACGCTAATATTAGCAGCAAAACTACAGAATTGCTATGTTGTAGACACTTCTGTCTCACTGTGATGCCTTTTTCACTTTGAGAAACAGTTATTCCTTCCCTCCACAACAGTTTACAGACCTGGATATGACAGTGTGGGCATCTGTCATCCAGGTGCAGCCACTCTGGCCCTGCAGTAAATGTTTCTATCGAATTTGCGGGGGGGGGGGGTCATGTTGTTGGTATTGGAAAGTGCATTATGCAGAGTTAAAAACTGTAATGTGGTAATTTTTTGTGCCCCTCCTCTGTAATTCAGAGGCATGGCCACTCTGTGCACAGAAACTAAAAAGCTAGTTTAAATTAATGAAATGTGTGTATTAAAAATGCCTTATTATGACTAGGTTAGCCTCCTCTCCAGGCAGATGGAGGTATGGCTGGCTTGGACAAGTTTTATTTTCTGGTGGGCATGAAATGAAGTGAAAGACATCCAAATTCACCCCCTCAGCACTTGTATGGAAGCTCCACCAGCCTCCAATGTATTCTCACCAGCAATTTGAAATTATTTTGTTGCTTCTCCCATGTAGACAAGCCCCAGAGCCCTGATAGTTCTTCCCAGGGATCTGGAGGGAAGAAAGTTTGATTGTCCTGGGATTGTAATGGTGGAGGAAAGGTAATACTAGTGGAGAAGACAACTCCAGGATTACGAGCAAGATTATGAGGAAGGAAGCATTAAAACTTTCTTTCCATTTGTAGAGCAGCCTGCAAAACAGTTACTTTTGATTTTAAACTCCCTGTGCACTTCCTCCTTCCAGCGGGGAGGGCAGAAACCCTGGGGCAGCCACTCCTGGAGTCTTGCTGATTTTATAGTCAGTCATGTGTGGTTACATGTTAGCCAGCCAGCCCTGGGGACACCAGTGGGTCACCTACAAGTAAATAAACTAAGATGTGGGCTCAGCTGCCCCTGCTGCCACCTCATACTGCCCTGGCCTCAGGGTGACAAGGGGTCCCCCAAGGCCCCAGACGCCCTACACCACCATGAGGGGTGAAGGGGGGAGAGCAGTCTGGATGGTGCCTCCCCACCACACCTCTCCCTGCTTTCTTCATGGCACGGCTTGTCTGTGCCCTTCGTTTTGGGAGGCTGTGGAGAGTGCCTAACTCAGGAAATGCACCCTGGCTCCCTCCTGCATGTCCTTACCCTGAGAGAGGAGGGGCAGTTGAAATGCAAGTGGAGGCCAAAGTCTATCTGCTCAGCAGCAGAGAGAGGAGGTAAATCCAGCACTTTATAATTATATTGGTGGCAATTGCACAGACCCTTGCCCATGGATGGCAGGAGGCAGATATTGCAGCAGTGCCATTGGGAATTGAGGGCAGAGATGCTTACAGGAGTGGGGTTGGGTATTTTTTCCTGGAAATCCTTGTAAAAGGCACTGGGAGATAAAAACCCTTATAGAACCCCAAAGCATTGGCAGAGTAATTCTGCATTCACCCTCAGCTTGCGTGGCAAAAGTAACCCCACCTCAACACCAGGGCTGCTGTGAGGCAGGGAGGTCTGGCCCCCAAAGCAAGGTGAGGCCTGTGGAGTGCAGGGTACTGCACCCCCCAGCTCATACCCTCCCAGGACTCCCCCAGAAGAAAGAGGGCTTCTTGGGCTGCAGTGGTGCTGCTGTGCAGGGAGCAGGGCTCAAGTCAGGCTTTGGCCTCATCTGGATGGGTGTGGAGGGGGCAGAGGCATCCACAGGTGCTGCAGCTAGCACTATGTCCCTCCAGCTGTCAAACTACGGTTGTAGGGAAAGGAGCCCAGCTGGAAGTAGCACCACTGAGCTCCCTGGGTGATTTCATAGGCAGCGGGTATATATCCTGGTGCTTAACTCATCCTGGGCTTGTTGGAGCAGATGCTCTGCTGTACCACAGGCAGGACAGGCAAGGACTCTCCAGCAGAAGCACTGGATCCTTGCAAGGAGCCAGCCCTCTACATGCACACGTGGCATCAAGACAAGGAGAAGGAAAGGTCCATCTCTAACACAGCAGTCTTAGAGACTGTCCCAGCAGGGGTTGGGACATCCTGTCCTGTCCCCTGGCCCTGCCTAGAGCAGTTTTGTGCTCCGGCTGGCATCAGCACTGCCAGTAGCTGTCCTAGTGGTCTTCCTTGATGGAGAGGAGCTGAGGGGAGCCCAGAGGAACCTCATCTTCTCTCTCTACTGCTGCCAAAATCCCCAGGAAGTTGTGCTGCTTGGCCAGGAGTGGCCGCATCCTCAGCATCCAACTAGAAAGTGTTATTCTTTCCTCCAGCTCTGACCCTCTCTGCCCTGGTCACTGCTCTCTCACTCTATTAATCTTTTTGTTCTCCCTAAAAAGCACCTGTCAAAAATCTCTCCTGGAGATTTTTGAAATGGTAAAGAAATGTTCCAACTCCATATGCGTACAATGGGGTTTATGGCAGCCATCATCTGGCAGGAATGAGGAAGCCTTGGGAGGCCCCAGAGGTGCCATTTACCCCTGGGGATGGGACGGGATTTTCTACCACCGAGGTTGGAGCTTGGAGGGGGGTGGCAGAGTTGGCAGGGCTTGTGGAAGGGGGAAAGCACAGCACCCTACAGCCCCTCCAGGTGTTGTGGCAGCTTACCACCCTGTGCCAGCTGTGGGAAGCCGGGGGGTTTAAAGGCATTTCAAAAGCACACTCATTACTTTTAGGAACCTGGCAAGGGACTGACTGGGTCAGATCCCAGTTGTGGCTCATTTAGCTTTTTTTTTCACCAGCACCAGCCTTTTCAGGGAGAGCTTTCCCAAGTGAGCCAGGTGACTGCCAGCTCCCTAACCCCTGATAAATCCCAGCCAGCTAATGAGACAGGCTGCTGACCCAGCAGCCAGGTTTGGCATTCCTTGCTTGAACTCTCAGCCTCTGTGAGCAGATTCTGGTGTGCAGTGCCTCCCAAGAACAGTGCATCCCGATGACAGGGCATCCTGGTGTGGTGTGCATCTCTGCAGCAGGACATCCCGACAGCAGCACATCCCGACGTGTCAAGTGCATCTTGACAGCAGTGCATTCCGACAACAGCGTATCCCAATGTACAGTGCATGCCAGTATCAGAGAAAAAGTGTCTTTTCCAGGGCAATGCCTCCCTTCTGCATGGCTCACCCTGCTGAAGGAGACTCCACCTGGGCAGCAAAATGGGAGCATGGAGATACGGTGATGAGGAGTCGAACATAAGGAGGGAAAACATAAGGAGGACAGAGCCAGGGAGTGGGATGTCAGCAGACCACCTGTGGTAACCTTTCCACTGCATTTGAGCAGCAGCTGTGGCCCCCTCCAGAGATGGAATTGAGCTCAGATGGGGAAGTTGCTCCTCTGGTTGAACCCACCTGGCTGAATCTTTCTGTGACCTGCCAGAGAGAATCCAAAATCCAAACCACTTGAGTAAGAAGCTGCTGCCCCATTTCTTTGCTGTTCACACAGCTGTTGGGTTTGGTGCATAGAGAGATGTCTCTTGTGAAAACATCAGAGAAACCCTGGGGATTGAGGGCCACCAGCAGCACCAACTGGTGAATTGAAAACCTGGGGGGCTCCGACTTATATGGGTGCAGCTTTGGGAAGTTAGAGCCCATGTGGATTTGTTGGTGCTAGTAAAGGCGGCATATTTTTAAGTACAACAGGAACATTCAGATGGAGTAGCTTTCTGTCCTCTATTTAGCTACCAATTTTGAAGAAACTCCTGGGATTTCACTACCTTTGCAACCCTTGCTGCTCTATTAGGCCTGGTAGGAACACATTGAAGTTCCCAGGGAGGAAACACTGGGCAGTGAGATTGCAGGGAACCAAGCAACAAAAAAAAGTTAGACAATGCAGTCAAAGCTGGGAAGGGGCTTCAAAGACCTCCAGAGACAGATGCTCACTCAGTCAGGTTTCCATGTCAGAGTTCTGGGCTCTGCTGACCACCTTGTGAGAGCGGACATCGTTCCAAGGGGGTCATGATCCTCACAGAGTTGTGCAGGACTATGTGCAGGGAATAAGCGGCACACAGGATCCTCCAGCAGCCTCATCAAGGCTATGGATACCATGGGGAGGATGCTCAGGGGTTGCTGCTGGGGTCTGACACCCCACAAGGATTTTACAAGAGTGGCTGGGTGTGATTTGCACAGGGAGCGGGACTTGGAGGCTCTCTGGGGAGCAGCCAGGCAATCTGGGGTGATGCTGGGTGCCCCAGGGGAGCAGAACCACAGTGAGTGGGCAGCCAGAGAGACAGCGCCAAGCCGGCGGGGGAGAGTGGGAAGGAAGTAGAGGTATAGGTGGAGAAAGACAGGGAGACGCCGGGAGTGGCAGGGGCCGTGGGAGGCAGGGAAACAAGAGCCCGGTGAGTCAGCCTGGTGGGGTGCTTTGAAACCCGGCAGGGAAGCACAGGCAGGGCAGGTTCTGCTGCAGCCTGGGGAGCCATCTTCCCCCAGCTGGCACCTTCTCCATCTCTCCCTGCTCAGTCAAGGAAAGCAGATCACCCTCCAAACTGGGGCAGCTTGTGGAGCCGCTATTCTCTCCTTCCAAGATAATGCTGGCGTGGAGCCACTCTGTCTCCATCCATTCCAGTGAAGTGGTTCGTCATCTAAGCAGGAGAGCTGCCAAAACCTGTCTTGGAAGCAGAGCTTTCCAGTGGTCAGGCTCGGCCCCAAGGCAGCAGCACAGAGGGCGTTGCGCAGGCATGACCAGGGCAGTAGCTTTGCTCTGTCAGCCTGTGCCACCCCCAGCAGTGCTCACATCCCCCGCACCTCCTGGAGGTGCCATGCTTTGGGTGCGAACCTGCTCTCAGAGACAAAGGCAACCCCTCCAGGAAGGCATGATGTGTGTTTGCAGGCGTCTGCTGAAACCCACCTGAGTCACCCCTGTGCTGCAGGCGTGCCATGGGGTGCAGGGCAGGCTGGACAGAAGCATCTGCAGGAGCGTGTTGGCTCTACAGGAAGATGCTGAGCTGCAGCACCGAGGGCAGCCATGCAGGTGGAAGGACAGCAGGGGCTGGAAACAGCATGTACCCCAGGTGAAGGTTTCTTCTAGAGCAGGGGAACATTTCCTCTCTGCTTTTCTGTGGGCTTGTAAGACGTGGTCCTCAGAGGTCCCCACAATCCCGCTTGAGAGACCCTATGGCATACTGGACCTCCACTGGATAATCCAAGTAAGCAGCAGGTTGGGAAAGGATGGAAAAGAGATACTCTCCCTTTCTCTTGCCTTGGCTGCAATGACAGCACCTTCCTTCTGTGAACCCTCTCTCTGTAATGTGCCTGGGATGTGAACCCAGGGCTCCTGGTGGCCTTGTGGTGCCCATTCCTGGGTACTGCAAGGGGCTCCATGCTCAACATCCCACCTTGGATGGAGAAAAAAAATGCAGAGCATTTCAAGGAAGAGGTGTCACACCAGGGTGTTTCCTGCAGAGAACTGGGCAAAGTTTTGACACCCAGCCTCCTCTTCATCTCTCACAAAATGCCTCTTGTGAGCAGCATGAGGGTTCACCAGCCAAGGGGGTGTCAGTTGGGTGTTTGACTGACTTGCTGCAGACCAGATATCCCAGCCCTGGTGTTTCAAGAACACCACAGAACACAGACAATGAAGGTTCATCTTCCCGAGGATATGAAGCTTTCGCCTTTCTTTCATGGTCAGTAAACTTGTATAAATCCCCCCACCTGAGTTCTGGTGGGAGCCAAAAACCGAAGGTTGCACTGTTGCATTGCCAGACTCCTGTACCAGCCAGGGTCTCACCTATGTCCAGCCTGGTTTGGATCAAAATCATAAGAAATCAACAGAAATAGGGCCCTGGGTGACTGCTCTCAGCCTTGTGGGCAGAATATCCCCATCCCCTGCAGGTGTACCTGCTGGAGTCCCTCCACTTCTGCACAGGAGGAGTGATGGTTGGGGACAAGATCCCACTGGACCTGAGGGTGAAGGTCCCTTTGCTGGATTCCATGCTAAAGGCCCAGCTCCAAGACATTGTCATGGCACTGCTGAGAGACTGTGCCTTTCAACAATGTTTGTCTCTGCTGGGCTGTGCAATCAAACTTGTCCCTGCCCAGGCCATGTCCCTCTGCAGCTGCATCGTGCTGATCATGACGAAAAGTAGCCCAGGAGAGAAGAAGAAAGAGCAGGGTTTCCCAGGATCACAGCTAAAATATTCCTTACACCTCTTTTACCGAGCATCTCTGCTCTTCTCAAGCCTCCTTCCTTTGTTCCCTACACCCAGGTCCTTGCCCCCAGGCATGCTTTTCCCATTCCTTTCAAGGTCCCATATCAACAGGGGTGATGCTGGCAATGAGATGGGGTCCCCCAGAAGGGACAAGTCCCCCTGCCCCTTGCACATGGCCATCAATTCAATCTCCCTACAGGGTTAGCTTGGGAAGGAGCGGGGTGTGATTGTGACAGCAACACATGGCTGATTCATTGTTTGATTCCATCTCTTCCTCCTCACTTGCAAATTATTTGAGTGAAACGAAATACATTTTAGCAGTCAAATCTATAAGGGGGGGGGGAAGGGTGTCCCATTGTGCTTTGATCATACAGGGTATTTTGTACATTTAATTTGATTTACACCCAAAATGTTAATTTAATGTGCTGAATTTTCTCCAACACCCAAGTAATGCTTAAAATGAAACAAGATCCTATAGAAATGTTTGTGTGTCGTTATCTCATGAGTGTCATTATTGATTGAGTAATTACAATGCTTGGGCTGCATGTGCAATATTGTTCCAGTGGGCACATGGAGAAGGACACCAGCTGCCCAGTGATGTGTCTGTGGGCTGCCTTGCTGAAGACAGTGTGGCCCCAAGGATTCTGCTTCATGGTGCTGCATGTGGCTCCCTGCAATGGTTTTGGTGGGGTCATGCTGTGAGCATGCTCCCGGGGCTCTTCTAGGTTAAAAAGTACCAAAGAATGTTATTTTTAGGAAAGGTGATGTGGTTTTCTTATGGGCTCTGGCCAAGAAACACCAAGGCTCGGTCAACAGCTTGTATTTCCACTTGCTAGCTCAGAGGGAAAGCAGCCCACCACCACTGAGATGCTCTACTTCATGTAGCTAATGCCTCTCCATCCAGCTCTTCTTGACTTGCCAGAGGCTACAGGACTTTCTCTCTACTCTGTGTCTTCATTGGTGGTGGGCACACCTCAGCCCTGACCACTCATGTCAAGGCTCTAGAGCTGATAATAATAATAATAATAATAAAAAAAAATAATAATAAAATAATTTAATTCCTGATTCAGCTGTGCTTGTGAGTGCACATCTGAATTGGAGCACCCAATGTAAGTGAAATGTGTCCTCCAGGACCTTACTAAATAGGAACCTCAAAGCAGGATTTGAGAAAACCCAGATGACAGCGAAGTTGTCTCTTGGTTTGGGAGCATTGAGATTAATGTAATTTACTACTTCTTTTGGCTTAAAAGACAAGGAATCATAAAAATAAAAGAAACCTCAAGTTGAAAACATTGCAAAAAATCAATTAAACCCCACATAGCTTCAACTTTGTCCTGGAGCAAAATCTCAGACATAACAGGGAAATTACATAGCCTTAAAGAGAAAGAAAGAGAAGGTTTTACCTGTGGTATTGCTGAGGTATTGCCCGAAGGCATTCTAAGGTGGCTTCTTACTTGCTACCTGCAGAGACCGTAAACTCTCCACAGGAGTAGGGGGAGCAAGTAAATGCCCCCAGTCCTTGCCGTCATTCCCAGGGCCTATCTCAGGGGTCAGTGGTCAGGGCTTAAAAGCCTTTCTGGAGGACAAAGTGCTGAGCGATGGGGTAACTCCTCTGCTGGGATAAAGATGTCAGTGCCTGTGTGTTGCTCAATTAGACCTTATCAAAACAGTGGGTAGGGCTGCTGTGGCTCATGGCTGGGATTTCCTGGCTGGATTGTTGGAGGAGCTCTCTGACAATGTGTCAGCTGATGCGGCACTCAGGGCTGGAGCCAGGGCTTCTCCATTTCTGGGGGTCCAGCCAGTCCCACACCTCCATGTCTCAGACCCACACAAGAGCTCACACCTCTTTGCCCCTGGATAAAGAGCCCAAAAGAGCAATGGGGACCTGAGTCAAGCCGAACTCTTTCATTTGGCTGCGACATTTGAAGGTGTGTCCTTTCCAGAGGCTCCAGGTTCAGGCCCTGAAGTTAAACTTTTGTCTCGATGAAACAAACTGTGAAACTCCCATCAATTCCCCCTGGCCTGCGCCTTGCCCTTAGGGAGGAGAGCCGAAACCTTAGAGAAGAGTAAGTGTGAAGGGCCTCTTCCTCCATGTGGGGAAACAGCTCTTCGTGCTCAGTCCCACCAGCCTCAACTGCTGTGCTGGCTTTGCTGCAAAGATATGCTTGGGAAGGAAGGCACAAAGTGTGTTTCCACTGCAGTTAATTAAAAAGCAGATTGAATATTAGGCAGGAGAAGGTACTCCTGTTAAATACCCAAGGTCACACCAGGCACGGGATTTGCTGTGCTCGCAGACTTTTCAGTGCAGTTTTGTGGGTTTTCTTCTGCTTCTTTTGCTTCCTTCCCCAACCCCCCAACCTCTTGTCTTTACTTCATTTCCACTTCAGGAAGAAGGGTAGAGGACAAGAGGCAAATCAAAAAACAAGGAGTGTGGGGAGAGGAAAGGCTGTGACACATTTTTAATTTTAAATAAACGACTGAGAAATAATTTTTTTTTTTTTTTTTAATAGAAGAAGGGCTTGTCATTAAGAAAAACAGTTACAACTTTCTCTTCCGGCTGCTGCCCCGACGGCCTCTTCCCCGGCGCCCTCGGGAGTCTTCCCCTCGACGGGCTGTCCCAGGGGGCTCTCAGCGCAGCCCCCCGTGGGCGTGAGGACTCGCACCCGATAGTGCTGAGCACCCCAGGAAGCCCGCGGCATCCCTATGCGGGGGTCGGGCAGTGGGTCCGGCCCCACGGGGTCCCCGCCGGCGGGGCGGCGGGCAGGCGGCACCGGCGGCCCTCCCCTCCTCGTGTGTATTTTTTTTTTTTTTTTTTTTTTAATTTTCAGACGTTAAATTCTTTTGCAAACATTCATGCCTTAGGAAGGGCTGGAACAAAGCTCAGCTGCTCCAACCGGTCGGACAGGTAAGCAGACTTGTTGACACCGTTATGTTTGCAGCACGCATGCTCCTTCCCAAGTTTCCTGGTGCATTTTTCTATTCCACCTTATGAAACTTGCCTCCCCCCCCCCACCCTCTCCCCTCTCCTCCCCTCCCCTTCCCCTCCCCGTGCCTCGGCGGCTCTGCCCGGTGCGTGCGGTCCCGCTCCCTCGGACGGCAGCGCAGCGCCCGCGCCCCGCCGGGCTGCGGGCGGGCGGCGAGGCGAAGCCGCCGCTTCGCTCCGTGCCCAGCCGTGCCCCCTGCCCTCGCCATGCCCAGAGCCTTCTTGGTGAAGCGCCGGAGCCCGCAGCCGGCGGTGCGCAGCTGGGATGGGCTGCCCGACGAGGAGAGAGCCGACACCTACATCCCAGGTACGGCGCCGGCGGGCTGCCTGCCCGCGCCCGTCGCCACCGGGAGGGACGGAGGGAGCGGGGTCCCCGCCAGCCCCCGGGATCCCGTGGGCTGCGTACGGGGAGAGCTGGGGAGAGGGCTTTGCCGGGCCGAGGGAGCGGGCGTGCGGTGGCTTGGAGAGAACTGTACCAAACGCGGGGAGGGGAGGACATGGGCAACACTTGAGGGAAAACTCCCCTCCCAGCGGCAGGGGTGCTGGCCCCGCCGGGAGATGCCGCCCCTATGACTGGCACCGTCTGCAACCCCGGGGATGGCGGGGCGGGGGCAATGTGTATGCGTCCGGGAAGGTGGGAAACTTCGTTTGCATGAGAAGGGTGGCGGGGGGAGGAGAAGGAAGGACCCAGGGCGGCGGGGGTGATGTACTCTACGCCTCCTCCTCCTCCTGCCCTTGTCCGAGGTATAACGGGAAGGCGGCGGAGCTGGCTTGTTTGAACTTTGGGACCGTTCGTGTTTGAGTTTCCGATTGCAGCGTGAGCCGGGGATCCTCCCCCGCCGCCCGCGGCCCCGCCCGCAGGTTAAACACCGGGGCCCGGCGGCTCCCGCCTGCTGCGTCCCCTCCCCTGCCCCCTGCTCCGTGGTCCCCCCTCTTTATCGAATCCCCACCCCGCTGCAGGGGGAATCGGCTGCGTGCTGCTGGGCTATGAAGATAGCTGCAGCCTGGAGAGCAGCGGGAGCAGCGGGACCCGGGACGCCGAGCCCAGCGACCCCCCGACGCCCCAGCCTGCCCGCGGCGACCTGGGCATGGCCGGAGGGATGCTGCTGGACCTGGCCGTCAAGCGCCCCGTGGTCAGGTCGAAAATCAAGGTAACCTACTGCACCCCAACCGTCTTACAACCCATGATGGGGTGACCATAGTTCAAGGTCAAGGCCTGGCTGCTGGTCGGGGACACCAGATGCCAGCAGCCCCTTGGGCTGCAAAGAGGCCCGTGAACATGCTGGCCGTAGGACGGCAGCTGCAGGGCAAGCTTTGTAAGCGATGTACTGTAATCTTCCAGTGCCCTTTGCCTTCTCTTATCCTTGCCTGGGACGTGCTGCCCCTGACCTGCTTGGCTTGGGTCCCGCAGGAGCTCTGAACCTAGCCAGGAAGGACCAGCCCTGGCAGCTAGGAGTCATGCCCCATGGTGCGTGGGTGGATCTCATTCCTTAACGTGGGGCCTCCTTAAAAACTGCCTTCTAGGTTGTAGTCAAGCCTTCACCAAGGGGAGTTGAAGCTTCACACTGCCCCCCCTACCCTCTTGACTTATCAAGATAGCAGCTAGTTAAAGGGTCTCCTCTGAAGCTGTGAAAGGCCATTGCCACCTTGAGGTCGACTGGCAGGCTTGGGTGAAATGAAGTAATGATCTGTCAACTGACTTCGTTGAAGAGCCTCTCTGCTGCAAGGGCAGGAGCTCTGGGTGTCCCTTGGACAGAACCAGAACAGAGCAGTGATTTCCCTTCCAAGGCCGAGAAGGCAAACTGCTCATGATGCCTGAGAGCTTAACGCTGACCTCCCAAACAGCACTGAACATCCAGGGTCCCCTCAGCAGACGTGGAGACAGGCCAACCCAGCCTAGGAAGGAGATGTGTTCACCACTGGTAGTTAACACCTCCTTAAACCCTGGCTGTTGCTTTGCTGGATGAAGCTGTAAAAATTCCCATTGTCTCTGTAGGATGACAGACTTTCAGTCATCGTATTCTCATGATTAACATCAGGTTTTCACCCTGGTTATATGCAGCTGCTTGAGGAGTCATACCCCTGTTGCCCAACAGATTCTTCTCAGATGGCTCCTCCTCTAGTTTCACACCTCACGGTTTCACAGCTGCCGGTTTTTTTACAGTTTCAAGTAGCACTGCTTCAGTAGTAAGCGAAGGAGGAGGACCAGGAAAAATAACTGGCTCTTCAGGGAAAAAACCCCTCAAACATATTCCTGTCTTTATGAAGAGCTTGCCCTGCTGATGCTTGATTTTAACCTACTCTGTATAATTTAACCCGGCCTGCTAGCAACTGTCACAGCAAAACCTCATTTGAACAGAAATGTTGGTTTTTCTCAGCATGTCACAGAACTCCCCAAAAGCACCATGAAGGCTGATGGATGCGTGTGCATGGTGCTGCCTGCTCCGCTGACTTTCTCCCATCCCAAGTGTCTATCAGTGAGCATGTCCCTATGTTCTCCCATGAATGGGTAAACCAGCAGTGAAGTATTTGCAACTTCCAGACATTGAGCTTTCCCTCTGAGGAATGATCTTCCCAAGAGCTGAATTGTCTCTGTCTCCCTTAGTCAAGTTAGGTCATGGTGTTGGCACAATACTTTTGGTGCTAGGAGTTGGAATGAGATTACTCCTTAATGTCACTCTGCTGTTAATTAATCAGCCAGGGAGGAGATTAGTGCCATTGTTTCAGTCTCTGATGAGTTAGCACAAGGTGCCTTAAGTTTATCTCTCCCAACCCACTTTTTTTTATCACTGCTGGGACCTGTAGCAGCTGGAGGTATGATTAGCGAAGGCATCGCATAATACAAGTTTCTTGTGCCTTGGAGGACTTCCTATCTCCATCCAGGATATTAGCTGAATGCAGGAGCACACACACAGGCGGCCCCGCAGAAAGATGCTTGTAGCCTAAGCCCTTGTGCTTATGGATGTGACTGGACAAAGGTTGTTGCCTCTGGAAAGTATCCTTTACACAGGCTTTGCTTTAATCACTGATTCCAAGCTGGTGGGTGTTGCATCAGTCCCACTGCACATTAAATACCCCACTTGATTGCAAGGAAAATGTGAATGTTTCAGCCAGCAGGAATCTCCTGAATTGCTTTAAGTTTTCATTTTTAATATATCCCAAGATTTTTTTTTTTAATGCCATAATAAGCCAACCCTCCTTACTTTGGTTTTTTTCTTCTGTTGGTCTTCTGTTGTTCATCTCGATGCCCACTCACCCAGTCATCTTCCATTCCTCAGTTTACCACTGGCACCTGTAATGATGCTGCATTGCATAGCTGCGAGCTGTGTGGCAAAGGCTTTCGCTTGCAGCGAATGCTCAACCGTCACATCAAGTGCCACAGCCAAGTGAAGAGACACTTGTGCACCTTCTGTGGAAAAGGCTTCAATGACACCTTTGATCTGAAAAGACATGTCCGGACCCATACTGGTGAGAATGCGTTCCCTGGGGACTCACAGGAGGCTCTGAGGAGTAGGAGGTGGGAGGAGGGGTGAGATGGAACAAGGACAAGGAGAGGGTGAGGGTAACCTGGAACAAGGACAAGGAGAGGGTGAGGGTAACCTGGCAAGGCCATAATACAAAGCCCAGGTTAGCAACATTTGCAAAAAATAGTGGGGTTGCAGTGGAGGAAAGGGGAAGACATGAGTGTGGACGGAGAAAAATCCTGGGAATGATGAAATCTGAGAAGAACTAGTGAAACCTATGTGAAGTAGTGTGGGTGCATGGCCTGACATCCAGACCCAGTGTACACAGCCCCATGCTGCAATGCCTGGGTCAGGAAGATTGGGATAAACCCACTGAGGATAACCTGTGTGGGATGACCCATCTGGAATAGCAAATCACTGCAAGTTATTGTGAGACCAGTGCACAGGGACAAACAGAGGCAAGAGGTGGATGAAAGTGCTTTTGCCCTCTAGAGGCAGTGAGCAGCAGTTTCCTGGGTTTTTTTGGCTGTTGAGAACCTTCCCTGCTGACTATTTCACAGGATTTGGTTGTGGCTTGATTTTGATACTGTCTGGAGAAACCAGAGTGTTGTTCGTGCTGTGCCTGCAGCTTCTTTAGGGAAACTAGGCAACACACCTGACTTCTGCTAACCCTGCATGCTGCATCCCTTCCTGATTTGGGCTACCAGATCCTCCAGCTCCCCTTTGGAGCTGTTTCCTTCTGAACGTCCAACCATCCAGATCACTTTGGCCACTGCCCACATGTCATGTGGGGTCACAGCATGCACTGAAGATTAGGAGCAGTGGGTTGAAAATCACCTGACAGTGGTTCCTGCTCTTGCTCTTTATATTGCTCTCTCAGGACAGAGGGGTATGGTTTCTGTGGCCAGTCTGTTGTGGACTGAGCTCCCAAGTCCATCCCAAATAGTGGCGGTTATGTTTCTTTGAACTGTATTTGTTGCCTCAAATCAACCTCACGGGCACAGAAGTGCTTATCCCAGGCTGGAGCAGGGACAAGTCTGCCATTTTGATTTGCTTCCTTCTTCTTGGTGGAATTAAATAAATATCAACCCCTATCCTCACCAAGTGCGATACTTTCTGGCAGGTCAGGTTGGCTGTGCTCAGCAGGCTTTGATTTTGCACTGTTGGGCACACAGAACATGCATCCGCCACATCTCACAGACACATTCCGTCTTTCCAAATGTGTGGTTACCCAATGGGAGCTGAAGACTATGTGGGCTTGCTCTGCAGTGCCCTTTCTTTGGCTTAGGCAACATTTACCAGGCAAACTGCTTCTAAAAGAAGCGATTTTTCAATCTGTACCCTCATCCTTTGAGACTAAGAAATTAAAGCCAAGACAGTCTCTGTTCAGAACCTGTGGCAGGTAGGGTTGAATTCTCTTTGCAGGAGTGGAACAAATGTTGTGAAACACTGGAAGGGGAGAAGATCTTTTTACTGGACAGGAGTGAAAACTCTGGAAATGTGAAATCTTATGGTTAGATTGTCCCCAAATTTACTAGATGAAATCTGCTGTCACTATTTCTCCTCTCCACTTTAAAACTGGGATGAACACACACATACATCATATTTGCTTGGTGCCTTGGATGATGGCAGGGGTGAGGGCTGGCTACAGCAGTGGTACCCATAATATATTGGTGTGTATCTTTTCCAGGCTGAGATACGGCATCTCTGAAAGCAGGGACCTTCTTTATATCAAAGTTGGTTGTTGTTCAGGAAAGCTGGGCTATGTTTGAATATTAAAAAGAAGGCAAATGGGCTGGAAGTGGTTCTATGGGCTTTATTTTGTAGCTACAGGTGATCATCTACATGTGCTTTATTGGGTGTGGGTGTTTCGGTGGAAACTCTCATGCAGTGTTTGAAATGAGACTGCAACAGTAGTGTCAGAGAGAGTAAAAGCATCCCAGTCTACCTTCAGGTTATGAGCAGACCTAAACATTAAAAAGTATCTTATATACACGGTAAAAGAAAATTTTTAAACGATTCCTTAGTGATGAAGAGGTTCCCACAGCCCTCATGGGCTGTGCCATCCTGGCACTACTCTTTTTGTGTTTGTATGTATGCCTGTGGAGCACTGGAGCGGGCACCAAGGATGGTGCATGCAGCTTAAATCTAATTGCCTTCAGATGCGCATAAAACTACCCAAAAACTACCCAAACTACTGTTTGTAAAAAGTACATTTTTGTGTGTGAATCCTAATGAAGGTTTGGAGTTTCCATTTGCAGTTTAGTGGAACTGAAGCAGTCTCACAGCAGTAGGCATTAGGAAACTTCAGTGTTCATAGTTAAATCTGGTGCACTGGGATAACCACTTTACAAGACTTGCAAAAACGCATCGAGATGCTGCTTATGGGAACTTCTGTTTAGCTTGGATTTTTGGTAGGAATATCAGCGACTAAGCAGTTATGTAACACAATGCAATCACAAAGTCACATTTGTCTGAATGGACACAATATGGCTCACCATAGGTCTGATCTTCCAGACCCTCATCTTTCACCTTCTGTGGGAAAAAGAGGTTAGGTAACGCCTTGTATCAGTTTTAGGGCTGGTCTGTGCTTGAAAACTTACTGATCTAGTCTAGTAAGTAAAATTCCAGCTGGTTTAGGTTCTTCCAAGTGATGCTTAATCCTCAGCTATTAAAGAACTGGAGGGTTGTTAAATCAGTGTTGATTGGTGGTAAAATGTATGTCCTTTACCACTCAGTATTTCTGTAATGTTGGTTGTCTGTACTGAACAAATTGCCCGGGCATTCAAATCACAAGCCAGCTCCTTCTCCCTCCTCTGGAGACAGGCAGACTTCTTTCACAGAATGACAGAACATGCTGAGTTGGAAGGGACCCACAAGGATGAGTCCAACCCTTCTTTCATCTTACTGCATTTCTCTTCTAGAATTTGAGCTTGTAGTCTCAGTCTATATTGTACAAAAGTGCTCTTGCTCCATTGAAGCACTGCAATAGCTGGGCATTCACACTGGGCTGCCATTCACTGAAGCCTCTGTAAGTTTTGTTTACTAAGAGGGAAAAATCAAAATGACAGGTTAGCTGAAATTTTTACCTCATCATAGGACTTCAAAAAGTCAGGGGTTTAAGAGTAAGTTTTGCAAGAGCTGTAATAGCTTCTTTAGGACCAAAGCACAGTTGGGCCCCTGTTATCCTCAGTGTCTGCCTACACCTTCTCAAAACATTTCTATGTTTTCTATGCCTAAATATGTCAACCCCTTCCTGAAAATCTTAGCCTGAAATGAGGATGTTTTATTTAGATAGGTAGTTCCTTGGGCTAGTAGCTCCCCACTGCTAGATAAGTGCTCAGTAGCTGCCAGAGCCTTGCTCCTAAGGCAGCTGAAAGAAACGTAAATCAGAATGGTCTTTTAATGTTGCAGGAATTCGCCCTTACAAGTGTGAGGTTTGCAACAAAGCCTTTACCCAGCGCTGTTCCCTGGAGTCCCATCTCAAGAAGATTCATGGTGTGCAGCAGCAATATGCCTACAAACAGAGGCGAGATAAACTTTACGTGTGCGAAGACTGCGGCTACACAGGCCCCACGCAGGAGGACCTGTACCTGCACGTCAGTAACGTTCACCCTGGAAGTGCTTTCCTGAAAAAAACCTCAAAAAAACTTGCAGCAGTTTTGCAAAACAAACTGAGCCCTGTCCTGCAGAGGAACTCCAAGGATGATGACAAAGATGAGTAATGAAGTGGATTGCAGTGGTCTACAGGAATGAAGTTTACATGTAGGACAATATATATATATTATTTTTTTAAAAACAATTTTGAAAAACCTGAAATTAAAGGGATGCTTTAGTTAATGGGACTCTCTTCTTGTTGGTAGAACCTCAACTGGAAAGAAATATTCCCATTTATGATGGAAATGTCAGACTTTTTTTATCTGGCCAATAAAAATGGAAAGCTTGGAAGAGGCTGTCACCTCTCACATGGAGTATTTACTGAACTGATATTTGGGCAATCTGTCTTCTGTTTCAGCTCTACCACACATCAGCTGCCACTGACAAATAAGTTCACCTTTCTCTGTGTATTTTGTAAAGTTAATTTCTGTTACCTCCTGTACAAATTACTTTTGAGAGGTTTGAGTGAAAAGCGCCAGGTAAGAACAGCTTGTTCTATGCAAATTTAATTTAAGTGTCTTAAGAACAGGAGTACATTGTACTGGTGAATAAGTTAAAATGTGCAAATAACCTTAACTCTGCCCCCTATGCAGTAGCTAACAATTTATGGAAGTGTGATGCAAGGTGAGTTGAAACTCTTCTGAAAGGATGCAGAACTTTTTCCTCCCAAACTTCCTCTACTAGCAAATTACATTATTACAGGCTAGACTTTTGGTTTTGGTTTAGATATTTTAAGCCGTGAACTTACTCTTATGTTTAGATGCAAGTAGAACCTTAACTCTGATGTTCCTGGACTTGTCATGCTTTGAGGATTATTACCACATCCTTTTAACATACATCAATATCAGCCCAGAAACCCAAAGAAAACTTGAAGATAAGTATTTTCTGTCATGACAAAATGCAATTTTGTCCGTATTTTATGGGAGGAGAACATTTGGGGATTTTTTTTTGTTTTACAATCAAATGCTTCTTCACTAATACAACAGAGCAGTGCAATGCAGCGAAAAGGGGGACTTAGCCTGTCTCTGCTTCATGAGATCAGTGCAAAACTGCAGGCATGACTCTGGCTGCTCATCTGTATTCACTGTCAGTTTAGAAGGCTCCTAGTGAGACTGATGCTACTGGGGAAGGATGTGACGATGATGATGATGAGGGACTGGTGCTACCTGTGCTACCTCTCTGTGCTTTTGGATTTCTGTAGTCCCACTCCAGCTCCTATTGACCCAGGACAGTTAAGAGGGTAGCCTGTGGGGACTACTGAGTGTGAATTTGGAGATTAAAAAAAAAAAAAAAAAAAGCAAAAAAAAAAAAAAAAAAAAAAGCTGTACATTTGGGGAGGATATGCTATATTCTATATATGTTGAAACAACAGCTGAAATTAAGCCACCTAAAATACAGAGTCCAGCATAGCCAGAACTTTCATTGTCATTAGTGCTAAAATGAGAGATTCTGAGCAATTTTGCAAGAATTGTAAAAAATCATTTCAATTGGCTTCAGTTTTCTGCAGGCATCCGCTTGGGTTTTTGTGAGGAAAAGATCCTAAGGGTTTTAAAGCATTCCTAATGATATTAATATTTTATTCAGCACAACTGTTGGTGCTTGGAATCTTGAAAGCAAGGATAATAAAGTGATGCTACTGTGTTAAGAGGAAACTTGTCATTCTATGTAACAGCAGAGTTCACAGAATAATAAATGGGAAGTTGCTGGTAAAAAAGCATCTGAGGTAAATTAGAAGATCCTGATTTGGCAAAAAAAGCTAAAGCTTATGCACTGATCCTCGGTTCTTTGGATATCATGCCATTATAACTGAACAGTATAAGGAGAAGGTTGCTTGCTCTGAGCAAAGCTTGCTTGCTGGCAAATACAGTCACGAAACTGCTGGGCTAAGGAAAGCATTAACAGCTGGTTCAGCCAGTTGTGCTGGCGAGACTCCTCCATAACCTGCTCAGTGAGGCCTCAGTCACGAAACTGTTGAGTTCTGCTCCAGGGTGGGACTGTTTGTGACAGTCCCTCTGAGCAGTTCACCCAACTGCACAGGATTTGTGTGCTCAGCTCTGCTGAAACCTCAGTCCTTACACTGGTGCAGTGGAGCCAGGGCTGAAACCCTCCCTTTCCAACTAGAGACACATTTTGTGTTTGTACATGTGTGCATGGGCTGTTTTTTAACCCCTACTGTACACATACTGGTTTTGATCTCCCACCTGTATCACTGCCAGAGAACATCCCTGTTGAAAGAACCATAGGCACAGTGAGGTGGTCACAGAAAGCACTCGCAGCAACAGAGAATGGGAGCAAATAACGGTGCACAGTAAAAAACCCTCTCTGGATGGAGAGCAAAGCTCTGAGAAGCCGGACGTTGTAGCTGAAGGGACTGCTCTGATTGCCTGGCAGGTTTTTCTGCAGAGGATAATGCCCTGGGCACATCAATTTCACAGCCTGGCAAGTCAGTTTTAAACTGGACACAAAGTGAGTTTGGGTTTGTGTGACACTAGCAATGGCCACCTGCCAGTTTGTTACAGGACAAATCAGTGCTAGCCTGGGCCACTACAGAAATGCTCCAGAGCTCACCCAGGGATGCCCGAGGCAGCCAAGCTGTTGGAAGTGCCAGACACAAGTGACTTCTACCGCTGCTGTCTTTGAAGGCTGTCTGTGTTCTCCTGGCTCTCTGAGGGTACAGACTCAGCCAAGACTTGATAGGTTTGCAAACCAACATTGCTGGCAGCCTTCCACAGACAAGGCTTTTGTTAAACAAACACAGATGAAGCCAACAGGTGCCCACGCTGCCCAGGCTCCGGACTTGTTCTTTTTGTTAAGGAGCAGGATGAAATTGAACATTTACATGCTTCAGAGACATCTAATGGCTGTATGATGCACTGATGGAGAAAGCCACCCAAACACTGCCCAACTGTTCCCCACTAGCACGATCTATCAAATTGCAGTCAACACAGGGATTTCAACCCATTTTATCACCTCCTGCTTCTGCCCAGGGATCTCACCTCTTGCTTATGCCCACCCTCTTTGTATCCAGGGAGCTATCTTTCACAGACAACTGACAGTATTCACTGACACTGAACCATCCACTTGCCAAAATTCTGTGATGTGGGAAGACACTTGTAAAACAGGTAGAACTTCTGAGAGCTTGTGCTGTGTCTTCCTGGTTAGTCATCTCTGAACCCAGTTTTTCCATCCCCATGGTTTGACTTTTTAGATAGAAATCTAATTAAGCACAGAGTAATCATAACATCACTAGGCCAGGTTTGAATAAGTAAGTACCACTATAACTAAGTTTCATTGAAATGTTTCCATGGATGAGTAATATGGAGGAGCACCAGATTAAGCACTACAGCTATTTCAGTTTCTTCAGCAGCAAGCCTGTCCATTTTTTTTTTTTTAGGTATCATTCTGGCTGATTTTTTTGAAGCTTATAGGTTGGTCATATTTTTATTTGTAATCTACAGTGTTGTTGTGAAAACTCATACACACAATTCAGAGGAAAAAAAAAGAGAATGAGGGAAAAAGCTTTCCAGGCGTGCAACACACAAAGCAATACTGCCTGACATCATCAAGGCTTATTCTATGTCTTACAGACTTGATTTTATAAGCTTAAAAATTAACTTCTGTTTCAAAACGTTTATTCAAACTTATTTGAAAAAAAACAACAAAACAACAAACACACATCCAGAAAAAAACCCACTCCCCAAAAAGCAACTAGCAGCTCTTCATTCTTCAGAATGCCTGGCTTCACAGCCACAAGCTTGCTTTTATACAAAAACTCACCTGCACTGGTGTACACCCTCACTGGACACTGGAGATCCTTCCACCTGGGAGCGCTTATTGCTGGCTCAGACCCCGATGAAGTCAAGAGAGCTCAAGGCAGTTGCAGCCCCGGCCTGCACAGAGCTCACAACCCAAGGTACAGAGCCCATTTCCCCGGGCTCTTCTGCGGGCTGCGCAGGCTGTGTGTTAAGAAACCTGCAGGAGGAACCTCTACTAATAGCCAAACTCCCTACCTTTCAGAAAACTTGCTGGAAATTTCTAAGAGTATCCTTTACAATTCTGCTCCTCTCTTGCTGATCCATTTCTGTTAAATTATCACTTCGCTGTAATATTTTAAACAAGATTTAATGAGAACTTTCAATATAATTCTTATCACAAGTTTTCCAGTTGTAAGAAAATCCACAAATAATAACAAGCCTGTTAATAAAGACCTTTGACATGAGCAAGAACTAAAAAAGAACTGACTGAAACCCACTCTACTATATCAATTTCTTTATCATTTTCATTTCTCTCAGCTCAGACAACTCAAATGCTCTTTTGATTTAGTTCACCAACAATTTTCGAAGTCTTAGTTCTGCAACCCTTTTTTTTCTCAAAAATTATCAAAGAAGGATGACTTGATTGAACAGTTTTACTTGATAATAAAAACTTTCCTATAAACCTCAGGTTGTATAAACTGTGTGTGGGAAAAACACAGGCTAAATAAGTTGACTTTGTCCTGCATGGACCACTGAAGTCACCTACAACATAAGCAAATACACATTCTCCATTCAAAATTCACATGTGGGGTTTTTTCGTTTTTTGGTTCTTTTTACGGTGGAAAAAATACCCGATGGTAAGAAATTAGTCAAAGTTATTCAAAAAAGAATGTAAATTAAAGTGGTATACTTAAAAGATTCTTCCTTTGTCTCTATGCTCAGACCACTTGCTGCTTCTTAGATTCTTCTCAGTTTCTGTCCATGTACTCTTCAAGGCGCAAAAGCCACTTATTCCAGTACTGCAGGCACAGATCAGGATCCATGAAATGGGAATGCGCAGGGGAGCCGTTCTTATAGGCGACCACGATGAGCCCACAGCGAACCTACATCCAAAACCAGAGGGCTGTCAGAAATTCAGCATTCAGATAGAATTGTAAGAACTAAACCTCACTACAAAACATCATCATTACATATACATGTGTTTCTTAAATAAGAAATGGGAAATAAAAAAGGGGAATAATTCATCATAAAATACTTGGAAACTAACATTCAACTGCTCCAAAAACCCAGACTCCAAAGCTCTGACCAGAGGACATGAACTCTGAGTATGAGTGATATTTATACCTTGCAGATGGTGGTAGAATTCCCAGTGACTGATGAGGTTTTGCCTGGGGCCATATAACTAGACTGATGTACTCTCTAGCATCAGTCTGAATGGATACAGTTACTTAGGTACATTCAGATATTTTTCATGCCTGACAAATCCAAAATCCCAAACAGCCAGCGGCAGTGGGAGGCAGGAGGCTAATAGCAGAATTCCAGAATTACTGCCCACATTTCACTCTGTAAGGATCACGTCTGTTAAGTGCTTGTGTTTACTGACCTCTACACTATTCTAGAAGGTCCTTCGCACAGCCTGTGAAATAACCTGCTCTCTTCTGCTTCATATTTTGCCCCTTCAATGTCTGTATTGAACTGAAAATCTTTCAGGCCAAGCAGGCAGGCTAGAATTGCATGTGGAGTCTTTAAAAACATTATTCCACTGTCTTCTGATTAAGTGATTCACAGCACACTGCTTTCCCAAGATGAAACACAGTACAGCTTTCAAACAGCAAGTCCATCACTTAGTCCCTCAGTTGTTAGTGCGATATAGCAACAGATGATGCAAGCGAGGCTGTCCCACATAATTTTCCTGTTTGCAGGCTCTTTTGCTTTATTACTTCTCCTGCCCCTTCCTATTCTTGACACAAGTAAAAATCACACAGAACAAAGCCAAGTCACTGTGAGTTCATCTGATCTCCTAAGACTATGAGCTTCCCTTGGTCCCACTGAGCAGGTCCTTAAAATCACTGAAAATACACTGCTGACAGCCAAAGGCAGGAGCATTAGCAGGAGCAGCAGAATTATTTCACAGTATGTCAGTGAACCTGATCTAAGTCTGGGCTCCTTTGTTACAAATTCTACCAAAATTTCCAGGTTCTAAAGGCAGTAGGCAGGGAGAAATGAAGATGACGTGGGTGCTGCTGCTTGTCTTGGCAGGTAGCAGGCCTACTGACCTGGAAGTCATAGTTGGCGTCATGATTTATGGCTCCAATATATGCTGCAACCTGTAATGGGTTGTCATAAGTATTCTTCAGAAATGGCTTTGGTTTCTCTGAAGTTTTCCAGTCAATCACACACAATTGGCCTCTGCATAAGAGAACAAGATAGGACAATGTTTTAAACTTAAGTAGTCACAAGTAAGAAATAAGGGGAGAGACAGCACATAAAGACTCATCACTCTCAGCCAGTTTCACCCTGATGTCATATTGCGCATTCTTATGTCTAAACATTTCTCTTTCACACTGGCAGTTTAGATCTCAAAAAACAACACTTACTAATACCTGCTGCAGTTCCTGGCAAATGCTGACAATCAATTAACCCTGTTCCACTCATACCCTGCTCCATCCAGTGAGGAACTTTCCACAAGAAAAAAAAAGCACTGCTGTCATCAGGTTCATCCAGGGAAGTTAATCTGTTCTGCTGGTCCTGGATATCTGTCCAGCTTCCCCCCAGCCCCTCAAAAACATACCAGCTGCAGCCTGGGACATGGCTTCCCATACACCACAGACATTACAGGTGCCTGAGAGTAGAGGAATCTCACCGATACTTTGCCACGCAGTCTACCAGGCCCAGATACTGAAGGGTCTCGTGATGAACTGCACTTTCCAGAGCTTTCACTTCGCTGATATCTTCTAAGACATGTTCCACACTTGATAAGTAACCAGAAATAACACCATCTTTGCTCTTCTCCTTAACTGCCATCTCTTCAGACAGGAATATAGATTCCAAAGCTGAATGAAAGAGCTCTCCTTGGAGGAAAAGATCTGAGAAAAATAGGAAAAAACACATTTTAGACACTACTTTAGATTCATATTCTACAACGCAGCTCTTAAACCAGTCCTGTTTTTTGTACTGATAGCTTGAGGATGTAGGGAGAAGGGAGACAGAAAATAAATTGTCAACAGTGAAATTAGTGTCTCTTATATTAATATTACTTTATTTTTTTAGTCTCCCTAATTACTTAGAAACAAAATATGAGTTTTAATTTATTATATTCAAAAGCATTTGTGAATTTCTAGGAATTTAAAACATTCTTGGCTGCACTTGCTTATTCTGCTGTATCAGTTCATTTGAATGGAACTCATCTCCTGAAATGAGTGGGCATAATTGTAGGAGTAAGAGCTTGTCTCAGAAATGATTCCAAGAAAGATAAATTTTCAACTGTTATATAAGGTTTGTTATGCCACCTTGTCCACTGAAGTGCTTAATAATGAAAAAAGCATAATCACAGGATATTAGTTTTTAAAAGCATAATAATTCATGTAAGGAGCACTCAGGTATTTATCAACCTGGCTACTTACTATCCCCTAGGTCCTCCCAGATCCCTTTCAGTCCTGCAGCTTGGAGGAAGTCACCTTTGTATGTCTTATGAAATGAAAACCTCTAAATGCATGGCAATTTCATGGAAGAGGCTGCATACACTGAATAAACTAAACAGGTTCTGAAAAACTTAACCATAAATAGCAGGACATATTGGTTTTTAAACACTCAAGGTATGATTTCAAAATGCCCTTTTCCATCTTGTTACAAAGTAGCTCTGTATGTGCAAAGAGGCTCAGTAACATCAGCTGGAGAATATCTACTTGTAAATAGAAAATGGCAAATAGAGAAACAGAGGCAGACATGATGAAGTAAATGATGTCTACAGTCTAATTCTAATTCTCGTTTCCCACAGATTTCTAATTCATTTTAATGGTTCTAGAACAAAGACCAGAGCTTAGACTCACTGATAACAGGTACACTCACAACATGCTCTCATGAAATGGAAACAACTTAAAGGATTTCCAAAACGCTTGACCTGTAGGGCTGATACTGCCGCTACGTTAGAATATACCTGCCAGTTATATTCTACTGCTTCTACTTTGCAATTGCACTGTGGTTAGACTTACTTTTGGTATACTTTGCAAAACCATCTTTTCCAAGTTCCGCTATCGTTTTCTCCTTCCATCTTTCTAAATAAAAGACTTGCTGTGGAGAGAGAGTTTGTTGAAGAATATGGGTAACACTGGGCATTTTCGTTTTTTGTAACGCGATTTTCCTGGGGAGGTTTGAATCGCTGTTGAGAGGAGGAATTCTCTTGTCGGGGTTTATTAAAGGAACCCAGTTCTTGGGAGTCTTTGTCCCAGCTTTAACTGGAGGTCTGTGTTTATCCGGTGGCCCATATAACAAATTGTCTTCCTCAAATAATGTCTCTGGTGTTTGGGTGCTGGTCTTGTAAGACGTAACAGAGTAGACCAAGTTCTTGTACTTTTCTTGGTCAACTTGTTCGTAACCATTTGCTTTTTTCTTTTTACTATAAATACATGCAGAAGTAGCCAGACAGGTGTATGGGAACTGCTTTTGACAAAATGGTATTTGAAAAAGCATTTCCAGTTTCCCTGGTTTCCTGGACAGTATCTGTAGGAATTGCATTCTGGCAAGAAGTGTTTGTGAATGGTTAGTTTTCTTTCTTCTGTTAGGAACATCTGGAGGTTACAATATTTCCCCCCTGTGGAAAAAGACATATGTGAATTCCAGAGTCATAAAACTTTACCACCATCTTATTTTTGCCCTTGGCCAAAAAGGGAATTGCTATAATCAAAGTGTCCTCATATACTTCATGCCACCAAAACATCTTCAGATAAATAAGAGAAAGAACCAATAAAAGCAATGAAAAGAGGAAATGGTCCTGAAAAGAACAGGTGCTGGTCTGCAAAATCTGAAACAGGGCAAGCACATAGGGATGTTGCAAGAAGCAAAAGCTTCAGCAGAGGACATTCCTCCAGGAACTGTATCATTAACTTCCATGATAGTAGATACAAAAGCCAGATCTGCCACAAACAACCCCTCAAAAGAGGGAGGGTGAAATAAAAAAAAAAGCAACGTAGAAGAGAATGAAGCAAATCTATTGCTATGAGGTTTAAAACCTTTTAAGTTTATAGTGAATGCCCAACTTAAAGAGGACTGCTGTGGGGACAAGGTACCTTATGGAGAATAAAACCATGTTTCTCTTTTGTAGGAGAAAGCAGACAGCAGCAGTATATACAATTGTGAGACCTGAGACTAAGAAAGCCAAAAGAGAAACCACATGTACTTCAAGTATCTTCAGACTCAGAGAAATCTTTTAAAGTTCAGCATAAAATATAAAAGTATTTTTCTAAACTGAGTTTCAAACATAGCTGTGTTTTAAGACACTTAGGAAATTTAAAAGCAAGAACCAGCAATACTGTACTACTTTGTAACTGCAGGGCTAAGTTCTAGGAAAGTTTTTTTCACATGAATAAAATATAATGCCTGCATAGTGGCATTTCACTCAATTATAAATACATGCAGAATTGAGGCCCTACTCTCCTACTGAAAGTTATCTGCTTACCATTAGAAAGTTCCCTCCACTCACTGCAAAGAAAGAATCTGCAAGCTACCATCAGCATTCCGTTCCAGACAATACTTTCATGTTATTCTTTTCCTTCCCCACACTCCTTATACAGCCCTTCACACACTGCCCAAGCTGTGTGCGCCACAGGAAACAAAAATGTACTATGGGGAGTTATTTTGTATGAACAGATCCCATGCTCATGCACAGCTGCTGTGGGGCTGCAGGCATCTGTCACACAGAACAGTTTCCAAAAATGAGTTTGTACTGGCTGCAGCTGATTAGATCAAAGCATCTCATAGCAAGAGGCTGAGACCTTAGACTTTGGTTCCATGAATATTGTTCTTCATCTGTAAAGGACAAAACCATCCAGCTGTACAAATTTAATCAGGAGTAGGCAGATACACTGCTTTTTTTCTTTACTGGCTTTACATTTTCACACTGACTTTGGCAAATAAAAACTGTTCTGTAACCTGAAGGCGTGCAGCCCAATACAAAAGTAACCTCTCAAAAACAAATCCAAACACAGTAAGAACTTTGTGTCATGTAGCCATAGCATTTGTGACCCAGTACCAGGTGCCCTGCAGTCAGATTTTCCATCCTGTTGTGAGATGGTCTCAGTTTTTAGTAAGGGTTTCCTGTAATTACGATGCATATCAATCAAAACAGTTAATGAATTTAAAACTGTTTCCAGGTCCATAAGAGAATAATAGAGGAAAATAATGAAAGTAGCAACTGGTTAGTTCTGCTACTGATTTCTTACAGTCTGATTAGGCATAAAGCAAGCCACCTCAAAAGGGAAACTTTACCAGTTAAGATACCTAGAATGTGTCACTTCTGTTTTTTAATCATTACATATCAGAGCAATTCCAAAACTGCTGTTCTTATCCAGCAGAACTGGGCTGGGTGGAGTTGCATTTGTTATCTCATTTTTCAATATTGAACAGCAAGAATGGACATAATCATCTGAGCATCCTCTGACCTTCAGATTCCTGTACAAACTACTCTCCTGCCTGCACAAGAGAAAAGCAGTTAGCTGCGCTAAGAAAGGGCAAATCAGACAACTAAAACCATTTTATTGCCACAAAAGTATGCAAGTTCTGCCAAAAAATAGAACCACCTGCTTTAGACAGTTTGCAAAGCACAAAATTGGACTGTGTGTTTTGTAACTTAAGTCCTGCCCTGCTTCATTTCATGGACATGTGAAGAAGTTTTACAAATTTTTGTGAAACATAACCAAATGTTATGTTTCCTCTAATTTCTTAAAATTATGTCATAAGCAGTTTCTGCAGCTGAACTTGCTAGAAATTTGTAATAAAGAGGTAGTTTTTACATTATATGTTTCAATTCTTCAGTTCACCTTGGGTTTCCAGTCAGTGAATTTTGCATGTCTTCACTATTACTGCCAATTGTTTCAATGAATATAAGAAGCTCCCCATGTTTTGTCATTTCACTATCACAAAGCAGCTCTCTTATGCAAATCTGCTACACCAGGATTTGCAGCAACTCATTCTTCTCAGAAACTCGCATTTTTAATAGATTTTTCAGTGTTGGAATGGGATTGGTTACCTGGCAGAATCTGCCATTTGCTAAAAAAGAAATAATGAATGATGGTATCACATTTCAACAGGTGTCAGTTTGCTGTAGGAGGTAAGAGAAAAACAGCAGAAACAGCAATCAGATACATAGAGGTGAGGCTTTAATACTGTAAGAAAATTGCCTCGCTGTATTTTTTTCATCATAAAAAGCAGTGCAAAAAATCGTCTCTTGGGATTTACCTCTAAATAAAGGTATGACTTAAAAGAAACCAGGAAAAAATATATTCTTTTTCCAATGTAATAGTGTCCAAGCTTGTAGTTTCTTGGGCTATTGTTTGAAGACCATTAACATGTGCATTAATTGTCATTGTGTGTGTGCACTAATCAGAACAGAATAAATGTTAGGTGAACGACTGTATATTTGTTACATCAGCCACAGCTTTTTGTCAGCTGCAGAAAGCAAGATGATACCTGATTCAACATAAAGTTCATTTGTACTAACCTGCCCCCTCAGCACTTTTTAAGGAATAAATTTATACCAGATCAGTGTTTTGAACCATGGAGCTACTGAAATAAGGAATATTACGAGCCCTAGACCTAATTAACAACACTGATGCAGTGCTTCAGTGACTAGTATAAATTTTAACAGCATGTATTACACTAGAATAATATCTGTGGAAATGTTTGTGCACTCTATGAACTTAACCCCCAGGAGAGTTTGTCCACTGCTATCCTGTTTTATAAAAAGAAAGAGGTTTTAGAATTGCTATGAAATAAGGAACACTTGTGTCGAGTTAAATAAAGAAGCATGTCTTTCAATAAATCACAGTGGCATTTCTGTGCAAATAACTCACATTTACAAGAAAGAAATGGAGTTGGAGTGGTTTGGATCTACTCTTGCCCCCAAAGAACAGAATTTAATTGATATTTCCCTCTGGGGAAGTGTCTTCCTTCTCTCTGAAAGAGTCTGTGGTTGAAGACTGGCAGAATTGCTTCAAGTGTTGCACGATGAGACACACTGGAGAAGTGAACACATACTAAACAACCTGGAGGAAAGAAAAAGGGGGAAAAAAAAGGAGGACTTAACTTTCCCCAGCAAGCTGACTTTGCAGCTCCAACAATAACTGAGCTAACAAAACTGAGGAAATTTTTTCCCGGATAGGAATAAGTGGCTTAACAGAAGGAAATCAAAAGGATTACTTAAGAAAAAGTTCACATCTATGACAACCTACCTCTAATTATAGTTTTGGACAATAAACCAGCATGGCTTTTTCTCCATAGCCACCTGTCCAGCAAACAAAAGCACTAGCTTACTTCAGAGATAATAAGGAAGAGCCCCACTAAACACAGCTACGGATGTGTTGCTGTGTCTCTAACTCCAGGAGAAGAAATGTACTGATGAAGGTATAATTTTAAGTTAACATCACAGGCTTTTCTCTTGAAGAGGTATTACTAAGTGATGTAGAAAGGCAACAGTACCCTATATTCTCTTTGTCTTTTTTTCTGGCTACAACTTAATAAGGCAGGGCTTAGACAGCTGTATCACTTTTAGAACTTTATACACTTGCCCAATCCCTGCCCCCAACCTCTCCTTCTTGGTTCCCCGCAGTTTGTAAAATAAATTATTGAACCTATACAGGCTAAGAATACACCTTTGCCTATTGGGAAGTTTAGAGCATGGAGAAAGAAAATTTAGCAACTCGGTTTAAAGCATAAGCCCACAGAGCTACCCTGGAAAAAAGTTCAAGCTTCATTCCCAGCTCAGCACTGGAAACGCGACAGTGCCGGACAGCCCACTCCTGTGCAGGGCTCGCCTCTCGGATAAGCCACTCTGAACAACAATCCCCGCCGGACGCGGGCATACCCACCCCAGCCACGGCAGCCCGGCTCGGTGGCAGACCCGGAGGCAGGGCGGGCAGGGTTCACCCGCCGGGGGTGCAGGTCGGGCCCGGTTCGCCTCCCTTTCGCCCGCCCTCACGACCCCCGGTCCGGCCCCATAGCCCTCCCGACCCGCGGCCCGCCGTTACCTCAGACACACTTCCCGCCACCGCCGCGGGCACCAGCGCGCAGGCTCGCCCCGCCCGCCGCCACCACGCGCACCGCGCTGCCCTCCGCCTCACGGGAATTGTAGTTCTCCCGGCGCCCCTTCCCCTTCGCCGGAGCGCTCCGAAAGCTGCGAGAGGGGCACGCCTGCTCTGTCTCGCTCTCTTTAGGGTGTTATCTGAAAGGCTCCGAGAAAAACAACCCAAATCTTTGAGTGCAAGAGAAAAGAAATGTGGCGTTGTGCCGCCATCTTGAATGAAGGCAACAAGCAGCGCTCTGCCCTCAGCCCAGATGGCGGCCCTCCCGCGGGGGGTGTGGCGGCGGGAGGCGGTGGCGGCTCCGCCCCGGGGTATATGACGAGACGGCGGCGGGGAGGAGAACGGAGAGTGGTTGTGGGTGGCTGGAGACATGGCTTTGCACGGCGGGGACGCGCAGGAGAAAGTAAGTGGTCCGGGTGCGGCGGCGGTGGTGCAGCGGGGCTGGCCCCATGTGGTAAGAGGGAGCTCCCCGCTCCCTTTGCCCCCGGTAGCGCTGGAACAGTGACAGGGTTTTATTTCTGCTCCGTTTAGAGTTTGTTTTTTAAACATTAGTTACCTTAGGCGCACTTAGCTCTCCCGGGGGTAGGGGGTCAGGGCGCCCAGGATGAGCGTGAGGTGGCACCTCCTGAAGGAAGAGGCCCAGGGAGATATAAGGAGGTGGGGCTGGATTAAAGCTGGAGTGGGAAGGAGGAGGAGGGAAAGGTTGTGCAGCTGCCTTGAGGCAGTGCAGGCTGCACTCCTGGGCTGTGGCAGGAGCAGGGTGACAGCCAGGGCTCTGGAGCTGCAGGAACTGGGCCTGGCAAGGGATGCAGGGGCAGGACCTGCCCATGAGGACCTGTCTCTGGGCACAAGCGGAGAAGTGCTGTAGGCAATTGTGCTGCAGAGGGTTCAACTTGCCCTTTCTCAGTGGGTCAGCTGCCTAGTGTATCTGTGACCAGCCTTCCTTATTTCTGCTGCCTGGCTTAATCTACCTAAACTACCTGATTTAATAACTATCCTCAACACACCTTGAATAGAAGGTAAGGCAGCCCTGTAACAGTCAGTGAATTTCTTCTTTGCCTTTGATGTTGTTGCATCTTAATGTAGTTTTGCATTGTGATTAAGCCTAGTTTACTTGCAGGAAGATGACTTTGTTTCAAACTGCCAGGTGTGCTTAAGCCTCTTCAGTCTGTGTTTTCTCCAGCTTTTTGGAACATGTATATTAGCTGACTTGAAGGCTAGAAATACACCAGGCTTGTTTACCAGTTTAGTAACTTCCTATAGATAGTTTCTTTTCATGTCTTTCCCTTCCATAGGAATCTTTTTTGAAACAATCCTGATCCAGCAGAACAGATAAAAGTTTATAGATCAAGTGTTTTCTAGCAGTTTGCTGGGAGCTGCCCAGTGCTTTAACTGTTTTCTGCTGCATGTGAAACTATTTGTATTAAAAATATCTGTATGAATCTTTATAGTCTCTAAAATGAGTGTGAGTCATTATAGTCTTGCAGGATCTGCAGGTGATGGCTGAAGAGGAAGGTCAAATATCAACTCTCTTGCAGCAATTGGTAACTTTTGAGTGTTTATGTGCCTTTTTAACTTAGCAGGCAGGAGTATTGGGGGAGGGGAAAATGTTCCCAGGGTGAGGGTTGGAGTAGCTTTAAACTCTGATGTTCAATGGACATATATTAACTAGTTTGTTTCAGGTTTTAGGGCTGTCTTGGGATTCCAGCAGCACGGGGGAGGATAGGAATACTCCTGTCTTGTCTGTTCCTGTTTAGGTAAAGAAACAGCAACAGGGAACTGGTGTGTGGCCAGTAGATAAAGCCTGTGCCTGTCAGGAAAGCTTTGTTAGGTATTAACCTTGAATAGGAACCACTGGTAAGTATAAACTAAAAACTGACCCTGAGGTGGCAAAGCAGGAGAGGATCAGGATATGTAGGAAGAAGAAGGGAGGGTAGGATAAGGGTGATTGGAAGTGCAGTGGGAAAGAAGGTGTAATCTGTCATGGGGGAGGAAAAGGCACTTCAGAATGTGAAACAAGTAGTGGGACTGCCAAGCTAAGCTTGAGTAAATACCCTGGTATTTCCTAATGTTGGTGGCTTGATAGTATTTTAAGGCTTTAGTCTGCAGTTAAAATGTTATAGATCAAAATATTGAGAGCAAATATTGTAACCCTTCCTTCTCAAAGTGGAAGACAAAATGTTGTGTCATACCCTGAGACTTGCTGTTATAACACACAAATGGTGATTCTCCATGCTGGACAAATTCTGCTACATGTTCTGAAAGGAGTGAGGGCATACTAGGTCTTGCTTATGCTTAGCAAAACAGCTTCTTCTGCATGCTGCTGGGCCCAAAATCAAGTAGGGAGATGAACAGCTAGCAAGGTGAAAGCTACTGGATAAGGACAATGCACTGTCAAGAACATACAGCCTCCATGAAGCTGGCCCATTAGTTTGGGCTGATGACACGAGTTCCAATCCGTGGGAGGTGAAGCCAGCGTGGTGAGGCAGAATTTCTGAGGCTCTGATGGCCAGCTCTGGCCTCACTGCTGGAGGGCAGCAAAACAGTCTTATGGATGCTGACTGTGGCTTAGGGGTCTGCTGCCTTTGAACAACTTCCATTTTAGTCTGGTGTGCTTTGTGTTACAGATGGCAAATGGGCTAGGAGTGCTCAGCCACAGGCCGTGCTCTATGGGCACACTCCTGCAGCTTGGTGGATTTGGCCTGAACGGCCAGAGCTGTTGCTTGAACCCTCAAGCTGATGAATCAGTGGGTTGGGTGGAGGTGTCCTACGTGCTGCTATGAGCAGGGTGAGCTAGCCAGGCTTTTGCTTGGAATATGGGATCCTTGAATGTTTCTAAACATTATTCCCTCTGTGTTCCTCCTTCTGTAAGGAGGTGTGGGACCCCTTGGTTTCTGTAGAGGGTGATGCAGGGATCCTGCTGACAGGAGAGCCAAGTGATCAGACCAGCTTATTGCACAGCCAGAGTCAACAGGTGCTCTGACTATAGAGGCTGCCTTCTGCTCACTTGGCAAGCACTGTGCTTGGTGAGGAATGCCATTTCAGTGTGACTAAATTGAACTGTTGTTCCCTATTTATTGGTGCTTTAAGCAAAATAATGAAAACCTTTACATCACTGGAGTTCTACAGTCCAAAGTTCCAAATTTGGGAGAGCATTTTTTATAGCATAAGTAGCAACATGAAGACTAGTTCAATTTTTCTGGCTGTTTGCAAGCCAGACTACTTCAGAACTGTTCAGCTCAATGTCAGAGATAAGAGCAAGCCTGTCATGAAGGCTGCAAAATCAAAACTTTACATATGCTGCGTTGGCTCTTTACTGCTACATGTGTGCAGATGTGTTTTTAGTATCTTGATTGAAAGGGAACTTAAACTACTTGTGCTGAAGATGACTGAAATGTAGTTCCAGCAACTGATGCTGCTAATATCTGCTGGCTAGATACTCTGCAAGTCTGCTGGTTAACTCCTGGGTGTCGAAAAAGGCCTTCTGGAACTGATTGCTCTGTATAAACTGCCAGAAAACATTGTGATCTCTTAGTGCTCTCTGGAGAGCACTTAAACTGGTTTAATTAAAAAGACTGTTCTGTAAAAAGTAATGGATTCTGGGTAGTGGCAGATGTAATTACTACCAAAGTCTTCTTTGTGGGCTGTTGCTTGAATGACAGCAGGGAGGTGATCAGTAAGGGGAGAGGGGTTTTATAAGGTAGCTGACAATAAGCAGAAAGCTCTGACATAGGAGCCCTTGTTGAAGGGCTCCTTGCTCTTTTCAGGACCCTGGCTATGTGGAAGATCCCTGGATTAATCTGTCTTTGAGAACAGTACATATTCTTACTTCGCCAGCAGTTGGATGTTGCACACAGTTGCTTGCATTGGCAGATGCTTTTGTTAGAATGCAGAAGTAACATCGAGTCATCCAGAGCCGATGCTAAAACTGCAAAGGGTGTAACTTGTAAAGCAGCAGTTCAGGCCACACCACAACTAAGTGGCTTCAGTGGCTGAGGGCATTTCCCAGGGATGCCTGCAAGCATCAAGATGTGTTTGCATTTGGGTGAGGCCTGAACAGAAACTTAATGTCTGTCACACAGAAGCCTTAGTAGCCGATGGTCCTCACTGAGTTGTACTTAAATGATGCAAATCTCTTGTTTGGCTGGTTTTGGATGGTTGTTTCGTGTGTTTTTTTTTGGTGGTTTTGTGTGGTTTTGTTTGTTTGGATTTTTGTTTTGGGTTTTTTTGTTTGTTTGTTTCACCCTCCCTAGCATTTCTCTAATAGAAAAAAAAAGGAAGTGCTATAAAACTCTACCTGGATTGGGCACAATAATTCTCTCTGCTGTTTCCTGGACTTCTAGATCAGGTGTTTATCATGGTGTCCTAATTAGTACTATAATATCTACTTCTGGTCTTCTGGTCCTGAAACCTAGAAATGTTAATAGTCAGTATGATGACTGTATGTTCTTCTGGAGGGCTCTGCTTGATGTCTTGTTTTAATTTCCAGGTTAGACAGTTGTGGTGAGCAGTATCTGTACTGAACAAGGCAAAGTTTTTCTTTAATCCTCAAGAAAGCACAGGCATCCTGAAACAAGTCACTAAAAAGGCTGAGCCTAGTAGTGGGAGACATTGGCTTTTGTAGTCACTGCAAACCAGAAGTGGTTTCTGAGAAAGAGAAGTGAAAGTGGGAGTACTGTGCTGGGTTTGAGTGAATGTTTCAGTCTGCAGCCCAGCCCAGCTGTTTCCCCTCTGTGTGTCCTCTGTACCTATTTGGTCATGTGCTGCAAGTGAGGAATAACTCCTTCCCAGCTGCTGAGCTTGGATTATAATTATATCCCCCCAAGAGTGTGACGTGACAGGCTGGTTTCTGGTAAGTGGGATGGGGAAACTTCATTTCTCTTGCCCACTGCCTGGAGTGCAGGGAAGAAACAATGACGTCCTACCAGAGAAATGCCTTTGGATACGAAGGAGCTGCCAAACATAGTAGGCTGGAGAGCTAAGGTGGAGTGATATCCTGGGAAGGCCTTGGGTTGGATACCTGCTGTGGTACAAGAAAAGCCTGGCTCCTGGAGATGACAGTTTAATTCTCTGCACAGCCTTCACATGACCATAAGCAAGTTGGTCCTCATTCCTACTTGTAGGATGGGTATAGGAGAGATGATGGCAGGAAAGGTCCTGAATGCAAAGCTGTTAGTGCTACAGAAGCAGATGTTTGTGTTGATCAGGGGTTGGTGTGGAACATCTGCTTTAGGTGCTCACGGAGTTAGAGCTGTGGTGACAGGAGGGGGGCCACTTGCTTTCTGTTCAGTGCATAAGTGCTACTCCAGCACTTTTTGTCAGAAAACAAGCACTCCCTCCTCCTGAAGTCGGGTAGAGTGAATGCTCCCTTTGTAGTCTGAGCCTTGCTGCCGTTGATTGTGTAATCCTAAAGGTCTCTGGCCTGGAGTTAGGAGCTCACAGGACCTTCACAGGACTAGAATAGACCAGTGGTCTTATGATCCTGAGCTTCATATGGATAAAGAACTGAGGTTCTTTACCGAAGACCAACTCTTGAAGAGTAGAGGTCAGTAATCCTGTACTGTCTTCAGTGACCTTTAAGGCTGTGTTGTGTACATTTACAGCAGATGTTTAGGGCAGTAGAAGTACAAGATTTTTTTAGTGAGTGGCTTCATGGAGTTCTGAGGGGCAGAATCCCACCAATGTATATAGGGATGTTCTTGACCCTTGTCCTGTATTTGAGCTGGTCTCTTGCTTTGGGCCCCATGTGTAGTACACACTGCTCTGAAGTGCACAGCTGAACACTACTGTTGACTCCCAGTTGCCTCTGTGTAAATAAAGCCCTGCTGCGAGCATAAACTCACCCGTAGTATTATTCCTGGGAATTGCTGAAGCTGCAGATTACGTGTTCTTGCCCCATTGTCTCTGCAGCTTGTGCAGAGTGATGGGAAGACATGCCTGTAACGTGCAAACTGCTTTAACCTAACAAAGCAGTACCACCTTGTGTCCATACCTGTCCATCTCATGTGTAGACAAGTACTAGGCATGGAAGGGTGTGCAGAGAGCATCTAATCATAGGTTACTTTTTCCATAAGACAATAAGAAAGCTAGCAAATTCAGGATTGGCTGATTTGTGTAATCCTTTCCTTAGTTTAGCTGAAAGAAAACCATTTCCTTTGGCCTATAATACTTTCCAGAGTCAGCAGTTTATATTGTTAGCACTGCTGATCCTGTTTGGACACTGAAGATAAGTAAGCAGGATGTGAAACACTGATGTCTGTATCTTGCTGCTTTGCCTGCTAATGTTATCTGGCTGGGAAACACTGACCAACTTGCCTTTCATTCATTTGGCAACAGACAGTGAACTGTGCTCCCAGTGGAAGTAATGCCTGACTACCTATCTTTTCTGTAGTGCTTGAATGGGGTGGCTTCTGCCCAAACCAGTGTGCTGTTTGGCCTGTGCCTTTCTAGAAAGTTTTAGAATTGCATGGCTGTGTGGGAACTGATTGTTGGAATCCCTGTAGAGTTTGGAGTCCCACCACGTCCCATTGGATGTGAGCAGTGCCTGGGACTGCTAGAAACTGTGTTCCAGGGCATGCTCTGTAAATATGCTTCTTACCAGGGCAATACCCAGGAAGGGCTAAAAGTCTCCTGTCCTACAGAAGTCAGGATGAATACAAGGTCATTTCATAGTCAAAAGTTTTAAAAGGTTTATCTCATCTACCTTCTTTTAATTCTAGCTAAGGGCAAGGATGCAGCAGATAGAAGTCTTTCAAGCATGGCTGGAGTGATGAGGGTACAGTGACTTGGGTATCCCTCATTTACACATGGCAGTCTGATCTTAGGGGATAGCAGTAACCATCGGGGGCAGGCTGGATAGAGGCAAATGCACACTGGCCTAGCAGCTGTGTCCTCTGCAGGCAGCCAGAGAGAATTGTTATGGACCAGACCTGGGCTGCAGATGACCAGTGGCGGGGGGGCTGGGGGGTGGGAGGGAGGGAGTTTCCAGAGCCTTTTGGAAGCAAAGCTTCACCTTATAAAGGGCAGCCTATCAACAGTTCTTAGCAGCTTTACAGAGGCTTAAGGCAACATTCAAGCAATCTGTGATATGACAAGATTCCTCAGATGTTGTCTGATGCAATTTGTTTGTGGGCTTTGGTGTAGCAGCAGGTGGTAGGAGCAGGCTCCTGGCTGGTGTGTTTTGTGCACTAGCATGCTGCAGAGTGGTGAAACATCAGTCATGGTCTGGTTTTCCAGCTTGCTCTTCTGGGAAGGCCTTCAGAATTATCTCCAAAGGATAACCTCAGGATTCATCCTGGCTCTGATAGACACTCTTCAGCAAGCTTCCTGTGTTGTGACCTTGATTTCTGATTGTTTCTCCCTTAAGCAGAAAATAAGAATGATTTGTTAGGCTGCAGCACTCAAGGGAGTGCCTCTTAGAAGGCAGACTTCATGTGTAAACCAGAGGATCCTCAACTGAAAAGGCTATTCCACTGCTCTGGAAATTTCAGTATAGCTGAAATTATATTCTGGGTCTAGGCTGTTGGAATGAAGAAATAAACTCCCAAAGGAAGATGCTGGCTCAGTTTAAGGCCTGTTTGAAGCACTAGGAAGGCAAGTTGGGTCTTCATTGAACTAGGTCTCCTGTAAATGATGCCTCACATGGCAAGCTCAGAAACCTCAACAGCTCTCTGATCCAAGGCTTAGGAAAGAGATCATAAGGCTAGACTCTTAAGAGCTAATGTTCCACAGTCCTGTGGAGGCACAGGATAACAAAGAGAACTATTAGAGTTGTTGCTACCTTCTAAATGACATAATAGGCTTTGGCTTGGTGGGCTCCAAGTAAACAGATAGTGGAAGAAGGATGTTCCTTTCAAGAAGAGAATTCCCAAATACCTCTAGTGTGAGCTCCAATAATCCTTTCTTCAGACTTCAGTCTAACAAGCCCTTTTCTTTCCTGTACTTGGAAGGGAAGGCTTGTTACAGTGATGTGCAGGTAGTGTCAAGTCTGTCATGCTTGGCCATATGTGCTGTTCCTGAAGGTAGTGGTGTAGTGCAGTGTAGTTCTTGTTAACAGCTGATGTTCAGTCTAGCTTCATTAAACCTACCTGACCAAGGCTTATACTTTGAATTCTGTTGCAGCTGAGGTCTGTATCTGTAGACCTGAATGTTGATCCTTCTCTCCAAATTGATATACCTGATGCCCTAAGTGAAAAGGACAGAGTGAAGTTCACTGTGCATACTAAGGTAAGGTCATGAGGAAAAAGAGGTTATGCAAGTAAATGTGTATTTGCAGTACACCTACCTGTACAGATGGGTTTGGCAATGAAGGAAGTATAATTAGATGGAGGTTTTCCACTTAAAGGTGGCTTGAAGATGTATATATAAAACTTCAGATTCCCTAAGACTTGAACACTCCAAACAGAGACAAGGTTAGCTGATCATTAAGTTGGCTTTGCTAAGGAATCCTAGCTAGACACCAGAAGGTTGGGGATAAGAAAGCAGCTACTGGGAGACATCACAAAATAAACTGCATTAGTGCTGTTCCACAATAGTGCTTTTTATCTAACAGTCTTAGTGGTACGGCGCTTGAGGGAGTGCTGGCTCAGCGAAAAGGGAGTGGGCAAGGCTCTTACTAGACAGAAAACTTCCTTTGGAAATGGACAGAGCTGTTTCTAAAAGCACTGATTTACAAAACAGTAGGGGCTTTATATATATCTTCTCTTCCAGACTACGCTGCCAGCTTTTCAAAGCGCTGAGTTTTCAGTTACACGGCAGCATGAAGACTTTGTTTGGTTGCATGATACGCTCACTGAAACTGAAGAGTATGCAGGTCTCATTGTAAGTACTTCCTAATTCTAACTGAAAAACTGTAGCAGTCTAAAGTACATACTAGTAAAGGTGTGAAGTATGTTTTATCAATGCTAATAATGTGTCATGGCTTGGGTATTCTGTATGCTTCCTGTTTCCTTAATTCCCAAACAACTTGAGTGGTGTGGCATTTATGTTAACTTTGCATATAGCTTGGAGCAGCAAAAAAGACTTGATGTTCTGAGAGTCCTTGACTCCATAGTTGTATTGATATCTGCCTGAAGATGACAGTGAAATAATCTATTAAATATTGTCTGTCTTTCCTATCATGATTCTTTAGGAGGCCTCGAGGGCCACAGAAGATGGTTGGCTATGGGGTGGATTATAGAGGCTGTTCTTCTGGGTTGGTTTCCCTCCTGTGGCAGGGGTAGCATAGAACTGGGAGGGGCAAACAGGGACCTAGATGTCAATATGCCTCTAGGATTCCTGGTTCATGCATTCTTTGCCACGCTTTTCCATGATGAGGCAAAAGAGCCTCCTTCCAGAGAAGGCTAGAAGTAAGGTTTGGAAAACATTATTTGCTAGTATTTCTCACTAACCATTTCCTTGGCTAGATACCTCCAGCACCTTCAAAGCCTGACTTTGATGGTCCCAGAGAGAAGATGCAGAAGCTAGGGGAAGGAGAAGTGTCTATGACAAAAGAAGAATTTGCCAAAATGAAGCAAGAACTAGAAGCGTAAGTAAAATGACTCTACTGCCAAAAGCTGCACTTAGAGAAGCGTCCTAGGAGAGCAACTTTATTTTGTTTGGTAATCACTGATCTTGAGTGTGACTGATTTGATGAGTGTCTTGAAAATCCTGGAGCTGAGGACTTGACAAAAGTTTCTTTCAACAGGAAAAGTTCCTGGCTACAGAGATTGAAAATAGCTTCACTATCACTAGCTAGCTATTTCAGAAGCCTGCTGTTGAGTATTTTCACTGGATAACCTAAAGTAATTCTTGTATATTGAAGAAGGTGGTACAAGAGAGGATCTCAATCTGTTCTTTCCTTTCAGTGAATACCTCGCTGTCTTCAAGAAGACTGTATCATCACATGAAATTTTCCTTCAGCGGATTTCTTCTCATCCTGTGCTCAGCAAAGATCGCAATTTTCATGTTTTCCTGGAGTATGACCAAGATGTAAGACTTCTCTATTTTTTCCCCTCTGCTTTCCAAGTGAGGCAAATTGTTAGGACTGCTGTTGGTTTTTTTGACTGGGCACAGTCAAAATGTTATGTGAATCTATAAGCAACATTAACAAGTAGATATTGCAAGTACTTATGTGAGATGAAAGTCTGACCTTTAGACCTTCTCCTGTTATAAATCTCAGTGTTCCTAAATCCTTGTCAAATTGGTTAGGAAGCCAACTTTGCATGTCTTTATCTTGGGAACAAGCATGGTTCAGGTGTACCTGTGCTGTGTTGCATAGTCCGAAAACTGAAGAATGGAGGTGTATTAAAGTTAGCCCTGCATCTCTTTTATCACACCTAATTATGAGTGCTGGATGCTTATCCAAGATGTATGTCCTCATTTCAGCTAGGACAGACTTAATTTTCTTGTGGCAGCAGCGAGGGAGAGCAAGAAAGGGACTGGGCTGGGGGAGGTTGCATACGGGGCGCCTGGGTTGTATTCCACATTGTTACTCGGGGGTGGAAGTAAGGGATTCTCACTTAGTGGAAAAAAGGGGGCATTGACTTGGGGCTGGTAGCAAAAAGGACCGTGTGGAGAGTCCGTGGCCATTTTCATCTGTCTTGGGCCATGTGGGGCCTTGGTCACTGAGCACCTTGTTTGTATGTAAAATTTACATACAAACCCTCTTCTTGCATACCTTTTGTTATTAACATTATAACATTATTTCACTGCCGCTTTTCAAGTAAATTTTTCCTATCTCAATTCAAAAAATCTCTGGTTTTAATCTCCCTCTCACCAGGAGAGGTTTTGGGGGGCGGAAAGGGAACAGCTTGACTGGGATTTAATTTTCTAGCTGTTTTTTAAAACCAGCACAATATGTAAGGAAGAACCGAGCTGTTTCTGGGAATGGCAAGAACTCCGTGGCACAGGATAATTGAACTACTTCTAGCCAAGCTTTTTGTTACATATTATATTTCTTATGCTGTTATTGTGGAGGGTTTGAAATCAACCTGCTCTGACATATGCTAGGTATAAATGATGTTACTACATTTCAAGAGTCAAAACAGTCACTTTTTTCACCACTGGTGATAACTTAAAAGCTATTTTTGCCTCTCTGTTGCAGCTGAGTGTTCGGAGGAAAAACACTAAAGAGATGTTTGGTGGCTTTTTAAAAAGTGTGGTAAAGAGTGCTGATGAGGTCCTCTTCTCTGGAGTCAAGGTAAGGTTGTTGGTTTACCTTTTACTTACCCCAATCTTGATTGTTTTGTGCTTTGTGCTCCAGGGAAGTTACTCGTGTGCTTCAGGCTTGATGCGCACGAGGCTCAGTTACTAATGTCAGCCTGCCTTGTTACTGCTGTCTCCTAGCCTGTATTAATTTTGACTTCTCTAAAAATAAGATATTGGAGCCATAGGCTGTTAAATTTCAGTGTATACTTCAGTTTCCTGGTGGATGCAAAAGAGTTGCTCTAATATCTTATTCTGCTGGGGAGGAAGGAATTACACCTTCAGCAAACGTGCTTGTGGCTGATATCTACTTTGGAGCTCTAAATTTATGGGTTTCTGCTTGCACTAGACAAGATCAAATACTAAAGATTCCTGTAACTGGTCCAGCTTCAGCTTTTTGTGTTACACTGCCATGGTACCTCTTCCCAATAGGCTTGCTGTCCTAAGCAAATGTTACAAACTGTATCATGTTTAGTGTGGATGAAAGCAACCTTATAAACTGCTACTCCTGAGCTGCTGTATTGCAACAGGCCTAGGAAATGAAATTCCAACAGTTGGTAGCCCTGAGGGCTGTTCAATGGCAGTGGTTGCTTCAGACAGTCTGCATCAGTGAATACTTGAGTGTCAGCTTCATTTTCACCACACAGTGAAAAAGAAACTTGCCAGATGGCTTGCTGTGTTTAAACCCTTGTCTCAGGACCTTGTCTTGAACTCAGTTTTTCAATAGGGATTGGTGGGCCTATGTTCAGATCCAAGCTATGGTTGTTTCTTTGGCCCTTCTCAAAATAGGGAAGCATTTCTCTTCTGCAGAAACTGACTTAACAGGTCATACTCTTTTTCAGGAAGTAGAAGATTTTTTTGAGCAAGAGAAGACTTTTCTTGTGAACTACTACAACAGAATCAAGGATGCATGTGCAAAAGCAGATAAGATGACAAGATCTCATAAAAGTGAATATTTTCAAAGACCTTTGAGAAATCGTGTAGTTTTGCTGATTTCAGCCTGAAAACTTTGTCTTGTTCTTGCAGATGTTGCAGATGATTATATTTATACTTCAGCTTGCTTGAACAGCCTGGCATTGGAAGAACCTACAGTTATCAAAAAGTAAGCAATTCTAACTGTTCATAAACATATCCTGAGTCTGGGAATACCAAGTTCCTTCTGTAAAATCCAGAGGATTGAGTCATAGCTGGTTTGAGTTTCTTGAATTGCAAGCAAGCAGCATTAAAACTCTTTCCCCTGGCACTCCTGGTGCGGCAGACCTAATGTTATCAACTGCAATTTAAATAATAGTTGATCTCTTGCCAGTTGTGCCCTAGAGCAGAATTGTGCTGGTTGTCAAAGCTCCTTCTTAGCAGAAATTTCCTTGCGTTTTTTCAGGTCACAAACTCTCAGAGACTATTGGAGAAAAGGTTTATGCATGTGTGTTCTGATGTGCTGTTAAATATAACCACAGCTTACACTAAGTCTGTACTATCTTCTGGACCTTTGCAGTTCCAGAATAGTTGGGAATTTTTAAGCTGTAGAAACCTAGTTACCTATTCTGAGGTGAATTCTTCCACCTCTCAACTTTGCTGTCAATTTACCAAGACCTTGTTAAAACAATGTATCGCTGAGGAAACAAGCTGGTTCATCCCTCTTGGAGGATAGCAGCAGGGAAATTCTCCATAAGACCTTTATGCTCTTAAGGTCACCAGTTTTACTTCAAATGATGTCTAAGTGGTCAACTGTTAGGCTGGAATCCAGCACATTGAACCTTTTGTCCAGGTCTTTGTCTAGACCCAAGTTCTTTTCAAGTGCTTGTCTGGATCTGTATGCAGGAGAAAACTCCATCCTTGAGCTTTTTGGTCTCCTGCCAATTGATCCTGGCATTTTTCAGACTAAGAAGTATCTAAGCCTTACTTATGCTTCTTTTTTCCCTTCCCCCAGGTACTTGTTGAAAGTTGCAGAGCTCTTTGAGAAACTCAGGGTAAGGGGAGCTTTGGCAGGGGGGTGGGGTAGGTGGAAAGAATATGTATGTTGCTGTTACCTGTTCCATACCAACTATTTTTATTTCTTCTGCAGAAGGTAGAGAGCAGAGTTTCGTCTGATGAAGACTTAAAGCTCTCTGAACTGTTGAGATACTACATGCTCAATATAGAAGCTGCTAAGGTGAGAACAGCTTTCTTTTTGAAGCTTAGTTTTGTTATAAACATCATGACTCACACATGGTATTCTTTAAGAAGACAGGAAGGTGGACCCTTGTTTTGCCTAAGAAACCTGACACTCTTGAACCACAGGAGAATTATAGAAGCTATATATTAGCTGGAGTCCAGCCACTTACAGAAGATCTTGGACCAGGTTTTTTTTTTTTTTTTTTTTGGCATGTAGTGGGAGAACTCTTTTTAAATTTCTGTAAGTTAGAGCAAACTCAATTTAAGTCTGCAGCAGCATTCTTTCCCATCCCCTGCCTGAGTACTCATGGACTTGTCATAAAATCAATGATGACTAATTAGTAGTTGGGATTTCCTTCAGGGTTTTTAAAGTACCTTAGCACAAATATGCTGTAACATGCGAAGGCTATTGGAACCTGGACTTCCAAGAGGGCTTTTGTAGATTGATTGACTGCAAAAGCTTTGCCAGCAACTCTTTTCAATCAATAGTTCATTTGGCAAGGGGATGTCTACGTTGAAAAAAGTTATCTAGGTATAACTTATTGGGCATGTTCATCTAGTGTCTTACCTTTAATGTCAGAAATCCTTGAACATTCACTACAGGCTCCCCCTGTGTGGTCTACTGTTATTTAGATATTAATACTGCACTGCTGCTAGATTAGAAAGAAATTGACTCAGACCTGTACTACTTCATACGTCCAGGTTAGTATAGTGCTTCAGTCAAACTGTCAGATGTCCAACAAATTAAATATCTACCAGTAGTAGACTGAGGGAATTCAGAAAATGCTATTCCTCCTTAGTGGAGGAACTTACCTTGTAGCAGGATAAACTACTTTAAGGGAAAAAAACTATGCCTAGAGCAGCCCTCAGAATTCCTTGATTAAGGCATAAGTGGCTGTCCTGAAAACTTAGTGCTGCACTGGTGAAAGGCTCCTATTGCTATGCCAAGAGTGTGGCAGGCTATAATAGCTTATTGAAGGAAGCAGAATCTGGTGCTGAAAGAAATGAAACCTCCTGCTGCTAAGGTAGCTGTAACCTCAGTTTGGGAAGTAGTCCTCTTAAGGCTTTGGTGTCTTATTTCTGTCTACATTCAGGATCTTCTGTACAGACGAACAAGGGCTCTTGTTGATTATGAAAACTCGAACAAAGCTCTAGATAAAGCCAGACTAAAGAGCAAGGATGTTGGGCTGGCTGAGGCGCATCAACAGGATTGTTGTCAGAAGTTTGAAAAGATTTCAGAATCTGCAAAACAAGGTAAAACTGGCTTTGCTGTATCTATGCTTAAAAGGAGATCTTAGTGCAATCCGGGTCTGTATCTGACCTGCAACTGCTGCAGGCTTCTGAACACTCTCCTGAAGAGAATAGTACCTTGCAGGGCAGTACAGATGCCTGTAAAACTAACACAGCTAAACATTTTTTAACACCATTCTTTGTAACGGAACAGTGTCATTACTAGACCAACCTTTTTTATAAGCCCCTAGTATTTGCTTTCTAGGTTGAAATGTTGCTCTTGGCCTCCACCTGAAGGTAACTATTCAGGCTTCTAATTGTCTCAGTTAGAACTGTGCAAATTTGCTCTGTCACAGTACAGCTGAGTGACTTATGCAGAGTTTCAAACACGGTTCTTCATAGAGGAATACATATATGGACAATATAAAGCAGAGGAAACATGCTTTCTTGGCACACGTGCTCTTTCCTTGGTGTATCTGGCTTTTAAATGCTCTGTTCTCGCAGAGCTTGTGTGGCTTATTACCATTTTACTCCGATTGTCTTCCTACAAAGCTTTTCTCTCTTAGGTTGCCTGTTTCCTCACCAAGATGTTGATGTCATATGATGAATGCACCTCTGTCTAGAAAACAGCAATTTTGTCAAATACTGTAACTAGAGCTGCATAACAGAATTCATGAAACATAAGGGGCATTACTGTCATACTTTCTATATGTCTTACCTTTGTTCTTCTCTACAGAACTGATGAGCTTCAAGCAGAAGAGAATAACAGCATTCCGCAAAAATTTAATTGAAATGGCAGAACTGGAAATAAAACATGCAAAGGTGTGTTCTTTTTGGAATTTAACAGGCATTGGTTCAGAGCAGTAAGTACTGTGTAACTTGAACACTTTGCTGGGTTCTCTTTAAAACTAGGAAGTGTGAAATAGAACAGCTAGGCTCTTCAGCTGAGATCTTAAGAGGAGAAGCTGTAGGCTTAGTGCATAGGAAGAAAAAATGCTGACAATATCTGTCCCATGCAGAAAGTCTGCATTCAATCTGTCACTCCTAGGACACCAGCCTACTTGAGTAAGTGAGAAGTCTCAGTTTTGCTGGTAGTACACAACAGGTCACCTGACTTCCCATCAGGCAGCCTCTTCTGTGGGTTTGACTGTGTCTGGAGGCAGCTGCTGCTTCCAGTGCTCCTGAGTGCTGTAAGAGCACATCCTGCAGCTTGTGATCCAGCTGTTGATCTTTGTCACTTGGCTTGTCACTGAAAGGGGACGGTGATTTTGTAGTAGCCTTTACCAAGCTTCACTGAGCAGGCTTAAACGTTGCTGCAGGGACCACACCATGCGCTGCCAGCTTAATCTAGGGAAGTATACACAAATTATGGGGTTTGTTAACTTAGTGTAGGGAACAAAGCAGGAAGAAGTAACTCTGCATCCTCAGCTTCTTTTGAAGAATGAAAGTCTAATGTCTCACTCCCTAAGAGTACTGGACTTTACCACAGGTAGCTACTTCAGTGCTGAACTGGAATGTGACACAAACGGCTTGAAACTACTGCTCAGTTTGGCCCACTTTTAAAGCTTACTGCTGCCTCTTGCCCCTCTCCTTATCACAAACTGAGTCATGGTTGAAGATCTTCAGGAAGAGGTAGATTGCAAACTATCATCTGGGTTTGATTTTTTTTTTTTTTTTTTTACTGCTTGAATGTTTGTCTTTGCAAGTAGAAGATCTTTAGAATTGGCACAGGCTACAGAATCCTGGGATGGACCTACTATTTTGGAAGGAACTTCATTATGAAAGGCAGGATTTAAATTATTAATTATACTCATCTGAAATTATTCTCTTCCTTTCCAGAATAATGTTTCTCTCCTGCAAAGCTGTATTGACTTGTTCAAGAGCTAAGGCGCCTTAATCTGAAAATGTGATAAAAGCATCAATTGCACTCAATGGCCAGGGGAAACTTATTAGCTTGACTACATTAGCTTAAAATAAATATTGTCACTGAGATTCGGTTCGACTAATACTTAAATATATTGATAGCAATACATTGACTTTATTGGTATAAATGAGAGCTGAATTATGTATGAATTGTCTGGATGTAGCTAACATCCTGTTGCCTGATAACTCAAAATGAGTCAAATGTAAGAAATTAATTTGCTGTTGACTGACTTCATCTAGCAGAAAAAGTGTACTGTGAACTCCTTTTTTTTTTTTTTTTTTCAGTATAATTATCTGCCTCTTCATGGCCCTGATATATTTAAAACTTGCAAGTGGAAGTGACTTAAGTGTAGTAATTTTATAAAGTAAATACCTTAACATTCCACTTCCCAGACCGATTTCTACTACAGTATATTTCTATAAATACATTCACTATTTGTACACTTGGGCAATACAGCAAATAAAGATGTCTGATACAACAAGCTGTTGTAGTATGGCAAGAATTTGTGTGGGATCTAAAGTGACAAAACAGGCTTCAGACACAGAACTATCAGAAATTACTCATCAATTGGAGCTCTTCAGATAACTAGAGATAAATATTTGACACAATAGGATTGTTCTTAGAATGAATGTTGACATGAAATGTGTGGACTTGCAGTTATGTTGCTGTTTGAGTGGGTGTCTGCAGCTTTTACTTCCAATACGCTGCACATGAGGGAACCAAGTCTTTCAAGAGCACTGATATGTATGGATAGCTTGAACTCCTTCACATTGACAAAAGGTGAAGTATTGTATAGTAATCTTTACACCTCCTGCTAGCACCAAAGAGGCTCTTTAAAACTTCAGGGCTTCTGGAAGCACAGCCCTAGACAGTCATCTGTAAGATAAATCTCTTGAAGTGTTGCATGGCCAAATGGGTGCACACTGCCACAGCGGAGGCAGCTCAGGCTGTAAACCCCAGGGTCTTCTTTTGACAGTTTACTATCATTTGCATATGTGGATATAGGTCAGTGAGTCATATCCTTCTAAAGGCAACTTTTTGAGTTCGATGAGTGTCTCAGCCTTGCTTAATTTCATGTGACTAAACTTCTAATCATGCTGAAAGTAGGCTCTCTGCTTGTGCTCTGGTCAGACTGCCTGAAGCAGCTTCAACCAGAGAAGCTCTGAGAATGGGCACCTCAGTGGCAGTATCTAAGGATTGTTCAGTAGTTTACTTTCCTCTGACCTACTGCTTTTTCTTTTTGGTATCCCATAAATACTGAGCAGCTCTTACCAGCTACACCATCCTGCAGCAGTCTAGCTGAAAAATGCCTGAAGTGTCTCCTTTTACCTTTTTTGACAGGAACAGTTTCAACCTGTGGTTGCTTGCCATAAGCTCATGGCTTGTGCATGTGTAACCTCTATATAGCTGATAGCTGACAGATCTCTTATAAGCTCCTAGCCACTTGTCCTGGGGCAATTACTGGTCCCAAACTGAATGATTTATGCTGGCAAAACTTTGGCTTCTCCTAAAGAGGCACGCTGTGCCTCACACTCTCACTTCTGGCTGCTTCACCCTAGGCTCTCCTGGTATGCCAGCTGTGCCAGGATGAGTTTCTCCTAGTGTGCTGTGACTATTGGGTGTCATGGTTGCTTCATGTCCTTTTGCACTTACTGCCTATTACATGGGAGAAGTAGCACCTTGTTTATGCTGCTTTTCAGTAAAATACTGTTCTAGGCTGGGTCTTTCTGAACCAACTTCAGTAGCTGGGTGGTCTCTGAATCAGTCAGTAGCGTATGCACCTAATTGTCTTCAACAGAAGAGGCTGAGCTCTAAGTTTATCCCAAGCTATTTCAACTTGGTTCAAAAGCTTTTCTTACTCTTCCCAGAGAAAGGCTGCACCTGTTTTTCACATGGCAAGCAACACTTTGTCCCTATTCCAGAAGCAGTCCAGGTTATGGTGGGCTTCATGCGCTGCCATTAACAGTGTGTTTAAAGCTAAGTGAGACACCCTTTTTCTCTTCGAAATATCCTTTTAGAGCTTAGTCATGAGATGTTTGTTCTTGTATGGTTTGCACTCTAAATTCTTGACATATCTCAGTTAAGTATTAGTCTGAACAGATTGAAAGTATGTAAAATACTTGGAGTGGATGTAATAATGGCTTTATACTGATATTGTAGTTATTGTAGGTATAGGTAATTTACAATAACTGCAAGAAACAGTAGCTCTAAAGCAGTCTGTGACAATATACCACTGTTGCTCTGAAGGAAGCTGTTGTGTGTCAGCTATTGCTAGCAGAGTGCATTGCAGTTAGCTTCAGTGTGTTAATTTAGAAAATTAACCAGTGCAGATAACACTTCTGGAGGCCAGTGGGTGGCAGGCTGTAACAGCCACTGGTAACCTACTCTCGATGTTTACCCTAAGACTGAGTTGGAAGGAAGTCCTGGAAAGGCTGCTGCCTACGTGTTTCTTAAGTGGTAGCTGGACATGTGTTGATATATAAGAGAAATTAGCTGCCTATATAGGCTGTCTGCTCATAAGGAAGGACAGAAATCTTCCTTTAACTAATGTAATATCACTGGACCCAACTTTTCTTATAGCAGGGCCTTGAATAAAGCCTTAGCAGAACAAAAATCAGCATGGGCAGATCAGTGTGATAAGACAGGTTATCATCAATATGAAAGTATGCTTTTTTTTTTTTTTTTTTTTAGAAATATTGCTGAGATTTAATTTAAAAGGCTAGTTGGGGTGGATGAGAGCAGAGTTTCACAGATGTCTCAAAGGTTGACTAGTGTACATTTACTGATCCCATCTCTAAAGCAGCATACCTTTACAAGCCTGTTGCTCTAATTTATGGGTTGCAAGTTGGCTTTTGAGATCGGGCATAAGCCTTGTCATTCTGGTGGTAACTGATGTGAAGAGCCACACCACAGATGTCAGTTCTTCTTCTGTTTGAATGAGGTCAGAGGAAAATCTACTATTTGGTCTAGTTTACTAAGGTTTGTTGGACATCCATCTCTGGTGTTGGTGATGAAGGCAGATGCTGCTGTTGTCTAGAGGTCAGCATGCCATGGCCTGCAGCACAAGTGCTTGTGTTAGTTCTGTGCAATCCCTTCCAGCCATGTTCCCTCCAATAAGTAGCAGGTCTCTGCTAAGCCAGCATGCCTTGCCTGAAATGGTCTAGGGGTTCTCCCAGTAGCAGCACAGAAGGTACAAATCTCCATCCTGGAGGTACTGTCTTTAACATAGCTGGTAGCAGAGGGGCATCCCACTGCACTTTGGTGCTATGCTTGGGCCCTGTGTTACAGGAAATGGCACAGAGAAACTGCCCTCCCAGGGAGAATGCTCCTGCTGGCATGCAGCTGCTGGGCTGTAGAGGGTGTTAGAGCATACAGTGCTCCCTTCTCCACAGGGTAAGTTTGGAGTCTAGCTTTTTCTCTTCCATCTTGGGGAGAAGAAGATACCTTGTCCTCCCAACAGAAGCATGGATCTTGAGGAATCATTTCTGTGCTCAGCATTAGAGAGTAAGGAGATGATTTGTGTCTCTGGACAGCAGCAGCATATATCAACTTTCAGAGAAGCAGTGATGACTGTTATGATGGTTCAGGCAAGATGGGCTAGAACCAAGTCCTTGGGTGCTGCAGGTATCTGGCTTTCTGTCTCCAGTGGAGCAGAGCTAGCAGTTAAGATGGGCACAGAGCAATAGATCTGGGTTGCAGTGCAAACCCAGGAGAGAGAGCAGCAGCAGGATTAGCTGGATGCAGAAGGCTGCAGTCTTGGTATGATGCTTGTAGTGGGTCAGGTGTACTAAAATGAGAGCATTTTTGAGGTGAGTGAAACAGGTGTTGATTGTACTTAGGGCATTGGCAGTATCTGGATATTGAAAAACTGAAGATGGGAAACCAACCCGATCACATAAGAGAGGCTCATAAATGTGTCCTGTTGCACAAAACTGTGATTCCAGGCAGTAGAATAAAACAGGTTTGTAGCCATAGAAAGGGAATGATTAAGGATCGAGTGTACTTCAAGAAAGAATTGGTTTGCCCTGCTTTATGCAAGTCCTTGGTTCTAGGAAGACACATCACTGATGCAAAATAAAGAATATTTTGTGTGCCTTTGAGATACAGAAAGCCTGGAAGAGCTGTGGGTCTGTACTGTTTATGCTAGTTGCTGCTTGGTCTGTGCTTCCCGTAGTGGTTCTGCAGCTAAGACTGGCTTTACAAGCCTGAGAAACTCTGCTAACACTCTGGCCAGACTGGGGGCAGAAATTCAGCTGCTATCCAAATAATCATTGGGATGATTACGGATGTTTTAATTAGAAATTCCCATGACTAGTTGTTTTGGGGGTTTTCTTTATTTGTTTTTGTTTTTCACATGCTCCCAGTTTATTCTGCTCCTCTCCATTCCACCCTGTTTCTTTTGGACTGCACACTCTGTAGGAGAGCTCTGATTTGAGGTCCTGCCTTGTCCCGCACTTCTGATAGCAAGTGTGAATTTCTCAAAACATCGAGTTGGGAAAGTTTTCTCAACAGGTTTTGATAGTTTCTCACTTGTTATCTCCTTTGAAAGATTGGGAGAAACTGCTTATTTATTCTGTGAAGCAGAGAGCTCTGCAGAATTCCCATTCTTGGATGTAATTTTCAGTACTTTCCTGCTCTCCCTGCACTTAATGCTATGGTTGAGAGCACAGCTATGAGTTATTTTAATTTGTACTCCTAAACACCTGTGTCATCTCTTGGTGACAATGGAATATCTGAAATGGATTTGAAAGATGTCTATTTGCAGCTCACTAGTCACTAGTGAAGGAGTGTAGGCACTGGTAATCCATTTTAATCCTTCATATTGTTGCCTGGTTTCATCTTTGGACCTGCAGCTCACTGTTTCCCAAAAATTATGGTTCATCTGCTATCAAAATGCTGTCGAGGGGCTGGATTATGGTGTAGGCTCAGCCTTGCTTTTTGTTTACTCTTAAACATTACAAAGCCAGTGAGAAGGCCCAGCTGACATCAGAGTTCAGCTCAGCTGGGTTTTTGTGCTTGCATGCTAAAAATAATTCCTGACAGGAATGCTTTGTAACTTAAATATACAAGTAGGAACAGTGTCTGTTTTACAGGGGAGGGGATTCAGGTAGTGTGTAGAAAAGGTGACTTTCCTGTCATTCCACATGGAGTTTTTCTCAGAGCTGGGGATTTAACTTTAATCTGAAATTCCAATCCAGGGCTCCTGCTGTCTCAGTCAGGTGCTATTGAAAGCGATCGAATGAGTGCTTGTGATTTTTAGTTTGGCTGTCCCTTGGCTGTGGTTTACTGCTCTTCTGTGGAGACGTAACTGCCAGTGTTACTGTTCTGCCTTTGCTCCAGTGCAGTAAAACGTGTAGTTTTAAATGACTTTTAAGTGCTCTCTTCTGTGGATCTGTTTTACTTGGCAGTAGAATTGCAAGGTCACTTTCTGCAAGAGAGGATGGTAAAATCCTAGGCAGGTAGAAATGCATTCTGAGAGCTGCTGTGTTGGCACTTTGGCTTCTTGTCAACACTCAAAGGTGGAGTGCAATGGCCGGATCGCATGAAGCACCTTAACTTCTTTTAGGTAAGACTGTAGAAGTCTTCCCTATCAGTTAAAAGATTCTCATATCTTTTTTGTTCCTTGTGTTTAATCTTGCTTTGCTGTTACTCAGAAACTTTCCTAAGCCTGTTCTGTGGGGGAAAATGCCCTTGAGAGTCTGACTCGTTGATATAAAATAAAAGTAAAAAAGAACTTTAAGATTCCTGTTTAATGCTTTGAAAACAATGTACTGCTTTATTATGTCTGGTGTAGTTAGGATCAACTTTGTTCTGCTCCCTCTCTAAGGGATTTTAAAAGAAAAAAGTAGAAAGAAGAAAGCCTGACTCTGAAACAGCACAGGTTTAGATGGCGCCTGTGGCTCAGCTCGAAAATTTACCTCAGGTTTAGTATAATTTAGTCAGGGGCTATTTTGTACTTGTTACATCCCTTGGGCTGGTCCTGATGTTCATGTGGCCTCGAGCCAAGCTGATGCAACTCACTAAAATGGTATGAGATGGGCTAAAACAGAGGTGGGCCAAAACCAAAAAAAGGCTTTTTGCCAAGTCAGTGCACTGAATTTGTGTTCCTGGAGCTGAGAAGCATGCAGACCTGCGCAAGGGTGACTCAGAGGGGGAGCAGAGGGGACACATTGCTGGGGACACTTAGCTTAGCTCAGGTTTGGAACTGTTGGACCAGCACTGGTCCAGTGAGTGCTTCCCTTTCAGGAAAGAGTGGCAGTCATTACTTCTAAACCTGCAGCAGGAAGACCTAGGACATCTAAATCCGGGGCTGTCTGCGTGACAGGGACTGTCTTTGAACTGAGAACTGTTACTTATTGGAAAAGGCAACAAGCTTGTCCTTTGGAAGGTAGATAGACAGCTCTTACTGGAAGGTGCTGGTGGTTAGTGACTTCTTCAGAAAGACTTATATCACTAGTGATTGAGAAATTTCCCTTGCATGGGCAGTGCAGCACTGGAGATTTACCCCCACTCACAAACCTTTTAAGGAGGGTAGCAGAGTGGATTTGGACCATGGGTGTGGAAAACATCAGCAAGTTAAAGCTGGAAGCTAACAGGCAGTGCCACTTTAAAATTTTTCATTCTGCTCTGGAGATTACTGGCACAGCCTCCTTCAGTAAATGCGAGGTTGTTGCCATGGAGGACAGGAAATCCCTAGTCTGCACAGAGTAAGAAAACATTGGAAACTGTCCTACTGAAAAGCACAGCTGCCTCTGTGCTCAGAGAAGCGAGCTTGCTTCTATGGGGTGTTTTCCAAAGGCCTCTATTTTTGTCTGCTAATCTTTGCACATATTTGCTCTGTTTCTTAGTGGGCTGCTTGTGGGTTTAAGAAGAGTTGGACAAAGGAAGTGGGAGCATATGGTTAGGACTAGTTTTAAATGCCCTGATTAATGGGAGAAGCAGGAATGACTTTCATTTGGAAGTAAGATACTTTGCAAACTTTTGGTATATGCCTCTTCTTTTAACTCCACAGCTTCTCTTATTCCTGTTTCCCTCTACTGTTTGCAGATGTATTTCTCTGCCTTTTCTTCCCTTGGGCCTCTTAGAGCAGCAGGCCTCTGCTGTGCTGGGTCTGTGTTCTCTACCTGGTAATCTTTAATATATCCTGGCTGCTCTTGCTGGAGGTGGAAACACCAGTTTGGGCCATGTATGGAGATCTAGCAGCTGGCCAGCTGTTCCTGCAAATACCTAGATGCTTAGAGCTGGTCTGCCCTTATGAGATGGGAAAGAGGTAAGACTTGAGGAAGATTTTTCAGGACATGTTGGTGCCATCTTTCCACTGCAAGCTCTGCAAGAGGATCCAGTTCCCCCAGGACCTGAGACCAGACAAGCCTGTGGTGGGTTAAACAGCTTTGTCAGGCCATCACTGGTAACATCATCAAGCTATATAAAGGCTAAGCCATGTCTGACTCAGCAAGCTTTAGCCTCTGCTTGGCAATGTTTCCCAGGCCAAATTTTTGAGCTGACACTTATGAAGCTGAACTTGTTTCAAGGCTCCGGAGGATATTCCTGCAAGCAGTGTTCTGGGAGATGTTCTGGCTGGAGAGAAAAGGGAGTTGTGGTCTTCAGTTTCTCATTGTACACCAGTCATTGCTTTCAACATGATGTGGTACTTTAAGTTCAACTGAGCTATGTTGTTCCTAAAGCTGTGTGCTGTTAAATCAACAGCAAGGTCTCTGGGGATACCTCTTAAAATTGCTCATAGGGATGTTGTGGGTGAATTTAAGGTACCTTTAGCACCCAGTGTGATGGGAACAGTGTCAAAATCCCAGAACTCCTGGATCCTTCCTGAAGTTACTCCAGGATTTCCCTTGCAACTGTTCCTGGACTTGCCACAGTCTAGCTTTTATGCAGCACAGAATGTTCAAACAACTCTTGCACTGTTTCTTCTCATGTTGGGAGGCTACCTTCTGACGTAACCTGGCATCACTGTGTTGACTTGCATGAACGCAAGGCTGATTTACACTGACAAGGCTCTCTGGCTGTGTTTGCCTAGCCCTGAATATGGCAGATTATGACATCTCTCTGGAGTCAACATGCGGCAACAATGACGGTCTGATCCACGTCTTCCTTTTATGAGCGACCACAAAGTGCCACGTCCTCCTTTCTATCACCAGCCCTCCCTAGGTATATTTGCACAAGTGAAGTCCCACCCTCTATATTGCTTTATGTTCCCATCAGTAGCTGATAGTGTGTGTTTTAAATGTCTTTGCCTTGATGTGAGGTTGTATTTGCCTCTACCTCTGTGAGGCTGGGCTTTTTAGACTTCACATCCATCTGTTGCAGAAAGCCTGCTTAAGCCTGGGTCTGGCATTCTCAGTCTGGACTGGCACTGTTTGGCCCAGTGGTGTAGGGCTTGGCTGGGTTTCTTTAAGGCTGCCCCATTCTCACGGTGTTTCTAGTCCTGTGGTCTATAAAACATGCAAGTTGACATGGAAACCACTTACTGATGTCAACAAGGCAGTGTGAAAAAGAAAACACTGCCTGTACCTCATGTGTGTGCAAAAGGAGGAGCTAAAGCTAATAAATGAAAACAAAAATGGTCTCGCTGGTCTTCAATTTGGTTGTCAATGACAACCATTCTGGCAACTGTGTGTTGCATGGAGCCTGTCTTTTATTTTTTGGAGAACCTGGCAGTCCTTTCTTTAAAAGAAGAGGCCTTGGAACATGGCTCAGGGATAAACAAACATCTCACAATAGACCCTAGGACAGCGTCTTCTTCCTGTGTGGCAAGGACTGGCAAAAAGAACATCCAGAGCTTGGTGTTCTGCAGGAGAAAGGTGGGAGGTGTAGTGCTCCAAAAAAAGGACTGGATGGTTGTGTGTCTGCCCATCCTTTGCATGGATATGTGTGCATATGGATGCATACACCATCTCTTTATGCCAGACACTTGGAGGGGCTCTGGAGAGGGTGACTTCAAAAATCCTTTGGACTGCATTAAATCAGGTGCAAAATGTAATGTGGCATCTGGATGCTCTGTGTGGCTCAGCCTTCGGTAGAGAGGTAGAAGATTTATTTACTGTCTTTGGAACCGTACATGTAATGTTGGTCTGCTTGAGTGAAATGGCAAGCTGGAAAATGTGCACTGAAGAAGGAAACATGATGCTTGGCTGAAAAACTCAGGCAGGATAATTTAGTCTAAAGAAACATAGAAGCCATGTGTTGTGTGAGTACACAAGCCTTAAATTGGCAAAGCTTCCTTGGTGCACACAACACCTGGAGGGAGGTACAATGCAAACAAAACAAACTCTCTGTGGAAGACAAGCATCCCTGTGTCTTAGTGGTGAAATCTTTGTAAATAAACCACCTGGCTCTGTTTGCTTTCAGAGGAGCTAAAAAAGGAGCAAGGACACTGGGAGGACAGGCATCCTGTCTGATAGCTGATGAGAGAGAGATTGCTTTGGTGAAAGATGGAGGTGGTCACATCTTCCTCCCCTCTTTCCTCCCCCAGCTTCATCCATGGCAGGAAGTTTGTAGGAATTATGTTATTGCATATTAGCACTGTGCTATTGAATATTCCTGCTTGGTGTTCAGTAACCCACTCTAAGGCAGTTTGTGCAGATAAGAAGGGGCCTGCAGCGTGGCTTGGGGAGCAGGCACAGCAGATAGCATACCTGTCTCCTTGGCCCTGGAACAATGGATCTGGGATCTTCTGGCAGCTACCCTGTGGGCTGAACAGGTAGAGCACTTCTGGGGACATTGCAGGGGCATAAAAAGGGACCAACTTTTTTGAAAGCACAATAGAGAGAAGGAAATGAGAGCCTTGAGGGCACCTCCTGCCTTCTGTCTGCCTCTGTGTGCACCTCCTGTGCCTACCAAAGCCCCAAGATAAGGCAGTCCTGCAAGGAGGTGTGTTTGCTGGGTGAGTGACTCTGAGCGCCAGGCTGAAATTACTCAATCCTTGTTTAAGTGGCTGTCCTGCAGCTCTGCAAAGTTGTGACGAAGCAGATAGGGTAGAGGTGTGCAGGTGTCTGTCCTGCAGGTAGTTGCAGAGGAGGGGCCAGCATGGCAGTGGTGTGCCATGGGATGCTGGTTCCTCACTGATTTGGCCAGAGGTGTGGCAGTACTCCCTCAGTGTCAGCACTCTCCAGCAGCAGAGTACTGTGACTTTTCAGTGCTGATAGATGGTGTCCCATGCTGTCCCAAGGAGGTGAGGAAGATGCTGTGTCGGACGTGTGTTTGAGCTACTTTGCCTAGGGCATGCCGTGGGGAGTTGGTCAACAAGTCAGTCAGTGCTCTGGGTGGCTCAGTGGATTTGGGAGCAGGTTGAATCCTGCTGAGCTCTATGGAAGAGACATTTTCTGTCCCTGTAATGCACTACATAACATGGATACATCATGGATACTCTGGCTTTACAAAAAGCTGTTTCTCACTCAAAATTCTCAGCTCTCCATTTCCGTGACTGTTGTGTTTGCAGATGAGGAGTGTACACATGCCAGCCACTTGGTTCCCATATGGAGGACAAGGTTGTGTTGCTTGGTAGGAGGAGAGAGTAAAGAAAACCTTTGCTCTGCCCTGAACCTCCCCATGGGCTTCACTGTGGCCTATATCCCTGCCTGGCCACTTGATGAGGCCTCCTATGCCTCCTGGTTGGGCTGTACAGGATGTGTTCTTGCCGTATGGTTTTTGTTGCCACGAGTGAGCAAGTTCAGAAATCTGATACTTGAAAGCAATATCACGGCTGATTTCCTGGAACCAGTAAGGACAGGAATTGGAAAAATAGCTTGGCACGTTTCAGTGAGGTGCTTCTTGTAGTGTAGTTGCAGGCTGGGAAATGAAAAGCAGAAAACCAACCCTGAAACTGCCTCCTCCTTACTTTGATCCAGTTGATCTGTGTAAGAACAGGAGGAATATTCAAGCTTCTTGACTACCTGGACAGGAAAAGACTGAATTTACCTAATGGAGTATCTTTTGGGCATCTGGTAGTGTCTGGGAGATGCTGGTAAGGGGTTCTTGTGGCTGCTCATCTTTCCTGCAGCAGTGTCGGCCTTTCCTGCTGGGGAGCGGGCTTATTGTGGCACCAAAGAGTGATGTGAGGTGTTGTGCTGAGGCTGGTGTGCTGGAGAACCTCGTGTATTGCTAGGGCCTATGAGTGCTTGGCAGGTTAACAGGGTTGGTTTCTCACCCCTACCTCAGCTGTGTTCAGATGAACATCTCAGCTTTAAACCATATGTTTTGAAATCAGCCCAAGAAAAAGTTATTTGCTGCCGAATCTGGGATTTGCCAGGTCTGTTTCTGCAGCAGGCGCACGCCACAGCTACCCTGTCAGCTTCATTTGCTGCCCAGCAGCACCCACAAGCACAATGTCTGGCAGAGCTCCCTCCTTCACCTTGTCTGTAAATATTTGTATCCTTTCCTTGTCAATCAGCAGCCTGATATTTGGACAGAGAGAAGATAACAGATGTTTGGAGAATTCATTTTCTATGCAGCCTATTTCCAGGAGCTGTGTAGGAAGGCTTCTTGGTGGGACTGTGGTGTAATAAAGCAGAGGAAGCAGCATCGATTCCTTCTCCTGTGTGATGCTGTCAAGGGGCATGGTCTCAGCAATGTGCCTCTGGAGCTTTATGGGACACTGAGTTTATCTAGCACTGCTTGCAAAACAAGAGGTCCTTTCAGCTTGAAGCACTAGTGTTTGTGGGCAGCTACAAAGAACAGGACTCTCTGTAAACTAATGACACCTCTAATCTCTCATCTTTTAGTGCTTTCCTGAATCAATCTGGTGACAGGTTTACAGTTTCTTTTTTCTAAGACTCACAATGAGTCTGTAGTAGCCCAATTGCCCAGCAGCAGGACACGGTGGGCAGGCATCTCTTGCCAGCACTCCTGCAGAGCCACGGCTCCTCTGGGATCAACAACATTCCACTGCCAGTGCAGGTTTCTGCTGCCATGTGGAGCAAAGGGAGATGGTGGGGCTCTGATTTGAGCCTCCTTCTGGGATCTCAGCCAACTTAACTTCCTGGGGCCTAGCTTGGCAGTTCCTGCCTGAATACCACCCTCCCTTTGATGTGCAGGGATTCATCAACATTGCCTTGGATCCATAGCAGGAGGGTTTCTGCCCAGCCTTGTCCCATCAGTGGCTGTGTGGTAGACTGGACCAGATGTCTGCTCCAGCTTAAAACCCTCTTCTCTCCTGATGGATCCTTCACCATGCTCCCAAAACCCAGGTGTACCTTGTTCCATCATACCAGAAAAGTGGCTGATAGTTTTTGAACTGAACATGTCTCGATCCCACTCTTAGGGGTGGTAAAAGGGAGAAGGATGGGGAGACAAACCAGGCACAGCGAAAGTCATTAGCTTAACTTCTTCATCTCTAAAGTGCTGTAATTGCTGTAGAAGATGTAATTTGCACCTTTAGGGAACACCTACATGGCAGTCTTTGGACAAAGCTGGTTTGTGGATTGGTGTGTGCACTGCTAATACCACCCTTGCAGCAGCCTGGAGCATGTCAAACATCCCAAGCAGGATGGCTGTTCCCATGCTGATGCTGGGGAAGGCTCTCTGTTACCGCATCCTTCTGAAGCAAAAGGAAGCTTAATGTACTGCTAAGTCTGATAGGGCGTGCTTGACAAGATTTCATTTCCAGCCTTTTTCTTGATGCTGTTCAGGAATACTAGCCCTCTCTCTCCTCAAAAAAAGAAGCTTTTGGGGAAACATTTGCCTAATATTTTTCTTTGCAGCAACACAAGATTGACTAATGCTCCCTTTTCTTGCCTCCTTCTTTATCCACAACACCAGGAGTAAAACAGAACTGATCCAGGCTAAAAATAACCTGGTAAAACTGATGGCTTAGGTGTTGTTGCTGACACCGTATGTAGCCATGGTCAGAGATGTTAGGTGGACTTTCCAAGAAATGCTCTAGGTTTTTGGGTACAGGCATGTTTTGTCTGAAAAGCTTTACAAGGCTGGTATCAGAAGAGTTTTGAGAAACGTGCAGCTGCTTCTGCTGGCACGTCAGCTTCTGAAGGTAATGACAGCATATTTCAGGGCAAGGAAGCACACTGGAATTGGCCCAAATGAGTGTGAATGATGCTCCAGGCAGGTTCTAATGTTGTTTCATTTTCTGATTGTCTTGCTGGGGAGATGTTTGCCCTTGTTAGAGGGGTGTAACACTGTCCCAGAGTCAGAAACTCTTATTTTGACCTAGTGAAGGGGAAGACAGCAGCAGAAGGGGTTAGCCGGCATTAGCCCCCGAGGAGGCAAGAAGGCAGCTGGTGTTTTCACTGGTAAGTTTATGCCTCCTCTACTTGCATGTTTTCACACTGTATATTCCCACTTCCTCAGGAAGTGCTCATTTTTTTGAGTATAATAGCAGTTTTATTAATGGCTTTGCTGGGTTCAGTGGAGAGATATTTGCTTTTTCAGAAATGGTTGTCGCTTTCTTTGCTCAGTGCAGAGCAGCTGATGGCCCTGTCTTGGCAAGTCCAGCCATGGTCTGTCCATATTTTTTGCCTGTCTCAGGGCACTGGAAGGAAGATTTTTTTAAATACTTTCTTTTTTTTTCTTTTAATTCTCCTCATTTCTCACCTTCCTTGTCGGTTCAGCTTGGGGCAACCTGTATGAGGAACTGGCTGTTCTTGTTTGCCTGAATGTAAGGACAAACTGGCCTGTGTGAGAAAGGTCTTGTCTGCACGTCCTGCTATATGAGACAAGGCCAGTCCGTCTGTAGCCTGGTTGCACGTGTGGTTTGGTTCGTAGCCTAGTGAAGCTGGGCAGTGCTCTCCCAGTGACAACTGGGCCATGGCTGAAGGTGGTGGCATGCAGCGGGTTACATGTGTGACTGCTGCAGCGCTGGCTCTTTCAACCACCCCCACGCCAAGGCAGTAAAACCTGCTTGCAAGAAGGGCTGTAGCCTTCATATGATTTAAGGAATGGGTGTTTAGGGCCACAACAGCATGGTGGGGGGCTCAGGGGAATTCCTGCCTCCTCTAACATGGTGGCCACATCTCTGCCTCAGCCAGAGGTTGGTCTCCAGCCAAAGAGAGTATAGAAACCCCTGGAAAGAGCTGGAAGTGATATTGCTGTTCCCTAGAAGGTTATCCTATTCCAGGGGAGAGTCCAGAGTACGCTAGAGGTAATCTTTCCTCCTCTTATTCTCCTTGGTTGCTCTGTGCCCATCCTTGAAAATAGTGGGGACTGGTGAGGTACAAATCTCTTGGCTACTTGCATCTCACATCAGCATGTCAGTGCTTCAGTGTTTACAGGGACTCCTGAAAGGGAAGGGGCTGGGAAAGCCCCTTCCCTCAGCATACTACACTTCAATTCTCTTCAGAGGAGAGAGGCGGGTTTTCCTGAGGACTAGAGGGGAGTTAGGTGCCTGAGCCTGACCAACAGGGACATAATGTCTGCTTCCCTTTGACCTATTTCTGTAGCTCATCCATTTGGTCTGTGATATATTGGGAAAACTAGGCCTGTAGCATGGGTGGATATTAATTTCTGACCTATGTGGGTTTTGCATGTAGCCAGGGATCCATCAGAAATGTGCCTCAATTACAGGTAAGGAGTAAATTGCTGTGTGTTTTCTGCCCTAGTAGGTGTTTAGGTGAATGTGAATGAGTGTTCTTTGACAAATGAAAACACAGTTGATTTCTGGGCTGAAATGCCCTTGGTTTCTTGGGATGTAGTAGCATCTTGCTGTAAGCTGCCACCACCTACCCCCAGCTGTGGCTGTGCCTGAGATCCCTGCAGAAGCATCTGCTGTGCTCCTCCCTGGAGGCAGAAGTATTTCACTGCTGGGCAAAGCAGCTGTGTCATGCTCAGTTCTCCTCCAAAGGCTACCAATTAATTCCTTACAACACAAACCATCTGTTCTCAGTCTCCAAACTCTTGAGATAGGGGCTGTCTTTGCAGTGTGTGCTTGAGCAGTGCTGCAGAAAGGAGTCCTGGCCTTGAGCATGGTGACAAGGAGAATATTAAACTTCTGGTGAAGTGGCTGTGAGTCCTGGTGCTCCTGAAGGCTGATGAAGCTGTCACAGGACATGGCCTGTTCTTGTCCTTTTGACCACCTGCAGAAACCATCACAATTGCAGAAGTATGTCTGGTCAGCTTAGAAGTGTTTTACTCTCCCTTGTGTAGCTGCTGTCCTACCGTTTTGGGTACTGCTAAACCATGCAGGTCTTTTTTCCTACTGTTTTGTTACTGTCGTGTTTTAAGTTCTTAGGCTCTTCTGGAAGCATGTTAGCATGTTAGCATGTAGCTGAGATTAGTCTCTTCATATGTGTGGTCCTCACATAATTGTATTTCAAGGCCCGGCTCTCCAGAATGAAGTGAGGGCAGCAGTGCTGCTCGTCACATGGTGAATCCTGTGCTGCCTCCTGTTCTTTGCAGTGTTTGTTCCCTGAGCTGCAGGCTGTGGTTTCAAAGCTCCTGGTAACAACATCAAAAAATATCCCAGCCCCATGATGCAAGGCAGTAATGACCAATGCAAACTCACTTTTCTGGTTCAGATTCATTAAATACTTTTGGCAGGCTGATGGGAGAGCCTTGTGCCACATCAGGAGCTGCCTGTCTCCATGTCCCGCTAACTGCATGTTGGACAAGATACTGCCTGTTTTCCTGCATAGAGACAACATAAACTCTATTAACCATGGCTAATTGGGTAAAAATTAGATGTTCTGCTCATGCAAAACGGAGATGAAATGTATGCTGTTGAGTGGTTGGAGACCAGTTGTAATCATGTCTCGGTAGACAGTGCTGCTCCATCACTGGGTCTTTTACACTGCTGGGAGTGCAGGTGCAGATGCTGATGTGGCTCAGCTAAGATGTGATAATTCTTTGGGTCCCCATAGTTTTTAACAGTTGAAATCAATTGTTTCTTTCATTGAAAAATTGTTGCTATATGACTTCACTTTGCAGCCTTTCAAATAGGCACGTCTGTCAGACTTAGTTTTCAGTGTTTTATCATGTGGTATTTTCTTTTTATTAAGAGTGAAGCTTTTACCAAAAAAACCCCATCTTAGTCACCATCTCGGTTAAAATAGTACATCTGAAGGTCAGCTTACCTGAAGTCATCTTGGGGAATGTTTTAAGGACAGCATATAAAAAACCCAGCATCCACAGTTGTAAAATTTGAACAGCTTGTGTCATTCTCCAGGCACTGGCAGAGAGAAGATGTGATCTGCTTAGTTTTCATCCTTGACTTTGCCTATATGGATAATTAAATGTCTGTGCATACATGAAACTGGAGTCCCACAACTGGTGCTCTGACCTTCCCTGTGCTCTCCAGCCCAGAGCCTGACATGCCACATCATCCCATGGGAGTGTGAGAAGAGGGCAAGGGAAGCTTTTCGTAATTGTTATGGTCATCAAAAAGTCAGTCCCTGCAGCAAAACTTATCCTAGGGAGCTCGTTGCCAGCTGTGTGGGCAGGCTTAAAGCCTGGGTCATGTGGTGTGGATGCAAATTCAGTACAATTGAAAACTGAGTTAAGCCGGAGGGCTGTTCAGTAAGCCTGTGGAGAACAGCTGTTGTGGCAGCAAGTAAATGAGTGGGAAGGGAAAAACACTCTTGTTTCAGAGAGAGAAGAATCTCTGCCTGGGGCCCTGCTATGTAAGGAGCTGTGGGGCTGCATGTCAGGCTGTGGTTTGTATTGCAGGATCGATATGGGAACAACTGTCTTGGCTATAGACCTGAAAGGATGGAAACCCCCACACTTCTGTTTCCCAGAGTATGTAATATGTATCCAAGAAAGTAGGCAAAGTGATAGTGAGAGGCTCTAATGCCTCCGGAGGAGCAGCTGAGGACTGCTTGGATATCAGAAGGGTTAAGCAGTCTGGACTTGAGGAATGAGCTGTGGTGCTCCTTCTGTGATTCAAAGAGGGAAGAATGTGCTCTCCCTCTCAGATGCTTCCTTCTGTCCAAAAAAGGCTAAATAGGCTTAGTGAAAAACCAGCAGAGGCATTCCTCATGTTCTCTGGAGTAACTGTAAGTAAAAGACCAGATTTAAAGGGCTAGCTTGCAGCAAATTAAATTCAACTCTGAGAGGAATTCACCTTCTGCAGGAAAGCTGGCTGTGGTTTTGTTAAGGAAGGACGAGCTGGGGTCTAACTAGGAAAAGACAAGGCTGCGTATGAGATGGGTATTAACAAACACAGATGATTCATAAGTCATCACAGATTATTAAACACAGGAGGCCTGTTCATCTTTTTTATTTTATTAGAGACAGCTTACATGCACAGGAATAACCCCAGGACTCAACTGGGCTCAGCAGCTACCAAGCACCTAGGTTAACAGTGTTAACCCTGATGCAAAATGTGTTCAAGTCAATGGGGGACTCTCTCCTGACTTTCAACATGCTTTGGAGCACAACCAAAGTGAGTTTACTGAGCTCCTAATATATTCTGTGATCCTCCTGCAGCCAAACAGACTGTGTTTTGTTCCCTGGGCCAGGGCTGCAGACACTTACTACACCATTTGCTGGTGGCTGTCTGCCTGTTGCGAAACACGTGTGAGGGCTGGTTTGCAAAATCACTTCCACGAAGAGAAAAGCCACCTCTGCCAGCCAGCAATGAGTCACAGCGGCAACCTGGGGCCTGAAGAAGAGGTGGGGGCAGACAAATCTTTAAAAGTGAAAGGAAAATTAAGTAGGTAGGAGAAAAGGAGGGTGAAGATGATTGCCAATGTCAGTGTAATGGGGAAGGGAAGAATCTCTGGCAGATAGGTACTGTGTTGTGGTCCTTCCCTCTCATCTCCAGCCAGCAAGAGATGAGAGCCCATTCAAGGTGGATGGATAGCTGCCTTGCCCTTCCATCTGGACCAGAGCTAGAGAGAGGTCTGCTCCACTCTGCTTGCTGCCCAAAAGCAGAATTTCAAGGAGGCTGGGCTATGAAACATCCTTGTCCTTGGGCCATCCTTGTCCTAGGGGATGAGCAGGAAGGTCTCTGTAGGCCAAGGAACTTGGTACAGGTGGCACATACCAGCTACTCTGGAAAAGAGTAGGGTGAGGTCTACTACACATCAGGCTTTGCTACTGGAGAGACACTGGACACTTGTCCCATCAGCCTCCATGCCTCTCGGGGGAGGAGTTGGTGGCTTCTTTTCAGTTCTGTTTGAGGTGGAGTTTCCCACTCCTATGAGAGTCCTTAGTGAGCATGGTTAAAACTATGTGAAAAGTGAAGGTTAGGGGATAAAGTGTGGGCAGAAGGAAAACAATTGGGGGGTTGTAGGAGTAGTTGGGGGAGTAGTAGGAGTATGGGGGTTGGAGGAGGTGATCTGGAAGAATGTTTCAGTAGCTTTGGGTGGCAGGTTTTTTAATTTCCCTTGGGCAGAATGACTTTCTGGGTGAGTGGGATGCAGGAGACTAAGTTTCTCCATCCCTGAAGTTGGGGCTGCCTTTGCTTAGACCTTTATACCTGGGAAAGAGCTTTAGGAAAGTATCTGGAAGAGAGACCAGAGATTGCAGGGGGTGGAATAGTGTGTCACTCCTTAGCTGATAGCTGCCTTTGTAGGGTAGGGATTAAGCTCTTCACTACATTAGCTTCTGCAAATGCCAAGCCTGGGCAGCACATTCTCCCTTGCAGTGCCTGGACAGAAATGTTGCAGTTTCTCAAAATCTAACCTGTATCTGTTGGTGACTTTTACCCTGCAAAATTTGCTTGCTTATGTAGGATGCCAACCATGGGGCTGCCAAGCTGCAGGTCCTTCCCCACTACCTGCTGGCAAAGTATAGGTTTTATGGGGTGTTTGACAGAGCAGGGTCTTCCTGCTGAAGGGTCCTACTGGAGCATCTCACAAGGGTCACAGCCCCTTGATCACTTTGCATACGACTTGCAGACACCTTAGGAACAGACTGTGTCCATCCAGTGTGGGGAGTGCACTCTGTCCTGGCCTCTGCATGCTCCCTGAATGGCACTGACATCTCTATGAGGACTTTGTGCAAGGCTGCCAGGAGCAGTTACTGACGCTTGGCGGCACTTCCATTCCAGTGCTGTGTGAAGGCTGCGGATCAGGTCCTCTCAGGGAGCTCAGCTGGGTGAGAACTTTCTGTGCATCAGTGCCTGGTGGTTCCCTGAGCAGTTTCCCATCTGATTTTCTGTGTTTATGATGTGCCTAGAATGTAATGTATATACAAGCATTTTTCTAAGGAAAGGTGTTAAAAGTTTCTCCCATGAGCAGCAGGGTTGGCTTCACTTTTTATTACTGGGGAAAGGAAAGAATTGTCACCAAATTCAAGTAGCTTTTAATGTAAACTTGACTGCTAAGTGCTCACCTGCAGCAAGCTTAAACCAACTGAGAAACCTCTCCCTCTCTCTCTCTCCTACCAAGTGCCTGACTCTTAAATAGCACAGATCACCCCACAAAATCTCATAGATCTCCTATTAGGTGAAGCGTTGTCCAGAGGTGGGAATACCCACAAGGATTTCCTGTCGGAGGACAGTCAGCCTTGACAAAGTTATGAAGGTAAACGCAAGTGTGTTTAAAGGGAGGGAAAGGAGATGGTTTGTACTGGCTTTCCCTTGCAAGGAAATCTCATTTCAGAGGAGCTTTTGGAGAGGGATGCCAGGACTCAGGGAGCAGGACACAGTGACTTCCAGAAGCTGCAGAGGGGGAAGGACTGCAGTGAGGTTAATTTGGACCTCTGCAAACTGAGGGTGTCAGGGAGTGATTCAGCGGGCTGTTCTGCTGTTGACTGCCTGCAACACTTTGCAGTGCTGTTGAAGGAGCTTATTAAATGGCAAGACCCTGGTTGGGTCTGCCTGAAATTATCCAGCTTGGATTTGCCAGATGTGTTCTAGGGGAGACCATTCCTGGCTGGCTGAGATGGAGTGGCTAAAGGATCTTCAATTGACTTGTTGTCTTGCCTGCAGCTGGAGATTGCCAGCCAGGGCCAGCATCCCCAGGGCTCTGAGCAAAGAGTTGAGCTGTGGGGGCTGGGTATGGGTGGCCGAGTCAAGAGCCATGGTGGGAGTCCCCAGGGCCCAGCGGCTTTGCAGCACTTCCTTCCCATTGTGCCTTGGTGCTCAAGCACATGAGGGGTGGATGGGCAGAGCACCCTACTGGGAGGAGGGTATTGCTGACCCTTGGAAAGTAAAGGGTAAAGGGAAACCTGGCTTAAAATTAGGTTCTCGGCATTAGCCTTGGTTTAGACTCTCAGAAGGACATCAGGGTGACTCTGCTGTCTTGAGTAACGTGGAAGAGAAAGGGAGAGGAAAGAGAGAGTCAGGAAGACAAAACACAAGTGGAGAGGAAGAATCTCCTGCCTGCACTGAGTCTCTTTCTTGCTGTGCTGAAGTTATTTTCTCTCAACTTGCAGACTTCTAAGCTGCTTGGATTGTCTTTCCCCTCACCCCTTGTTTTTAATTCTTCAATCTGAAAAGGCAATTACTAAGTGAAACCAGGCAATTGGGATTTATTTAGGAGTGTGAATCGGTCTTTGCAACAGCGAGTGCTCAAGGCTCCCAGCTGTTGAACTTGCACACCTGGGCATAGGTGAAGTGCTCAAGGGGTTTATTTCTATGTCTACAAGTCTCTTATTTTGCTCAATTTAAATTGGCTGCTGCTCCTTCCTGCTGGTTCTAACTGGCCTTTAGGGGAGTGTGTACCTGGCTTGCAGGCATGGTCAGGGTACAGGAGTCAGGAGTACATCTCTCCAACTCACCTCGTATTCCTGGCCCTTTTCCCAGCTTTATCCTGCCTTTTATTTAAGTTTTATATTTCTATGACTTAATAGTCAGTAGACTGAAATCACAGTGTGCCTAAGGCTCTCCTTCCTGCCTGCTTATGATGTGCATCAAATCTCTGCAGGAGGCTTGCATCGCCATTTACCATTAGGGAACCAGACCCTACTTTTCTATCTAAAGAACCAACATCTTGATTCCTTGGGCACCAGTAAAATTCTTGACATGTGAGCATCACTTTCCTGATACATGAGAATGTCATAAAAATCACAGAATCATGGAAGTGCTTTAAAAACTTGAAAGAGTGCTGAGATCTGCCTTATAACAATTTTCTTCTCTATGGGCAGAAGACAGTGTCTCTCTTGTATTTGCACTGCTTTAGACAACAGTAGAGATTTCTTTGCAGTCACAACTCTGGTCTTTGAGGAAGAAGCTCCCATCACAAGAGTCATGAGTGTTGGAAGCTGGAAAATATCTTCCACTTTCCTTCTCTAGTCTTGTAAAAGGAAATAGGTAGAAACTCTTGCTTCTTTCTTTTTGTCAAAAAGAGCATTGAAAGGGGTTTGCGGTGGAAAATACAAAACCAAGGAAGATTTTGCATGACCTCTTCCCCATGACTGACCCTTTCCACGTGGCTGCCCTTTTCCCTGGCAGACCTGTGTCTTTTCCACAATATTTCCTATTTGCATCTATGGGAAAAAGCAATACTTTGAGGCACACATTTTGGCTGTTGCAGCAGTGAGCAGGGCAGGTTTCTCCCTCTTGGCCACCAGCCCTGGCCCTCTTGACAGTGCTGGGCTGGCAGCCCCATGTCAGGGCAGTGACTCAGTGCCTGGCAGAGGCAGGAAGGGCAGGCGGCAGCCCCCAACCTGCAGCCAAACAGGCTCAGCTTTGTACTGGACATCTTAAAAGGAGCTTTATGAGTCCTCTCAGCCCAGCATGAGCCCCAGCTCCTGCACAGGCTCCTCTTTGTGGGGATGATGTGGCCCCTGGGATGGAGGCAAAGCCAAGCAGGAGGTGGGGAGCAGCCCTGCTGGCGAGGTCCGTCAAAGGGACTGAAACTGGGAGAGGGTGAGAGGCAGGGAAACAGGACCCCAGGATGCTTAATTCTGATTCTCCCAAGAGGAGGTAAGTGCGCCAGGGATCTGATCCAGCCCTAAGTTTATGGTGGTCCCTAAATGTCACTTAGAGTCACTGAATGCATTGTTAGGTGTAGAAGACTGCAGCTCTTGCAAGCTGGTGTCAGAGATCCCAGCAAAAGATAGGGGAATACTTAAGAGGGCACACCTTATCAAGAGTCTCGTAATAATGTGTACATAAGCAAAATTTCATCTCTACAAGGCTTTTATTCACATTGCCTCTGCTTGGTTTCACATTAAAAAAAAAACAACCATCAAACCTCTTGCAACTGCCTTCTCTCTTGATTGCAGAGACAACTGTATGAGCAATTGCCTTTGCAATTTGTCTCTCAATCCAAAATAGCAATTTTTGTTTTGCCTGAACTAAAAGGTTTCTGGATCATTTTTTCTGGAGATGGTTTCTCACTCTTTTCTCACCTGTTTATATCAGTGAGTAATGAGGACACGAGATGTTCTCAGTTCTCTCTTTCTGATGCCTCTGCCCAGACAGCACATGTTCGTGCAAGGCACCTTGCTTGGAAACACGATGGCCAAAGTTCCCCCTGCTGCCTCTCCCGCTGGCTGTAAGCATGTTAATCTCTCCCTCAGACTCACCAGGCAGACATCTGCTGTTGTTTTTCCAGATGGTGTCATGCTGGGGTGATAAAGCACAGAGATGGCTTCTACTGCTAAGCTGCCTCTTAAGACTACCTAAGACTTAAGCTCACCACCACAATAGTACAACAGAGGCAAACACTGAGACCTGTCATGCACCCTGCATTATGCAATGCCAGAGGGTCTCCAGGAAGGGAGCTATTCCATGCTTATGCTGATGGACTCCTTTGTCAAGGGCTGCACTGCATCATGTTAGGATAATATCCACCTGTTGATGGTGTTTATTGCAGCATAGGGGTGGGAAATGTCCCTTCTGCAGCTGTTGTCTAATTTTGCTTGAATTCCACTAAGCAACAAAACTCCTAGGCAAGGAGCTAAAATACAAGAACGTTAAAACGCTGTTTGCAACCAGGCCACTGCCTCCTCCAGTGTTAGTGCTCCATCTCTTCTGCAGTGTCACCTCAGTAACTGCGGGGCATTTGCATGGCAGAAAACTTGGAGTGATGCAAGATGAACGTGGCCTACATGTGTAGAAACAGATGAAAGGGAATAATTTGTCTCCCAGGTATGCCACTGACTCTGAAGACAAGGCTGCCAGGTACTATGACAATACTTGTGTGATAATAGCAACACTAACAGCAGCCATGCTGAGGTCTGCTGGTGCTGGGCTGGTGCCCAGATGGGTGTGGGAAGCACCGGTGTCTACAGGTAAAATACCCCTGCTTACAAATCCGGACCCTGAGCCAGGTTTCATGTCTTCCTTGTGCCCTGCAACTGGATACAACAGTGATGGCATTATGGACTTGGGAATGGATCTGCAAGAGTGCTCTGAACCAGTGGATGTGGGGCATCCCAGATCCCCAAGTTCAAGCATGAGTTGCTCTGCCAACCTCACTGGCACCCTTGGGTCGGAGCTCATGTCTGCACTCGTGGGCTGGCTTGGATGCTCATGTCTAATCTAGTTCCAGCCATGTAGGTGATGTCCCAGTTGGTGAATTCCCTCCTTAGAACCAAGAATTTTTCTCAGAGGAAGAATGAATAATGAAGATAATCCTGATCTGACTTAAGGGAGAAAGCTGTGGGAAGGACTCCTGGAGGAAGTAACAAACTGCTTTATGAGCAGTCACATCTTCCTAGCCTTGATGTACCGTTGTGTCCCCGACAAGAGCAATTTGTGATGGCATTAGCACCAGAGGAGGGTCAGGACAGGCAGACAATGCCAGCAGACGTGCCTGCTCGGGTCTTGGTGCAGTGTCTTGATTACCCTGGTGATGGCTCTGTGTGTGCACTGGCAGCTTCAGGGGCATTTTCAGTCTCCAAATCACATCTGACTCTGAGGGCCAGCTCTTGGGCCCAGGAGAAGTGGGCACAGAGCTTGTCATGCTGCTGGACTTGGAACAGCATGGGACCTGTTACTCATCCATCAGGTGATGTCCAAGTGTGCTTGTGGTCACACGGCTGGACACAGCACCCACCCTTTTCCCAAACTGCTGAGTTACAAAATTTATACATCCTAAGCCTTTTCAGGAGCAAACCTACATGGACAGAGCACTACTCAGGTGTGCAGGAACAAAACCATACAGGGTTCTCCCCTTCTTTAAGGCTTACTTCAGTAACCTTCTCTGGAGCAGCCCCCAAAGGCAGCAAGCTTGTTGAGGTTTGGTTGGACCACACAGTATGTACAAGCTATTACACATGGGGGAATCCTGGGAATTCCTCCTGTCCTCTGATTAAATTAGTGATGTTTTTGGACTGGAGAGGGTCCATAAATGAAAGGTTTTCCCCAAACTCAGGTGGGAGGTACCAGCCCTAGAGTGCCTGAGGCTGGCAGGATGGTATCACACCCTCTTGTAAGCCTGGAAATATTTGCTGGGTGCTGGGCTACCAATTGGCATTTTTGAGAAGCTTTTAAGAAAAATAGCTATTATATGTGGGCCTCTGCCCAGAAACCCATGCAGCTATATAGCTGGGAGGAGCTGGATCACCTGAAACTGCTGCAGAAGAGCATGATGCTCTTTTAAATGGCCCCCTCATCACAGATTACAAACTCATACTTGAAGTGAAAAAGATAGCATGCCTCTTTAAAGTGGGAAATACTTCACTTGCAGACATGGGGATGTTAAAGCCAGGCAACAGCTAAGTTATTTAACATGGCTAATAGCCACTTTTTTAGTTCTTGAAAGTGGCAAGGTATATTTTTATCACCAGAATTTTAGATGTTTTAGGTACAAAACCACCTCAAAGGCTGAAAGTCAAGCCTGCTTTACTGAGCCCCACAGCTGTGCTTGGGGAGCCAGGCATTAAAAAAGTAAAATCCATGTAGCTGGAGAATTCAAACACCATCCTTTGCAAACCTCATTTGCTAGGAAGATGAGGCAGGGCCAGGGAAAAAATTGTTAAAAGGGCATTTTTCTGCTCTTATACACCTCTGTGTTGGGGAGGGTTTGAGGAGATTTAGTGAGAATAAAAGCCCAACTCCTGCAGCAAGAGGTATCATAGCTCACCAGGGCACGTACTGTCTTGTGACTCTTGATTTAGGTGGCACACAAAGTCTGATGAAAGTTGAGCTCTTGAGGAAGGAGGGGAGTTTTAATCTGGTGCTATGAAACTTGCTTTTGCCAAGCTATTTGAGGGAAATAGCTGACTCTTAGGAGAGAGATTTGTGAGCAGGTCTGCCTTAGAGGTTCTTCTTTTCTGAGCAGTGACACTAGGGCTCATTGCTGTCTGTGGCACAGGTATCAGTTAAATTAACCCTGTAAAAAGGCTGCAACATCCTCTAAATTAATTTTAAACTGGACTTTCCTCAGGATAGCTGCAGCAGAGCTCTGAATCTGTGCTGGTTGGATGAGATGCGCTGAGGTGCTGGGTGGGTAGCTGGAAGGGCTGATGGGTCTCATGCTCTCCTGCACCACTGTGACAGGACAGTAAATTTGGCTGTAGGGCCTGTGGGATGGCCAGGCTTATTTTTCTATATGAAAATTTACAAGGAGCAGGGGAGGAAAGCAACCCTAAAACTTCCCTCTCCTAGCTTGCCTCAAAACTCCCAGCAGAGCAAGCAGTCGCTTGAGGCACATCCACACTTGGGCCCACCTGAGGTTGCTGAGTCAGAAGACAAGATATAAACTCCATCCTACCAAGTCTTAGGTTTCAGGAAAATGCTTTCTTCTTCTTTATGTCACGATGGAGGTTTCCCTCAGTTGAGAGGACGGTGACATGCAAATTGCAGGACTCCCACAATAGAATTTAGAGGGCAGGAAAATTCCCTCCGTTTTGCAGGTCCTGAAGGAGCAAAAGGCCTAAGCCGAAAGTAATGATGTTTATGCATTAGGATCCAAGACTGCTGGTTGTCCTTGGAGCTGGGCTGGAAGAAATCCTACAGGAATTGGAAGGAGACAAGGTAGGGAAGAGGTAAAGTGAAGATGGAGGGAGACAGAGCTGGGTACAAGGGGAAACAGTTTGAGATATTGAACAGGTTATTGAGCATGTTAAAATTGTGTTTCCTGGCATGCTGTGCAAACCTCCCGTGATTTACAGGGACAAAATCCATCTTTTTCAGCAACGGCAGTTTAAGTACAACCCTGAGACTGATCTGGACCGTCATGTTCCCCTGAGCAGTCTCACGGATCCTGGGGGGAAAGTCACGTGACCTTTAGCAGATCAGGTCCATGAAAGCAGGGCTGTTGTCCCATCAGCGTCCTCATGCTGTGCTGCCATAGGGACCAGGGCTTCCACCCAAACGCTCAGTCCCGAGTCTCTCACTCTGCTGGTTCCTCTGCTTTGCTGCGAGAGCACTAGTCAGAATATGCGTTTTCCCCTCAATGCGCTTCAGATGCTTTAAGGAGCTGGGCTGTGACTGGTCAGGCTCAGAAGGAGGGTTGGAAGGAAGGTGAGCAGGTGGGTTTCTGGTGGCCATCCCCAGAGTGGGTGGGACATAGGTCAGACAATCCCAGGAGAAGGTGAGCTATGGTGGGAAAGGTCACCTAGAGAGAAGCCCAGGAGGAACGTGGCCCCTCCAACTACAGAAAAGAGGGACGATAGCAGTGTTTGAGAAAAACGCTTTGTTGCCTGCTAATTTATGTGGCTGATTCCTGCTCACTGAGTCCAGGCAGGCCTTTCGGGGAAAGTTAAACAAAGCAAGCAGTGTGCATACAGCAGGGCAGCTCCAACACACAGGGCAGCTCAAACACAGTGTTGGGGGTATGCTGAAGGGCATTCACACACAGGCATAGTGGACGGGGGCCCTCCCCGATGCTGGAGGTGCAGTGTTCAAGGCTGCCTTGTATTGACTCATCAAATATTTGTTTGCATCTGTGACCTTCAGACTTTCTCATCCTGGGGATGATTTCAGCTGCAGGTGTGCTGGCAGCCACTTTGAATTTCAGTATGGGACAAGAGCAGGGCAGGATAGAAGAGCTCCTTATGAGCGCTGTTCCTCTCACAAGGATTAATTCCAGATGTACGCAGTGCCAGGCCCTGGTAAAACTCACCCCTGCCCTGGGGACAAGGCTTTTACCAGCACTCTTTTTTTCAAAAAGTTTTTTTCGAGCAAAGATGGTGCCAGGGAAACCTCTGCACCTGCATGAACCAGGCTTGGCCACCCCTATTTCCAGCTGGCAGAAATGACTGTTGCTCTGAACAGCAGTGGGGAGCACTGGTTTATCCTTGCTCAGGACATTCTCTTTCTTCAAGCAAGCAGAGAGTAGTGGACTCTCCTTACTGAAGCAATATGGTGGCCAAGGTCCTCTTTGTCAGTTCAGTGCAAGAAAAGCACAAGCCATCTCATGATGCTTTATGGGCAGGTGAACACCTCTGTTCCTTTCAAACATCTTATTTGCCCCTGAGGAAGAATTTGAAGTCAGGGGGGTGGAGCTGTTACAGTAAAGGTCCTCTCACTGACCCCTAGGAAAAAGGCATTCCTTTTTCTGAAAGGTGGCTTCCCTTCAGACAAATTTTTGTGCTTTTAGAAAGGGAGCTTCGGACTTTCAGCCTCAGGCATATGGCTCCATTTTATACAGGTTGCGGTGAGGTACAGGACAAACTTTTCACAGCAGTGGCTTCTCTTAGGGGCTGACTGATTCTCAGTGTGAGTGTGTCTGTTTCCTTTTGTGTTTACTAAGTGTAACCTGCAAGTCTTATTAATTATGGCAATATCCCCAGCTGCTTATAGCTATTTGGGGAGAACCATTTATGTGCTTTCCATTAGCTAAATACTGCATTGCTAACTAGACTATTTCCTGATAATATTTTTTTTCTGTGTTTTTGAGGAAGCTTCCCTTTATCCTAGACCTGTCTTCTTTCTAGCTCAGGACTCTCTTCCCCAGTCTGTCTTGCTTTTGTTCATTAGCAGGGTACCTTGCTGATTTGGTAACTTGCTTGCTTTCAGACTTATGTGTACTCAGCCATATCTCTCTTGGCCACTCTGAGTTTGCCTGTTCCCTTGTAGCATGAAAAAGGAGTGAGCTGAGCAGCTGGTGATGGCTGCAGCTACCAGCAGTTTTTGTTTCAGCTTCTGTTTCCTCTTTTCCAGAAAGGCAAATCGCTATAACTGAGCTGTCAGTGACTATGGACAGAGGCCAGGATTTGGGCTGGCTGTGTGGCTTTATGTAGGCTCTTGCTTTATGTGCCAGTTGGGAATTATCAGCAACAGTGCTACAAATCTCTGATTTGTAGTCAAGGCTTCTGGCAGTGTTGACAAAAATTCACCTGATTTTATGCTCTGCTGTTGAGGTGCTGCTTTCATATAAATACCCTTTCCAATTCTGGAGAGTGCATCTTTCCCCCAGCATTTATGTTGAATATAGCAGCAATGCTCTGCAGTGTTTTCTGGTATCCCTGCATGAACAAGTGTCCACGCTGGACTCAGGCTGGACGTGAATCGGGAAAACTTGTGACAAGACCTTTGGATGTGATTTGTTTCAGACAACAGCTTAACATAATTTAATACAGCAATGTGAATTCCATAGAAAACTAATTCTCTGTATTTGAAAACACAGCTCTTCTTCCTCTCTTCATCTCTTTTTTAAGCTACGTGCTGTAGCTGGACCTCAGTCAGTCTCTCCTGGGTGGGGAGGGGAGAAGCAGCTCTTGCCCTAAGGTAAGCTGCTGTCAGTGACAGAAGGCATCTTCCTGGCTAGTGCAAGCATCTTACCAAAAGATTTTACAAAAATATTTTTGATTCAAACTTTTCATGCCTTTCAGGATTTGTGTGGTAGGTGTCTTCTGCATCTTTCAAGGTGGCTGAATTGCTGTAACAGCCTCATCTTCCATGAGGTGCTTTGCCTTTATCTCTGGAGAAGGTGTAACACTACTGTGAAGTCATTCATAGAAGTCTGTCCTGGGAGATGAGGTCTCTCTGGGGAGAACAGGGATAAGTGACCATCATAAGTGTTTTGAATCTACCTGATTTGGAGCATTAGCCAAAATAAGTTTGGGGAATTTCCTTTTCCCATCAGAAAACCACTTGAAACTCTCTACAAAGTGACAATTTTAATGAAAACACATGCAAAAAAAGTGAGCCGGATATTAAAGTCACCTTTTCTATTTCTGCTAGCAGATTTTCATGGCCTTGTGGGTTACTACATCCCATTAGGAGACACTGATGACAATTTTAATCAGTCAGTGTTTCAAACTGTGTTCTGTAGCAGCCCCTAGCATGATATGACCTGGTGAGCAGCCTCCCCTGCATTCTGCTTATTAGGGTATTATGCACTGGGATGGCAGAAATGCCTGGTTCCACAGCCTAGCAGTGTAGTTAACATCAAAGTTGTCACACAGCTGGCACTGACAGCGGGTCTGTCCTGCAGCCTGGGGTGTTTCAGATGCACCCTCACAGGGAATCTGGATGTGTTCACACTGGACCGAGGAAACCTCTTCATGCCACTTGGTTTGCTTAGAGGCTCTTCACCTCCATTTTCCTCTGCATCCTTTCATTCCCCGTGTCTGCTTTCACGCTCAGCTTAGTTGCTGTCTCAGTACCTGTGTTCATAGTGAACAGGTTATCAGTGCTGATTCTGGTCACAATGTGTTGGTTCAATTAATAGTACACCACACTCTTTTATTCAAGTGGGTAACAATTGCTGAGAAGATCAAGTGTCTCCTGATGTCTCTCCTTTGGAGACAGAGTTGTGCAGAAACATCTCTGGTGGGGACACTCACTTTTGTGTGCTCTGTGTGGCTCTTGATCTTTTTTTCTTTTAAACTCTGAACAGTGCCTGCTTGAGGGACATTTCATCTGTGCTTTTAAAGATATCCATGTCAATATGCTGGTCAGTAAAGCTGCTTAAAGGTGACATTTATAATCATAGAATCATATAGGTTGGAAAAGACCTTTAGGATCATCAAGTCCAACTTGATGTGAGTCAAGTCCAAGGATGTGAGGACCAGGGCCCTTCACTATGTGGGTGATTCACCATCAGCTCTTGCTTCATTTTACCACTTTCCATTAAGCAGGGTGTTGCTTTCTGTTCCACACCCCCAAAACCACCAGGCAGTTCTATCAATGTAGTGTAGATTGGCTGCAGAGGTAGTGGTGGGATGTATTTGGCCCCCCACTACAGCATCATGAGGTCTTGTACTTTCATGGTTGTGTTGCTGTTCCCCTTAGGCCTCCTGGCTGGACATTTGTGGTAGCTGCTGAGTGATGTGGCCTAGCTGTGGCAGGACCTGTGTGGTCCTCATGCTGAACCTGAACCCTGTGCTGTTGTCTTCTGCCACATCTGCAGGTCAGCACTGATCTCATTCAGCTCTGAATTCTACTCAGGATAGACCACGTGGGGCTTCATTTTCAGGACTAGTATTGCAGTTTCTGGTATTGTGTCAGCTTACAAACTGAAATCCAAGGTAGGAATGAGTTTGGTGATGTTTAGGGAGGTATTTGAAGAAGTGCTTCTAGCAGCAAAGAAGAAAGATCATGTGCAAGTCCAACACCACACAAATGGGGGATCTACACAGGGGGGTCCCTGCTGATGCTAGGGATTGTTTTCCCCTCTGTGGAAAACTAGGAAAGGCTGTACATTCAGCCTTTCAAAATACTTCATGTCAGCCAAAAGTCTCTTTCCACATGTTGGAAAGACAAATAAAATGTAGCACCAGGGAGCAGGAAGAACTGATCTTTTATTGCCAGCATTTCTTGGCTAGTCAGTGAGGAGGAAAGGATATTTCCCTCAGACTTTTTTTACATCCCTCTGTCTCGATTTTTCCAATAGGAAATTGTGAGCACATGAGTTAGGCAGAGCCCTGGGGAACAGCCATCTCCATACAGAGATTGCTAGCTGGGTGCAAAGCTAGTGGCTGGGGTAGGATGTGCACGTACTCACCACACATTTGGCATCGTTCAGCTGCTTCACCAAATTCCCTCCCCTCCCCTCAACTCAGACTATCTTTCCCCAGTTCCCATCGCTGCAGGCAGGTTGGGAGTAATGCCACCACACTGGCATTACTGGGGAAGGTCCTCCAAAAGTAATCCCTGCTTCTTCTCTCTCCCCAGTATTTCTTTACAGCTGTATCCATTCCCTGATCAAGTTGTGCCCCCAGTCAGGGACAGATTGAGCCATGGCAAGTGGCCAGGAATGGGGAGGGGGTGTGCTGCCCATGGCTGTGGGGAGCCAGGCAGCACAATGCTGCCTGGTAAGTTTGCTACCAAAAGCACTGCCAGGGAGAGTCAGGGAAAGGCATTAGCTCTCTTCCAATTGGCCCATGAGTCATTGCACTCCCTCTGGCATCCTGAGGACATTTGAGTTGCAGCCACCTTGCTCTGTTGAGGCTATAGCTATGGCTGGTCCACGCCGTCCATGTGGGAAGGAAGTGATGTCTTTGATCCCTGGCGTGAGCCCCTGAAATTTCTTGGGAAAATCGGCACCAGAAATAGTGTTTGATGCTCTCCAAGCAGTGGAGACTCCTGGAGCTGGCATGGCTGCTGTTACATACCCTGAATGTCTGTGGGAGCCAGAAAAGCCTGCAGCATCAGAGGAGCAGGCTCTTGTTAATATGTCCCAGTGACATGTTGCCCTGTGTTGAACCCGAGAGTGTGTGCTGGCTAGCACACGTCAGCACAGAGTCCTTCCAGGCTGGCCAGGAAAACCCCAGGAGATGGAGAGATTGCGAGATTTATGCTGGAAAAATAAATAAGTGTACTTTCTATGACGATTCAGGTTCCAGCGGACTCCTACACAGCACTTCTCCCCTACACATTCTGCCCAGGATGTTAATGCTGGGAGATATCCTGTGTTACTTAGCTATCTCCTGACATTGCTGGAAGGAGCAGGGAAGTGAACAAAGCCTGTGCTCTCTCTGCAAGATCAGCAGCTTCAGCCATGATAATTCAGCTGCTGGAGAAAGCAAATTTGGATCTGGAGGGCACAAAGCCTCTGCTGCTCTAGAGAGTATTAACAACAGTTTCCAGCTGCTGTGGGATGGGCCCTCAGTCTGGATCAGCTACCCAAGTGATATGTGTCCTGTGTCTGCCCACGCATCTGGACAACACCAGGCACAGTGGGACCTCCTCCTCATTACAGGTTTGCCTGCAGAGCAGCTAATCCAATATTATTAATGACAAACAGGGCAAGCATGATATAATTTAACCCATTAGGCTTCTGTAAAAGGGATTGCTCTCAGGTGTTGAGCTGCCCAAGGATGGTAGGAAAACATTATTCTGTATAGAGAAAAAGCCTCCTGACACTTCAAAATGCTATGGGAAGGAGGAAATAACTATAAGAACATAGAGCAGACCAGGTCTTCCTTCCTCTGATGATCTGGTGGATGAGCAGAAGCACATCAGCTTACAGAGGCAGAGATAAAGCTGCAGGTGGTCTGGACCGAGGCTTTTCAGCACCTACTGGTGTAGCTCCCTGAAATGCTGCAAGGAGTTGGAAACCTTTGCTATCAGTCAGGAATGTGCTCAAAAAGCAAGCCTCAGAAACTGCACAGTGTTGTTCCCTCTCTTTCCCATTAGAGCTGCTATCCAGCCTTCGCTGGCAGGGAAGGCATATAGAATTCACTGGAAAACCTTACCATGTGTACGAATGCTTTATCTAGCAGACAAGCTTTTCCTGGGAATGCACAACCCACTTTGATGAAGGATGGGATGCAAAGGGTGAGTACATGCCTGACAAAGAGCTGAGAGCTCTTTCTCTGGTGATTACAGCTCTTGCTTATAAATGCAAGAGCTCAAAAGCCCAGCCTGGTGGACTTGAGACTTGAATCCTTGCCACCCCCCCAAACATACGAAGATATGGATTGCTTTAACTCTCTGGGGTCAGGTTACTTTAGTGTGAAGATGATTTCTTTTGGTTTTGCTTTTAAACACTTTTGAGACAGCAGGTGACAGCACTCCTCCCTGTCTTTGCAGGGCATTTGCACTCATTGGGATTATGTGCTGCAGAGCACTAAAGCTTTCACTCAAAAGAGAGGCTGCTCACAGGTCCTCACCTTCACACAGAGTGAGCCCAGGACTCCACCTTGCAGATACAGGCAGTGTCAAAATTGAAGACCTGTAAATATAAGCTGCATATAAGGAAATATGAGCCTGGAAAGCTGGAGGAGGTGCCTTGCTCAGCTCTTCTGGCAAGCAGTTGTAGTACTCTCCTTCAGGGCCCTTTTGTCTTGGCCTTCAGAGAAGTTCTGGCATGCACCTGGCCTGAGCCAATGCTGAGATGGAAGACTAACAGCAGCCCTACTGACATGCATCTGTGTTGATGGAGAGCTGTCTTTGACTAGGAAATACTGAAACAAACCTGGGACCTTCTCTGACCAGGTCCTCACCTGTCCTTTACTGGAGAGATGGCTCTCTATTTCTTCTGGGCCATTTTCTGTAATTCTGGGTTGTGCTCTTGCATTTCTCTGCCTGGTTCTGTCTGCAGCAATGTAGTTGCTTCTAGCAAACAGGAATTGCTTTTCTTTGGCCAGAGTGTTAGGCTCACTCCGTGGCTTGACCAGCATGTCTCTAGTCTTTGGACAAAAAATACAAAGGGGCAGCATGGGATATTAACTTCTCAAGCCCTTCCTCTAGCAAAAGTTGGGTATGTCTAACTTTGGGAATGGCCAGAATGGGAGACACTCCTGTAATGCTGATTGCCCTTGCACATGTGTCCCAACCCTCCCTGGCAGACTCACAAACTCAAGTCATGAATGAAGAAGTCAGTAGGAAGAACTGTGACACTGATGAACGCTAGGAGATCATACTGTGCCTCAGTAAAGGACAAAGAAAGAAACCACTCCAAAGTCACTTGGCTTGGATGAGAACAAAATCTGAGCACTCTGCCCTTCAGGCTGGTTTTCAGAGGAAGTTTGGTGCTGGGAGGCAAAGGATGGCACAGAGAAGAGGAGTTTCACTTTACGCACATAATCACCACCTTCTGCAAAGCAGTCCTGGCCAGAGTAAGAAAGATCTGATCTGCTTCCTATGATTTGGTGAGAAGTGAACTGTGATGGGGAAAAACCTGTGGGAAAGAGGCGTGTGAGTTTGCAGCAGGGGTTGTCCCCTTGAAACAGCTGTGCCCACATCCTCTCCACGTCAGCAGTCAAGAGTGGCTACCCCCAGCCAGGGCAGCGCATCCGCTGGGGCTTTCCCTGCTACCAGACAAGTGATAGTTTACGTGATGGGCAATATGAGTAAGCAGAGAGAGACTGATTCTTCTGTAAGGCGAAAAAGCATGTAGATCTGACTTGTTGTGTGATTTTCCTATATGGCACCTGGTGAGGACCGTAAAGAAGGGATGTTCCTCTGGAGAAGGGCTGAGTCTGCACCATTTGCATAACCCAGCCTGGATCTTCACGCTGTTGTACTAAGACCTGGCCAAATCCCAAACCCTTCCAAGGAGGGAGACAACATGGTCCATCCCTTGTCAGATGCCCAATGTGTTTATGCCACAGTGCTCAAGCCCTCCCCTAGAGTGGGGAACTGGCAGTATCCCACTGGATTACTACTGTAATTATTGTCAGTAATCCTGAACAGGGCTGATTTTTTTTTTGGCTCTGGACCCATGCTGCTGCTGGCATGATGGGTGGGAAGTACGTGGCTTGCAAACCACTGCCTGCCTCAGTCACTGAGGACATGACCTCCAGGGAAGTCAATGGTAGGCCTGGAAAACCTGAAGCATCTCTGCCTTGAAGCAGGCTTAACTTTTTTTCCTTGATCACACCCTGGCTTATGTGTCTCATGCTGGCCAAGCTGCAGCATGCTGGGTGCCCTTGCAACACAGATTCCAGCAAATAATTCTCTGAACCCTTCCAAGCTCATGTCACTTGCATCAGGGGCCCATCCCAGATGGTTGTGCTACTCTGATGTGCCAGGTGTCTGTGACCAGGTCTCTATGTCCCCTGGAATGGCTTCTCTGATGTGAGCTTGAGCTCATACTGAAGCCTCTCTGGTTGAGAGAGAGGGCTTCATAGAAGGTCTTCAGAGCTCTTTCTCCAGAAAACTCTTATCACTCTGTATAAAATCTGTTTGAAAGGGATCAGTGGGTTAAAATGCTAAAAGAGGAGGAATGATGAGCAAATGCTGCTCTTGTTTAAGTTTTAATGGTCTTAAGAAACCATATATATAAAAAAGGAGGTGTTTCCAGGAAACGTTTTCCAAAGTCTCAACTTGATTTCCAGTCTCATGAAAGCTGCTCTTTGATAAAGATTGTAATTTAAGAACCCAACAGTCTTCTTTTTTTCTCCAGTCCATTTTAGTGCTATAAATTCAGTGGACGAAGGGAGTGCTTAAAAAGAAAATGTCTGTATTTTTTCATATAAACATATCATTCTTAGGAAGACATTTACTTCTTTGACAAGGGCCTTTCTGTTGGAAAACCGTTGCTTAGCTTTGCCCTGACAGCCCAGGGACAGTAAAACTTGTCAGTGCGGAGAAACTGAGTGGCTCAGCTGGAATGGGATAATGTTCATATTAAGAGGGCAGTTGTGCTTCAAACTCCACTTTGGTGGTGCCAAGCAATCCCCTCCGATTTTCATGACACACACACACGCCCTTTGGAGCTCTAACCCAGCTGCTGACCTGTGGCACATTTCTTTTCCTAGATGTCGCCTTGTTTTTGTTTTCCCCATCCCCTCTGGATTTCCAGGATGCTTGAACTTGTTTCTGATTATGGTATTGAAGATGTGGATGGGCTGGGCTGCATTTTCAGGATCTGATTCAAAGGCCTCTGAAGGCAGGAGCAATTTGCTGTTGATATCAGTGGTCTCTGGAGCAGATACTGTGTAACTGCTAATTTTTATTCCAGGCAATTGCAGTTAAAAGGAGTGAAGTGAAGAAAGTAACCCAGGCCCACTGGCTGATGAGCAGCCAAAACAAGGATCCTACTTAAACCAGGGTTTTGCACCAGACCCCCCAAAGAAATGAGAGATAACTGTTCACCTCTTGGGAAAATTGAGGCTGTCCTCTTTAAAACAGAGATTTTACTTTCTCTCTTTGTATTTTGGGCTCTAAGCAAATGAAGAGCTGTATAAAGAGAGGGGAGGAAAAAGTAAAACCCAGAAACATGCAATGCATCCAGTCAGTTGTGAACCTCTGAAAGGTCTGGCCATGGCAGCACAGCCCATACTGGCCTTACAGTGAGTAGGTACCAGCTGAGGTTGTACCTTCAAGAGAGGTCAGGAGCTTACAGAATTGCTACATCTGTCAGCTGGGAGTATTCCTGGGAGGAGGAAGGGTTGTGAGTTATTCCTACTTTTTGGAGTAATTTCCTTACTCACAGAGGCCATTGCTTCCACTGTTTCTGCACTGTGCATAGTGCTTAGTGCATGTAGGCTGGTGCACCTCACCAGAGACCAGGTTCAGCAGAGAAAATGGTGGGCAATGTAGGTTGGATCAGTGAACCTCTCCAAAGGATGTTTCTACCAACAGACCCAAATTCCTGCTTTGCAGCTCCATATGGTAGTGCAGGGGGAGGCTATGTGTCAGATGAACCTCGTTTGCTATGTGGCTGTGGGGAATCTCACAGCAAGAACCACCCTAAAAGTGAGCAGTTATTGTTTGGAGGAGCTGATGTCTGCCTGCTAGCAACACGAGCCAAACGGCGGGATTAGATGGGAGTTGCATCATTTTGGGATGGCTGAAGCTGGAATGACTCCCCAAGCAGAGAGGGCCAAATCTAGCATGGCAAAGCGTGCAGACCTGCAGATGTGAATGGGGCACTGGGCTACCACCTCGGCTCAAGATCTGACTCACAGCCACATTGTTGTCTTGGAAGGTGGATGACATGAAATGATTCACTGTCACTAGCTGTTGGCATTTGATGTGGTTGAGTCCAGCCTGGCAGGTGTAAAAACTGGTGAATTGGTTAAAAGTTTTTGCAAGAGGGGAAATGTTAGGTCTTCTCATTTGCCTACTGGATTGTGGACCTCTGGATGCTAGCCAGCTTGTGTGCAATGCTTTTCCCAGCAAACACAAGGCTGGTTGGCAGAGCGTGTAACCAGAGGTCAGTTGAGTCTGTGAAGAGCTGACTTTTGCTGCCTCTCAGAGATGCCGCTGGGCCTATCTTCACTTGGCTGGAGGCTTCCATCCTGTGATGGGCACAAAGTGATGGGAGTGTGCTGTCTTCAACCTGGCAACTGCCTGGCTGCTTCTGTCATGTGTCCTCCCCATGGTGTGGGATGCTGGTTCCCACTGGGTGACTTGTGGATCCCATACCCTGGTTTTGAGCAGTGTGAGGTTACATGGAAATTTGGTGTTTTTAAGGCTGCTCACATTTTGTTTGCTGCCTTTGGAAATCTTTAAGTATGCTTGTAACTACAGGAAGCTCAAGGAGAAACACCAAATGCTCAGTCTCATGACAAAGTCACGGACACCAGAGAGCTGCCAGGGGAGCAGGACCCATTAGCACTTTGTGACTAAAAACATGTATGTATAGGTAATCCTCAGTATGGGGGCCAAGCTGCAAGGAGGAGCTGCCAAGGAGGTGGTATCCTACTTACAGAAATAGGGGTGGAGTTCTGTTTATTCCACATCACCCACATCAAACTGGAAGAATGGGGCTTTCAGCAGAAAATGCTGAAGTGCTGGAAGCCAGGAGCTCGTTTCTTTTTTACCTAGGTCGGGAAGGGGCCAACTGCCCCCTTTAACCTGGCAGTGAGTTTTCTTTTTCAGTTGCCCACTGGAGTTGTGGGAAATTGTAATTATTGCCAGAGCCGGCGAGTGGTGAATGTGGCAAAAGCTGGCAATCTGGAACTGCTGCTGGGAGGGTCAGAACCACCCTGGCTGGCACTCCCCTCACTGAGGAGCTGCCACAGAGCCACTGCCTTGTGACTGGCTCCCAGATGTGTTACCGTCCCCAGAGAGAGAGAGAGCCCCTGCACCCACACCGCTCGCTGCCACCGTGCCATGGTGGGAGAGAGAGCCTGTGCCTGCGCTGCTATTGTCAGAATCAGCATACCGGCAGTGCAACTCCTAATTCAGATGATATAGCTTCCCAGGTTTTTTGTTTTGCCCCTGTTACCCATGGTTTGTCTGGTCATTAGGAGGGCGTTAAACCATGGAAACCCGTTTGCCACATTGTTTTCCTTTGTTCTCTCAGCCCACACGACCCGGTGAAGGGGCCCTCTGCCATCTTGCCTTTGTTCCCAGGGGGCTGTGTGGCGTGGCGTACAGGAACATCCGACATCCTGTTTTGCCCTAGAAGGGACCAAGCAGTATCTTGCCTTTGTTTGTTAAACCATTCCCTCTTTTGTACAAATTTCTTTCTCTTGTTGTGTTTTTTGCTATTTTCTTCAGTAAATTGTGACTCTAGGTATAATCTTAGGGGTTTTTTGTGTTCCCCTCCACTATCTAAAGTAGGCAGCTTGAGTGGTCTTAATTTTCTCCAGAGTTTTTAAAACCACCATAAGTGGCTATTTAATTGGAAAGAATTACAGAGTCGTTGGGACCAGATTGTATATTTGACTTTCCTTGGGCTTTATACAAAGGCTGCTAAAAGCTAACATGATTTTCTTTTCCGGCAACTTCCGTGGGCTTTGGATATGGATCTTTGTGCCTAGAGGGTTATCTCAGTTTCCTGGAACTCATTCACTGTTTGAATTTGCTATGTATATTTACTGCCGGGCTGCTTTCTTCTTTAACTCCTGCTGGCTGATTGCAAAAAGTTCCCGGCAGCTGCTGGCTGCAGGAGCAGCATTTCCCTCTCAAAATTGGCCATGCACATCCCTGGGTGTCCCCTTCTCCAGCTGGCTCCTTGAAAGTCTTAAAATGTCACAAAATCCACTATTGACTTGCCTCTTGTAAATTATTTGGTGAAGTTAGGGAATATTCGGAAGCATTGGGCACCATTATTAATTTTTTTTTTTTTTTTTGAGCGTCAGACAGTCTTTCACAAAGACATGGGCTCCCTGGAAGTGATGTTTGCTCTGTGTTTACTCCCTGTTTCATTTACTTGGTCACGGTCAGGCACAGTACCAGATGGAGCATTCCCAGCACTGTCTGCCTGCAGAGGCTGGTGGAGGAACAGGGCTGAGCCACTGGGTTGCTTGAGAGTACTCCTCTTTGGAGCCCTAGCAAACAATGGAGAGCCATCACTGGAGACAGTCCACCCCATTGCATCTCCCAAGAGGTGTTACTTCTTGGTGTCACTTCCAGTCTCCCACCCAGGAGCACAGGTGCTGATGGCTCAGCAATGCCTTGATGATCGTGAGAGTTCCTTCAGTAACGTCTACCGACTTGCAAACAAGTTACTTGCTTTTCCACTTGAGCCAGGGCAAGTTGACAAGTACCTATTCTTGCTTTTTTAGGTGTCAGTGGAAATGTAACACTTTTAGGAAAATGCATCTCATCCAGGAGTTCAAGATAGGCCTTTAAAATACAAATAGGAGCAGAGGCAGCAATACAGACAAGCTTTACATTGTATTCCCTTGAGAACACAGAGTCAAAGTACAGCTTGCAGTATATATATCCAGGGTCAGGCTGCAGCTTTCCAGTGGTGAGTATGCTGGGTTTATTCTGGGTCATTGGTCTCCCCATCCTCTTCTATCGTGCTCCTGGGGCCTCTCAGCATTCTAGCACAGGTGATAGCCACTGGGAACTCTACCTGAATCTGCTCTTCTAGCAGCACACAGACACATGAAATTACAGCATGTGTCTAACCAGGACAGCTGAGGAAAAGTCTGAGAAGTATGACCCTCTGCCCTCTGTTAAGTTTTAAGCATGTGCTACTATGTCAGAAAAAACTCAAAATGTGTTATTTGAAAGGATTCAGTGTGGGGGCTTTTCAAGACAATTTTGGCACTTATGTCACGTTTAAATGCTTGAATTTTACAACATGTTGTTTATAAGTGATTCCCAGAGCTTAATTACACCGTATGAAGAGATTAATTAACTTTAGAAGAGTCACTGTCCCTGGCAGTGGAAATGGGAACCACTTCTGCTGGCTGGGAGGGATCCACACTGCATCTGCGGGTCCAGGCGCTCAGATCCTGGGAGGTATGAGCACACCAAAGGCCATGCCCATTGCCTGTGGGACAGCTCTGCTGTGTCACAGTGCTTCAAACTGAGCAGTGTCGTGATGACCTGATTCCCAGCTTTCCCATTCAATCTCCTTTTGCTCCAGTTTTACTTTTAAGTCCTTTGTCAAATACCAAATAACACTGCCCCTTGCCAAGTTAATCACTGGCCAGAAGTCCTCTTTTAGAGTGCACTGCAGGCTTTCCAGTGTTCATGGTCATTCTGGGAGAGCAGAGCTGGGGACATGCCTCCCCCTCCAAAGCAGATTTTATTTCATCACACCTGAAAACTAAGGTGATAGCACCAAGGTGTCAGGCCAGGTTGGAGTCACTGTTATGTTAGGTGGTGCATGAGTATCCAGGGAACTTAAAACTGAGCAGATGAGCCAGGCAAACAGCAGGGGATGAGCACTGCTACATCTAAGGGGAGAAGTGTTAAGTGTTCTGCAGCTGTCCTTCACAGCTCTCCTTGAAGACACAGGGAGAAGCCTAGAAGTGCATTTTAGGATTTTGAAGTGCCTTCCCGCTGCCAGAGTTCAATGCCACTATCACAGGGCTGGCACAAGCAGCCACCCTGGTGTGGCAATTCCATACCGGCCTGTTGTGTCATGGAGGGGAACAAGTAAGATACCTCTGGCAAACTGGACCTGAAACTCTCACAATTCCAAGCTCCCCCCTGCATACCCAAAAACTTTCCCCAAGCCCCAAACACATGATGTTTTGGCACCCCAACATGAGCATTCATACTGTGATACTGTGCTACTGCAGCGAGGTCTGGGGCTTGCTGCTGACTCATGCATTGGTTCAAGCCCTTCACCTGGTGGAAATGTTGGCCTGGCCAGTGGGTATAATTGTATATGTACTTGGAGAAGTCTTTTTTTTTTTTTTTTTTTGCTAATATAAAAATCCCTTCTCTGCTAAGAGACAGGATTCTGACTACAAAGCATTGTGTGCAGGCAGCAAGCACAGCGTGTTCTTGGACAGCAATGTGCAGGTACACGGCTTTGGCCTAAGAAGAGTAATTCAGAGTTAGGATTTACCTTGTCATTTTTCAGTGCCACCTCAAACACAGATCTAACCCCAAGCCTGAAGTTTCCAGCTAAATTTTTTGGAAGGAAAAATGCTTAAAAATAAATTTTTAAAATTTTCTTTTCTCTTTTTATTTCTGTTCTTCTTCTTTCTTTGTCTTTTTTTTTTTTTTTCCCTTCTTCTTCTTATCATGACCTGCTTTATTGGTGCTGTTATAGAGTCAGTACACCAGTTCAGCTTCTCTGGATAAATAACCATCCTAGGTGTGTCTGGTTTAGAAACTGTTGATACATTTCAGTGCTGATGTGGCAGATCCCAGTTCATGGAATTAACAAAAATGGATTTAACAAAATGCAGGTGGAAGGCTCGTCTGCTTTTTGCTACTGCACAGGAGAGAGGAATGAGCAGTAGGGTGGGAGCCATGTAAGCTCATAGAAAGCTCCATAAAATTTGGAGTGGTTGAGTGAGAAGAAAATTCCATATTCAAAAGAGGAATTTTTCTGCTTCAGAAAAATATGCCACTTAACAGAGTGTATTTTTTCATATGAACATGGAACATGATTTTTTGGGAGGAGCCACTGTGCATCGACAGGTAGGAATTGTGGGATGATGCCATGCTTGTTGGGGAGTCAGTACATTCAGCTGGGACCTGGGAGATGCCTCCACTGCTGAGAGACTTAGGAGAAGCTGCACTGCTGTGCCTGCATTTCACCTCCTGAAAGGTGCTTGCCGTGACTTGGTGTGACATACTGGAAACTGACATTAGTGGCATATCCACCTAGATGGAAAAGCCATGTAGAGATGTTACGCCCTGTGGGGTTGTGCTGATGTCCTACCGGGCAGCCCAGGAGAATGACTTTAGAAAGGTGCTGTTTGCTTTTCTTGCTTCTCATCACAGGGCAGAACTCAATGTGTGAGAGATTCTCGCTGTGTGCTGAGGTGATACAGCACTTATAAATAAACACATAAAAACAGATTACCTGTCCAGAGGCAGTGAGTGTCCAGGCAGAAGGCATTACGTCTGTCTGTAGTTCATTTTACCATGGAACAGAAGAAACCCTCTTAAGCTCTTTGCTTTCTCTTGTGCCAATATTTTGCAGTTCCTCCAGGTGGACCCAAGCCTCTGACTGTGAACATGGTACACACTTTCTCCCTGTTGGTTCCTGGCAAAGCCAGCCCAGAGAGTAAGAGGAGCTGATGTGGCAGGGTTATAACTGCTGTGCTTTGAGCTCCCTCTTCCCTTTGGGTGCCAAGTGGTCCTGAGGCTTTGCTGTGCAGCTTTTGTTGTGTGGGAAGCCAGGCCACTGCTGCTCTTCTTCCCACACAGTGTTCAGGCCCCTCCAAAATGCTTGTTGTGGTCTTAACCCAGCCAAAGCACTGGTGGGCTCTCTGGGTACTTTTCTGGTTTTCATCAGCCTCTTTGAAGCTTATGGCCCATTGTTGGATCAGTTGGAGATCAGACAGGCTCTCTCTTCCTATCCCTATGCTTTGTGCAGGTTTCACCAGGTAAAAAGCACCTGCAGAAAGCCAATGCCTCTGCTCTCTGCAAAGGGTGCTCCAGCCAGGGGAGGAGAGGTGTTACACGAGTTTCATGTTGGAGGTGTGGTGGCAGTAGGCACAAGAGCCTTGTGAACAGCTTTAATCCTGTCCCCAGCTAAGGTGTGTTTCTTCTAAGCCAGAGGTACTTTGTGGCTTTTGATTTAATCCTGCAAGTGCACTCATGTCCTCTACTCATGCTTTGTAGCACTAGCATTCCCAAAATACCTTACCATGGGTTTGCTCAAAGCTGAGAGCTGTGTTTGTTCCTGGCTTGTTAGGAGGGCCTTCCTGGGCTGTTTTCAGTTGGATTAGAATTTCCAGATGTTGAATCATGCAATGAGCATGAACCCTGCTAAGATCATACATGAGAAGTGAGAAGAGTTCCCTTAATGAAGCCAGTGATTGCCCCATCACAGTCTGTTGGTGGTCGAGCAAAACAAGATGCATGTCCCTGAACTGCTTCAACCCTTCTTGGCAGATTTTTTTAAGTTCTTATGAAGTTTCTTGTTAAGCCCCATATCCCTGAGTCATGTGAGTTTGTGTCCAGCCAAGCTTTCAAGAGAAGCATGAATTTTTCTGCACCTAAAGCCAGTTTGGGGATGGGAAGAAGAGGACTCTCCTGTATCCAGTGTGGATGAAGAGCATCTGGAGGGAAGAGGTCCCAGTGCTTTTTTCCTTGCCCAGATGGAAGTGCCCTTTCTTCCAAGCTGTGTATAACCCTGGCCCTTCAGACTGGCCACAGGGACACCACAGTGCATGGTGAAGGATTAGTTAATTTCCTTCCCTACTCCTCTGGAAGGTGTTTTGATTAGCATAACCACGGTGTTCCCAAACTAGCTTGTGCTCTTGCTTTGCTCTTAGGCTGGCTTTTTCCTGCTCTGGCACAGTGATAGTATTCCACTGCAGTATCGCAGCTTACATCAGTATGGATCCAGCCACACTCAGTCTTCCAGCTGCCCTTCCTGACTGACCTTAGGCTGATGCTGAGTCCTGTGCCTGGCACAGCTGCGTGGAAACCTGCCAACACCCCAAGCTTTGTTGCGAGGCTTGGGGGACCGTGGCAAGTGCTGGACCAAGACCAGCAGCAAACAGGACAATAGTGCATCTTGCTCCCTGCCATCGTGACAGAGGTCATATTAACTTCTGGCACGGGCTGAGGTGCACAGCTCTGGTATCTCAAGCCATCCTGGCTAAACAGGTCTTAGTCCATCTCACAAATCCTCTGCTAGTCACTCACCTGCTTCTGTTTTCCTTATGCCAAGAATCATTCTCAACTGAGACAATGCAAAGCTCTGGGAAAGAACATGAGAATGTGAAATATTTTCCAAGTGTCAGTGGGATAGACACACAAGCACTCAGACTGATTAATCAGGGGCTGCTGATTTCATGGCTCCTGAGTGCCATGGAGAGCAACAGTGGCTTGCAGAGTAGGCACGCAACTGAGTAGCTGAAGTTATGTGTTGGCATGTCAAGCCTTATCCACAGAAGATATATCTGGGGGTCTGAAATCAGATGGTTAACACACCTACAATGCTGGCTGAGGCACAGGAGGTGGGGTACCTTCACAACCCTCCCTCTGTGGAGATAAATCTGTTTAAATTCTCACACAGAACAGGTTTAAGTTCTGCTAAAACATCTCCAAAGAGAAATGGAGGAACTGATGAAGCATACAGATATTTGACCTTGCCCCGTTACAAAGCTCATGTCATCATGCCTTGAGATTACCCAGAACAATCTTCCACCAGATTTCAGATGGGCTTACATAGTGGGCACCCAGTTATGGCCAGGAGGGCAGAAGAAAGTGTGCCCCAAAAACACGATGTTCTTGATGAGGCCAGTGGGCATTGTGGGAAGTAGCTGGAGCTGGGGAGAAAAGAAAGAGGTTTGCTTCTCAAACCCTTTATCAGCCCATTTAACTCCAAGCTCCTTACCAATGCCATCTACTTCTGTAAATAGTTCAATCACCAGTGGGCCCAAAAGATGAAGTCATTGGACTTTTGGCTTCTGGTGACTGCTCGGCTAGTGCTCTTCCTGCCAGCATTTGGGGCATCTCATGAAGCAGAGCTGTAGGGATGGGGGAACAGCAGAGTAAGGATCTAAGGTGTGAACACCATGACTTTCCTGGGAAAGTGTTATTTTACAAACATCCAGGGCAAAGCCCAGCTGCTCAGACACAGGGATTTAGTGCCTGCTGGGAACTGGGCTGTCCCACTGGTCTCCAGCTGCTAGCCCACCAAAGTGGGGATATCCTGCAGGTCCTGGCTCAAATTTCATATTCAGGTGGTAACTTCCAATCCCACATGGAGGTAGGTGGAAGGGGAGTTTAGGGGAGGCTGAGCAGGAGGTGTACTGCTCTCAAAGCAAATACAGCTGTGGCATGGTGCATTTTCTAATCCAAGCCTCAGCCATGCCATCGCAGAAACACAGGCAAGGAGGGAGAGCAAGTCTAGAAGCTCCTGCACTGTACTCTGCTGCAGCACCCACCTCTAATTTCATCATTAGCGCAGGGCCACTACTTATTAAACCCAGACAAGCAAGCGCTTGGCAAGGCAGGCAGCCCGCGAAGGACCACCAGGGAGCCAAGGGGAGGCCAGACATACTGATTTCTGCTTTTTTGAAAAAGGAGAGGCTGCTTCCAGAGTCTTCAAAGGGATTGAGTGTGGATGTGGGGCCGCTTGGAGGATCGGCCTGGCTGGCAGGCAATACAGCATCATGTCCATAGTGCAGGCAGCAGCTGCCTCTGGAGCAAAGGACTACTCTGCTCTTGTTCCTACTAGTTTCTTGGTGTGTTTCTGTAGCAGTAAGTATTCCATGGTGGGAGTGAGGGGGGCAGGCACCTCCACACCTCCAGAAGGGCTCAGGATCAAAATGTACCACCAGGTCCAGGCAGAGCTGACTACTCTCCTACAAGAAAACACAAGCCATGCCTGTCTGTGTGCTCAGCCACAGCCTGGATGCAGATCTCATGGGGAATGGGATGAAGCATTTGGATGGCTCCCCAAGTAGGATTTCACGGTCATCTCTGCACAACTGAGCCTGGACCTTCAGAAGGAGCTGGGCTGCAAGGGACCTCAGGGAGCCCTGCAGATCTTGTGGCAGCATTTGTTTGATGACTGCTGTGCAGAGCTAAAAATACTCCAGCTATGGTTATGAATTTAGGATAACTAAAACATCCACTGAAAGATTTGGAACCATTCCAGGGCTAAACAACAGCTTCTTCACCAACAGCCAAAGACTTGTGGATGCAAAAATAACTAGGAACTGAAAAACTTAAGCTGGAGCAGGTAATTTTCAAACTGAACTAAAAAAAAAACTTTATAGCAGTGAAGATGACCGTGGAAAATTGCCAGCACTTTGGTTGTTTTAACAACAGGGCACAGAGACCTCTGGATTTGGGCTGGATACTGCCTCTGGGCAGGAGTTGGGAAAACTAGTATTTAGAGAGAATGCCTTCGTTATGAGGTAAAAGCAAATTACACTGATAATATGTTATCCCAGTGGCCTGGATCAACAGCATAGTGCAAGAATCAGAGGGAAACACCGTGATGGGAGGTATACACTTGATGTCTTAAAAACTGGGGGGGAAAGATCCAAGAACAGACCAACTGTGGATGCTGGGAGGAGTGCTGTGGCATGAGTCAGCTTCCAGCCATGTAGGGGTTGGTTGGTAAGCAGAGGGCAAGGAAGGGTTTCAGACATCTGTCTACAGACCCGAAACACAGCTGAGGAAGGAGCAGAGGGAGCCATCCCCTGTGAACATCTGTGCCATGGTGGCAGAGGACACCCAGGATCACATCCAGCTCTATCTGCCTGAGGTTTCACCCCATTGTGTGCATTTCCCCACACACATGCCCCTTACCCTGTCCTTGCTCTTGTTCCATGCTGAAGCAGACACAAAGGTTCATTTGGCTGGAGACTGTAAGAGTGAGCCCAGCTCCCCATGCCCCTGGTGCTTGGCTGGTGCAGTGCATGCCAGTCCCTGCCCCAGCAAAAAATTAAGTAGTGGGTGCTTTGCTAAGAGAGCTCAAAAGAGCCCAGTCCCATGTCTCTCACATCCAGCAGACATGAGAGAACAGCCCTAGCCCCCCAGGATGCTCATGGCAAGGTGGGTGGCTGGGAAGGGTGCTTGGCTGTAGCCAGGGAAACAGGGGCCTGTGGTGCTTAGGACTTCAGTGCTATTCGGCCCCTGCATTTCTCCTTCCAAGTGCTTTGGTTTGGAGAAGGTCCTTGGTGAGTTTAATGAGCTGATGATCCCAGGTGGACAGGGGCAGAGCTGGATCCCAAACCTTTGCCTGGATGCGTCACAGCGATCATGGGTCTTCCCAGCCCAGGTCCTGAGTGAAGTGGTAAGCCCTGCCCTGCCCTGCCTTCTTTGCCTACAGGCTGCTGAAAAGCTTGTAGAAAACCCAGAAGAGCCTCCAAGTTCTCCTTAGTGCTGAGAAGTGTTTGTGCCTATTTCAGGTCACTCTGCAGAAGCTGTATTAGCATAACTAGTTGAAATGTTTCTCCATTAGCATATTTTTCCACATCAGCCTGCATGAAACAGTAAGTTATTATCCCCTTTGCCATTGTGTCAAGATGTACCAGGCTGCGGGCAGGACCTGCTGCTCTCCCCAGCCTGGCCTCAATAGCATTGCTTGTTGTCTGTGCAAGGGGCGACAGTCCGGTGGCAGCTGATGTAAATCCCAGGAACACCGCTGAGAGCAGCCCCATTTGCCACCTCCTGAGAAGCTGTGGCCACTGAAATATAATAATGTGCAGCATCTCCTGAGGATGCCCTCCTCCAACAGTTTAGCCTAATGGTTGTTTCTGATGTGAAGGAAGCCCCTTCCAATTCTTACTTTTCAATTTCCAAGGCACTGGAGCATCCAAATCACTTCCAGATAGCTAACTACCTCCAGTGCAAACAGGCACATGAGTAATAAACCTTGCGTTTCTTCTGCCCTGCCATGGGAGGTCACAGCCGACCAGGAGGCACACAGAGGGCATGTATGGAAAGTTCAGCCACCGTACTGGGTAGCACTGGCTATAAGGGGCACGGCTTTCTCCCTGTCCTATTAGACCCACAAGCTGGTGGATGGTGGACCAGTCCTAGCGCTGTTCACCCACACAGCATTTGCAAACCTTGAAAAAAGGTTCCAGCCGGGAACAGCCATCTTTCAGGTCCAATCTGCTTCATGGTGCCCACACCCAGCCCTTGAGGAGGGTCCCAGCGTGGAGCAGCACCCCCAACCCTTCCTAGGAAGTCCTCGAATTCCCCAACCATCCTCTCCCCGCTGCGCCTCACGGCTGACGCTGACATCCTCGGAAAAGGCCGGCGGGCAGCCACCGCCTGCGCAGACCGGTCCCTGGCAGCTCAGCCCGGGGGCAAAGGTCCGCGGGGCTCCCCGGGTCCGGGGCGCTCGCTATCCCCTCCCCAGCCCGCCTCCTCCCGACGCCCGCTCCAGCCTCCGGTACGGCTCCGCGGCGGGCAGCGGCGAGGGAGAGACGGGGACCCCGAGCCCCCGCCCCGCCCCGCCCCGCCCCGCTGAGTGGGCCCCGCGGTGCGGAGCGGCGGGGCGGGACGCGGCGATCGAGCCCGGCGAGACAGCGGCGGAAAGTGCCACGACTCCACACGTCCGCGAAAGCGAGGAGGGACCGCGACCCGGCACGGGTGGGTAGGGGCGGCGGCAGCCCTTTCCTCAGCTCCTTCGCCTGCCACTTCTTCCACGACTCCTCTCCGTCTGCCCCGCGCTGCGAACGGGACCCCCCGCCCGGCGTTTCCCCCATCCCCGGCAGTCGGCAGACGTGGAGCGGGGTGAGGAGCTCCCCCTCCGACCAGCGGCCCCGCCGCTCCCGGCGCCGAGGGGTGTCCCGCGGGCTAATCGGGGCAGGGAGGAAGGTGGGATCCCGGGCTCGGGGTCCAGCCCCGTTTGCGGAGGGCCGGGCAGATGAATGGCCCGCGGCGTGGCCAGGGCTGCGCGGAATGGCGGCGTGTGCGGCCGGGGAGCGGGGGAGGCGAGGTCCGGGCCCCGACCGCCGCCGGCCCTGCCCCAGCTCCGGCCCGATGACACACATTAATCTGATTAACCGCGGTTACAGAAGGTCACGACGCTCGGGCAGTTGTCTCTTGGTAATTTTTTTTCCCTTAACCAAGCCCCCTCAACAGAACTCTCCTGGCACCGGGAAAACCCCGCCAGTGCGGGGTCCCCGAGCTTTCGGAGAGAGGCGTCGACCCCGTAAGTGGAGACCCCCACCCTGGGGTCTTTCCAACCTGGACATCACCAGGCTTCCCCCGGGTCTGCCGATGGAATGCCCCACTCCTCGCCCGCTGGGAAGCAGGCCAGGGGGAGAGTGTGTGCTGAACACGTGGCTGGACGCGACGGAGGAGCCTCCACGCCTGTAATGTCAGCTCTGCCCTTCGCCGAAGCAATCGCAGTGGCCTCTGCTCGCCTGCATCATCGGGAAATGGCTGGATAGAATTGGGGCTACCTGGAAAGTGAGCCACAGGGAGGAGCTGATGAGGGCCAACTGCTTTGGGCCGGGGAGGGGAGAGAAAATTTGTAATAGCTGCTGCAGAGATTAGTCAAACTGCAGCTGTGTTATGGTGCTGTTATGCTCTTTATATATATATATATTTAATATATATATATATATGTATTTTCTGCCTGTTTTTTCACTCTGAGGCTTAGGAAGGGAGCTGGCAGCTCTGCCAAGCACTGCCGGCAAGCACAAGCCAGCTGGCAGCTGGCTGCTGCTGCGAGAGGTAATGGAGCACTAAGACACATTCAGTTAAATTGAGCTATAGCTGTTGAGGATTGGCTAATCTGGAGTTGCTGTGTAGAGTAACACATGCTGCCGGGAGGCTGCAAGTGCACAGTCACACAGAAAATGTATTTAAACAGAGTAAATGTATTTAAACAGAGACTGGGGATGTGGGCAGGATCTGCTCATGGTGTGCAGGCTTTCCTCATTTGTTTTTAGTTTTGAGTCTATTGCAGTAGGGCAGAGAGAAACTCCAGGAGAAGTATCTGGTGATTGTTTTTTATCTGCTAGCAGTGCTGTTGTTTCTCCTGCTGATGGGCTGGCTTGCTGTTCACAGGATCAGGCCTCCCAGTTCCCTCTTGCTTGCCCTTTCTCTCCGTTTTTTTTAACCTGCTGGGAGGAAAGGGAGCTGCAGGTGCTTAACAGGCAGGTGTTGCTGTGGGCTATGCAGAACCCATCTGCGTGAGTCCAATTCTCTCTTTCCCTGCCCTCTACCCCCCCCTTTACCTTTTGTGTATTGCTCTAACCTGAGATGCCACCTTGACACCGTGTTGAAGTGCAAGTTTTGGGTTGGTGGGGGAACCGAGTCCTGCTTGCAGGACTGCTGCACCCATCTGCCACACCTGTCAAGACCAGGAGGAGACAATGTAGATTTTCCTCTGGCTATGAAAAGAAATAATGTTTCGTAGTTACTGTACAACCTGTCTCTTCCTTTGCTCCTGCCCACCTGACGCTTGGCCTGGCTGATTCAGGCCAGGGTTGGTGGAGGGCTGGGTTGCAAAGATACCGAATTCCCGTGGATTTCATGTGTGGTTGCAGGGGAGGAAAGGCTGAACAGATGGCAAGGTTCTAGCCTGGTTTTTGACTCTTAGCTGTCAGTGACAGATGTGACCACAAGACACTGAGCATGGCCCTGGTGCTGTCATGTCACGTGTCTCTGGGTTGGTTCATCCTGGAAATTGTTTGGTGCTCAAAACAGCAAGGCCGAGTGCTTTACTGTTTTAGCTTCCTTAAGGCAAGTTGGACTTTTGCTCAGGTCAAACAGAGGTGATGGCACATGCAGGGAGGTGAGGGAGGTCAGATCTCTTGGGCTGTTACTTGGGATGTTGGGAAATTTGATGGATAACAAGAAAATGGCCCAGGAACGGAAGAGTTGGAGAACAGCATTTCAGCCGGCTCTTGTTACATGAGAAGGCCAAGTGAAATACCAGTTGTCTGGTGTATTCCTGTTCTTGTGGTGGTGAAAAGCTTTATTGGGAAAGGAACTTGCATATGGAAATATTTGGTGATTTCCATGGTTTTGGCTGGGGAAGGAGTAGAGGATGATTCTGCTCAAGAAATTTCATGGAGGTATATGTGCTCAATCTTGCACGTGAACTTGATTTTTTGAGGATGGACTCTGATAACTAGTGGTGTCTGTGCACCCCTAAGGCACAACCTTCTCCCAGGGCAATCTGGGCGTCAGATTGAAAAATACTATTGTGGATGCAAAGTCCCATGGAGGACCAGAAGTTACAGAAAGGAGGATGCTGAAGTCTTTGAGCCTCTTCAAAGTGTGGCTGTCAAGCCAAACATGTGAGACTGCCCTTAGGTGTCTGTGAGCAGACAAGCAATGGTACCTTTGCTGCCCTATTTTGCCATGCCCTGGCTAAGGCTTAGTGCAGGCAGGAAGCACGGAGGGCTTTCCTGCTGAAGGGCGAGGCACGTGCACACCTGCCATGGTTCTTGCAAAGAGGACTGCTGTCTTACTGTGCAAATCCAGGAGAAAACTTTCAGCACTTCAAAGGGCGAAGGTGGCAAGGTCAGGAAATGCCAAAGCACAGCTTCAGTCCTGATGCTAATGCTGTGACATAAATGCTACTTGCATCCATGCTTCAGTAAGTTCCCAGAGGAAGACTTTTCCTTATCCCCCAAATGCCAAGGCCAGCCTGCATTAAGTGTGTTGTGGTTGTGTACAACCTGCTGCTGCCTTCTCATTCTTGGAGAGATAGGCTCTTCCCTGAACAAGCTGCTGGGCTGGTTGTGTCAAGTCTCAACCGCAGGAGGAACTCTACAGGTAGAACTTGCTCCTTGAAGTCAGCACTGGGTCTGCCAGGACCAGCCCCGTGCTGCAGGCTGCAGGGCATGAGCGTTGGGACAGGACCAAAGTTTGCCATGATAGTGCTGCTGAGAGTGATTGCTACCCAGTTGGCATCTCTCACTCTTCACTGTGGATGTTCTCCTGGCACACCTGTCCTTGGGAACAGCATGGGCTTTCTCTGATCCAGAGGTGGAAGCTTGGATGGCTCCTGCAAGCATCTCAGCTGCTTTCAGGAGCTCTGGCTGCTGCCATGGCTTTTCTGCAGGTCCACAGCTCCTCTATCTAGTGCCCTCAGCTGCTTTTTTTCTGGTGTTTGTTTTGGTTTGGAGGGGATTGTTGGGGTGTTTTTGTTGAGTTAAGGAGGACTTCAGCTCTAATCTGCATCCTGTCTCACCCTGGCTGTAAAGCTGGAGAGGAGGCAAGGTACAGGCAGCTTTTACTGCAGCTGGTGGGGCTGGGTGAGCCTACTTGCAGGGGAGAGGGAGCGTGGGGCTCAAACACTGTAAGGGCTTCTAAGGTTCAGCCCTGGAGGGTGAGATGTGGGGCAGGCAGAGGGTCTGGTGCTGTGACCAGCACTGCCATCTTACCAACCTCACCCCCCCACCCCGTCCTTTCACCCATCCTCTGTAGTGGAGATTTCAATTTTTCTCTCTGTTCCAACCATTTTGAGGGTGGCAGTACCAGCTGCTGGGGTTGGAGTGCACTTGCCAGCATTGGGGATGCCCTTGTCCTAAGCTGAAGCAGCAGATTTTTACGTATATATGAAGCTGTGGCAGTGTGAAGTCAGGAAGGGTTTAATTTTACTGATGTGTTTGAGTTGCTGGGTGAGGAATGCAGGTTGCCTTTTTCTGCTGCTAAAACAGCTCCTGGATGGTTTGGTGTAGCCATAAGCCCAACACAAAGTTGTGGGTATGTGTTCTCCAGCCCTACATTTTATTTACTGCCAGGGAGAAGAAATCCAAGTCCTTTTAATCCTATGGGTTAGGAATAATCTGTCTGTCCTGGTTGGGACCATCCCAAAGCGATGCTACTAGTCAGTGACTTAGCACCAGATGTGCTAGGATAGAGTGGGCTAAGGCCATTTAAGTATGAAATGGCTGGGGTAGATGTGAAATAATGATGCCTGTAGTCTCAGCTGTGATACTACACTCAAGTGGTGCCGTGGGGTAGAAAATTGGCCCTGACAGGGAAGCTGGTTCCAGCTGGTGCTGACAGCCCTCCTGCCTGCCAGCTTCTCTCTCCTGTTTTGCCTGGGATGTTTGAAGAGGTGGGCAGGGAGAACTGGGCTGCTGGTTAGAACATCCTTCCCTAGGCATCCTTCTCCAGTGGGAGATGGGTGCTTTGCAGTTCCTCCCAGCTCTGCACCCCCTGATCGGGTGTTGGAGGTGAGTTTTTCCATTGCATTGTCCCCAGCTCACTGCAGGAGCAGCTTTGAACTGCAGACTCAGCTGCAAGTTCACTGCTCCAGCTGTTAGAAAGGAAGAGCCTCCGAAGTGTCTCCTTGCAATCACTATGGTTTGAAAAAAAGCTGATCTCCTTAGTTTTATTCTTATTTTTGCCTCCTCCCTTTTTAGCCCCTCCTTCCCTCCTCAACTCACAACTTCTTAAAGAGGAAGTTTGCTAATGACTACAGGTAAGCGTGGGGATGAGAACTTCTGATAACCGAGGACTTTTTGCATCTTCCTCATTGTGTTTTGGGTCACAGTTATGAGAAACCGCAGCCTTGGCAACTCCTGGAAAGTGCCCCTTCACAGATTAACTGTCTGACACCAGGATCTGGGGGCTCATGAGCCACATGGAAGGGATGACCTGATGGATGAAACACATGCATGGGGCAGCAGGAGTTGGTTTTGAAACTAGGACAAAGTTCAATTAGCCATTTAGAAGAGTGGAGGTAATAGCATCTTTCTCCAGGTGTGGCTGCACCCTGCTTGCCAGATCTCAAGACCAGGCGGTATGGTCTCTGTTGATACTCTGGGTGTTATACAGGTGGAAAAACTGGAGAGGAGGATGAGAAGTGCCCGGTGAGAAACCCCTGTGCCCGGTTTTCTCCCCAGCTAATAGCAGAGGTGGAAAGAGAAGCACCATATCCAGCACTCCCTTAGTAAGTTTCACTCCTTCCTGCAGAAATCTCTTTGGAAAATGAGATAATTGATGACCGTGGTTGACTTTTTCTGTTAGCTTGAACTTATGACTTTTATTGGTGAAAATGGTTGTGAGTTGCTCCTGTGTGTGGTGTCCATGCACACAGCATTGTTGCTGGGGTGGTTCTCCTCAGTGAGAGCTGGGAGCAGCTACCCAGTGGGACACAGTCACTGTACATCCTCCCTGCCAGGCTGGACAGAATTCAGCAGTACCACAGGGTACAGGTGGCAAAAGGAGAAGGGACGGGCTGTTGCAAAGCTGGAGAAAACTCTCCTGTACATACTTTCTCCTTCCAGAGGGATATTTTATTCCAAAGCTGAGACCTAAATGTGCGTGTGGGTTCTGTGAGAAAGCCAGGTGCTCCAGGGAAAGCCCAGGTCTTGGCCAACCTGCACCAAATAGTCTGAAATGGGTTCTCTTACTGCTGCAGGTATTGCCTAGGGTCGTTCAGAACCATCCCATTGGACATGGAATGAAGCTCGTGGCTGTCTCTGATTGCATCCCTGTTTTTTAATTCCCCCTCTTCAATTCTTCAGGAGATTGCTGAAGCTGGTGCAGTTTAGTCACTGGGGTACAACCAGCATGCTGTGCATGGGCAGTGCAGCAGAGGAGCACGAACTTGGGGGTGTGTGGGCAGGTCGCCCTCAGTTGTGTGAATCTTGAGTGTTTGTCTTTTTTGTGCACGGTGCCGTTTGGAGACACAAATGTCCATGTGAGACTCCCTGCTCAGGGAAGCCATTGAATTTCTTTCCTCTCCCCGCCCTACTCCTAGCTGTTGTTCTGGTGTCTTGCAGGCACAGAAGAATAAGGCAGGATGGACGTGTATGACCCTCAGACGCTGGGTGTTGTGGTCTTCGGAGGTTTTATGGTGATATCAGCCATTGGGATCTTCCTGGTGTCCACCTTCTCCATGAAGGAGACCTCTTACGAGGAAGCCTTGGCCAAACAACGCAAAGAGCTTGAGAAGACCCAGCAGCAGAAAATGGAAAAAAAGAAAAAAGAGAAACCTGTTGAGAAAAAAGGAAAAGCAAAGAAAAAGGAGGAGAAACCTAATGGAAAGATCCCAGAGCAGCAGATGACTCAGGAAGTGACAGGCCCTCCCAAGGATGTGGTTCTTGAACCTGCTGTGGTGCTCGAGCCTCTAACAGTTGAATCTCCAGTTGCAGCAGTGTCAGTTGTCCCCCAGGAAAAGGAGAAACCTATTCCTTCACCTAAGGATAAGAGGAAGAAGGAGAAGAAGGTGGCAAAGGTAGAGCCTGCTTCTAGCCCGATGTTGGCTTCAGCTCCTGTCAGTGTACCCAAAAGTTCTCCTGTCCTGGAGGTGACCCCTAAGGAGGTGCCTGTTGTGGCTGTGCCCCCAGTTGGCACACAGCAAAGTGCTCCTGTCAACCCTGTCACCATCAAGAAAATCGATGCTCTTCCGACCCATGAGGAGCAGAAGCATGATGGACCTGTCAAGAAGAAGGCTGCATCCAAGAAGAAGAGCGAGCCAGGTAAGGCCAGATTCCTCTGCGTATATCCCCATAGAGTAAGCCAGCAGGGCATCTTGGTGCTGTTAAAACAGGCCTATCCCATTCTGGGATCTCTTCATTCTTGACCCTGTGGCCTGGGGATTGGAACTAGAAGATCTTTAAGGTCCTTCCTCCCAAATCATTCTATGATTCTTCAGCGTTGGAAACAGGACAGCTCTAGAAAGGCTGTCTCTGGTGAGATGGGCCATGTGCACCTTGGGATAGGTGGGCTAAAAAAGCCTGTACTGGACTGTCATTCTCTCTGAGGGGAAGTAGAGTTGAAGTCAAGAGTTTATTGACTTATTTTCACTCTGCAGTGTGTTGCCTCCTGATCAGGTACCTCTAGTTGGTGCTTAGCTCCTTGGTCCTGCACACAGGTTGTAGAGTTACAGGTACTTTTTGGATTTGCTGTTGTGTTGTGGGTCTCAGCAGATCTGCACATGGGAACGAACGGGAGGTGCATGTACCCATCCTGGGAAAGGGACAGCTGTCAAGGTGCTGAACATCTGGGTGAAAAGCCAAGATGAGGTGTTTTCCCCACATACCTGTGATTATTAAAAGCACAGAGGAGCTGTACCACAGTTCTACATGGAAGTGGGTTACTGCTAGAGTTTCCTTGTTCTTCAGAGGAGGTGAAGAAGGATTCTTCAAGGAGAGAGGATTGATGGGATTTTATACTGCAGGGGATTGATCATAGGGTAATTAGGGGGAAATGACTTTGGATATGTCACAGGGAAGGGAAAACTTGCCCATCATCAATCATGCGTCACTTGATTGACTCAGAGATGGAAGAGATTAAACAAAGTGGTCTTGAACTCTCCAGGTTATAAATAGGTGTAGGGAGGGGGAAATCAACCCTGTAGCCTCTCATTGTACCGATGGGAACAGTTTTGAGATTTATTTTTGGCACTAAAAATGTGCGTGCTTTCAGACCTGTAGAAATGTTCCCATGTGGACACATGGGAGAAGTCTCTCAGGTGTTCTCAAAGATGTGATGTGGTGTGCATAGGTTTCATTTCTTTCTTTATTTACTAAAAAAATCCAACAAACCTACCAAATAAAAACACATCCCTTCTTGCTAGCCTTCTGCAGCACATCCAAACCTAGGTTGCTGTGTAAGCTGGCAGTTTCCACACCCACATTTTGGAAGAGGGCCTGTTTCTCAGCAGGACATTTGCAGCTGCTGGTGTCCAAGATTGGGTTAAAACCCTTGTATCTGTTCCTCTGAGGAAAGGGTTTTACTAAAGGCCATCTCCACATAGTGATGCAGTTTGAAGGATTTGAGAAACTGCTTCTGGAGCATATTGCCGTGATGGTGTTGGGAAAACTAGAGGTAACTGGTTTGTTGTGTGCATCCATGGATGCACTTCTCTAACACTGGAAAACATGGATGCACTGGAAAACATAGCCCTAAATCCAAGCTGTAACAGCTGAGGGAATGTCGATGGGAAATGAACTTCTAGCATTTAAGTTTGGAGTTTTTCTGGCTGCTCCAAACTTGGGTATCCCCTTGGGTATGAAGTGCCAATCCTGCATGTAGTAAAAGCCAAGAGTGTTGTCTTAGCTGCTCCTGTGGGATTTTTCAAAGGAAAGCTCTCGTCAGTATTTGCACCCTGAAGCCAACTGCAGTTTGACCAAAGTCTTGTGGGCAAGCTGTGGTCTCTCCTCTTCAAAGACAAAAGCAACAAATTATCCTGTGGCAGATAAAAATCAGTGCTCAAAGACACATGCTCACCGCTGAAACCAATGGCAAACCTGATGAGAGCAGCTTGCGGTGCTTTTCTCTTGCGTAGTTTGTTTCACCCAAGTTCCATTGGGTGGAAGAAGTGGCTCTTCAGACCCCTTGTCCTGCTGTGCTTTCCCATGGCAGCTTTGCCACATGACTGGTTCTTGTTCCGTTGCTTCCTCAGCAAAGCACAAAGTTTCCAGCTCTGTACATGGGCTTGGTGTCAGCATAGGATTCCTTGTGCCGCAGCTTGGCAGGCTGCCCAGGCTCCACGTGCCAGCTGCAAGGTGGGGTTTGCATCCTGCCTGCCCTTGCAATGCTCTCTTGCATGGCACCACTGGGAGATGGGCAGTTTTGCTTTGTGTGGGTCCCTCCTCCCAGGGGGACTGAGCCAGGGAATGCGATGTGCTGTCCTGCATCAGTTCGGTTGCCAGCGTGAGTAAAGTGTGAGCCAAGCATTGGGCCCTGGTTGCACTGCTAGGAAGTGGCTGTGACTGGTAAGATAGACTCTGCTGCTGCTAGGGTTAGTGCTTCCATCTCTAATGGATCTACCAGAAGCCAGGAGCAAGCAGTGTGTGCTGAGGCTGCTAGGCATTCTTGGGCTCTGCCACTGGTGCTGTGATGGGTTGACTGTGGCAGACTGCCAGAAGCCCACCCAGCTGCACTCTCAGTCCTCAACAGAATGGGGCAAAAATAAGAAGAGGAAGCTCATGAGTCAAGATAAAGATAGGGAGATCACTTAGCAATTACTGTCACTGGCAAAACAGACTTGACTTGCAGAAAACTGATTTATTTCCAATTAAACTAGATGAGAAAGAAGACAAAACAATACCTTCCCTCCCCTGCCCTCACTCCAAGGCTCAACTTCTCTCCTTTCCTTCTGACTTCTCTAACTCCCCTCCCTGAGTGGTATCAGGGAATGGGGACTGTGGTCAGTTAATAATAGTCCCTTTCTGTAGCTCCTTCCTCCTCACAGCTTTCCCTGCTCCAGTATGAGGCCTTCCATGGGCTGTAGTCCTTCAGGATGAACCTGCTCCAGCATGGGCTCCTCTCTGGGGGCTGCCGGACAAACTGCTCCAACACCTGCAGCATCTCTTCCTCATTCTTCTCTGAACCTTGCTGCTTGGGGCATCCAGGGTTTTTGTTCAAGAGACCCTCGTATTAGTAACTTCGGTGGGCGGGGGGGGGCTCTGGAGCTACTGACCTCCAAACTGCTTTTTCTTCTGTGATTTTCTAGGAAAATAAGCCCATTGGGCTGTAGATACCGTGTGGTAACTCCTAAACCACTTCCCACCAACCTTTATCCATCGCGACCATGTGCATGTGCTACAACAGCATCATGGTCCCTGATGCTCCTTGGCTTTCCCAGGTTAGCAGAGGGGTAGGGGAAGGGTTGGAGTCTTGTTTTATGCTTAGCAAACAGCTGGAGCAAACTTGCCTGGTGAAAGGTGGGAAATGACCTTTTGCTGCATTCTGCGTCACTGGCACCACTGCGTGGGGTGACGTCCTTCAGCCAGGTTGTATCGTGGTGCAGTCCAGCTTCTGATGCCCAACACATCTGTGCTCCCTGGCATTGACAAAGCGTACCCAGCTCCTGCTGAGAAACACTCAGTTTGCTGGCGGGTGGTAGCAGTGTGCTGGGACCAGTAGTAGAACCAGGCAGAGGTAGCAGCTGGCTTAAGAAGCACATGTGTGGTGAGTATCATCTCCAGCACTTTTCATACTGCTTTCACTTAGAGAGGCATCGAACGTGACTGTGGAAATCTGGGTGGATGATGTTTTGACATGGTAGTTGTGGGGTTGAAGCCAACTGAAATGATACCGTATCTCTGCCTCTGTCCCCAGCAGTCCCAACCCCTCCTCTCTCCTCTCTAGCACCTACAGATTCAGATGGGCCCCTCTACCTGCCCTACAAGACACTCATGTCCACTGTCAGCAGCATGGTGTTCAGTGAGGGTGAGGCCCAGCAGCTCATCGAGATCCTGACAGAGAAAATGGGCATCATGGACACCTGGCACACGGTAGGGCTACCAAGTGCCATTGCGGCCACCTGCTGCCAGGGCTCTGCCGAGCCTTGGAAGATGGGAGGGGAGGGAAGGCACCCCACTTTTGGGCAGGCTGGCCCCTCGGAGACTGGAGCTGAATTCCTCCCTGGAGCAGAGGGCAGGATTTTGTGTGTGTGCAAAGGGAGGGTATGGGTCTGAAGGTGGTCATCCCCACTGATGTGCCACCCCATGCTGGCAGGCCACTCAGAAGGGTGACCCAGTTGCTGCCCTGAAACGCCAGCTGGAAGAGAAGGAGAAGCAGCTCTCAGCCGAGCAGGAGAGTGCAGCTGCTGCCAGAAACAAGCTGCGGGAGCTGAGCAAGGTAAGCACTTGCAGCTCTGCTGGCATTCCTGGTGTGGGCTCTGTTTGTGGTGGCTCACCATATACCTACTGCTCTCTACATCTTATCACCCTTGCAGGTGAAGCCCTGGGGCTCTTTGGGCTCTTCACCTGTTTGCTGTTTTCTTCTCAAAAAGGGGAGGAGATCCCCACCTGATCTCCTCTCCTGGGCCTCATCCAGTCTGGGGAGGCACCAGCCCAAAGAACTGCAGGGTAGTGCCCTTTGGCAGCCACAGGGGAAAACCCTTCCTTTAAGAGATTGCAGCTTTCTTCTGCTTCAGGGAGAAAAGCAAATCCCTTCTCATCTCTGCCTAGATCCCCTGAGCTGAGAAGGTGCCTTTGTAAGGAGCTGGATGCTACCTACAGTGCCCTTTCCTTACTCAGACCCACTTCTTTTGGGTGTTGAAGGCAGAACAGACCCTCACCATGCTGAACTTGGTGGCTGGCAAGTCCATCTGTATAATTTTCCTGCTTGGTCCCAAATGTTATGTGATGTTACTGATCCTGGGGGAAGGAGGGAGGTGGGGAATAAAACTCCAGGCTGTCTTACTCCTTTCTCTTAGCTGGCCCAATATGGAACAACAGTGGCATCCAGTGGCCACAGAGCCCAAAACAAAATGCAGGAGGAAATGTAAGTGCTAAACATACCTGGACATGGGGGCACCAGTGAAAGTGCTAAACTTTTTAGTCTTCTGACCTAGGAGGCCACTGGTTTCACATCCCCTTAAAATGGGAAAACCCATACTCTGAGAGCTAACGGGATGACTTCTTTGCTCAAAGGACCTGGCAGCCGAGCGGGCCAGGGCGGCGGCTGCAGAGGGCAAGCTCAGGGAGCAGCTGGTGGCCCGTGAGCGGGAGATGGCGGCGGTGCAGGTGCGCATGCAGGCCAGCTACCAGGACCACGTCAGTGAAACGCAGCAGCTCCAGGTCAAGGTGAGCCCCGTGCTGAGCTCTGAAGCTTCTTCCTTTATCTGCCAGGTGGCTTGTGGTGGCAGATGTGTGGTCTTTAGGAGAAGACTGATCTATGTGGATGGACAAGAACCTCTGGGGGGGGTGGGGGCAAGACCCTGTGATGCTCCTGGACCATGGTGGTCAAGGGAGAAGAGGCCTATAGGAGCAATCTCATGGGATGTCATGTCCTTGGGGGCTGTCAGCATCAGCAGACACCCTCCGGCTTTGCCACTCCCTCTTGCTCATCTCAGGGGCTTCAACAAGGAGCGTAAAGGGGCCAGTGGTGGCATTAACCCTTGTTGGGCTCCTCTAGATCCGGACCCTGCAGGAACAGTTGGAGAATGGCCCCAACACACAGCTGGCTCGCCTGCAGCAGGAGAACTCTATCCTGAGGGATGCCCTCAACCAGGCCACCAGCCAGATGGAAAGCAAGTAAGGTTGGGGTGAGGGGCAGAACCTGGGGCTGCCTTCTGGGAAACCCTGGGGTTGGCTGACCATCACCCCCTTTCTCTAAGGTGGAGGTAGAGGAGGCAATGAGGGAGGAAGAGCTTGCCAAATGGCTTTTGGTGGGCTGCCAGGGGAAACAAGGATGTTCTTCCCAAATGGAAGGGCGGGGGATCCCTCTCTGCATTGAGGTCACCTGTGCTGATGCTAGAGCTAACAGGCATTGGAGGTAGGAGAGGAGAACAGAAGGCACGCTGGCACTCTTCCCCCATAGGGAAGCTCATATTCTCATACTACTGCATTGAGAAGAAATGCAGCTGGCTCTTTGATGGGAGTGATGCTGCAGAGAACGGAGACCAGCCTGGTGTGTGCAGAAAAAAAAGGAGCTAGGTAGAAGAATTTCAATTTCACACTTCTTTTTATAGGAAGTCTGAAATGACTGGTGATTAACAGCAGTCAAATAATTACAGAGCGGACTCCAGCTGCTTGTAGTGCTTCCTCTTATGTCTGGGAAGACAGATCCTCATGTCCTCTACTTCATAAGAAAGGAATGTCTCTCATGGCTGAAATGCAGCTTTTCTGAAGTGATTTGACAGCTCTTCCAGCCCCTCCCTGAAGAACCAGGCGTGTTCTAGAAATAGGCAAGCAAAGCCACTGAGGTGTTTCAGGTCCTGTATGATGACCACAGAAGGATGTGTTCCCCCCTAAGCAACATCAGAGAGGCTTGAATGGCCTGTGGGCTAAAATAACCCTGCTTCTGTTGATGCAGGCAAAATGCTGAGTTGGCCAAGTTACGGCAGGAGTGCAACAAGCTGATGAGAGAGCTGTCTGAGAAATCGGAGGTGCTGCAGCAAGAGGAGCAGCAGAGGAAGAGCTGCGAGATCAAAGCGGCGGCTTTGGAGAAGCAGAACGAGCAGTTGCAGGTCAGGCAGGCGCCAGCAAACCTGCTCCCCTCACACAGATGGGCAGGTGGCTCACTTGCATGGGATCTGTGGACTTGGCCACGGGAAAAGCTAGGAGGCAGATGAATGCCCATGTTTGGGAAGGAAGCTGCCATGCAGGCTTCCTAACTGCTTTCCCCCCCATTAGTTTGTCACAATCATTGTGCGCCTTGCACACCAGTGTGATGCCTTGCATCACCAGCAGAGCCCAGGGAGCGTGATCTTGAAGCCCTTCTTCTATGGGTGCTCTCTTGAAACTCAGATGTTTTTAAGCCTGTTGCTCTCCCTCCCTGGTGCAGGAGATAGAGCTTGTGGCTTTTTTTGTTGTGGCTGGGTTTGGGGTGTTCAGGGGTGTTAAAAGGACACCTCCCAAGTAGAGCCTCTGAGCACACAGTGGTGTGTTTCTGGCAGGCTGGCTGTACTCACACAGGGAAGAGCATCTTCTGGGGGGATTGACAGTGCTCTTGCTGGGATTCTGCTAAAGTGGGTGTTGGGACCATTAATCTCAGGGTAGCAGAGTGAGGGATATGTCCCTCTGAATTGCTCTGGCCTCTTTAGGAAGGGGCTGTGGTGAAGGAGACTTTTATCTGCACATGCCAAAATAGTTTTGTAGAGATGTTCCTAGAACAAGGGGCCTTTGATATCTTTGCTCTTATTATTTTCTGTGCACATCTCTTTTTGGTGGGCTGCATTTAGCCCCAGCTACTTTTGCAGGCAAGGGGCATGATGCAGATGCACAGCTGGTGTGAAGGCAGAAGCCACCTTCTTGGCTCAAAACTCCTAGCTCAAAGCTCCTAGACATGCTTTTAGGAGAACTTCTCCAGGGCTGTCAGCTTGCTGCAACGCCTTAATGCTAATTAAATACATCATACTAGCTGGAAGACTTTGAAGTCAAGGATGTGTTTAAAGTGCTGGGGAGAATGTAACAGAGTAACACCTGGATCTCTGAGCTGAGGATAGGAAGTCAAATTCTCAAAGAACAGAGAAGTCCTGCTTTCTTGGTGTACTGGAAGCATCACTTGGACAGAGACCATCCTGCTAGTTTACCTTTCTCTGTCCCCTCGATGCAAAACAATGTTTCTCCATCTGCAAGGGTGCAATTTGTACCTGCAGAGCTGCAACTCATCCTTCTCCGCCGCCTTCCCCCTCAAAATGCCTGCCTTGGCCAGGCCTCTTCCTTGCTGCTTTCCAAGATGGAAAAAAAAAGTATTCCCTGGCCCAAACCACACAGAAAATTCATCCATGTGTGGAAACGTGGTTGGGTGTCTCTGTCCTGCGGAGCACCTCTCCCTGCTGGGCTGAGGCAGTGTGTTTGGACCGGAGTTTTAAGAGGTTTTTCGGAGCTTAGCTTTCCAGAGGGGAGGGTGGTCTTGGCCCAGAACCGAGACATTGTCTGCTTCCCAGTTTGAGGGCAAATGATAAGATGTGAGCACAAGACAAGATGCTTCATACACAGGGGAAATGTGAGGAAGGGGTGACTTAAATCCCCCAAAGTACAGCTTAAAAAGTAACATTAAAAAGTGACATGTGGAGCTTTGCTTCAAATTGGCCAGGGTGTCTGTTACGCTGTAGGAACCTTCTCTTCCTGCTGTGCAGGCTTCCCAACAGGAGGTGGAGGTGATGCTGCAGAAGAGGCTGGATGAAGTCAGTGATGAGCTCCGCAAAACCCAGACCAGCTACAAAAGCTTGTTAGCAGATGCAGAAAAGGCCAAAGGACAGCAGCAGAACATTGCTGGTGAGAAACGGGGATTGGCATTGAAAGAGCTGTGGGGCAGACAGGGAACTTTCAGACCTGGGTGCTTGGTGGAGCTAGTCCAAGTAGTCTACAAGTAGACCCAAGTTAGGCTGCCTGGTGTGAGCAAGATGTGGGCTGGTCCATGGTTCTGTAGTAGGATGTTACTCCAGTGCCTCTCTCCTGTGCTCTCCTGCATCCCTGCCTCCCCTTTCTGTGCCTCCTGAAAGCATTCACAGCCAAGGCTTCTTTGGCTAAGATTCTGCTTGGGCAGGGCAGGGTGGGGAGTCTCCAGTTTGTTTGCATCTACCCTACCATGTTTCTCACTCTTTACTCCCACAGAACTGCAGGCCAAGCTGCTGAGTTCCGAAGCAGAGGTTAAAAGTAAGTTGCTGGAGTTGGACAGTGTGAAAGGGAAACTGCAGGATGCCAGTTCGGAGAATACGAAGCTTCTGGAGAGGATCAAATCCATCGAAGCTCTGCTGGAGGCAGGCCAGATGAGGGGGGCAGAAAAAGACAGAGACTTGCAGGTTATGTGCTCATTTAATTGGGGTGGGAGGAGGGGAGTGGGTTACACTGCTCACCTGTGTTACCTTTCTTCTGGGGTCCCCTCTGGAATGCCGCAGAAAGGACTGACCTGCATCATGTGCCATGGGCAGGTACAGAAAGTGCTTTCTCTCTTCCAGGCAGCCAATGAAGCAGAAATGAAGCAGCTGCAGTCAAGGTGGGTCTGGCTGCACATGGAGACTGCTATGGCACCTCCAAGCTTGCTGTCCATGTGTCCCAGGCTTCCTCAAGCACTGAGCCAGTCGGTGAGGGCTTCCTCCCTCCAGTCAGGCTTGGGGACTGCCAAGCTGGGAAATCAAGGTCAATCCTGGCCCACAGTGCTGTTTAAAATATTTATTGGCTCCAGCGCTGGCCTCAAATAACAGCCAGTCCATCCTGAAGTGGGACTGAATTGCTGGCAAGCACGTGGATTCTGACCAGTCTTACAGAACAGGAGGTTGTGGTGGTGTTGGCCCTAGCTATGGGATGTCTCTGATCCAAGTCCCTGCTCAAGGCTGGGCTAACCAGAGTAAGCTTTTTGAAAATGTTTCTGGGTATCTCAAAGGATGGAGACTCACCACTTCTCTGAGTCCCTGTTCCAGTATTTGATAACCTCTTCCCCCGTCCCCTGGTGCTGAAAGGTTTCCGGGCATTTAAATCAAGTTTGCAACTCATTCACAATTTATGCCTATTGTTTCTTGTCCATGTATTGGGCACCCCTGAGAAGGCTCAGACTCTGTATGGGGGAAGGATTTCTCAGCTGCTCCCATTGCCAGGAAACATCCAGCATTCCTCTAAAGGAAGGCAGCAGTTCAGTTGTCCTGGGACCCCAGGAGACTTGTGTAGTTCTTATCAAGGACCTGAACCTTCCTTGGTTTGTTCAAGCTGAGGGTCCCTTCAGGGTATATGGTGGATCTGGGGGAGTGGAAGGAAGCTGCAGGCTCTTCGGTGTCTAGTTGACAGCCCTGATTTATGGTTATTCAGGATAGTAGGATGATACTTCCAAAATATGGAGCTGTGGGCTATCTCAGCCTAACAAGCTGTGGATAGGAGCAGTCTCAGTTGTGGCCTTTGGTTCACTTTTCTTCTTCCTCTTTTAACTAGTTGCTTGCTTGTTATTTCTCATAAGATTTTTAAAAACTAGATCCTACTCCAGTGTTGCATTGGCTGTGGTTTTCAGTCCTGCTCCCTCTCCATCCTGCTGTGTGTAGATCCCGGAGCAGACCGGGATAGGAAGGGCTATCTAAGGAGCTTGCTACCCAGGAGGGAGATGGATGCTGAGACTCACTCCTGCATCCTGCTATTCCAGACTCCAGGAGAACACAAACCAGCTCTCATCCTTGGAAAGGGAAGCCACAGAGCTGCGAGAGGCAGTGGAGCAACAAAAGATGAAAAACAACGTACGTGAGTGAACAACAATCTGTCATAGTTATATACTGATGGCTCTCTGGTGCAGTCAGAGGCTCTTCCAGCCCCACAGAGCACTGGAGGTGTTGCCTTGTCTCCTGGAGAGCTGAAAACACCCAAACACCCCACGGGCCTGTGCAGCTGAAGCTGATGGGCTGTAGCAGGTGATGGACTCCTGGGGTAATACATCTGTCCCCTGTTCTCTTGGGAGGTTTAGGACCTGGTAAGCCAGAAAGATTCTACGTGGCAGGGCCAAGGCAATCCCTGAGCAGGCTCCCTCACGTCTCACTGCTCCCGTGCTCCTTCTCCCTCTACTGTAAAGTGGTATCAATTAGGTGGAAGCCACTTTACATCCTCCCTCCACTTGGCCTGTGTCTTCTCCAGTGGGATGGAAGACCCTTGAACAAACCGATGGGTTACTGCCCAATTTCCGAAGTGGAAGCTTTGAAATCCTCCTCAGTGCCAACAAGCAAGTTTATGGCCTTTGGCATGAATTGTGGCTTATTGCCCTCTGTGGTCTCCGCAGGACCTTCGTGAAAAGAACTGGAAAGCAATGGAAGCATTGACCATGGTGGAGAAGGCATGTGAGGAAAAGCTACTTGCTGCTACAAAAGCAAAGGTAAGCCTGGCATTTTTCTCTGGCAGTGATGCTGGTGTAGGACCAGAAGCCACCAGACATGCTTGCCCTGGGTTGCCTGCCTCCTCTTAAGAGCAGTGCTGGCCCAACCCTCCTGCCAACTTCTCCAAAGTTTGTCTTGAGGGCTGGGTATCCCTAGTTCCCGTTGTGGTTGGGGAACAGGGTAGATGGGTGAACTGGAAGTGACGTTTTCATGGTTCCTGAAGTCTTCTGTGTTGACTGGTTTCCTGTGCTGCCCTGTAGGCACAGAAAAGCAGGACCAGTGTTGGCAGCCTGGCTGGCAGGTGCCCAAGACCTCCATCCCGTGACAATTTGTCTCTCTTACAGGAAGAGCTGGCCCAACAGCTGGACGCGTTCCAGACGCGAACTAAGCAGACTCTGCTCTCTGCCTTCCCTGGAGTCAGTGTGTCCTCACAGCAGGTGGGCACAGGTTTTCTCAGACCCTCACAGAGCCTCCACTACGTGGGAAGGAGAGATGTCTAAGCATCCTCTTTCTTCATTGTTCTCTATTTTTCAAACTCAGGATTATGATACATGGCTACAAGAGTTTAAGGAGAAGACCGTGAGTGTGCTAAAGCAGCAGGTGGTTACAACAGAGCCCCCGGTAAGTGAAGGGGCTGGAAAGTGGAGGGGCAAGGGAAGTGCTGGAAGGTCACGTATTTCTTTTCCTCACCTCTCTCTCCCTCCTCTCCCTCTCTTTTTAGGATTCAGCTCTTAAACTGAAAGAGGCAGAGGAGGCACAAAGCACTTTACAAGCGGAATGTGAGCAGTATAGAACTATCCTCGCAGAGACAGTAAGTTGCTGCCCTTTGTGCTGTGTTGGCCTTCCAGTGGAAATACCTCTTGAGAGGTCTCCTAGCAGCCCAGGCTGCCCGTGAGCTCAGTGTGGGCATCCCTCGGTATGTTGGGGGGGCTGCCATGTGGAAGACTGTCACTGGGACAGAGGAATAGGAGAAATGCAAGTTTCTAGAGCTCTTCTTCAGCCTAATTGTGTTGGAAACCTTCCTGGTGGTGATGGGATGTGGCACAGATGAGCAGGGTGGTTGAGCCAGAATAGGAATTAGGAGCCTCCAGCCCTACCCGAGGCATCTAATTCTGTCACACGTTCTTCTTCCTAGAGAGGCTTTGGGTATGCCAGGGCTTCCAGCCCTGACACTGCTCAGGTTAGTGGGGGCTGGAGGAGGTTTGGGCTCAGCTGAGACTTTGCCAACAGGAAGGGATGCTGCGAAACCTGCAAAAGAGTGTGGAGGAGGAGGAGAAGATCTGGAAAGCAAAGCTCACAGCCTCTGAAGAGGAGCTCCAGAAGGTGCGTGTTTGCAGCATACCTGGGTTTGTTGCTCCTGGAGCTGGACTTCCAGGAGAAGGGAGGCTGTTGGCAAAAATCGGTTGGTGACCCTAAGTGTTCCTGCCTGCCAGCTTTGAACCCCACACACGCAGACTTTCTCTTCTCCCTGGAAAATCTACTCCTCCTGTCACCAAAACAGCTGCTAAAAATCCCACCTCATCCAGAATCTGCACCTGTCTTCCTCCCAGATCCCACATTTCTGCCTGGTGTGTGCCTAGGCTCTATCAGTGGAGCTGGAGGAAAGGCTTCAGCTCCTCAGTTCAGGCATGATAGTTGTGAAACCATATTACCTCTTCAGTAATCCAAGCTCTGATGCTTGGAAATCAGGCTGGGCCCTCTCCTGGTGGGCACTGGCTAGGTGGGAGGAGAGCACTCTTCAACTCACATTCTCTGGAGAACTTGGCTTGCTCTCAAAACATGGATTGACCTTGGCACTTGTTGAGCCTTGAGAAAGGAGCTGAGATCCAAGCCACGTACTGCACATAGCTTAGGGTCCAGCTATCTGTCTAGCTCTGGGTACTGCTCCTCCTAGTTAAAAAGCCAGTCAGCAGCTGCCAGAGAGTTGCTGTTGCCCAAGGGGTTGGTAGGGAGCATGTTCCATGAGCTCTTGTGACTTAGCTGGAGTCTGGAAGGACTTGGCTGGCTGTGCCTTTTCTGCAAAGCAGAGTGATGTTGTCTCCTCCCTCTTGAATGCAGAACTGAGATGAAGCTATTTTCCTTGGTCTGCCTCTCCCCATCCATCACATGGGATTTTGAAGTTAACTGGGACTGCAGGGAGGTGGGGGAGCTCTTGTACAAGAGATCTTTGATTTCTCAGCCTGTCACTGGCTCCTGGAGCACCAGTACTGCTGAGGGCTGGCGTAGGATTGCACAAGATGACGTGGCCGTGTGTGGTGTGTGTGATGGGATGAATGCCTGGTGGCTAGAGCAGGTTCCAGAGCAGTCCTGCCTCTTAGTGGAGAAGAGGTGAATTCCTCCTTTCAAAAAAATTCAGCATCTGTGGAGTCCTCTTCAAAAATCAGCTCGGGTTTAAATGCAAACCCCATGCTTTTTCTGGTAGATTGGCTCCTCTTAATAGTATGACACCTCACTGGAAAGTCTACCTTGCTGCTTCCAAACCAAAGAGCGCTTTTAGTAGGAAACTTGTGCAGAGTCTGCTGCCAGTTTCTTGGGTGTTGAAACCTGACTGCAGCCAACTGAATTCCTGCCGGCAGAAGGTGTTACTTTGCTCCACAACTTATGGCCTGGGCATGTTGGACTCATCCTCCCTTAGAAGAAAAACTCCTCTGCAGGCTGCAGAGCTTCACGTTGGCATCAGGTCTCTTTCACACTTGGGTACAGGATGAAGTGGGAGAGATGGGAGTGAAACATCAGCCAGTTTTTGATTGAACCAGAGCTGCTCACTGTCCACATGAGATGCTGTTCACTGACCTTCGCTGATGCTTTCTGCTTTTAGTCACACTTCCAGCTGAAATCCCTTGAAGCCATGGTGGAGAAGTTAAAAGCAGATCTGCAGAACACAGATCAGGTAAGGTTTTTGGGGTAGGGGAGAAGGTCTCTGCACAGGTGCCAGGCAGACTGATGCTTTGCTTGGGTTGAGTCTGGTTCTATTGCCATGGGGAAGGCAGACTTTGACCATGGGATGTTTGGGATGTGTTGGACCTCAATCAACCTCTTCCCGCTTTCCTCTCTTTTATTCCAGCTAAAGGAATACACCTCTCTTCTGGAAACGCAACTGGAAAATCACTTGCAGACAGCCAGCTCTGAACGTCAAAACTACACAAAAGAAGTTGAAGTTGTAAGTGTGGTGGCTGTTACCTTCCTAATCACGTTATTTTTCTAACCCTGACTCACCACCCATGCACATTTTGGGGATTTGAGGAGTGCCCTGGGGATCTGAGAAGTGCCCCAGGGAGATCTGCAGCTTTGCAAAGCAGGAGAAAACAGGTGGAGGTAATTGCACCAGTCTGGGTTGTAGACACTGAAAGTCAGAGGATCCATGGGCAAGGTGATGGGTCAGGGACATCTGTATGGAGATGCTCTCTGCACTGCTTCTTGGTGGCCTGTGTGATTTCTGCGGCTCAGGTGAGACAGAGGTGTCTCAAGGCATCAGCAAGTGATGACATCATGACCTCTTTGGGAATATGTTGCATCGTAAAAATGCTTCCTTGGACCAAAGCGTTCCAAAATCAAGTGCATAAAAGGACATTTTTTTTTCCTTTCTGTTCCTCCCCAACAGTTGAGGCAGCTCTTGTCAGAGTCCCAGGAGCAGCTGGAGGCAGCAAAGACTGAAACGCAGAAGCAGAGCAAGGAGCTGGCGCTGGTAAGGGGGGTCCCTGGAGCTGCCCTGGTGGGATCTCGATGCTCTGCCTGGGGTTGGTTTGCAAACCCAGCCGTGGGGCCAGCACCCTTCCTGTGGGTTCGGGGAGGGGAGGAAGGCACAGCCAGTGCACAAGGGAACCGGGTGCTGCACGGGCACCAGACTTTCAGAGAGGATGTTTGAGACACAGGAGGAGATTTTTATTTTTGTCTTTCCTCCCGTGATGGGGGTGGGAAGGAAGGGAGAGCAGCAAGACTTGTGCAAGCTGGTATGTAGCAGAAAAAAACAGCTGCCCCACCACTGGACACTGGTTACCTCAACACCATCCTGGGACAGGGGTTTGGGTGCCTTAAGCATCCATCCATCCACCTCTGGATAGAGGACTGAGGTGGTGCAGCCCATATGTACAGGTCACTCAGGGAGCTGAAGGATGGGGCTAGGTTTCTGCAGTTAAGTGGTAGGGAGAGGACTGGGATATAGGGCCAGGAGAGCTAGCAGACCTGCTAAAACCATGAGGGCTCTAGTTTTTAAATCCATACTTTGATCGTGAGACACTTGGGAGATTGCTTTTAAAATCCTTCATGGTACTGCTCACCCATTCTTGAGTGCTGTGACTTTTCCCCGCCTCAGATCAACTGCTGTCCAGCTCACTCAGTGAGCTGATGCACCCCCTTGCTCCCGAGGGGATGTGTTATGGGATTGTCATTAGCCTTAATCTCATTAGATGGGCAGGCAGTTGTAAGTGTGAAACACACTTGTGTTCCTCCAACAACTTTCCCTTTCTTCTGGCCAAGGCACACTCAGCTTGCAGCTTGGCTGCCACTGCTGCCGTGATGGAGGATGAGGACCTGGTGGTCGATGGAGGGGGGGTTGGGGGGTGGGCAGTGTTCAAGTAGCTGCCTTCCCAGTCATCCTAGCTGTGATCCTTGGCAGAATGGGACCTGCCACTCTGCCTTGATTTATTTAACACCTTGACTGTGTTATGCAAACCCTCAAGCAGTGGTTCTAAACAAAGGTGCCAAAGGATCAGAGCAGGTGAGCCATGAGCATGCGTTCTGCACGCCTGGGAGCTGTCTTGCCTCAGGCTACCCAGGTTAGGTACCACTGTCCTGCATCTGGCAGAAACTGAGGTGTTTTTTCCAAACGTTTCAGCTTGCGTGAAAGCAAAAAAAGCTGGCAGGCTTTATCTGTAGGTTCTTGTGAGCTGTGTAAAGCTGCTGCATAGGGATGTGTAACTGAGCCAGGCTTGCTGGTCCTCCCTCCAGGTCAGGCAGCAGTTGGGTGAGATGAAGAGCCATGTAGAGGATGGAGAAGTAGCAGGGTTACAAGCTGACCCAAGCAAGCCTGTACCCCTCAAGGTTGGGATGGTGAGACCGCTGCCTATGGAGGCACTGACCCTTAAGCATGTCCTGTCTCACCATCTCTTAACTGTGTGGGGAACTGCCCATGGCTATGCTCAGGGCTGTCACAGCTGTGTTGTCTCCTGTCCTGTATGTTGGGGAGAAGCCCCCCCATCCCTTCAAATGTGTCCTGTTCCCACTGGGAACATACCACCAACTGGCTTTCACCAGGTTGATCCCCTTGGAAGCCCTCCATCATTGCATCAGGCTGGCAAGGTTTGGGGGGGATGCAGGCAGGGCAGGCTGCAAGCCCTTGGGCCAGCATTGCCTTGTGACAATGCCCAATGGGTTCAGGGCTTGGGTCTTCTCAGGGAAAGGGAACACCCCAATAAAGTTGTGCCAGGATCCCTTCCCAGCTGGCGGGGGTTAGGATTACAGAGCTCCATAAATTGCTGGAGCTGGGCTGAGGGCATTAGCAGTGGCTGTTCCCTTTCAGGCTGACACCTCTTGCCAGTAGCAGTGCTGCCATGAGTTGGGCTTGCTCTTTCTCCTTTAATCCTGTTAACTGTGAGGCCTTCTCCCAGGTATGGGAACCTGCCAGGCACATCTTCCCAATGGGATGCCCCTCATCCCATGTCCCAGCTGACACTGCCTGAGGAGCAAGCAAAATTTGGCTCTGCAAAGCCAAGCCCCCAGGCATCAGTATCCTTCCAGCTCTTGGTGCTGAGGAAGGATGCTGATACCTATCGCCCTTTGATGTCCTGGGGAAAGCTTCCATTTTTATTTCTTCTGTCTAAGCCCAGCCTTCCTGGTGATGTCCCTGCTAGCTCATTTCTTGCGTCATTTTGAAATTTTATTTCTGGGTGTTATCCTCTTTTCTCAACACAGTTGAAAACCCAACTGGAGCAAAACAAAACACTGGTGGAGAAGGAGCAAGTGCTGCGGCAAAAGCTGGCATGGGAGCTGGAGGAGGTAGGTGTGGGCAAGGAGGATACAAAGGTTTGCAAAGCTTTTATAAGTTCTTGGCTGCTAAAGAAGCCCAAGAATTAATTTGAAGGTATTTCCTCATCACTGTCCGTACCTCAGACATTAGTGTATTTATTCCCTTACACTTCTGAAGAACTTCTTACAGCAGCGTGTGGCAACACTGGCCCCTCAAATTGCCCCTCTCCCAGTCCCCTCATGTCTTTTGCCAGCTCTTTCCCTCGAGGGTTGAAGGCTCTAGCTGGGTTTCGTGCTGCTCCTGGTGAGAAATACCATCTTCCTGGTGGAAGCTGGATCAGCAGATGTGACGCGTTGGGCTCAGCGTCCAGCCAAGGGCAGCTGTACAACCTGGCTCTTTACCAAGGGCACACCCACTGGGGACCCAGACTGTATGGAACACACCGTGTGGGAGATGCCTGCCACTGTTGGTTCTGTGCTTACTGAGTAGTATGTGTACCCCTCCAGGCCCAGAGCTCGGCATGCACATTGCAAGCAGAGCTGGAAAAGCTGAGACTGTCTGAAAATGCAGCAGCTTCGGACACGGAGGAGGCCCAGCATCTCAAGGTGATTTGACTGTGCCAGGACAGCAAAAGTCATGTTTGAGGAGGACTAAGGGCATGGTTTATCATTTTTGAGGAGGGTGGGGCAAGGTCAATGGTTACCCTGCAGGGAGTTGGCTGAGAGCTCCACCACGGCTGAAGGACAGCAGGGTGCAAGTCACAGCCACTGCATCCATCTTGGCCAAGATAAGTGCGATGCCCTGAGCGAACGCTCTCACATCCTGGACTTTTCACGTACTGGGAAACTGTGCAGTTACCATGAGGTTTTCTCAGCCCATGGCATCTCCAGATTAGATGCCAGAGTGAGTTGTAGCTGCTGGGGCAATGCCTGGTCTCTCTGCTGAGGGAACTGGGTGCTCCTCTGGCTTGTGGCTACTGAGGCAGCTCGATGCAGACCAGAGGTGACCTGGGGTGTTTTGGAGGGGGGAAGGTCACCAGATGGAAAAGAGACTCAGGCAGATGCTTTCTTTCAACTCCCATGTAGGAAAGACTTGAAAAAGAAAAAAAATTAACAAAGGACCTGGGTCAGGCAGCAGCCAAACTACAGGAGCTACTGAAGGTTGCCCAGGACCAACTGGCCAAAGAGAGAGAAACGGTGAAGAGATTGAAAGAACAGCTTCAGGAAACGGTACTTGTTGGTGGCCATGGCCATCCCTCCCCTTGATACCCGTGGAGGCCCAGGGAAGTGCACATCAGGCAGTGTTTTAATACTGGAGGCAAGGTGGCCCTTGCTGCCAGAAATTATTTGACTGGGACCACATGAGATGATGCTCATGGTTCTCCTTGCCCAGGAGGACCAGGCCTATTTGTGAAATGCTTTGGGTTTTGAGCTGCTATGAGAATAAGGATGAGATCCAGTTGAGTAACCCACTTCTTTTTTCCTTCTCCAGGGGAAAGAGGACAGTTCAAAGGAAGGGACTTCAGTTTGATGAGTCTGCAACCTCGACCTTACCATTCAACTTACCAGAATGCCTTACACATTCCTAAAAATAAAAATATATGCTAAATTCACTGTAGATAAGAGATACAAGCCATTAGTGATCCAAATCCTAGTTTTGAAACTAAAAAAAAAAAAAAAAAAAAAATCAACAGAAAAACAACAAACAAACAAACACCAACAAACAACCAAAAACAAACCACCCCAAAACCAGTAAACACTGCAGTTTGTAAGAAAATCTTCATACTGTTTGTACAACTCTTGTTTCCCAGGGAGCCGCTCTGGCAATGCCAGGGCAAGCACTGGGGCTTCACCCTCCTTGTTGCAGCAGAATCCACAAATACGTGCAAAAGGGAAGACTGTGTTTGTACATCAACTGGTGCAATTATTATTATATTTTTTTTTCTTTTTTTTTTTTTTTGAGTGAAAGAAGTATGAAAGTAAGACCCACCATGGAAGGATGCCGCTCTTTTGAGGGGTGGCTTTTGGCATGTATCCTCTTTTGTATTTCCGGGTGTCGATGCAATTAAAATGATGTAGTGAAAAGTGCTTGTCCTTTCTTTATTTTTCTGGGGTTATGTTTGTGTTGGTTTTTTTAAGTTTGCAAGCCAGGCAGGTCTTTGGGGTCACTGAAGGACTCAGCCTTTCCAGGAGCATATTCTTTTTTCCCCCCTTTGCTTGCTTTGCCTCAAAAGCCATACCCTCTATTTTCGATCCGCTACAAGCAGAGGAAACTGTTTTCAGGGTGGTGGTGCAGGGCTGGGTTCCCTCTGGGGGGGTTGGCAGAGGGATTGCCACCCTTGCCATGGTGTCAGGGGCGCTGCCCCCTCACTGTGCAGTTATGCTGAGGTGGGGATGGGCAGGGCGAGGTGAGCCACGTCAGCCCTGTGGGAACCATTCCTCCTGGGAATTGTTTTAAATCTTAGTGCTCCCCTATAATCTGTCCATGGGGGTGCTCTGTGATGGCAAGGTGGTGGCCCTTGGTCACTCTCAGGCTTTCTAGCTGTCTGCTCTCCCCTTCTTGTGGCTTTCTGTTTTTTTTTTTTTTTTTTTTTCTTCCTTTTTTTAAATTGTTCTTTCTTTTATTGTACTTTCTGGTTTTGTTCTTTTTTTTTTTTTCTTGCTCTTTTTTTATTTTCAAGCTGGTTTCTTAGGAAATGGCAGAGGCCATGTGACAGCTTGGTGCCTGTCTCACCACAATAAAGCTGCCGAGCCCAGTACTGACATCAGCAGGAATTTGAGAGAGGAGAAAAAGGCCCCCAAAATGCTTGGTCCCTCCAGGGCGTGCAAAGAACCAAGGCTGGGAAGGAGGATGAAGGACAGACCTGCCTCCATTTTGTCCCTGGGGAAGGCCAGTGTGATACCAATCCCTATACTGCACACCAGAGGCTCCACAGGATTGGGTGGATGTCCTGTCCCTCCCCCAGTCCTGTGGCTTTTGGGGCCATGATGGAGAAATGTGGGGTAGGAATGTGTGTGATTCATCTTTGACCAGGGAAGTAAAAGGGGTCCTGCTGAATGCTGACTAAGGAAATAGCAGGATGAGAGCCACACCCTGCCCCCCAACCCATCTCCCACCCTTGTGTGTGTCCCCCCACACTCCTCCCAGCACAGGGCTGTTGCATGCAGCAAGTCTCCCCACAGTGTAGGGACAAACTTGGGAAGACCTTTGCCCCATAGCCAGGATTAGCCTTCAGTTTCTCTTTCTGGACTTTGTGGCACACGGAGAGGAATGCATGAATCAAGGGCCACTGGTGAACTCAACATGTCAGTATCATCTGTCACTTGCTGCAGACCAGCATGCCCAGCTGTTTGGCTGTCAAGGTTCCCAAAAGTGAGGGAATGCCTGTATTTTTTTCTCCACCCGCCCCAAGGCTGGAGAGAGCTGTGGAGCACATCAGAGTGGCTATCAATCACCCCTAGGGGGTCACGGGCAGGAAGGGCCCCAAAGCAGCAGGTGAAGTGATGCAATTCCTTAGGCTTTTCAGCTTCTTGCTTTTGCAACAACTATTTCCTTTATTGTGAGCTCCTGTGCAAATGAGTAGATACCCAGGCATGCCCACAGGAGCAGTAACAAAGACCCCAAAATAGCCAATGCAAGGAGGGCAGTCATTGTCACAAATGCCCTTTGGAGTAGGCTGCCTCTGGTGGGGCTCCAAAAGCTCATAAGAGCAGATTCAGTGTGCCCAGCAGGGGGGCAGATGATGTCCTCCTGGGACACACTGCCGAGCAGGCTGTTTTAGGAAGAAGGAGAGGGAATGGTCTTGCTAAGCAAATGTATAAAACCCAAGTCTCTTTGGGGAAAAAGTGTTAAGCACATTTTTTACCTGGAGTTGTACCGCTGGGATTTTTTTCTTCCCTCAGCACCTTGGTCAAAGGGGAAGGACATCCTGAGTGCTTAGGAGAAACCCAAGCCTTGCCCAAGAGCAAGAGCACGCAGAGCTGAGGACTGGCCAGCCCCCACTCTCCCTGCAGCTTGGTGGGATTTTGCAATGTGTGCCTGCCCCATTCGCGCGTTATCTCCTTTCCTCCAGGCCACCCAAGCTCGTTACTTGTCAGCCTGTGACTCACAGCTGGTATGATCAGCAGCCCCAGCACTACCTTAATAAAGGCAGGAACCTTTATTAATAAAGATGAAGAAATTGCCCAGGTGGAATGACTTTGGATAGGAACATTGGATCCTTCTGGTGATTCAGCCACACCCAGAGCTACTTTTCAGATTGTAATTTCAGGAGTTACTGTGAGGATCCTAAAAGCAGCCAAAGACTCAAATTGGCCTGAACTATGACACCACACCTAGCCAAGGCCCAAAGTGCCACCTCAGACTCTTATCACTTAGTTCTGGGACTAAGGCACTTGATTCAAGTCCCTGATCTGAGGGCTTTCGTGCTGTGGGAAGCACTCTATTGCAGCATCTCCCGCTCTGTTTTTTAACCAGGGAAGGAAATCCTAGGCAGAAGTCCACCACAGCATCACCTGAGCTAGATACTCCTCTGAAGATGCCTGCAGTATGGAGGCACTAGCTATCAACTGGATCTTGGCTAGGAGTTGCCTTTGTTTGTCAGGCAGCACTGCTCCCCATGTGTCATACTTATTTCCTTATCTCACCCTGGACTTTGGACAAAGACCAATACTGTAGACACCTAGGCAAGGAGGAGCCGTTTATGAGGACAATTACCCCCACTTGGGCAAGCTCCCAGTTGGCTGAAAAGAAGCTAAAAGCTCCAGCAGAAACCAAGACAACTTTGCTCTGCTCAGAATCAGAAAGCTTCACTCCAGTGGATCCCTTTGCATCGGAAAACCTTTTGCTCCCAGCCCTGTGAGCTGCGTGGGTGCCAAGTTAGAGCAAGCAGTCAATGCCTGCCTAATTAAAGGTTTTAACCATGCAGGATGGCCAGAGAGGGCACATGCTGAGTTAGCAACAGGCCATTATTCCCCTGGCCCCGCAGATAGAGCAGCGCAGCGCTAGCACTGCTCTGCCAAGGAGCTGCAGGGACAGTCTGTTTTCTGTCCCTGCACAGCTGGGAACAGCTTGCAGAGGAAGGGACAGCCTGTAACTGCCTGAGCTTTGTGAGGCTGGCCAGAGAAAGCTCCCTCAGTCCTCACAGGGAAATCGGCACAGGATAACTGTCACGTGGCTGGGTTTCTGCTGCTCAGGCTGCAAACAGGGAGATGTTTCCCGGGAAGCTGCCCACCCCATGCACCCGAAGCCTAGAACACAGGTGCTGTTCGGGAGCGAGAGCCTGCAGCAGACAAGGAGTCACGCTGAGAGGGGGTGCAGGGACAAGGAGGGCAGCACACTGCAGAGATGAAGGTGCTTTCCCCCCCAACTCCACCAGCTCGTCTTTCCAGCCTATTTCACCCCATTCCTGCTCCCCTGACAACAGTACAGGGCAGCAGCTGCAGAAGGCACAGCAGCTCCCTGAGCACACAGCTTACACAGGGCACTGGTGTGCCCAGCCACGGTGCCAGCCCTGCTGCAACAAGGCTAATCCTGAGGCTGGAGAGGAATCAGTCACTGACCCAGGGGAAGGGAAGCCCATTTATTTAAGGCTATTTGAATTTGGCACACAGAGAACATATCACAGTAACGCACTGGAGGCTAATGGTTTTGTTTGTTTTTTTTTTTTCTTTTTCTCTACAGACATACAAGAAAACTCTATGCAACTCCCATGTACACATTACACAAAGGAAACAGCTTTAATCAACCACTGGTGAAACATGGAAGCTTTCAAGATCTCTGTAGCTGGCACAGGAATGTTCTCTACCCCCCATACAAAAGGCATTTCAGGTCAAACTTTCTAGTAGGTGATATTTCCATGCATTTCTACAGAATTAAAGAAGCTAACAGACAAAAAGCCCAGATCAAGCCATATTAGTTAGGCTGATTCGTTCTACTAAGTTAAATCAATAGTAATTATGGACAAATGGACCAAGTGACCAAAGACTGGGGCTGAAAATACCACTTTTCAAGTTGTGGTTCATTCTCATTCTACTACCCATAACTGAAAAGCTCTGATATAAGAATCCGCATTTATAAAAGCCTCAGAAGCATCTGATCCACTAGTAAGTGTGTATTAGAGAAAGTAAGGTAGTTCTAAATTAAACTACGTCAACAGAAAAAGCAATTTTTATAGAATCACTCAGGCTGAAAGAGACCTCAAGACACTTCATAACAAGGAAATCGAACCTATAGAACAAGTGAACCTTTAAATATTATTACTGCACCAGGAGTTTACAAGGGAGGGGATTAGGACTATTTCTCCAGAAAAGTGTGTCTGTTTTATCTCTAGCTTCAGAATTAGGCTTTTTTAGTACAGCTCTGCAACTGCAAGCACTAAGAATTTAACCCAGTTTTGCTGCCAACAGGTTGCTTTAGTCTAAGTTTAACTACAGTTTTCAAGTTTTGTCTTAAATGATTACAGGGAAAAAGCTTTTGAGTTTGGCAATTTGGCCAGTAGCCTCAAAACAATGACTGAATTTTGCTCGTTACAATTTCGAAAAGCAAGAACAAGAACCAGATTGTTCTCACCTCCCCCCCTTTCATGATACACTGCTCAAATTTTTTGAGACCTTTAGTGTTAATCCATTGGGGACAGTATTGGGTTGGACAACCAATGCAAATATTAATACACCAAGATAAATCCTTAGATTTTGATTTATTTAGGGTCATTTGTACATACAAGCTACATCTCCAAAATCTACTTTATTCTACAAGACAGCTTCCCTACTGTTAGTGAAACCCTTGCCTAGAATGTTTGCTTTATATAACTGATATATTAAAACATGGAATGCTTGTAGAGTTGTGGCACTGTATGACATCTACACGGGACTTCCTTCAAAAGCTACGACTAGGGAGCCTCCTAGCTTCTCAGCAATGCAAGCTCGGTTGAGGTCCTCTGGCCCATTTGCTTGGCATTCATGCTTTATGCCTAAAAAAGAGGCAAAACACTCAATAATGCAGTATGTCAACATGCTATTAATCAATCAAACAAAAATACTTGGTAGTAATATTAGAAGAAGAAATCCAGTCACTCAAGCACACAAGTCCTGCCTTAGCTTAGGAAACCTATTTTTTCCCTGGCATGCCACTGGAGACATCTGGCTACACACCACATGCCAACGCAGGGACATGTGGGGAGAAATTTGTCACTAGATTAGAGCTCAGACTGTTGGCCTTTCATCTCAGGCTCTTACAAGTGAATCCCTCATGTCTCGTGCTGCCCTGGATACAGCTGGGGAGGGAGCTACATGCAAGCGCATGGAGATGGCTGACTCAGCTCCTGCTGGCTCTGCAGAGGAGGGTAAAAGCATCTAGAAAGCCACTCTAAGGAATAAACAGTGTTTTTTTCTTTTTGAAGGGTGGGGATCCCAACCCATGCCTGTCTTTTGTAGTGAAAGGCAGAATTTCTTCAGGATTTCTTTTTCAACTTCTACATGTGCAGCACACAACAGTCTCCCTGGGTACTTCCAATCCCTGGGGCAAGCTGTCCTGTGAAGGCTGGCACTGCTGCCTAGTGATCTTTTCAGTCTTGCACACTGCAAGATTTTGGCCCAGTGCAGCACAAGGAACTTGCACCAAATCCAGCTCTGAGTTACAAATCTAATGGTTTCTAGCCTGTGTGGTGCAGATGTGCTGCTCTGTACCATGCAGCTACTATCACACATTGCAGAACCTGTTCTTGCTCTGAGCACAGTTCTGGTGCCTCTAAAATTTACAGTCAAACAGTATAAATTTTAGCTAGACCTCATTTTAGCTCTGTCATGGGATATTTCACCTCTCGCTAGTTTCTCAAAAAATCAAAACCAAAACAACACCCAAGCCCAAACCAATTAGCCAATGGTTAAGCCTTGCTGTGTAAGTATTCTAGAGGCATGGCAGAGCTAGGAGCATTAGCTGTATTACATACCTTGGAACTTCTTTTTGATTGCATCCTTGGAGCTGGCGTAGATCATCTTACTTTTGAGAGGTGCTTGTTCTGGTGCCCTAGTGGGATATGCCAAAGAGAGTGCAATTACTGACACGGATTATTCAGTGCAGCCAGAAGCAGCATCCTTCCTACTCTGAACAAGTGAAACACCTCACAGCTCAGAACACAGGCATCAGGCTGCTCTCTTGCCAGCCTGGGCAATACAAATGCTCAGAGACCTCACTCGCAGGGCTTGGACTGCATGCTAAGGAATGAGTCAGTTGGGAAGATGGCTTACCATAAGAAAAACATCAGCTCTTCTTTTTTGGATTCCTTGGTCTCGAAGCTTGCGTCATACAAGGCATAACGGCAATCCTTCTCAGGAAGCATCTGCACAAAGTGCTTGAAAGGGTCGGTAACTGTCACACCGACATCTCCCACCAGAATCTCTTTGCCTTCTTCCACAATAATGCACTTTTTGTCTGGACTGAGGCAGAAGATGACAGCCTTCTTCCTCTTCTTAATTTCCTCAGGTGTAGAGCACTTCCGCACTTTCATGTCATAAAAGATACGGCATACCTCATCGGCAACTTGTACTCCAGATGCCTGCAAAGACACGAGCAAAGACATTTAGGGCCACCACAGCAAATTTTTGCAACTCCATTACTGCACTGCCTTAAATACAAGGCTAGAAGACAACAGATACTAACAATAGTTACTAGTGACCCGAGAGTCTCCTCAGAAAAGGCTGCAGACCCTCTTTTCCGAAGGCAAGAAAAGAATCTGGAGTCTCGCTGCTGACCACAACCAGCTGCGAAACCAAAACTATTCCAAAGAAGGCACAATCCGACTTACATTAAAACGTGGTTTTGGGGGAGTTTTATACACATGTCCACCCCTTGTTCTCCAAGATTACAGAAGCTTAATTTTGTTACCCATTTCAGGCTGGCTAGAACAGTCAAGCCCACAAGGATCTGCTGTTCAAAATGTCCTAGCCATTTCTAGCATGCTTGCTAGAAACAGAGGAGAAAGAGGAACACAGGTAAAACTGGCTAAATTCCACACTTGTCACATGGACTTAGTTTAGAGATCAAGAGAGATGTATTGAGGTACAGGAACTGCAGTGGTACAGTTTTTAGCTGAACAAACCAACTTTCAGAAGTTGCTCTGAATTCAGGACTTTGAAGGGAGAGCTGGCAAGCTCCTCCATCAGTTTTTAAAGCCAGCTGCCTGCCTTCTCAACTTGTGAGCCCTCCCCACCAAAGGAAGGGAGCGTAGTTAGTGGTATGGTATCCATACCACTATGCATGGGAAATTGTAGTTAGTGTGATGGTATCCCTCATATTTGCTGTAATAGGAGGTGCACATGAAGCTTTATCAACCTAATCTTAAAGGCAGCTGCACAAAATAAAGAAGATAAAGACCTAGCAGGAACGACAAAAGGCTGAGCTGCATTTTCAGCCTGCTTTTTGGGAATAAGACAGAAAAAAATTGTGGCAGGGTAGAACCATTTGCATCTGAGTGTTGTTCTCAGAGTACAGCAAAGTTGGAGAGCTTAAAAGCATCTGCAAAATAGCAAATACTGCAAATATGGAAAGCCAGCTGATGCTGATGGAACAACATCATGGCCAGAGCAGTGAAGACCAAACTGAAGCCTGTCCAGTACTCAACAACCTGTTCAAAATTCTGTATGCAGTGTGAACAGTGAGGTTCCTTTAAAATACTGCTTCCTCCCTCACTGGTCTTTGGTCTTCAAATTACAGTGACATTATCCTCAGATATGACAGTTCATATCTCAGACGGAAAATTGCCTTCCTCCCTCTGTGTAAACTGCCACACGTCACTGCTATGAGCACAGTCAGCACTATTAACAGTCAGGTACAACACCATCTGAGATCCACTAACTGAAAAAGGCTAAAGGCTGTTGTTCATTTTCCTTACCTTCAGCCCCAAAATGTGAGCTCAACGGATTCATTTTGCATTTTAAAGAAACAACAGAGTTTACCTGCAAAACCAGTGAGAGAGAGGTGCAGGGGAACTGCTCGGTGCTAGCTTTCAAACAGGCTGTCCTTGAAAGATGGTTATAGATTGGACAATGACCCTTGACCAATGACTACCATGGAAGACCTCAGATGAGCCCAGATCATGTCTCTTTCTGTAACTCTGAGTGGCTGGCATAGCACTAACCCAGTGAGGAGAGGTGGCACAGGTAGCAGAATCTATTACCATGGAGTTCGGTATCTGTATCTCCCAACTGCTTGTCACAGAAAATCTCACCCAGCAGTGAATCTGAGACAGAAGCTTTTCTCTAGTGTGCCAACAGTGCTCCTTAGGGGTTTACCCAAATACAAGGGGACATCCCTCAAGATTTATAATGCATGGCCTGTCTACTAGGGGTAACCTATCCAAAATTCCTTTCACTTACTTTGGGACAGGAGAACAGCAAGTCACTCACCGTGCCTCAGCTCCCTGGCAGGCAGCCATCCTTTTGCATATCACCAATAAGGCGAGGAAAGTAAGCAGAGAAAGCCTATTCCAGGATAAACTCGAGCAAAAGTGCAAACATCGACTCAAAGTGACTCATTCCTATGTCACCTCGTTCATACAGACACTGCACTTTGTCAGAGGGTGACTGAGAGCTAATGAAGAATGAAGGTCTTTCCCTTCCTTGTCCCTGTGTTTGGTGTAAGCAAGAGCCTCTCTGGGAAGACTCTAAATAATACAGAACTGCCTTAATAAAGCAAACAGTGCAGCAAGTAGAGCTATTGTATCATTCACTAGGGACCAATCCACAGGGAACTCGAGAACCTTTTTCATCCCTGAGGTTTGTAATGGCATATCAATAGCTGACAAAAAGTGTTAAGACTTGACTTTTAGTCACAGGAAATGCACAGAAAGCCTGAACTAACATGGGAATGAGGCAATTAATCACTTAAAAGCCCTGTCACTTACCTCTACCTTTGTTCATTCTTGATCTTCTCGCTCCAACATCACAAGTAATTCCCCTGCACCAATTTAGTGTTAACTTTGAAAGAAAAGGTTAATGCTCAGCAGAGAGCCAGAAGCAGCAGCAACAGAGTGGCAGGTTGATACAAACTGTGCAGTCGAGTGCATATGCTTGCACTAGTACACAGCCAGAAACATGTCTCCAAGTAGGGAGACAAGTTGATTCCTTAAAAAGAAACTGAGCACTGCTGGCCAGTCAGTTCAGACTCCAAAATATTCAGTATTTAGCCTGGAACCTCAAAATTCAGTGTTAAATTGCAGTTTATAACTGGGACAGACCAGAAGCTGAAGGGACAATAGTGAGAACTGGATTTGTTAGCTTTCAAAAGTAAAAGCTGTCAGTAGCTGGTGCTACTATTTTTTTTGCAGCTGCTGTACAACCCCTGGATTCATCACACAGGCTGACATTAGCAGCCATTATATTGCTAGGGACAATGCAGATTTGTTCCATCTCAGAAAACCCTATAGCTGTGTCACAGCAGTAGTGTGTCACCCACAAATTCCCAGTGCAGTGAACTAATTACTTCCAAAAAGAGGATCTACTACTGCAACTCTCTTCAACTGTGGACTCATACCAGTCACAACTGGCTTCACAAACATATTTAAAAAGTAAAAAACCCCAAACCCTAGACAGCTTTAGTGTAAGATGGTTGAAACCATTCTGCATAGAACATCAACAGGACGACTCTTCAGAGTGCTGGAACAAGGCGAAATGCTACATTTTAAGTACATGTCCTCAACTGACATTTTACCTTCATCTCTGCTCTCTTCTCCAGAAGAAGAGCTGGTGAGAAGCCTCCACCCCACCAGTAATGACACAGTAAAGGTTTATTTCTTAGTCTGGATTTTCTCTCTTTGGCCAGATACCACTCTGCTTAGAGGATACAATACAGCACATTCATTATTATTTTGTGCATTCTGGCTTGAACGCTGTAGAACTACAGCAGTTAGTCTGGCTCTGTTCCTTTTCCAGTATAAAAGCAGTTATCCGGCTCTGGACTAGTACTCAGGTGCCTGTTCATGCAGTACATGTTGCAGGTACTTGTGAGATACATGACCATGAATCAGCTGGTGACATTTTGTTGTAGGGGACTGAACCTTAACTGCAGGGCCTTTTAACCTCACTGAAACAAGGCAGCAGCAAGCAGGCAAACCACCTAATTACCAGATGGGAAGATGATGCCAGCACGGCATATTCAGGCAAGAGCGTACAGAGTGAGTTTTTCTGAGGAAATCGGCAAAAATGAGTTTTCCCCCAACACCTCCGTGCAACTATTACAAATGTGGCCTGTCTTGCGGGCTGAGCTCCTCATGCATCGTTCCAGGGCACTTGAACCAGTATCCCCATTGTACTTTCACATGGGCTGCTGTAGGCACATGAGGTAATGATTGCATTAAATGCCTTGTCAGCATGCCCTGGAGTAACACAGCGGCTCTTATTCCCTACACAAAGCCACTGTTCCTGCCTTAAGTGCAAAGCACTGCAGAAGTCTTGCAAGAGTAGAATGCCCTCCTTACACAGGGTAGCCCAAAGAGTGAGCCTTCTGTCTAGCACGCTTCCTACTGCAAGAGCCATACGCAGCTGCCTCCACTAAGAGCTTCCAACACTTTGCCTCCTTTGCCAAGTACCTGAACTGAAAATTAATCTTAACTGGGGAAGACTGAAGAATAATCTAAAGCTTTCTCAAGAAAATCCCCACATAGAGAAAGCTGTTTCAGGAGTGAGATACATGCCAGACACCGTTTAAACTGGATTTGTAGCAAGTCTGCAAGGAAACACAACTGTGGCACACTGAAATTTGCCTTCTCTTTTGTTAGGAAATGCTGTGCACTCCAGTATTTTCCTTGAATATTTAAAATATTTTACCTAAGAAGAGTCTTTGTTTCCTCCTCAACTGTAAGACAGCCAAGAAGACTTTAAACTAATGACTTAGTTTGTCTCAAAATAAGTTTGAAGGATGAGATTTGGTTTTAAGTCTTGACAATTTTAGAGTGTTGGATTTCTCTCCAGTGATGAGAATCCAAGAGCTCTCCATAGAGGTGCCTGTGCATGCATTATCTACAGAGATATTTCAAGAACCGGTTCTTGACTTGTTTTGTCTGGGAACCACACACACATATTGTATACCCCAGGGTGATACTACTCACAGGTACTCAAGTGGAAACTGTTGTTTCTTGGAAAAGTATCATCAATTTTTCCAGAATTTGACACCAAGACCTTTATTAAAGTATGCCTTGTTTAATTGCAAGGGCAGATTTGAGAACACTGTGCTCCCATGTTTGCTAGTCACACTATTGAATGTATTTGGTTCTGAGATTCTTCAGCAAACTCTGCTTCCCCTATGCTTGGCATATCATCCTTCCTATCTACCTTCGAAATTCCCTGTCACTGCCAGAATTGCTTGTGTAACCATGTGGCATTTCCACATGACTCAGTCGTGTGTCATAGTACACCTCTGCAACAAATACTTTTTCAATTTAAACTATTGCCACCCAACTGGTCTGGGTCAGCACCCTTCACAGAGCTGTCCCTTACACTGCCACACAACAGAATGTCCTGGGACATCATCAGCACCAAGACCTTGAAGGGCAAACTAAGCTAACATAGTTGTGGGACCACCCAGCAGAAAGGGGGGGTCACAGCCTGGCTGCACTAATAGGTTGGAAGACAATTTTGCCAAATCAGGCCTCTGAAAAGGGCGTCAGCTAAGGCCAACAAGCCAACTGAAAATGTAGGTGGTCAAAACCATGGATTTTAAATACTGCTTTGCTTTTAGTCTGTTATTTGAGCACTCAAGAAAACACATCGGATACTGCCATCCCCACTTTACTGAGCAGGAAAGGTGCAACTGCTTTAACTTGATCCCAAAGACCAGCAAGGGTGATGGAACACCAGTGACTTCCTGAGTTCTGCAAGGCCCACACGCCCTGGTGTCTACAGCAGAACAGATAGACACTTCTGTTTACAGGGGACAGTCTGAAAGTTCAAGGCTTCAATTCAGAAGTGAAGCACGATGGGAAACATAACTAACTGCCTTTTACTGCTGTTGTGTAACAGGCTATATTTGCACACCATAAACCAGTAAGAACTATGGAGTTATTTTCATATCACTTGTAGACAGATCTTGCCAGCTAGACTCCAGTTTTTCAGTCAGCATTATTTGGTCGCTTATGGCAGGAGGAGGGGTGGAATCAGAACTGTATTCAGCTTTTCTTCCCCCATCCCCCCGACAATAAGAATGGTTATCGACAAGGAGATATGAGAAAGAAAGAAATTATTTAAAAAATAAGAAAAAACTATCCCTTGAATTCCTGGAGGTCATTTCCTCAGCTTTCAGCCAAAGAGGAAAAGCTTCTCCGAGCTCCCATGAAGTTCACTCCCATCAAGGTAGGCAGAACAAGCAATACCCACAAAAGGCAATCCCATCAATACTGCTGAAAAACAGCCAGTAGAAGGGTAGAAGTTTTGAGTAGCACCCATTCATCTGCAGAAACGCAAGGTTTTAAGGTTAATGCAGGTGTGAGCTGGTATGCAACAGGACTCTTGCAGAAAAGCAAACCTTCGTAGAAACATATTCAGCACAGAAACCAGCTACAATGAGCCCAAACGCCCACAAGAATTTTCTTGTAGCCCTCCAGGCACCTACAGCAACCTAAAACTAAAAGTCACCCTCAAAATCAGGCTTTGAAGGCCTGCTTTGGGCACCACAGATACTTGTTAGTGAGGGATGCTTCCTGAATAGTGGGTGAATGCTGTACAGGCAGGGGAGTGAAAGCTTTAACAGCTTCACACACAAGTCCTGGCTGCCTGCAGGCTCTCCTGCATGGGATCGCTTGGGCCAGCCCTTGCACTCAGCAGGAGCCCCTTGATAGCAGTTCTGACAAGGCAAGCAGCAACACGCCAGACACCCACACTACCAATTGTCATGAGGCTGTCATCTTGTACATGAGGCATATGTACCTTGTAATTACACAGATTTGGGAACAGTATTGACTAACAACCAAAAAAAAATAATTTGCACGGTTCTCCAAAGACCATGGACTCATTTAATCCAGTAGCAAAGAAACTGAACCTTGTGGCAAGACAAAAAAGCTGAAGATCCAATGCTCTTTTGATACCAAATGATGCCCTCCTGCTGGCATTACTGTATTTTGCCAGAAGGCCTGCACTCTGCCCAAAAGCAAGTTCATTTCCTGCATCTCAAAAAAGCCAACCGAGACCCCGTTGCAAGACGATCACTGTGAGAAACACTAGTTTTGACTGACTGGGGAATTCTCTGGTTCCAAAACAAGAAGAAGCCTGACACACCGAGCAGTCAGTCTAAACCAGGTTTGCATACTGCAGAGGTGGTAGCTGGCTTGCTGAGACAAGCCTGTTTTAAACAAGAGCTGCAAGTTTCGTCAGACTTTTTAACAACTTCAGCTGCAGCTCCCATCAGTTCTGCTTCATGTTGCAGACCAGTCACAGATGGTCCAACTTGGGCGTTAGAGGAAGCAGGGAGATTAGGAGTACATCCTGTCTGCCAGCCCTATAGGGACTAAAAGTTCATTTACTGGATATACCACACATTCAGTACCCTAATGAGAAATACCATGGGAAGGCCTCGATATGTAACACATCTAGTAAAGGCAAAAAACCCAGGCAAGTGTGTCAAAACATACAAGTGTGTGTCGGTGAAATCAACTAAAAACAGGACAAGAGTTAAAACTGCATGAGCTAGTAATTCAGGCGAACGTGCCAGTCACAGCTGCCACAGTTAAATGGGGATGCAAACTCTGAGCATAGGCTAAGCAAACCAAGAATGAGCCACCAGGAAATCAAAAAGGCATTTGGTCTATTCTGCTCCATTTATGCAAGCAGACCCTTGGTACTTTTTTTTTTTTTTTTTTTTTTGTTAAAGCCAGGAAACACGGGAAAGTTAGTGTGTATGCTTGATATGTTTTTATGTTTCCATCATTATGTAGATAAAATGTTTCCAGCACTGCTTCGAGGAGCAAAACAAAACAAACCCACAAAAAACCAAGTCTTTGCAGCAACTACCTTAAAATTTAAGCTTCCTTGAGAGGCCGCTGCGAAACCCTGTTTGTTACGATCAGCACTTCCCTTCCGCGGGTTCCGCTTCCCCCATTTTGCCCGCTACCAGCGCTGCCGGCTCCAACCCCGGGGTTGACCAGCGGGGTCCCGGCTGTCCTGGGGAAGGCCTGCGCTCGTCCCAGGCTCTCGCGGAGCAGCCGCCGTTTTCTAGGCCAGGCCCGACCCCTCCGGCCGCGGGAAGATGGCTCCCGCCGGCACCGCGCCGGGCTGCCGCGGCCGCGCCTCCTCCCGAGCAGGGCAGCCCCCGACCCCGGGAAAAAGGGGCTCCCACCCGCGGTGCCTTCCTGCCAGGTCGCGGTCCCCTCCCACGCAGGCCCCCCGCGGGCAGGGGCGGGGGCGCCGCTGCCCCTCTGCCCACCGCGGCCGCGCCCTGCGGCGCGGGGAGGGGCCGCGCATCGCCCCCCCGCGGGCTCTTCCCGCCTCGCCCGCCCCCCCCCGGCACGGGGTGCGATGGACGCGCCCACCCCAGCGCCTGTGTGAGGCATGGAACGCACCATCACCTACCGGCGGGGGGAGGAAAAGGAGGAAGGACAGTTCCATCGCCTCAGCGGGGGGAGGGTAACCTTCCGCCGCCTCATGGCGGGATGGGGGGTGGCACTGGGGGGGAAGGGAGCAGAACGGATCCGCCGCCTCAAGTTCAAAGGCGAACGGGAAGGGCTGGGGGTGCGGGGGGAGGCAATGAGGAGGAGAGAAGGAGAAGGAAAAGGGGGCGCGATACCGTGTTGCGGCGGCGCCAGCCGAGATGCGGCGGGCGGTACCGCCGCCCCCCTCTCCGCTTTTCCCTCAAGGATGAAGGCGGGAGGGAGAAGAAACCTAACGCCCCCCCTCCCCGGCGGCGCCCAGATGCCTACCATGGCGTGGGCTGAGCGCGGCGGAGCGCGGTGCGGCGGGCGCGGTGCGGCGGCGGCGGCTCCTCCCGGGTGTCTGTCTGGGCGCGGCGCGGGCTCTGGCGGCTCAAAGGGAAGCGGCGAGGGCGCGAGCCGGGCGGAAGCGCTGCCGACGTCACGGCCGCCGTGCCCGCAGGAGGAGGAAGCCGTTGCTATGGCGGAAGCCCCGCGTGGCGACGCCCTAGCTCCCGCGCGCACGCGCGGGCGGTCGGGGAGGGAGCGGGGACCCGCAGCCCCCTCGCACGCGGCCCCCCCCCGCCACCCAACCGAGATGGCCAATCAGAGGGGAGCCGCCGGCTGATTGACGTCCCGGTCGACCAATGGCGGCGCCCCTCAAGGAGGTGGGGCGGGGGCTACCTGCCCCAAGGTGTGCGGGGCGGCGGGGAGGGCGCTGAGGGGAGAGTGGGGGGTTTGAGGGAGCCTTGTGGGAAAGTGGGGGGATGCGGTTATCAGCGGGGCGTAAGGAGGGTTTGGGCTGCTGGGAGCGGGACTAACAGGGACTGAGACGGGCGTGAGGGGTCGGGGGGCATCCCTGGGATGGCCGCGGGGCGGGCAGGGTGCCCGCGAGGCGAGGCGGCCGCAGTAGAAACGGCCAGGGCCGGGTGGGCGGAAGAGCCGGCGAGGCGGAAGTGTGGGACTTTCCTTTCTCTCTCTCTCTTTTTTTTTTTTTTTTTTTTTTTTTTTTTTTTCCCTTCGAGGGTTTTTCACTACCTACTTTGGTGCGATCTCAGTCTGGCACTCCTGATTGGCTCGCGCTGCTGCGGCAAGAGCCATGCGCTTCCCGCCGGCACCCGCGGATCCCAGATCCCGGCGCCTGCTTCGCCCAGGTGGCCGAAACGTCTGGCTTTGTCCTCGGGACAAAGCTGATCCCGAGCAAACGCTGCTGCGGAGACCGGGGCGCTCGGAGGAGCCACTGTTCCATGTTTATGGCAGTTCTGCTCACTCTGACCGCGACGAAAATACTCGTTCCTTAATGTTTCCAGGCAGTGAAGCTCGGGCTGCTTGTAAATAGAGTACACAAAGCACCTACTGATGTTACAAAATGTATAGAAAGTTAGGTTTTATTACTGAATCCTGACTGGAGTGATGTTCCCAGTTTGAATCGATGAATAAAACCCCCCAGCATCAAGCTTATTTGTTAAGTATGTGCCTACTTATAAGCAGAAAACAAAACCAAGATTTGGCGTGTTTTCAAGGCTAGGGTATGAGGCAACTAACATGAAGCTTCAATTCTAAAGGTGTGAGCCATGCTTACATACCTTACAATTTCCATCCATATTGCTGTTTTAATTAAAGGGGTTTAATATTGATTTCATTTTTCCCCTCCTTGCAGCCTACCCCAGTGCATGCCCTTTGTAGATGCTGTTAGGCGTGTTCACATTAGATAGAAGTTGCTGAAAGACCCCATACCGAAGATTCATGTATTGACAAAAGCAGTCCTGTTGCATTAGGCTCTTGTGTCGGGTGACTTACTCTGACCAAGGTTTCCTTTAATAAGAGAGAATTTGCAATAGACTTGTGAAACTAGCAAAAGACCTACCAGTGTGACCTGAACTTGAATGGGACTGAGGGGGTAGTTCTTCACTAGGGTCTTTTCTGATATATTTAATCATGGAATGCTTAAATTCAAAACCAAATGTTGACTTACTTTGGAAGTATTAGCAAGAATTGAGCAGGGATGTGTTTGATTTTTTTTTTTCTTTTGAAACAAGTCAGATATAATGCCTGTGTAATAGGTAGAGCTTCAGTCCTAAGCATATGTTTCTCTGGACAACTTCTAGTCCTGCCTCCTTGCCGTGACTGTTCTGGTGGGGAGAGGAAATCAAGGCAGGCTCTGTTTGGCAGGGGAGGTCAATGCCATATGGCAGTGCCATGGCTGACCGCTATCTCCAGGGGCATGTAGCAGAGACCTGGGGCAGGTGTGCTTTTTAGTCTTAATTGATGTGAGTAATTTGCCTCTTGCTGTTACAAGCTTGCTCTTCATAGATGGGTTTCGCTATGACAGAGGGTTACAGAAGTGAGACATCCTGGGGAGGAGGGGAAGAGGTGATGTAAAGTCATGAGAACAGGGCTGGGACTGTTTCATGTTGTATACTTATAAGGGAAAATGAGTTGGAACTGGCTGTTGGCTCACTCTGTCTCAAGAGGTCTTTTTGGAAACACTGCAGCGGGTGGAGAAGGTATCTAACTGGTTAAAGAAACTTCAGTGAGGACAGGAACTCCTTCACAGCAGAATAAGAGATATCTCTTGGTTTGGGAACCACTGCTGCATGTAAATCCTGTGCTGCTGTTTGTGTAGAGGAAAGGGAGTCTGGTTTTCCAGCCCTGTGCTGCTCCTCACTCAGCCCTCTCCTCACACATCTGAGACCTTAAGCATCACCCCAACTGTTTGCAGCCCTGCAGTTCCCTCAGTGAGAGCTTGCAATAGGGTCCTCTCATGGCTGCTACGTAGCTGTTGTCTTGATGCCTGAAAATGAGGGGAAGCGCCTTGTTTCAGGAAGGGCAGGAGGAAATTTTGGCTCTATTTACAAGGTCCCTATCCATCTAACAGTCCCACACTGTTGATGGGATAGAGACCTGAGCAGAGCTGAGGAAGTTGTGCCTTGTGGCTTATTGCCACACTGACAGTAACCCTCCCACTTCTTACTGCACTGCACACCCTGTTTTGGCCAGCTGTTGTGGTGTATGAGAGAGCAAGGCTAGAGGTTTCTTGGGGTGAGACTTACCCCTTTGTCCCCACCTTTCAGTGCAATACAAGGTTGTTACAAAGACAGATGTGAATACTGTGAATTGTACAGCGTTGTGGAGAGGAAGGAGTTCTCCACTAGCTCTTCTGCCTTTCAACACTGAACAAGCTTTGTCCTTTTAGCCTCCTGTTAGTGCTATAAATAAGCTAAGCTGAAAGCTCAAGCTGTATGTTTGGATGAACCAATCTTGAAAGATGAATTCTCCTCCCTTTTTTAAGGTAAATGGTGTTTACAATTAGCCTGAAACTTCTTCCTCCCCACCCCAGAAAAATCCATCCCCTAGCCATAGGGGACCCCAAGAAATTTCAGCAGTTCTATAGCTGATGGTGACTGCTTTGGCTCCAGGCGGAAACACTGGTGTGAACTGCAGCTGACAAGTGTCTGTCCAGTGAATGATCGCTTCAAAATCCAGCGTGGTCATTATAAAAAGACACCCACAGACTCCATTTTTGCATGAGACCCTGAATCAACAGAAACCCGAGATCAATACATCTGCCTCACTGACTAGCGTTTGCTAGAATCACATTTGAGACTGTGACTACTTGCTTACTTTATATGCCTCAGCTATTTGAACTCCCCCTCCTGTCCTCCAAGCTACTGACTCATTTCCTCCTCTAAAAACCTTCCTTTTTTAGCCTTTCGCTCTGAAGTATTTGGTGGCTGTTTTGAGCTGCGTGCTCCATACCTTACTTAGGCAAACTCCTACATGACAGCCCTGAAAGCCTTGCTTTTGTACCATGGAAATCATTTGTTTTTCCCTAATAGTTTCAGTTCTGAGGGGCAGTCTTAGCTACTGACTGTGTTCCTCGGCAAATTGCTTCCTTACTGTTCGAAATCAGGGAGGCAGACAATCGGCAAAGCAGCTGGTGAGCTGAGACTGCCGCTACTTATGCTAATTACTGTTGTCTCCCTCTTAGCCCCCGCTTTCCCCATCGGCCCTGCATCCACCTGCTGTTTTTCAAACATTTCTGCCCTGATCTCACAGTTCGAGCAGGGATCACAGAGGCTCCTCTTAGGCTGGACAACCACCCCAGGACTGCAGAGCACCCAGTGGCAGGATCAGGCCCTGACTCTACGTGCTGTGTCATGTAGAAAAGGAAGCAGGTGGTGTCCCCTTGTGTGAGGCCTGGCATGGTGGTAGCCCAGAGCTTTGGTCATGGCTGATGGATGCTGCTGTAACTGCACTAGATGAGTGTGCCTGAAATGTAGTTCCTTTTTCATGGGGCTTATGGAATATTGGTTCTGTGCTTTTGGCATCGCAAGGATCAGCAAAGATAATTTTAGACAGGAACAGAAAGTCTCTGTAAACCTTACACTCGTAGCTATTTCACTGGCAGAAACAAAGCCACAAGGAGCCTATCACTGTGCATTGCTGAAAGATTCAGTTTATTAGGTGCATTAGAGTAAAAATTTCAAGGGAAATTTTGGGAGAGAAGGAAAGCCTAAAAATGATTTCCAGAAACTGCTGTGATGCTCTATTCCTTTTCTCAGGAGGCAGTGAGGTGCAGCAGACAGCGTGCAGAAACCAAGAGCCCAGTGTCTGGTCTAATGCTCTGTCCTTGCTCATGGAGTGAAACTGGGCAAGCTGCTTTTCCCCTTTATATTAGATATCTGGTTTTGAAATGTTAACTTTGCTCCTGCCTTCTCTATATTGCAATTTGAGATTTGGGGCAGATCAGAGCTAGATGTTGTTTATAAATACTTGCTATTTTTACAGTAATGAAAAGGCTGTCCTAAATTGTTACAGATGAATGCCAGAACTCGTATTCCTTTTAATTTGCTGTCAACTTCCACAATTGCTGCAGGTTGTAATCCTTTTAATTTCCATATGGTAAAACCTGCAGGCTATGAACAACCAGACCAAAAGCTGACCCTGCTTGTTGCTGGGTTAATTTTCATCAGAACCTTTCTGGATTGAGTGTGATGGGGAAGGTAGCCCAATGCTTCATCATCCCTGGGGCATTTTCTCCACTAAAAGGACAAAGGAGGAAATAGCACAAGAAGGCAGCTCAGGAATGGAACAGCTCTGTGTTAATTTAAGTATGCAAGAATGTCATCAAGCTACTGACCTACCTGGCTTATCTATTTATTTATCTTTTTTTCCCCTGTCAGTGATTTTGCTGCCACTAAAGGGTCTGTGTGAAATACTTTGTATGGTGAGAATGAAAAGCATCCTGCCCCAGAATCAGCTTAAGGACTAGTTGCTGCTCAGCTCTCCCCTAAATTGTCAAAACAGGCAATGTGCAAAACTTAAAATTATATTTTCCCTGCTTTCATGTGAATTGGATCTTAAATTCCTGTCAGTATGAGAAGGGAGGCTCATGCTGAGCACAGAGGCCTTGAACTCCTCTTAACCAGTGGGTGAAGCTTCAGGCAGCATCTCTGGCCCACATTACCTAAAAGCTTTGCAGCATTCACTGTGATTGTGCTCCTGAGCTTTTGCTGTGAGACAGGGCTGCCTATGCAGCCTCTTTTATAGATGAGGAGGGCTGAGCTGAGCTGAGAGAAGCTGCACGACTCTCCCAGCCTCAGGCAGGAAGTCTGTGGTAAGTCCTATGAAGGCTTTGCTACCCTAACCTTCAGGCCATCTCTTTTCTGCGCATGTAAGATGATAATGCTGCTACATCAAATGTGCAATGGCCGCAGAAATTTCTAGGAGAATAAGCATTTTTGGCTTATGTGGGCTTTGTTCCAGGTGAGGAGGTGGTTGCTGATGCCATTAGCAATTGCTATCTGCAATGCTATTAATAATTATTTTATTTCCTGACTAAATTAGCCCCCACTCCTCTCACACCGTGACCTAGGCAGAAGGTTGCTGTAGCAGTTTGATTTTCTTAGACAGAGTTTGCACTTAGCTGCTTCAGAATAATAAAGAAACCTTTTGGAGGTGTGTTGCTCCTGCAGGATGGCAGTTCTGGCTTGGGAACTGCAAGCCTGTTTATGTTTGTCAGAGCTGTGGCCACTTATTGAACCTGTGTAGGTTTGGCACTGTGGAATGGGGGAAAGTTGGTTCTTGTTATTAGTGGTTAAAATTGGGAGTTCATTACAAGGAAGGCTTCTGAGGGTAAGATTAAATGGCATGTGAATTAGCCCTATCCCATGTGTCACCAAACATGCAAGGTGCTGTACAGGCGTAGACTGGAAAATCCCCACCCTAATCTGCTTACTGTCTACCCATAAGAAATGCATGGGGTAATGAAAAAGGAAGCAATGAGACCATATTAGTCAGTGTGATGGATGTTCATCAACAGAAGCCTTATAGCTGTGGAGGATTTGCTAGAAGGTAGTGAAGGTCCATCAAAACTGTCAAAAGATAATGAAGTAGCACTGAATGTGATTCCTGGGAATGCAGTGGTATGTGAGGGGAGCGCTCTGAGAATTTAGGGTGGTTACTGCAGGCCTGAATTGCAGAGGCAGGTATGGAGAGGTAAGCACTCATTTCCAAAGCACAGCCCTGGCTACTGTGGTGCTGAAGAGAAGGCACAGCACTGCCAGTGCCTGTGGAATACAACTGGGGCAAGCTGCAGGACAAATCTGCCCACAGCCTGGGATTGGGTGGGTCTAAGCTGGATGTGCCAGCAGTGTGGTGGTAGGTGCTAGGGCATGCAAGCATACCAGGTTTTTTTTGCCTTCCAGTATATCAGGTAGTCTAAAAAATGGCGTTGCTTTCCTGATGAACCTGCCTCACACATAGATGGACAACACTCCTTGCCACTTCTGCCACTTGGACTGTGCAAGGTGAGGTGTAGGAGCAGGAGGACATTGGAGAGACAAACTGAAAAAGAAGAGGATCTCGCTGTGTTTCCTGCAAGTGTGCAGGCAGACAGCACACAGCTACAGATGGGAGCCTCTGACAGTATCCCTGGCCTCTCTTCTGTCTGTGTTGTGGGAGCCATCAGCCTGCAAGATGTGGTCTTTGTGCATAGATCATGAATGGAGTTGAGTGGCTTGACAGCTATAGCTCTGCCACCTGGGCAGACAGCTGGGCCATGGTGAGCTGTGTGTATGTGCTGTGGTTGTTCTTGTCCAGGGACGTGGCTATGGGGAGGTCTCCACTGAAAAACAGGGTAGTGTGAGTGGAACATCCCTTTCCCACCACCCTCTTTAGACCTGTTCTCTGTGTTTGAATCTGTATTGGTGGCCCGTGCTTGGCATGCTGGCTGTCTTCTGGCATGCTGTGTGGAGAAAGGCTGGCTGGTGTGGTGGGATGAACCAGTTTGGTGAGCCTGCGTATTTGCAATCTCCAGCAACCACTGATCTCTTTCTGAGCATTTGCATTGCTTGAGTTGCACAGATCAGTTCTCCTGATGGGTAGTCACCCAACAAGCTGTATGTGGATGCTGGCAAGAAGCATGACTGCAGCTGCATTTCTGAAGGAGGCCAGGATGCACAAGTTGCCAGTCACAGAATCACAGAATATACTGAGTTGGAAGGGACCCACAAGGATCATCGAGTCCAATCCTTTGCCCTGCACAGAACCATCCCCAAAAGTCACACCATGTGCCTGAGAGTATTGTCCAAATACTTCCTGAACTCTGTGAGGCTTGGTGCTGTGAGCACTTCCCTGGGGAGTCTCTTCCAGCACCCAGCCACCCTCTGGATGAAGACCTTTTTTCGAATATCCAACCTAAACCTCCCCTGACATGAATTCAGGCCATTCCCTTGGTTCCTGTCACTGGTCACCACAGAGGAGAGATCAGTGTCTACCCCTCCTCTTCCCCTCAGGAGGAAGTTGTAACTGCAATGAGGTCTCCCTTCAGTCTCCTCTTCTCCAGGCTGAATAGACCAAGTGACCTCAGCCACTCTGCTCTTCACACGACTTCCCCTTAAGGCCCTTTGCCGTCTTGGTTGCCCTCCTTTGGACTTTTTCTAATAACCTCATATCTTTCCTATACTGCAGTGCCCAAAACTGCACACAACTCCTGGACAGTGCTTCTCCTGTCAGATTGCCCATCACAGAAGTCTTACTCCCAGCATATGATGCTTTACTGTTGCTGTGCTCAAAAAGGTACTTCTGACCTTCACTCCAGTTCCAAGGGCCTCGGCTCCGGGCAGGTGGTTTATTTACCCTCCTCTCCTGGATCCCAACTGATTCGGTCCCAGATTCAGCCTCACTCCAGCTCAGAGTGAGGTGGCCCTACAGCTATGAGATGCCTCTCTGAGGAGGCCAGGCCCTGGGGCACAGCAAGGCTGCCGTTGCCCTCTCCTGGCAGTTTGAGGACAGTGCCCACTGAACGCAGGTGGAGTGGGGAGCAGAGGGCTGTTGTCCCTTGCCAGACCAGCTGCCTGCTGGTGACTGAAGACACGGCTCCATCTGGTGGCATGAAAGGAATTTGTCTGCATGTCTGTCGGAGAGCAGCCCTGACTTTCTCAGCCAGGTGCAAACTAGTAGTCTCCAACTATTTTTTTCTCCCTTTTTTATTTTTTTTCATCTTCTGAGGAGTTAGGCCCCTCTGTGGCTTTGCCTACCTGCCTGATATTCTTGTTTCTCCCCAGCTGCTGTGACTACTTTTTACAGAGAGGCTTAAGCTGACAAATGTGTCCAGCTCTGGGTCATTCCTGGAGCGTGGTACAATTTCTCAGTCTGGGAAGAAGCGCTACAGAGCTGCAGGAGGGCATTGCCAAAGGACAGGCTCTCTGCTATGGCCTGAGATGTGACAGCTCTGCTCCCATTAGACATGTCCTGGGGCAGATCAGAGGTCTGTCTAGCCTGGTGTCCTGTTCCTGGCAGGACATGCCTGGGGAAGGAGGAACAAAGGCAGCTGGCAGCATCTCTTGTGCAGGCAGGAATGTCTTGAGTTTGTCATTGTGCCCCTTCCATGGATTTTGTCCTTTCTGATTTGACTCATCACCATCTGAACCCATGAAGACTCTTGGTGTTGCTACACCTTCTGGAGGTGCAGCTGGGCAAGAGACCTCTGCCCTGGGCTAGGAGGTATAAACAGCTGTCCAAGGTTGCATGGACATGGTTCATCTGCGTGCTAGGGCTGCAGGTCAGAGCACTTGCCAGAAAGGATTGGTGATATTTTACTGTTGCCTCTCTTTTCCAGGTTTTTTGGAAGGACCAGAGATGCCAGATGTGTCCAGATTGTGAATCTGCTGATCTTGAGGCAGAGAGGAGCAGTGGCACACAACTCAGAACCAGGTGTCAAGCTGGGCCTTAAGGAACAAACCTTGTACATGAGCTCTCTGTATGAGATGGAGTGGTTTGGGTCTTCCAGATCCCATGAGACCCCAAACTGTTTGAGTGCTACTGGACACTTAATCTTGACTGTTGCCTAAGAAGGTAGTACCAAAAATCAGGTAGGGAAAAGTGGAGGCCCTCTTGTTTTGTGAAAATCATGGCAGTCCAAGCACTTTTTCACCCAAATTTTCTTGTGTTTTTTTGTCTGGGTCGTGCTTCTGTTTTGGCGTCTTGTGAAACCTGGATGGTGAGGATTGAGATGTCTCTCCCCTTGGCTGGCAGATTACACAGCTGCTAGCATTTCTCCAAGCAGACCAATTTCATGTACTTCCCTTTGATTTTGCTGTTGGCTTCCCATGAGACATCCCATCAGCTTTCCTGTTGTGTCATTAGCATCTCAGATTGGGAGCAGTACTGTCCCCTGTTTGGAGCCACAGCAGCCCCTAAAAAACACTCCCCTGCCTGTTTGCTGTGGATTTTTCTAGGAGAGGTCGGCATGGGACTGTTTTCCTGTTATCTCTTGAGACTTCCAAGTGAGCAGACAAAAATATGAGGCCACTGAAAATCCACCTTTGCAGATTCATATTTTGCCACCAGAGAGCTCCCATTCTCCACACCAAGGGTAAGAAAATAGAGACCAATGTGGCAAAAAAGTCATTCCGTCTCCACCACATCCCAGCTCTTGTAGTATGGGCTGAACTCTGTGCTGCTTGCTCACCTTAAAAAGAAATACTGTTTTAGTGCTTGGATGAGTTTTGCCCCCTTTATTGTAGGCTTCTTAGGAGAAGGAGAACATTGAGGCTGGGAATATTGAGGCTCCCTAATGAGAGAAAACACAGTGAGCAGGTGGAAATAGCTGCAATGCATTTTTTCTCACCCTGGTGATTTTGGGCAGTCTTTCTGATAGAATAACAGAACTTGAGAGGGTCTGCCTGCAGCACACCCTCGCTGCTAGTTGGCCTACAGAAGAGTGTTGCACTTGTGCTTCTAGGAAGAGTGTTGGCACATCCAGTAAGTTTAGTTTTGTACTAAACTGAGTTTACTCAGTTTACTGAGTTTTGTACTAAATTTGGGTTGTAATCACCAGTGATATCACTTTTTCTGTTTGATTACAGGGTTGAAGCATTTACTCCCCCAGACAATGTAATTCTGGCCTTTTCCATCCACTCTTCTCCCTGTCTGGTTCCTTTCCTGCTCTTACCTGGCACTTTCACAAACATATATCATCCTCCCACGTTTCTGCTTTGCTGAGGAGACAAGTCTTTCACACTTGGAGGAAAAGATAATTGGTATAGTTCATTCAATATGTGAAACTCATAACTGAAAAATTAGTAGTCTGAACACTACAGTGAGTTTGGAAAAATGACTACAATTCTGTTTTTTGAAGCTGATGTGACTGATGTCTTACTTTCCTTCTGCATCATTCCTCACAGCCCCTTACCCGTGCTGAGAGTGTGAGGAAGCCCTGGCTCACTTGGAGCCTTGTGGGGAGTGGGCCTGCAGTGGTCTACAAGCAATGGAGAAAAATGCAGGAGAGCTGCAAGGAAGGGGCCTCCGAGGAAGAAATCCATCTATCCTGACAACTGCAGCTACAGGATACGCCTGAATCCAGCGATAAGGGCAGCTAGCAAGACCCCCACAGACCCCCCTGTCTGTGCCTCCCACCACTTCTCCCCTTGCATTCCCTTTACCATATATGGCCAAATATACCCCCTAGCCTATCCTTTCAAACCCCCTTATCACTAAAACCCTGGATTTGGTGTTTCAAGCCAAAGACCCACCCTTGTTCCCGAATTCTCTATATCCCACTGTATAAAAGCTAACTTCTTGTTGTATTAAACGGCCATTTTGCGGGACACATATCGCGTGTGTGTGTGTCTCATTCCCCAATGCAAAGTGTGCCCACAGGGTCTATTCGCCATGGGGATCCCCCTCACCCCCTAAGCGATAAATGGCGCTCTCAACGTGGCCAGGACTCATCTTTCTTATATTAAGGAAGATCCCTGTTCACCTGAGCTACTGCTAGCTACGGATTTCCGGAGTCCGGGCTATCCCAAGGACCTCCTCACTCATGTAACTCCTGGACTCGGTCCAGTCAGTCCTCAGCGCTGTTCCTGCTGCTGAAGTCCAGCTGCGTTAGACCCCGGCACTGATGCAGCGACCGCGCCGGAGAAACGGACCCCGGACCCGCGACGACCGCTCCGGTAAGCCGCCGCCGCCCCGGAGGCACCGCGCCGCCAACAGGACCTGCTGCGACTGCCACTCACGCGGCAGGACTCGCCCCCCCCGCTCCCTGCTAAAACCGCGCGGGGAGCAGCCCCGTCCTGCCTGGGCAGCCGCCGTTCCGGGAGCGTCCCCGGCCCCGAGCCCGCACAGCCGAGCCGGAAGCCGGCGCCGCTCACCCCCCCTCGCCGGGGCCCGCGCAGCCGCGCGGCCGGACGTAGCCCGGCCGCTCCGCGGTCGCACCGGCCCTGCCGCGCGCCCCGGCCCCGGGCGCCGCGAAAAAACTCGCGTGCCGGGTGCCCCCCCCACCTCCGCCGCGCCCGCTCCGGGCGGCACCCCGTGCCGCCGCCGCGCCGCCGCCGAAACCCCCGCCGAGCCGCGCCCCCCCCCCGCGCGCCCCGCCGCGGCGCCAAAGAGAGAGACGGAGCGCGGGGGAGCCGTTGCTATCGGCAGCCTGCGCAGCCGCGCCGGGCGCCGCTCCCGCCGCTGCCGCCTCCTGCCGCTGCCCGTCCCCAGCCGGCCGGCCGCTCGGCCGAGCCCCCGCCCCGCACCGAGCCCGCCCCGCGGCTCCCGCTCCGCCGTTCGCTGCCCGCAGCCCGCGCGCCGCCGAACACGCCGCTGGACCAACGCAGCGCAGCCCCGGTCCACCTGTGGCCAACTGAGGATTTGAGTGAGTGAACTGTTTAACCCTTTAAACCCTAAAATATGGGAAATCGGCTTTCTAATGTAGAGAAGCAATTTTACGAACGTATTAAGGTTTTAATAACATCGGATGGGCTTCCCTTAGACCGAAAGTCCCTTAAAGCATTAACCAAATGGCTTTCTAAACACCAACTGCTCTCTGCAGACTTACTAACATACCGCCGATGGCATCAGCTGGGAGACACGTTAGCACACGCCTTTGAACAAGGCGACAAGGCTGCAGGTCTCTCTCTCATGTCCTGGAGTTTGATCCTACCGCAGTTGAAAAAGCAGAAACACGCCGAAAATGGCGACCAGGGCAGGGGAAGTCCTTCTCTTCCATCCAAAAAGCCCGCGAAAACTAACAAAGCCCGCCCACCGGGCTCACAAGATGGCGCCGAAGGCTGCCTCTCCGCCCCTCGCCACGCGAAACAGCTAACCACGCCCCCGCTCCGGGATGACGTCAGCCCCGACTCCACCCCCCCTCCTCCCCCGCGGCCACGCGGAGTCAGGTTCCCAGGGGGGAGGGGCCGGAGCCTGCATTCCTCTCAGCGCGCTGACAGCCCAGCCTGCTCTGACACAGACACTGACTCTCCTGCCTCTGAGAACAGATGGCAGAGTTCTCGCAAGCAGGCGGAAGACGCGGGAGACTTAGAATTAATGAAAGTTTTCCCGGTTTTCCGAGAAAACAACCGACAACCAATTTGGGAACCTGCCCCCTACCCCATTCTCCGGGACGCTAAGAAAGCAGTCAGTGATTATGGCTTAGATTCTCCTTTCGTCTCTGGCATGCTCAATTCACTGTTCGCCGCTTACACTTTAACACCCTCTGACATTCGGGTAATAACAAAAGGGCTTCTAAATTTGATGCAGTATTCCCTATTTGAACAAGAGTGGAAAAAACTCATTCGCCAATATGCTGATGGGTCACACGGTGCCTTGCGAATCCCTGTGCAGGATTTAATTAATGAATTATATGGAGAAGGCCCTTATGCTTCCAATGGGATGCAAACTCGGATACCATTCCACCGGCTGGATAAATCAAAAAGCCTAGCTTTAGAAGCTATCAAGGCTGTGGCAGAGGCTACCACCACTTCTCCCTCATTTGCACATATCCAGCAAGGCCTCAAAGAGCCTTTTTATGACTTTGCCACCAGACTGAGGGAAGCAATATCTAGGCAAGTGAAATCTTTAGAGGCCCAAGATGCTCTGTTTATCAGGTTAGCTATAGAACAAGCTAACTCAGACTGCCAACCTGTCCTACGTTCGCTAATTAATCCCACACCTATGTCTATGATTCAGGCCTGCAAGGAGATTGGCTCCAGCAAGTTTAAAAGCAAAACAATAGCAGATGCATTAATTGAAGCGGAGCCAGTAAGGGCACAGGCCATCCACGAAGCAATCATGGCTGCTGCTAAAGCTAATACTGTGTGCTTCAAATGCCAGCAACCAGGACACTTTGCAAATGACTGCCCAAACCCAGATCCTACCCCCAAGTTTCCTAAGACTCTGTGTCCAAAATGCAAAAAGGGGTATCACTGGGCACGTTTTTGCCGTTCCATCTTCACTAAGGAGGGGGACCCCATTCGCTCCAAAGGAGGAGGAACCACTGGCAGAACCTATAACCAGCAGTATCACCGCTTCAACCAGGGAAACGGATAAAGGAGCGTGAAGGACCGCGCGATGACCCCAAGAGTCCTGCCTGTCCATCCACGAATGACATCCAAGAGATCCTCCTGTATCCCACAGACAACATAGTTTTAGAGACTCTTGACATCACTGCAGTCTCTGTTCAGCCAGACCAAGCCCTAAACAAAAATGACAAATTCCTACTGACTGCACACTTAGAATGCCATGACAAAGGGATAACTGTTGTCCCAGAAATACTGTCTAACCTAAATCCATGTAACCTAACCATAAATATCCAAGCCTCTTCTCTTCCAGCTCGCTTGTACACCGATGTTCCACTAGCTCGACTGCAGCCTCTGCAACTCCTGGAGAACTGCGCTCAAGAAGACCACCTCATGGTAAACTGGGCCAAACCAATTTCCCATAACCGGCCCATGCTAACTTGTCGCCTTTATTCTCCAGCAGCAAACCAGGAAATCACGATTAGTGGCATGCTTGATACGGGAGCTGATATGACCATCATAAGATCAACTGACTGGCCTACACACTGGACCACAACAAAGAGTGACACAGAAATCACAGGTATAGGCGGTCCACAGACTCCCATACAGAGTCACGACATCATTCAGGTAACAAACCCTGAAAATCAAGTGGCTACCACCAAGCCATACATTCTAAACCTCCCCTTTACCTTATGGGGAAGAGACATTTTAGACCAGTGGGGTGTTGTCCTCACCACAAATTTGTCCTAATGGCCGCTGGCCATAGCCAGCCACTTCGCCTGGAATGGGTTCCCTCCTCCCCAATCTGGGTAGACCAGTGGCCAATCAGAGGAGAAAGACTCTCCATCTTAAAAGATTTAGTCCACGAGCAATTGAAACTGGGCCATATCGTTCCATCCACTAGTCCCTGGAACTCTCCCATCTTTTGCATCAAAAAAGCCTTAGGTAAATACAGGCTACTCCATGACCTCCGAGCTATTAATGCTGTCATCAAAACGATGGGAGCCTTGCAACCAGGGATGCCTTCAGCAGCTATGATTCCAAAAGACTGGCCTATTGTTATTATTGACATCCAGGACTGTTTTTTCTCTATTCCCTTGCATCCTGCAGACCAGGAGAAATTCGCCTTTTCCCTTCCAACACTGAATGTGGCAGAGCCTCTCCAACGCTACCAGTGGGTTGTTCTTCCACAGGGGATGAAAAACAGCCCCACCATCTGCCAGCATTTCATCTCCAACATCCTTTCTCCTGTCAGGTCTGCCTTTCCAGATGCTATTTGCTACCACTACATGGATGACATTCTGCTGGCTGCAAGCACTGATGCCAAAGTCCAAAGGCTCACAAGTGCAGTGCTGGCTGCACTGCAATGCAATAACTTTACTATTTCTCCAACCAAAATCCAGACTTCCTCTCCCTGGAAGTACCTGGGTTGGCAAATCACCAATTCAGCAATTGTCCCACAGAAAATCTCCATTCCTTTGCAAATCACCACCCTAAATGACCTCCAAAAGACTCTAGGCACCTTGAATTGGTTACGTCCGGTTGTGGGTCTTTCCACAGATGACCTACATCCATTGTTTGAACTCCTAAAAGGAGACCCAGACCTAACATCCCCACGGACACTAACCCCTGTTGCTAGGGATGCCTTGAAACTAATTGCCAACAAAATAAGTCTCTTTCAGGTACATCGACGCCTGGAGAAAGAAGAAGCTGTTCTTGTGGTGCTGAGAGGATCCACCCAGCCTTTCGCACTACTGGGTCAACTCTACGACAGGAACAGTAAGCTGTGTCTATGGGAGTGGATCTTCCTTCCCCACCAATTCACAAAAACCATAGTTTCCCTTCCGGAACTATTGGCCAAATTGTGTTACAAGGGCAGGACCAGGTGCTGGGAACTTGCAGGTGTAGATCCCGCCTGCATCTACCTGCCACTCACTTCCCAGCATCTAGACCAACTCCTGACCATGAGCCTGGACTTCCAAATTGCTTTATCTGACTTTGCGGGTGAAATTAAAATCCATTACCCCCCTTGCAAATTTATCCAAAACATAGACAAAATTCCTCTTAAATACACTTCCAATTGGTCTCCTAACCCCCTTCCAAACGCCTTAACAGTCTTCACTGACGGCTCAGGCACCACAGGCAATGCTGTCATTGTTTGGAAAGAGGGGGAACATTGGCAACAAGACATTCACAAGGTCCAGGGCTCTCCTCAGTTAGTTGAACTGTCAGCAGTTGTTCGTGCCTTGTCCTTGTTCCCAGATAACCTCAATATCATCTCAGACTCGGCCTATGTTGTAGGTATTGTTCAGCGGTGTGAGAATTCATACCTCAAAGAAATTAAAAATGAGCAGCTATTTCGGCTATTCCAAAAATTGCTTTCTGCTGTAAATCACCGCTCTTCACCATTTTTTATCACTCATGTTCGCTCCCATACCACACTTCCTGGTCCAATAGTAGAGGGGAATCGACAAGCAGACCTCTTAGCAGGGTCAGCTGTCGTCCCACAGAGGCTAGAACAAGCCAAACTCTCCCACGATTTCTTCCATCAGAGTGCTCGAGCGCTGCAAAAACAATTTGGCCTCACTCAAAAACAATCTCGTGACATCATTTCAGCCTGCCCTGACTGCCAACTGGTCACCCCATTGCCTGCAGAAGGAGTAAACCCTCGAGGCTTGCTCCCACTGCAAATTTGGCAGACAGATGTCACACACATTGACTCTTTTGGGAAATTAAAATTCGTTCATGTGTCCATTGACACCTGTTCAAATTACATTGTGGCCACAGCACACTCTGGTGAGAAGAGCCGTGATGTACAGAAACATTTCACCACAGCCTTTGCTCACATGGGTGTGCCTAAACAAATCAAAACCGATAATGGACCTGCTTATATAGCAAAGAACACTCAGGAATTTTTGGCCTTGTGGGGTGTAGAACACCGCACTGGTATTCCTCACTCTCCCACAGGTCAGGCAATAGTTGAAAGAGCTCATCTGACACTTAAATCCATGTTAAAGAGGCAGAAACGAAAAAGCAATGGCCTCACACCACATGAGTGTCTGCAAAAAGCCATGTATGTCCTCAACTTCCTTAACAGGATTGAGGACGGGCAGGCACCAGCCTTTAAACACTTTACCAAAACAAACTCCATTCCAATTGAAAAAGCCAAAGTACTATACAAAGACTTAATATCTGACAAGTGGTTGGGGCCTTTCCCCATCATAACCTGGGGAAGAGGTCATGCATGTATACTCACTGATACAGGTCCACGATGGGTTCCCTCAAGAAGAATCAAGCCCTTCCTAGAGGACTCCAGACCCTCCTGACTCTCATCATCTTTGTTCCACCGTGGACTACCTCAGCCTTCTCAGTTCCAGGCTGGATGCAGCAACCGACAGAAAACGTCTGGATCACCTTAGCCAAAGCTACCAACACAGACACAATGTGCCTTTCCCTCGACAGCGTGAGTCGCCCATTCAAAAGCTGTCTTGTGGGTATACCTGACTGGAACAGGTTTATCCAAAACACTTCCCTTGAAAATAATTTCCTTCCTTCTCCAAACACTATTTCCCAAACTCTCTTACGTCTAGGTTCCCTAGACACTGATCCCCAAGAATTAGACCTTTTAGGCTCATCTGTAGCTACCACTTGCCTGAGATTTAAACCCACTAGTACTCACATTAAACTAAAACCTAACCTATCCCCTAACTCTTCCATCTATACTAACACCACCGCATGGTGCAATAACTCCCAACCTTACCCTATTCCTACTGAGAGTTTCCCTAAACCTACTAAGCTGCCTTCCACCTACTTCCTTATCTGTGGTGATAGAACGTGGCAAGGCATACCACGAGACCCAGTGGGAGGACCATGTACCATTGGAAAACTTACCCTGTACAACCCAGCTAAATTGCAAATAATCAGGAACCAAATTCCTGACGAACCCAAACCAATTCGAAATAAAAGGTCTTCTATTTTAATGCAAACCAAACCTAAATCACTCCCAATCAAAATTGACGCTAAACCACCGCCACATAATGCCCTTCAAAGCAATCCAGCCAAGGAGGATGAACTAAAAATCCATGTTCCACCAGGCTGTGACCCCAAATTTCAAATTTGGTCCCATGCCCAGAGATTCTGGGGAAGTTTTCCATTTGCCAACATTGGTACAGCCAAAGCTCTCTCCACTTTAGCCCACATGGCCTGCTGGATGGCCAAAGAAGCTAATGCTACCTCTCTAGCCATTGAGGGCCTAATAGCAGACACCCTAAAAATCAAAGAAGCTACTCTCCAAAATAGAGCAGCCATCGACTTTTTACTGCTTGCCCATGGCCACGGTTGCCAAGAATTTGAAGGGCTGTGTTGTCTGAATTTCTCAGACCACTCTGAGAGTGTGTACAAAAGCATTAACACTCTAAAACAACTTGTTAGTGACATCACCATAAACCAGGACAAAGGGTTTTCAGGTCTTTTTAGTTGGCTCCACTTTCCTTCCCTTTCTGATTCGGTCAGCAAGGTTGTTAAAGGAATCGTCTTGTTTCTAATTATCACTTTCTCCATCCTTATCTTCCTTCCATGTCTAATTTGTTGTGCTAAAAAATCCTTGACTAAAAGTTTTTCCCAGGCCTTCCCAGTCCTAAATAACAGAAGAGGGGGAGTTGTGGGGAGTGGGCCTGCAGTGGTCTACAAGCAATGGAGAAAAATGCAGGAGAGCTGCAAGGAAGGGGCCTCCGAGGAAGAAATCCATCTATCCTGACAACTGCAGCTACAGGATACGCCTGAATCCAGCGATAAGGGCAGCTAGCAAGACCCCCACAGACCCCCCTGTCTGTGCCTCCCACCACTTCTCCCCTTGCATTCCCTTTACCATATATGGCCAAATATACCCCCTAGCCTATCCTTTCAAACCCCCTTATCACTAAAACCCTGGATTTGGTGTTTCAAGCCAAAGACCCACCCTTGTTCCCGAATTCTCTATATCCCACTGTATAAAAGCTAACTTCTTGTTGTATTAAACGGCCATTTTGCGGGACACATATCGCGTGTGTGTGTGTCTCATTCCCCAATGCAAAGTGTGCCCACAGGGTCTATTCGCCATGGGGATCCCCCTCACCCCCTAAGCGATAGAGCCTGTGAGACATTGGCTAAGGAGCAGTGGCAACCCCCATGGCATCTTGGCAGAGAATGAATCAGCAAACTAATACCCTCAACTCCTGGCTCCAGCAGAGGTTGAAGGGCCCACCCTTGCAACTGCTCTCAATTTGCTTAATCTCTTCCATTTTTGTTTAGACACCCCTTTTCTGTGGTGCCCTGTGCCAACAGAAATCTGAAAGGAACTGAGGGCTGAGGAGAATAAGGCACTAGAATTCACAAGTCACATCTCGTCAGATCTGCTCTCCCTTGTCCTGTGTTAGAGCCTCTTCACCAAAGGACCTGTCTGCCAGCAGTAGCAAAAGTACCTCAAAAAAGCAGCAATAGCTGTAAATTTACAACAGCCCATTACTCTAGAGCCTCCAACCAATGGATGTAAGCTGTGCAACTGTGCCCCAAAGACTGGCTCCTTCCTCTCCTTCCTTTGCTGGCTGGAGATGATGAGCAAGGGCCACACTTGGCTCTAGTCAAGAGGAAATCCACAGCTCAGTGTTGTGGGAATTTTTATTGCAACTTATTGTGCTCTGAAAATCGTTGGGTGCAAACCTAAGCAGTCATAATGCAGGAGAAGTAGAGCCATGGGTAATCAGAAAAGCTTGGTTAGTCTAGAAAGCATGATCTTCAAGGGAAGATGGAGGGAACTGGAAGGTTATTTAGTTCAAGGAAGAGACGACTTCAGAGGTTATAGCAATCTTCAAAAATATGTGAAGCCATCTATGGAAGAATAATGTGTTCTTTTTGTTCCTGCTAGCTCTTAGTATTAGATCATAGCAAGGGACATCAGAGTTTGAAATCAGAGAAATGTTTCTAAGGATGAGGATAGCAAACCAGAAGACCAAGTTCCTTGGGAAAGAAATTAATCTCCTTTCTTAGAGGTTCTTAAAAAACAGGGTCAAAAATTATGTAACTCCTGTCCATGTCCTCAGCTGGTCTGTCAGAGCAAAGGATGTTCTCAGCAAACGTTTCTGTAGTATGCAAAGAGAAGAGTGGAAGCACACCTCAAGAGACCTGCCAGGCAGATTTTTTCTCCAGGAAACCAAGGACACAGCTCTGGCACTTTTCAGTCCAACGTGGCTTCCTTCTGATTCTGGTTGGAATTAGCTGTCTGGAAATACTATCCTAACCTGGAAGACAAGCCTGTTCTGCAACATTATGCCTTCTTTGGTCATGACCATCCCTGGCTGAGCTGAGCAGTAGCATCACACCAAGCAGGATCTCCCCAGGCTAGAAAGAGAAGCTTGTCCCAGTCCTAAGTACAGACTGGCCATATACGTCCCCGTTTGAAATAAGAGACAGCAGCAGCTCTAAGGAGTTTGTAGGAGGTCCCTGGGGTATTGGTTTTGTTCTTGGGAGTGCTGGGTTAGGCAGGATCGCCAAGCAAGGCAGAAACTTTGTGCTGCCTGACAAATGCTGGGAGCTTCATTTTGCTGAGAAGCAAACCAGCTGTACTGAACAGCTGCCTCAGAGATAGACCTCATCTGCAAAACACTCTCTCTTGGTAAGCTCCCTGCTCTGGGTGCAGAACTTGATTCTCACTCCAGCATGTGCGAATTCTTAATGGGGTGTGAACTCATGCTGGTGCCCTATGAAGTGTCCTCTCTTTCTCCTGAACCATATAAGGGATCTTTAACATTAATGAATTGGCTTCAGTGCTGCAGCAGCTATAAAATGAATTCCACTTTTAGTTGAAATAGGTTGCATTTTGACTGAAGAATTTTTGCTCTCCGAATTTTCACTAGAAATTTATATCCAAAGAATGTATATCTTGTATATCATTGAAAGTCAGAACAGCTTCTTAGCCTGGAGGAATCCTGATTTGCAAAACAGCTGTCTCACAGGACCAAAAACCCTGGGTGGAGAAGACATGTCCTGGAAAGCTGTCTAACCTATGAGGGTGCATGAAAGCAGCAAGATTCCTGCAGTAGTAAACCTAGTGCAAGATTCCTGCAGTAGTAAACCTAGTGCAAGTCAGGGGAAATGTTTCAAGTCAGGGTAAGTTTGGAGTTATATATTGGAAGACCAGCATATGCTGGCATGCATCTGTGTGTAAATATCCACAGGCAAACAAGCCAGGGCTCTTCTAGAGTGGAAGAACTTGCTTCATCATTTATTTACATACACCAACACTTGCATTTTCATGAGGCTTAGATATCTTGTGCATTTGCCAGAACAAACACAGGAGAGGACTCTTTAAGCTCTTGATAGAATCATTAAGGAGCTTCATGTCTACTTGTGATTTTCCACTTCTTTGACTTTACTTTGAAATGTGAACATAAAATCTGGCACCACAGGCACTATGTGAATTTGTGATGGTCTTGGGAGCACTGCTTCTCCCTAAAACAGTGTCTTGATCCTATCCAAGCACAGATGTTTGTTTGTCTGTGACAGCTGTAGTATCATTGATATATACTTGTTGAGCTATCCAAGTCACGCTTTAATGGAAATTCTTTAAAGAAGTTGCAAATAGTTCATTTTTGTAGACTGAGCCAGCAAACATGGCAGTAAACTCTTTGGAATAGAGTCTGAATTACACAAATAAAAGAGTTACGTGTGAAGGTGAAATGGAAAGCATTCTGTTTTTATGGCATATTGCAGTGGTTACCAAGCCTTATGGTTTTGTCAGCAGTCTCAGGATGTAATATATATATAATTTTTTTCTTAAAATCCCAGCTGCTGGAAGGAAGATATTGAATAAGAATCTCCATTTTATAATTTTAAAAAAGTAAGTAAGTTTCTAACCTTCATGGTTGCTTAGAAAAACATGAAATCATGAGCTAAATGTTCCAGATAGGATGTTGAAATCAAAACCAAACACAGGGGAAAAATTTGTTCATAGCTTTATACTCCAGATAGCAAGTAAACAGGCCTAGATTGGCTTAGAAATTCTGCACTTTGGAAATGTATCAATGTCTTCTGACTTTTGGGACTTGACTGCTGGCATGAGGGCACATGTGATTTTGGAATCAGAATTCAGTCTCTTTTGTTAGACCATATTGACATTTATAAAAAAGTAAATATTTCTGTCAAATAAAAGATTTTTTTTTAAATATTTCTCTGATGAGAAAACTTTTTCAAAAGTTTCTTGAACATTGTTTGAGTCCCATTTTGTCACCTGTTTTGTTTCTCAAATAATTTTGTTCTTCTCTGATTTGAGAATTCCATCCTGAATCTCTTTTGGTGCATACTTCTGGACTTTAACATTTCTGTCTGGAGATTTACATTTGGTTAGGTTTTGATGTTGACCTCAAATTTGGTGTTATCTTCCTTTCCTCATTTTGGCTTTTTCATCCTGTTCTTTGCTTTCCAGCTTTGTTTTGAGCTAGTGCTGTAGATTTCCACCTTGGGTGATCGGTGATGTTCTACCTGGACATTGCCTTTTGTCAGCTGAGTGTGTGATGTTTCCAAGTGGCTCAGTGCAGCCACTCAAAGTCACATTTGAGCTCATCTTCTTGTGACTGGGGAAATTGTTGGCTTGTTTTGTTTTTTCAAAGGAGATGAATGAATTTTTGGTGAAAGTCATGCACAATGCAGGAATTCATGGAGAGGGAATTCCAGTTCTCCTAGCAGAACTGGCCCTAAGGGTCTGTAGTGGCCAACTTTGTGGCTGCACTGCTAGTGAAGCTCTTGGGTGCTGCAAGAGAAGTTGAAAGATGAAAAACAAAGAGCTCCTTCTCTCTCCTATACCCCACTGTGTGACATGGTAATGGTGACTGTGTAACTTCTTCCATGCTGCAGCCTTCAGGTAAAAGTTTATTCTTGCATTCAGGTTCTGGAGCTCACAGGCAAATTCAAGCTCAGATGTTGCCTTAGCCTGAACTGTGGCACTTTTTGAAAGCTGGAAGACAGATGCACACTAAACACACTTTCTGTGGGCCTGAGATCTTGTTCTTAGGAGCTGGCAGAATTGAGCAAGGCACCATCCACAGCAGTGAGCCTGAACTAAGTCCCTACATCATGAATATTTAGAGGGCAAGCTAGCAGCCAGCAAATGAGAACAGAAACCCTGTTGTATCCCAGGCCTTAAGCCTGCCCTTTGTCTTGCAGAAGAGTTCTGTTTCCTGACTTAACCGACTGACTCTAGGCTTTATGTTGTGAACTGTATTCCATATTTGCAGAATGAAAATAAATTGCCTGCAAAGCCCTGGTTATTGGAGTCTGAAGGAACAGCGGTGGGATGAGTATGATGTACACAGGACGCTCACAGCAAGAGTATGTGTTGGAGAAGTCCTGATCCAGAGAAGGTCAGGAACCAGCATACAGCACTGTCCCAGGCTGCCAGCCCATCTGAAGAGGGTCCTGAGGTACGTATGACAGCACTGGCTGCATGAATCAAAGAAAGGCATGATGGTGTGCACAGCCCAACTACAGATGAAATTGTTTCTTTGGAGCTAGTACAGCTAATGGGTCTCTTCCAAAAACAGTCATCTTCTCTAAACCTGTCCTGCACTGTTTTGGAAAGGGTATAGTTTTTCTTCTAGATCGTGGGAGGCAGATTGTTTTTAGGGGAGAAACCAAAAGTTAGTGCTTCCACACAGTACTGAATTCTGCAACTGTCCCTACAGGCTGCCATCTCTCAGCTTCTCCTATAGCCAGGCTCCCAGCATATAGGACCATTTCTCCCCTGGGGAAATTTCACCTAAGTGAAATGATGTTTCTAACCTGGACTATACATTGTTTAGGATATACAAAGTACTATCCCTAGTGTTTGATTTTTCTTTTCCAGATGTTTTTTGTTACTTTGTTAAGATTAGAAATCCACAGAGTAAGATCTGCAGCTCTGAACATCAGATATATGAGACAAAAGTTTCTTAATCATAGACAGGTTGGATAGATTTATTTGTCAGAATCCTTGTCTTCAGAGCCTAAGGGTTTATATCTATCACCTTGTAGCTTATCCTGTAGTAGACCTTCAGGTGTCCAGGGTTTTGAGGTTGCATGGATAATTAGCAATGAAGCTCTTATATTACATCTAATTCACACCTTTCCCAGTATTATTGGCCTCATATGACCCTGTTTGTGCTGGTTGCAAGGCAAGGGCCAATCTATACATTAAGCAATGTATGTCAGGCTGCCAGAAGATAGGGGCAGGGGTAGCTTTACTCCCACTTTAAACCAACATTCCTTTGAGCCGTACCTCAGGTCATGCCTCAAAGCATGGACTGACTTATCTGTGTTTGCTAGTCCTTAATAAGTGGTGTGTACACACATTTCAGGTGAAGCTGTTGGGTGGTATATAGCCATTAGAAGCACTTGAGCAGGCGGTTAGTGAGATAGAAAGTTAGAAGTGGCATGGCCAGGTCTATAAAGATACTGTGGCACTGCTGGTCTCCAGAGCAATTAGTTACCCCTTTTCGAGACACTAATTTCCACATTGCTACTTAAAATTCCTAAGTGGGGACTTAATAGAAAGCATGACCTTAGAATGGGACTCAGCATTCTTGCTGGAGCAAGATGCAGCAGCAGAAACAGTGAAAAATCCCAGGTTTTATTTTTCGTTACAGACTTTCTCAGCCTCTCCTCAAACTCCAAAGCACATTGGAGTTTGACCATCAAAGCCCAAATCCATGAGCTATAGTAGATCTGAAAGAAGTGGTTCCTGACAGATGTGATGTCTTTGGTCTTTATTTCTCCTTCCTTCTCCTCACCCAGCCAGGGTGTCATTGCAAGGTGACTGCGATGTTTCCCAGCAGTGCTTTTGATATTTGCCAGTAATGCCTGTGCCTGGTTGCTGGGTTTGTTTGGGATTGGCTTGGTGGAAGACTCTTACCTGAGTAATGTCTCCTGTGAGATATTTGTTTCCTGTATAGAATTTGGTTTTTCCTTTTTTTTAAAAAACCAGGTTTGCTGTGTAAGAGTATGCAGGAAATTTGTATTTTGGCCTTGTTCTGTAATATTTGCTTGAAATTAGCTGGTCCTGTAAATATTCTTGAAAGTATCAACAGAGAGAGCAAAGTTCTGCTGTACAGTGTAGTAAAAAAAATTTTAAGCATTGGGTATTAGTGATTTACTAAAATACCTAGTTTCTTTTTAGAATGTGGGTAGGACAGAGCAGATAAAATACAACTCCTAGATATCAGAGGTGGAAGAGACCCTGAGTGTCCATTTTGTCCATTTCCCTGTTAGCATGCAGGATTAGCCTAAGTAAAACTTAATAATAGCTGTTTGTCCAGTGGCATGAATTCTATCCCCTCTCCTGGCAGACTCCACATCTGAACAGAATAAACTAGATGTGCCTATTCGTGCAGTGTTTGTTGGAAATCTGGATCCAGTGTTTCATTGCATGCTGAAAGGCATGAATCCATTCCAGAATAAACCAAGCATGCATCTGCTTTACTTGTGTGCATGTTAGTACTTCAAACCTTTGTCTGAGTACCTTATGGTGCAGCTGCCTTCCTCTCTCTGTGTTCCCAGACGTTTTGGGTTTGTAAACAGTTGTTCTTTGGCGCTCTGTATCTCTGTCCTAATGAGCTGAGAGAAAGTTTGTTCCACCTGGCTGTTGAGGAACACACTAGTGTAAATACCTGGTGTGCAGCTGAGGTGTGAGCTGCAGATTATGCCTGGGGTGGTGGGAAACGGCTGGGGTCCTTGGCAAGGGCCTGTGACCTGGCTATGGAAAACCTGGGGCTGAGCCAGTGAGGGAACTCTGACTGTGAGTGTGGTGTGTGGTAAGTGGGGCATTGCTGTGAAGGGACTTTGGTTCCAGCAGTGAAAATCTGAGATGGTAAGAATGTGACTGTCAGAGTGGTCCTGAACGGAAGGACAGGAAGGTTTCCTTAACGCTGGGAATCTAATAAGAGCTGCAGAATATTTCTGGAGAGTTACTGAATGGTTTGGTAGGGTGTTTTTACTGCAAAGATGCTCTGGTGAAAAGTAATGATGTATCTTCCCAGTATAATGCTGGGAAAATTTACATTTATGTCTCCATTCCTTGCCTGGATTGCTTTTTGAAGCCCTAGTTTTTGCAAGTTTTGTGCTGTGAAAAAGGAGGGAAGGTTAGCCCTCTGCATCCTAAAGCTAGGAGATGCCTTCCTGTACACACGTGTCTAAAGTTCTTCATGATGTCTCCACCACCCTTCCTTCCACCTGTCCTCTGCAACCCCTCAGCTGTCTACAAGCTTCTCTTCAGTTCATTAAGCTTAGAGGTTGCCCCTGTACTTCCTGGGCCCAAGACATGAGTCCTAACCAGTAGGCCTTGTGTATTGGAAGTTCCAGGCTTTTGAAGCTGGGTGTTGACTTTGTCCTGGGGACAGCAGGTGGGGACTGACTTTAACACTGCAACATCAAGGGGCTGATGATCTGGAAAACTGCATTTTTGGATTGCTATAGACCTGAAGACTGTGTGTCACAGTCGTGAAGAGTTGTGTGAAGAGTTGTGCCTGGACTTATGTCATAGGATAATCATGTGGGTCCTATATTCCCTAGTTTTCCAGCAGGTGTCAAGGAGATGCTTTGAAAACACTGGCCTTGGCACAACTGCAGGCAGAACCGTGGTTGTGGGGGTTTTCAAGCAATGTGACCTCATCCATGACCCCAGATGCCTTTACAGAATCTGGCATATCACTGTACTATCTTCTGTGCCTGGTTCATCTTGATTCCTCTGTACTTGGCATTAGGGATATTGTGTTGCAAAAAAAATGTCAGTGGAGAACATTTCTGCACTTCCTCATAGTCATGCCCCAAGTCAGGGTGTGGCTGACTGGTTTGTGTTTATTGCTGCAGATCCAATGCTTCCTTCTAGCCTTGGTTGATGTCATACTCTTCGCTGTGGACTTGCAGCTCCACATAAATAAGAGGCCTCCCTCGGACTGTCTGTGGGGTGGGCTTTGTCTGCCTTATCCCAGCTAAGGGGGTTTGCTGAGCTTGGTTGAGCCACAGAGCTTACATGCCATACTGTAAGTGACTGCTTCCAACAGCCAGGAGGATGGTCTGATTGCTAGGGTGGGCAAGAAGGGAAAGAAGGGAATTTCCTGGCCATGCTGTGAATTTTAGAGGAAAGATCCGTATGTGGGTTTTGGGGAAGGAAGGATGACAGACTTCTGTTCAGAGGCACTTGGGCAGTGGAGTTGCAAGGAGTGCTCCCTTGTGATGCAGTCAGAGGAAGGGTAGGATTGGTGCCTCAGCACCGGGGTGAACAGACTTAAAGCAGGGACTGAACTGGGAGGTTGGCCAGTGTGTTTTCATGGTGAGGGAAAGAGGGGGAAAGGAGGGGCTTGCCAGCTTGTGTAGAGTATATGTACCTGCAAGCAGATGTGAGGTGTCTGCAAAGTTTTATAGACTGGTCTGGCCCTAGGCTTCACAGAGAAGCCAGAGAATAAAAGGGATTAAATATATGTGTGGTTCTGTACACACCCTTGCATCTTTTTGTCTACTGAAAGGGCAGTGCTCCTACATATGAAGCACAGAGCTTGTGGTAGGTATTACTTTGTTTGAGTGGCTTAGCAGGTTTTGCTGTCTGTCCTAAGGATGGTGGCTGGATTTGGACTATGTTCTTGAAGGGCCTTGTCATCTTTTGCAGGGTAGCACTTCAGAATATTGTATGCCCCCTTGGAAGTTAGCACTGTTGGTGTTTGTGCTTTTTGGTGTCATTTTGCTGGATAATTACTGGCACTGCTTGCCTCTGAGCATTCAATATATACAGCTACAATTTATTTTTTCCCTCTGAAAACTCCGACTGAGAGAATTGGTGTGACTGGGCAGGTGTTCAGCTGTGTCAGTCTTCACGGGATGCATTCTCTACAAAATGGGCAAAACTGTAATTACAGCTAAAGCCTCTTATTTCTTCTGTTTAATTGTGTATGGCTGGTAGCAAGAATGTCAATGAAGAAGCAGTGAGGTTCTTTTAAAATTGATATTAATGAGAATAGACACATGGGAAGAGATACATGAACACTGCTTCCAGCCTAAAAGCAGCAGCTGCAGAAACAAGTGTTACTTGTTTATCAAGACTGTGGTATGCCTAATAGGGAAAAAATGCATGAAGCTGGAATTCAGCAGTTGGGTTCCAGGTCTCAGCCCTGCTAATAGTTGCCTGAGAGCCCTATGTAAATGAATTTCTTTCTTCCTGGCCTGGGACTCCTCTGTGATCCTGAGGCCAACTGTTTGCTTATTTCTGCTTGGTTTTTTTCTTTCCAGAATCTCTAATCTCAACTGTTTGGTGACTGCATGACTCCTAAACTGGCAGAACACTTTTATCATTCAAATTCAACAGCGTGGGCTTCACAGCAGAGGATGGCTTGTAGAGGGGACTGGTTGGGCTGTTTTCTTGAGCATGGGTAAGAGGGTTTTGGAGAAAGTGCCTTTCATATGGGGTCAGGATCAGAGAGGACTGCAGAGGCCTCTTCCTCAGTGGGATCTCCCTCCCTTGCTGCCACAGGCTTTGACTCAACCCAGCAATGAGTCACACATGGTGACGAAGCTGATTAAGCCCAGGCAGAGAAGGAAGAACAGCAAGGGATCAGAGATGGAGGAATCTCTGGACTCTGCCTGGTCCCCAGTCTGGAGTCAGAAGAGGAACAAAACAGGGGCAGCTTAGGGGTCTCTCATGATTCTTGGGCCACTTTCTCAGCCTCCTCTGGTCTGTGGATTCCCTGCAAACCCAGCTTCCACCTTGTGCAAAGGGGCTGTGCTTTCCCTGGTATTGCTTCTCTCACAGTGAAAACCCTTGTGCTCTTTCTTCCCCATACCCTCTGCTAGGGAATGTCCAGTTACACAAACACTGTGTCTTTAGGGAGGCTGATTCACTGATCATCCACATCATTTCGCCTGCCCTTGACATGATGTTCCCTTACCCACTTGGCTATGCAAACCCCCTCAGAAGGGCCCCAGTGTTGCTCATGATGAAGCAGATGGGGTTTCTAAGCAGCTTAAGTTGTCTCTTTAAGGACTTGTAGAAGCAGGTGTTAGAGCCTTTGGGTTTCAGGCAGCTGAGGTATTGTGTAGATGTTCTCTGCATGTTTTCTGTTATAAATGCTATCATGGTAAGAGGTCTGCAACCTTCTTTTTCTCTCCTAAAGCAGCCTGAAAACTAACATTCATAATAGGAAAGGTAAGACTGTTTTCATTTCCCCAGTGATTCTGGAAACTAGGCCCCTAGCACGTGCCTTCATCTGGCTTTGGGGAGAGAGCAGGTGGTTTTCACCTGAATTAGAACCCCCTTTAATCTCATTCAAGGCTGTATAAGTGAAGAGGTGAATTACATCCAAACCTGAAGGCTCCTGAGGTGCCCTTGAAGTATTGGACCCTTTTACAGCCAAAATCCTTTGGGGTGGGGGGAAGCTTGCATTTCTGACATTATTAAAGTGGACATTGTTAATTACATGTGAGGTTGGATTACTGCATGGCATGCAGTGAGTTCTTATTGTTAATCAATCAGAAGTAGATGAAATACAACTTTTGCTTTATTAACAATGACCTCCTGTAGGGACTCTCCCCTGTGGTTGAAAGGAAATATGCTGAGGGAAGAAATAAATAATTAATAATGTGATTAAATGAGATGTATTAAGGCGTGTTTTCCATCTCTCTCTCCTGATTCTGGGCCTTGATTCAAATCTCATTCAATGTATTCAGCTATGTTGTGTGTTACTGGGCAATAGCCTTGCTTGTGCTGGTTTTACAAGCCATCAGTTGTATTAGAAGTTCAATTGATATTCATATTGACAGCTACTTCAACCTGACACAAAATTATTCAGAATAACTGGAAAGAAAATGCCAAGTGTCAATATGGTTTAGTAATTCCACACTCAGCTGCCCAACTTCTCTTTATTCTGTCCTCTCTGATTTTGCAGGTCCCTAGAACTAGAAAAGAGGAAGGGTTGAATGAATGCACAGTGTCCATGCATTTTCCAAGTGAGACTGCCTACCTGATTAGAGAATAATGCCCAAACAGCTGAGGCATTTTGGCCTTCAAAAATCTCTCAAGAGTACAGGATCATGCATAATTTTTATTCCCCCTGCTGCTCTCAGTCAGGTAGTGTTTTGTTTATTGGAGAGGTGTGTGTGTTCATATGGGCATGGTTTTATTAGTTTACTCTTAGTCTAGTAATAAATGCATCTTGCATAATAAATATCTCTAAGTACTACATGTTACTGCTGGGCTGGTGCAGTGATGTAACATCACAGCCTTGATAACCCTTATGGATTTTATTTCCCCTCGGACATCTCACAATAATTTGTAGAGTTTTTTTCAGGTTCCAGCCCCAGGACTCACATGAACATACGCAAACTGTGCTATTTGTTACACTGCAGTTGGCTTTGGCTGCCAGTTTGACGGGGGAAAACTGGGAAATCTAACCCTGCTTTATGATTGATATATTTTAAAAAGTATCAGAAAGCAGGTTAAAAAAGCATTTAAGAGTGTACTGGTTTTGAGATATTTCAAAGGTAATCTCCTACCTTTAGGGAGTGTGATTATTTTTCAATATCTGAGGTTTGCTATCTCATTACTCAGTGACAGGAAAAGCTGCTGCCCCTCCTGCAGGCCCTAGTTTCCGTCCCGAGTGCCATGCAGAGATTAGAGGTCTGCAGGCTGGCTTTCAAGCCCTGCAGGAACCAGCTAAATGCAGTTATCTTTAGACGAGTGCAGATAGCAGGCCCAGAGTGGAGGTACTCAGATAATGTGCCAGAGGCTGCCACATTGCAGATTTTTCTGGGAAGTGCAACCAAATTCTGAAACTGTCCAGAGAATAGCTCTGCATACATGTTAGGAACTGTCAAAGCGGAGAGCAGGTGACAAAATCTCCTACATTTTGAGATATTCTTTCTCTTAAGATCACATGGCCCTGAGTTAATTTTCAAGTAGCAGCAGACTTGGGGATATGGCCCACAGCAACACTACCCATTGATGTGAGCCATCATATTTTCACCTGCCATTTCTGGTCCTGTCTTTATGGGCAGGAGCCAGATACAGGCCCCCAGATGGTGTCTAGCACTCCCAGTCTGACCAGTGACTTTGCAGGAGAGACAGACACTCAGACCTTGTGTCTCCTGCCCTGTTTAGAGACCAGCAGTCTGCCTTTGATGACTTATTGTCCTCAGACTTCCTTCTAAAGGGTAGGAGAAAGAGATCCCTGACAAAGAAGCTGCAAGAGAGGGGGACAGCAATGCACAGAGTAAATCACTTGCCTTGTTAAAAGCAGAAGGGGCAGAGCCAACAGCTTCTCACTTGGCTATAGATCCCTGCTACGAGAACTGCTTTACCTCTTTATTTTAGAACTCTACTTCTTTATATTAGATGTAGTAATGTGATACATTAGATGACCAATAGTAAATAAATTGTACTGAAGAGGACTTCCTGGCCTGAGGGATACTTTATAGTTTAATTTTTACCGGAAGAGCAATTACCACATTATCAATCTTGCCAATAAAATAATACACACACAGTAAGGATTAATTATGTTGTAAAAAAGCCATGGAAATCAACAGCGAGCACCACCATATAAAATATAACAATTTCAATCCAGTTTTGTTTAAAAAAAAATCAGACATGAAATTTTCAACAAAAATTGGATGTTCACAGAATCTCACAGAATATGTGGAGTTGGAAGGGACCCACAAGGATCATCAAGTCCAATCCTTTGCCCTGCGCAGGATCATCCCCAAAAGTCACACCATGTGCCCGAGAGTATTGTCCAAACACTTCTCAAACTCTGTCAGGCTTGGTGCTGTGACCACTTCCCTGGGTAGTCTCTTCCAGCACCCAGCCACTCTCTGGATGAAGACCCTTTTTCGAATGTCCAACCTAAACCTCCCCTGACATGAATTCAGGCCATTCCCTTGGGTCCTGTCACTGGTCACCACAGAGGAGAGATCAGTGTCTACCCCTCCTCTTCCCCTCAGGAGGAAGTTGTAACTGCAGTGAGGTCTCCCCTCAGTCTCCTCTTCTCCAGGCTGAATAGACTAAGTGACTTCAGCTACTCTTCACACATCTTCCCCTTAAGGCCCTTCACCATCTTTGTTGCCCTCCTTCAGACACTCTCTCATAGCTTAATATATTTCTTATATTGTGGTGCCCAAACTGCACACAATACTCAAGGTGACGCCGCCCCAGAGCAGAGCAGGACAATCACCTAACTTGACTGACTGGCAATGCTTTGCCTATTTCCCCCCCCAGGACACGGTTGGCCCTCCTGGCTGCCAGGGCGCTGCTGACTCATGCTGAACTTGCTGTCAATGAAGACCCTTTCCAAGGCATTGCTTTCCAGCATCTCATTCCCCAGTCTGTACCTCCATCCCAGGTTACCCCATACCAGTTGCAGAATCTGGCACTTATTGTGCTATAATACCTCTTACTGTGTGGGTGACCATGCACTGAGACAGACTGCCCTCAGAGGTTGTGGAGTCTTCCTCATTGGAAATATTCAAGAACTGTCTGAATGCAATCCTGTGCAATGTGCTCTAGGATGACCCTATTTGAGCAGGGAGGTTGGACCAGATGACCCACTGGTCCTGTCCAACCTTATTGATTCTGTGATCCTGAACTGGGGACCACCAACACTACAGCACTGTGGCTGAGCTCTTTAAGAGTGAAAGGCCTGATCCATGCATCTTTTCCTACAGGAGCTGGACACTTGACTCCCCAATAAATTACAAAGTGAAACTAAAGTTTCCTTGTACCTGCTCTGCTGTCATGTTCATGAAAGCCTACTGGGAATCTGAGAAGAAATATGTTCACACAAATTTTTTTTCCTTCTCATGTTTACACAATTTTGTTATTCCTGCTCAAATTATTACAGTGTATTAGGTCTGTCTTTTACAGAAGTATGCGTTACGTAGATTGCTGGGAGAATGTTGTGTCAGTCTTTGTGGACAGCTCAGAGAGTAATTGTTGGCCTCCTAGGTGCTGAGACCCATTTTTTGCTATTCTCTCCATCTTCTTAAGATTCCTTTTTAGGGTTTGTCCTGGTGACATCAGTTGTGTTGCGTGCTGTGATCTGGCTTTCTGTCTCCTTGCTTGCATGAAAGTTTTCAGCTGGAGTGAACTGATTGCCAGCCACTGGATACAAAGCAGTCACCGAACTCACACATAACCACACACTTCTTTGAGTAAAAGAACTGCTCTGGAAGTGAGTCTTCATTTGTGCACTGGAGCCTACTGAAACCTGAAGGATGGCTAGCTATAAATGGGGGACGCAGCACGGCCCATGGATTAACAGCGTATTAATTAAATAATGATTATAGATGCAGTAATCTTATTTATGTATAACAATACGTATCCTTCTGGAAGGCCCTTTCATGTTTTGGAGTAGCTGTTATTTTTGCCAAATGTATATGTATAGAGCAGCAATTTAATTAGACGGGTGAATTTTGGGGTTATTCACAATTTTACTTCTTGAGGGAAAAAGTCTTAGTGACCTAGTATCACAATTTGTCTGGTATGGGTGACTAGTTCTGTTTGCAAGCTACCTTGACTTCCAACAGTTTCTCTCTTGCAATTGTTAAACACGATAAATGTCCCTGCCCCTTCCCAGTGCTTCAAATCCAACAAGCACAATGTAGAAAAGAGCTTAAGTCTTTCCTAATGAGAAGCAGGGAGGAATCATGCTGGCAAGTCAAACCCTTGGGAACAGGCTGTTCTCTGCACTCAGATGTTTCATAGACCAGAGTTTTGCTTCCCTATCTCCCACAAAAAAGCCTTAACCAGGCAGAGCTTTCTGCTCTGAAATGGGGAGCAGACAGAAACCATAACCACTTCAAAATCTATTACAGAGGTTGTACCTATATGGGGACTGTGAAAATATCCAGGCTGTGCACCATTGGTTTGTCTTCCAATGAGAAATCAATGCAGTTACTTGAGAGCACAACAGTTGTCTCTTAAAAAACAAAACAACAAAACCAACAATAAAAACCAACCAAACAAAACCAACAAAAAACTCCCACCAGAATCAAAAAAAAAAAAGAAAAACCCCAAATAGGTTGTGTCTGTTTGTGCAGTGCAATGCAAACCAGCACAGTCTGGCATCTGGCTTGGCTCTGCTGGAATCGTAGCAGAAGAGCTCACTTCAACTAACAGAAATTCGAGGTTTTGGGTGGCCCTTTATTTGTGTGTTCTTGCAAAGATTATGGATTTGTAGTCTTGCTCTTTAGAGAGAAAGGGCCTTCATATGTATGAAGCGGCCTAAATATGTATAGCTAAAGGATGATATCATACTTAGTGAACACTCAAATTTGTGCTATATGCCACCCTTGGACTTTGAAGTAGAGAAGTTACGCTACAAGCTGTTGCCAAGGGAGGACAGAAGTGATTCAATTTATAGAGTGAACAAAAGTGATGTGACTGGTGAACCACTTTCTGGGGATCTTGGGGGAACTCTGCACAGACACCATGCTATTGCAGAGGAAGCTCTCCTCTGGGCTTCCTGGGATCTGTGAAGCCTTAGAGTATGAGCTCTGATCTTTGCAGGTTTCTCTGTTACACTTCCTTTCTCTGCCATGTGCAGGCTGTGGCCCAAACTTCAAGAAATACCTTTTATTATTGCCTGGCTTTAATTTTGCACTAAACTAACTTCTATTGAAACATCTGACCATTTCACTCCTAGTTTAGAGGTTGCTGCTGGAAGAGACAGGAATGAACAGTATTGCAGCAGACTGCTGGAGGGTCACACAGCACAGAAACATACACTTCATTTTAGACTTAGTCATGTAAAGTCACCGGTGTTTCTCAGAAGCTAAGCTTAAACATAGACTTTGTGCTACAGATGGGATCAGAGACCAAGGACGGAACTCATTCTCTTGTCAGCTCTGAACCAAACAATTCCCAGGGAAGAAAAAGACCATCTAGTAAGAACTAATGAATACAAATCTTATGCAGCAAAGCTATTTCTCCTGGAGGCTGAGGCGAACAAATGCATAAGAAGAAAGAAGTATACAGAAGAAAAGAGAATGGCCAAATTATTATTAGTAAATACAAGCTAATGCAGCAGTCATAAGCAACAGCTTGCATAAAATCTCTGGTGATCATTTTGAATATATGCTATTGCTGTGGTGGCATTTATTTTTCTTAGAGCAAAATTGGTGATGGTGCGGAGGGTTTTTTTGCTAACATCCCAACTGCACTAGTACTTCACTTAAATCAGCACTCATTATCAATACTGTGGCTTCATTGCTTCAGTTACACAGTCTGAGGCTAAGTGGTAGCTTTCAGTTATTTGAAATGCAGCTTTTCTGCTGCCAATTACTTTATTTACTGCTTGTGTGTAAAACAATAATTCCTTCCCTCCTGGGCACAAAGGCAGATTAACATCAGTAATTGCTAAGCAGATGTCTGTATTCGAATAACCATTTCTTAGAGGCAGATTATCTTCTGCATTGCCATAAGGGAAAAGGATTTAAACAGGTGATGCTGTCATCCCATAAGTGATGTGAGCAGCATGGGACTCAGCAGAGAGCTCCCAGAATCGCTGTCTGCAGGGTGATAATCATTGACCTACTTGAGATCAGTCCTGAGAGTTGTTTGGCATTTAATTCCTAAAAGTAACAGCCAGTGACTGAACAGGGTTCTGTGCTACTTGCACTTGCTTTCTGTTTGTTTTTTTTTTTTTTTTTGCTGTTCCCAAGAAATCTAAGGCTGTGCTTTCAAGAGAGCTCAACACCTAGATTAAGGACTTATGTTTCCTAATAGCTGTGTTCCCACAGAATTGCCTGAAAGGTGCACTCAGCACTAAGTGCTAAGCTTATTTAGGCAGTCATTGAACTTGAGAGTGGGTTTACTAATCCACTTGTACTGCCAGGACTGGAATATGTTTAGAGCAGCCCTTTGGTGCTTTTGAAGTCTGTCGTGGCACATAGTGTTTTTCAGATGAACAATCACCTTGCGGTCTATCCAGAAAAGCCGCTACTGGCTTTTGGCTTGTGGTGAGAACTTGCCAGAATTTGTACATGCCTGTGTACATGCAGAAGAGATGTGGCTGTGGTCCTGGTTCACTGGGTATTTTCAAATCAGCTGTCTGGATTTTAGAGGCCACCCTTTTGAAGCTGAGAGCCAAGATAGGGCCCTGGTTTTCCTTGTGTGGACAAGTCATGGCATTGCCTCCATTGCTGTTCTAAAAAAGAATGCTTCTCCACACCAGAGCAAGGAGTGGTGGCCAAAACCCTTAAAGGAAGGCAGATTCCCTATTTCTCCCACCGTCACTGATATGGGATGTGTTTGTTTCCATAAGCTCTTCCACAGCAGTGAAACAGCTTTGCCTGTGGTATTGAATGACTTTCAGCCATGTCTTGCTCAAGGGGCATTTTTTTCATGAGCCCCTGGGACTCACATGAACATACGCAAACCAAGCTATTTGTTACACTGCATTTGGCTCTGGCTGCCAGTTTAATGGGGGAAAACTGGGAAATCTAACCCTGCTTTATGATTGATATATTTTAAAAGGAATCAGAAAGCAGGTTAAAAAAGCATTTAAGTGTGTATTGGTTTTGAGATATTTCAAAGGTAATCTCCTACCTTTAGGGAGTGTGATTATTTTTCAATATCTGAGGTTTGCTATCTCATTACTCAGTGACAGGAAAAGCTGCTGCCCCTCCTGCAGGCCCTAGTTTCCGTCCCGAGTGCCATGCAGAGATTAGAGGTCTGCAGGCTGGCTTTCAAGCCCTGCAGGAACCAGCTAAATGCAGTTATCTTTAGACGAGTGCAGATAGCAGGCCCAGATTGGAGGCCCAGAGTGGAGGTACTCAGATAATGTGCCAGAGGCTGCCACATTGCAGATTTTTCTGGGAAGTGCAACCAAATTCTGAAACTGTCCAGAGAATAGCTCTGCATACATGTTAGGAACTGTCAAAGCGGAGAGCAGGTGACAAAATCTCCTACATTTTAAGATATTCTTTCCCTTAACATCACATGGCCCTGAGTTAATTTTCAAGTAGCAGCAGACTTGGGGATATGGCCCACAGCAACACTACCTATTGACGTGAGCCATCATATTTTCACCTGCCATTTCTGGTCCTATCTTTTTGGGCTTGATCATACAAATCTTAGTGATGAATTAAATGGGGCATTTTTTGTTTCAGTCTCATGGAGACAGAGCTGCCCATATGACTGACTAACTGGACAGTGTCCTGCCTGGCTCACTGTATTTCACAGGACCTCTATGCCCATACAGATGGAAAAAGGCTTTGACTGGAGGCTGCAGAACATTTATTTGAAGGATTTTTCTGCAAATAAGCACATATTGTAATGGCTAGACTTGTAAATGTAAAGATTTCGTATTTAGGAAATATGTTCTTTGAGTGATAGAGATTAATGAAAATGTTACATAATTTATGACCGAGTGCTTCTATGACTTAATAGTCATAAACCCAGCAGCATGCCAGAGACAGTGGAAGAGTCCTGCATCATATCTCTGCAACTCTTCCCACAGGAGTCAGTGACTTGACCCCCCGATAAACTGCATGGAAGGAAGGCTATTGCTTTGTCCCAGCAGAAACTGCTGTCTCTTACTCAAGAGGCTTTCAGCCTTCAAAATTGGTCCTTTTACAAAACACTTCCCTTTGTATTACCTTGTGTTAGCTTCACAGCGTGGTGGGAGGAGAAGGGGGAACCATGTCAGTACCCCACCCTTTGCTGCTCTAGATTCATTTAGCAGGATGTAAAGCACTGACCCCAGCATAGATTTGGCATGCTTTCCCTCGGTTCAGAGAAGCTGAAACAGATGTTTAGTGTTTGATCATTGTTTCCCAGTGTTCCTGTCTCTGTCACAGACTCTCTTGAGGGTCATTCAGAATTTAGCTCTGTGAAGAAACTTGTTCTTCATTAAAGGACTAGCTGCTTTTTCAAAGATCCTTATCTGATTGTACTTCGAAAGACATGTCACAGTATTATAGATCTTTTGAGGTAGCTACTGTGTAGAGACATATATAATTGGTCCTTTGGATGGTAAAAGAGAGATGAGGGATGTCAAAAGCAAGGACAGTGAATGTAGCAGTTATCTGGAGAAATGAGTATGCCTGGTAACATGAAAAGCTCATCAGTCCTGTGTGAAGTTCAAACATAGACAAAAAGGTAGATACAGATATATTGGATATTGTACAAATGCTTGAACCAACCACGTAAGGAGACACTTAAAACAGTTATACTGATAGCACACAGTATTACAAGCTTTTGCAATGTTATTATGAGTCTCCTGCTGCTTGGTAAGTTCCTCAGTTGCTGTATTCTTTGGTCATCTGGGCTATTCAGGAATTTCTGCTTTATATTTTATAAAAAGCACCTCTGATAGAGTAAGATAGTTGCACCTTTCAAAAACAAAAGGACAAAATGCAGTTTTACTTCATGAACCAGGTGCCCTTTATTCATCAACTGTAGAACACAATTCTTTTGCCAAGCCTTTTTTTCTCTCATAATTGCTTTGTTTCAAGTCCTGATTTTGTGGGGTTTGGACTGGCAGTAGTCAGCAAATGCAGCTTGTTTCTGTTTGGGGGTCTGCAGGTGGTCCCTGTCTTGAAGAGGATGATCCCTCCCTGTGTTGAGCCTTTTCCATCCTCTGTGAGTAAGAGGTCTCCTCTGCTTCCTCAGTTTCTTCAGCTGGAGTACCTTTGTGGCATCAATTATTCACTGGGCCAGTGGCAGACTGGCACGTGAGAAGAAACTGAAGCCCTGGGTTTCTGAGACAGAATAGGGCTGGCTGAAGAGTCATGCTGTGGCATCGAAGCAGGTGAGGGAGAACACAGCTGTGACCTCCTGTACTTTGTACGATGTCCCCTTGCAGAAATTACCATGCCATCACCAGCACTGTACTGAGAGCTAACTTGCTGCCTACGACTGTGAGTTTAAACCACACTGGGATGCCTTAACCCCAGTAAGCTGACCCAGGCTTTTCTTGCTTGTTTGCCTGTAAGGTCAAAATTCTCTGAATCCCCAAGGCACTGTTTTTTCCTTTCACGGTGCTTCCCTTGTGCGGTAGTGTGAGGCACAAATTCCTGCATGAGCTGTGTGGGGCTGGTGAACACCTCCAGTGGCTGGGAGCCGGGGCACTGCTCGACGGAGGCCTGAGCTGGCAGGGCCAGAAGAGGGCAGTGCGAAGAGACCTGGCAGGTGACTGATTTAGGCCGGAGCTGGCTGTTCCTGCTGGCAGGAGTCACTGACAGAGCCTTCGCCTCTAAAGGCACTAGGCAAGCTCCAACCTTGAGTTGGAGCTCTAGTCTAGGCTCAAGGTCCGTTAAGGAAAAGATAAATGGAGACAGACTCCTGCAGCTGCTAGCAGCTCTGGCTCACCTTCCAATATGCCCTGGTTCCCCCTCTGGCACTTTGAGCAGCTTTGAGCAGCCTGTCTTGTGGAAAGTGTCCCTGTCCAAGGCAGGAAGGTTGGAACGAGGTGATCTTTGAGGTCCCTTTCAACCCCAGCCAGTCTATGAATCTTTCTCTAGCTATAAAAACGACCCCAATGCCCTGTCCCCGTTAAAGTAGTTGCACAGCTTGTTGGCGACTGCAGGAATTTTTCCAGGGGTCACTCATGCTGGATACTGTGGCAGTGCTGGATATTGCTGGCATGCAGGCAGCCTTTCCAGTCAGCACACCAGCCCCTTCCATTACAAGGCATGCTGCGGATGCAGGTGCAAAACCTCACCCTCTCTCAGCCTAACAACTCCTTGAGGCCTTGAATCTCACCAGAGCTATCTCCCTCATACTGTATTAGGTCTCGTCTTTCCAAACTTAAGGTTCCTGACGGGATGGGGGAGATCGGCTGGTGTTTATGGGAGCCGACGGGAGGTGAAACGATCCATCTGGGAAGCCTCCCATGTATCCGATGGCCCCGGAGTGTAGATGAGGCAACACCAGTGCTACGGAGGCAGAGGTAGGAAATGACACACGGTGTTTTGTGCTGGGAGCCACACTAGCAGCTTAAAATGCCCTGTGTTTTTTATTTTCGCCTCCGCAGTACAGGGAAATAAGTGCACGAATAACCCACGGGGGAGGCAGATCCTGGAAAAAGTCTCCAACTTCCGATGCCCGTGCGGGAAAGCATCCTTTTCCCCCCCTCGCTCATGCCCATCCCCCTCCCGGGGAAGTCCTGAAGCAGCGCCGCCGGCGCCGGAGGCTGGGGGCCGGGAAGGCGGGGGCAGAGGCCCGGCCCAAAACAGACCGCCCCGGCCCGCCCCGGCCCGGCCCGCCCCGCCCCGGTGGCTTGAAAACGTCGGTGGCCGTGAGGGGCCGGCATAGCGCGCAGCCATGGCGGGGGTGACCGGCTTTGTGGCGTTGCTGCTTGTGGCTCTGTTCTCCGCCGGCGTTGTGCGGGCCGCCGAGTACCGCCCGCGGCTCGTGGGGGCCCCGGAGGTCATCGACAACCCCGAGAACGACGAGGGGCTGCAGCGGGCCCTGCAGTTCGCCATGACGGCGTACAACAGGGCCAGCAACGACATGTACTCCAGCCGGGTGGTGCGGGTCATCAGCGCCAAGAGGCAGGTGAGCGGCGCGGGGGGCAGCTAAGAGTGAGGCCGGTGGGATTCCTTTGGAGGCAGGGCAGGCCCCGAGCTTGAGGGCGCCTGCAAGTTTTTCAGGTTTTTTCCCCGCGGAAGGTGAGTAAAAGCCCTTTTTTATATAGCTTGGCTCCTCTGTCTGAGTGAGCTTGAGTGCTGCGTGTTATTGAAGAAGCCAGTGGTCTCCCTCTGCTGCTGGTGAGTTAATACGTGTCTGTTTATTGTTAAGGAAGCTGCTCTGTGAGACGTGTTTATTTGGATTTTGTTTCCTATTTCTGAGAGGGTGCCAAGTGCCGCTTTCGTGGAGGTTGCTACATACAATCCCTTCTTTACTCTCGGAGTCTGGTTTCCATCACGTAACAGGAACACCGCTGGCCTCTTTGCCAGGCTTGTCTCATCAGAGAGCCCTTCTCTCTGTAGTGCGAATAAAGTTGCCTCTGACTTGTCTTGTTGCAGATTGTGGCTGGAGTCAAGTACATAATGGAAGTTGAGATTGCCCGGACAACTTGCACAAAGCCAGCAGCTGATCTCCAGCACTGTGCTCTCCATGATGAGCCGCAGATGGCTAAGGTAAGCTCTAGGGTACGCACCTTACTGACTCCCTGGTTTCCAGCCTCATCCCAGCCAAGAACAGAGACCTTTGCCAGTACGCTTAACAGGGTACTGCCCTTGCAGAACTTGTCTTGCCAGGTGATGTTGTCAGAGAAGGCAGGGCCTTTTGCCAGCTTCATAAGTGGAGCTCTGAGGCTGGAGCACTGCATGTGTCTCAGTCCTCTTAGCAAGTGCTCATGGTCTGGATCAGAAGGATATGCGGAGGAAGCTCTGCCAAGTCTGCAGGTCTCCTGGCTCTCAGTCCCCATATCTCAGCTCTTCTTTCCCATGGTGATGTAAACATGCTTGGCTTGGCATGCTTTCCTGTAGGACTTACGGTGCTATGAATAGAGTGTTGGGCAAAGCACTGCCCAAAAGAGGCAGATTATCCCTGTTCTCTGTGCCCACCAAGGTGTTACACCAGCATTTGTCTAATAGCAATGCTCTGTAAGGAGTAATTGAGCTTTTTGGATGGGAGCACCACATATGTCTGCCTTGATCTGGCCTGAGTCTAGTTTTTCCATAGTGTTTCATGGGCTGTATGTGTATGTACCCTTTGTACCTGTGCATGTATGAGAAGTGTAGCTGCACACAAATGATCCACAAAGCACCTCACTAGAATCTGGCGTGTACCACTATGGCAGCTGGTACATATGGATTAGCTGTCCAAGTGTGCTTAGCTGTGCCTGGGGACTTATGTTGGAGTGTTATCCTTGGTGAAAGCTTTCCTCTGAATGGATAAAGGAGGTAACCTGATCCTCAGCAGTGCTGACTACTCAGCTTTACTTGTTCAGGCTTATTTGAGAGACATAACTCATCCTGAGCAGGTACTTACAAGAGTGCTGTTTCAGAATACTTGTCTGGAGAGGGCAAATCTAGAGAGCCACAGAAGTGTAGAACAATAGTAAATGACACTCTTTTATGCTCTTAATCTGGTAACTTATTGTTTCTTTCTCTCCTTAGCGCACCACTTGCAAGTTCGTAGTGTTGAACGTTCCTTGGCGAAACCAAATTGAGCTACTGGACAGTCAGTGCCGGTGAACCGACCTTGATTCCAGCAGAAACCAGCAACCAGTTGCTCAGATTTAAAAGAAAATGGCAATAACACAAATAGAGATGGGCTTTATCAACAGCTGTAACTCAGCTACTTCTGTATGCTTGTGCTATGCAGATTAAACCATGTAACTTTACTTTTAAAGCACAGTATGATCTCAACTCTTTCTTCTTTTGGAATTAATATTTTAGAGCAGCTGTTCTGATCTTTCTGCAGCTTTCCCAATGAAGTCACTCCACCATCAGAATTCTGATTAAAACCCCTTGGTACCCCTGTTAAGTAACTACTGTAAACATAAAAACTTAATTAGTAATTGCTGTGATGTGTGGTTTTCTTTTATCTTCTCCTGTCTTACAGGGAGGGTTTGCTTTTATTTGTCACCTAATCCATCCTGCCCAAAGAATGGGATGAGAAGGAATACAGGGTCCTGATCACAGAGACAAACCATGCCTTCTTGTCCCTTAACCTGACCTCTAGTTTTGAGTAAGAGATGGAAGTCATAGCTGTTTTCACCAAAGGAACACTGCTTTTGAAAACACTTTGTCTTGGGAATATTAACCAAAGCTGGTACTGAGGCTGTAATTGTTTTGGGTCCTGGTTGCAGTACTGTTGTGTAGTAAGGCTGCACGTGCAGCTGTGCCATGTAAGAATTAACCACTCTAGTGTCCTGCAACACGTTTTTTATTTTTCTAGGTTTTAGGAACTCTTGCTTCCTGTGGCATCTGATCTTTTCAAGAGTATCCTTAGCTTTTTCTGAGCGGGAATTCTTGTGCTTTCCTTCCAGTCCAAGCAGTAGCACAGCTCACTTCATTTATAAGTTAAACTCTGACTGCTGGGGGAACAGCTTCTTTGGCATGTGTGCCTGGCCCATGACAGCTCCTGTTTGCAAGCAGAGATGAATGCAAAAATGCCTGGAGTGTATTGGTGATGAACCTTTCTCTGGGGAGACTGAACTATATCTGGCTGTGTATTGCCTGTGGGTAGTTTGAATGATGTCTGATCTGGGCAAAGGCCTTTAAAGCTGTAGGCAGAGAGGATCAGCACCCAAGAGCTCTCATGAGAACTGGCTGAGGTATATCCTATTAAACTGTGATGAATTTGTATTGAAAGGATACTGGGAATACTGTTACTGCATGGGGAAGGACAGATGACCCTGAAACCCATAACCTATTTAGCCTCAGGACAGCCCAGTGGAGAAGGAGAAGGAAAAAAAGTAATTGCTCTCAAGTAGGTACCTGATAGGAAAGAAGTGTTATCAGCCAGCGTAGTTTTATAGCAGATGGGTACTGTACACAAAACACGGCTTTGCTCTGTGAGTCTGAATATGCCCCAGAAGTGACCCTCTAAATCCAAGGATGTGTCCAAGTTTGGAGGTGCCTTTCACTCAGTTAACTCATTGCTGCTAGTTTTTATAAGTGTTGCACTGTATTTGATGATGTTGTGAGCATCACAGGGAAAGACAGCTCCAGATCTAGGGGAGGGGAAAAAAGGAAAAGTAGCTTTTCCTTGTTTTGATGTGATGTTGCAGATCCCAAGCAAGAGAGACAGGCTTCTCCAAGCAGAGCAGAAGGCAAGTGAGACTGGAGCTTGGGATTATGTATAGGAGGGGTCTTTAGGATTTTACTCTCTAGAAAACTGGAAGGAAGAAGCAGGATCGCCTTTAAAGAAATTTCAGGTAATAGGGGAAGGTGCCAAGTCAAGAGAAGGAGCCTTGAGAGTGGGTGAAGGTGTTGAGGTGAATGATGGGGATGCTTCTGGTTTTGCACAGTCCTGATAGTGCATTTCCTACTTCATCTAGTGTCTTTTTGTTTTTCTGTGTTTTGCAGTAAACATACTCTTTTTGGTGTAAATATCACAAAGTGAGTCCAGCTCCCTGGAAGTCCATCTTCTGTGGGATGCTTTTCCGCCCAAAGGAAATGGCACTTCCCATCATTGCTGTGGTTTGACAAGCTTGCAGTGAACACAAGCCAGATCTTGATTTATGTTGTCAGGAAGGTGAACTGGTTGCGCAACACTAAGAATCTGAATCTGGGTTGTGTTCAGAGCCAATAGGAATAAGTCCTCGTGCTTCCCCACCATCACCCCCATCTCTGAGTGCTCTGTATGAAGGTGGCCTCTTTTTTTTTTTTTTCTTGCCAGCCATGTCAGTAACTATGCATGACCCAGATGACCCTGGGGCGACAAGCTGTTCAGGTGCCCTCACTTGTCCTTTTCTAACTATTCCATTCATACATGATTATTCCCTATTTTCCAGTCTATCTATGCAAGCACTAGGCAGTGGTGAAAGGGTTCCTTCATGCTTTTGGTGGGTTTGTCTCTGTTTCCCTTTTATTATCTTGGCTTGAGGCCTGGTTGGGTAAGTGAGGATGTAGATGGACTTACCTAGGCATTTCTACCACTTTGCTGTATGTATTAACCAACAGCTCAGAATAGCATGTGGGTAAAAGAGCGGCTGTGCGAGAGAAAATGAGTTTGAGTGTCATGAGCTCCTGAATCTGAAGGTATTGCATTTTCATGTTGAAATGCCAATGACTCATGTCATGAACGAATGGCACAGATTACCCCATACTCAGAAGCTGCTGAGTGTCAGCCTTGGTGATTATCTCTCCATGCTCTCTACTCAGAAGTGCCAAAGAAGTCTGACCTAATTTAAACACCCACTGTGGGCTGTGTTACTTTGCATTTGCAACAGGCTAAGAGCATTAGTAGAAGTTCCTGTGCCAAGAGCATTTTGCTTGGCTGGCCGGCGATGGCTCAGTCAGCTGAACACTGAGCTCTCATTTTTAGCTGCTCTCCCTGCCTAACTTTTTCAAACATTGGTGTCAGATATGAACAAGTGACTAGAGAAGTGCTTGGTTTATGTTCTGTCTTGTTATACTTTGCTTGCATCTGATGAATCAATTCTGGGGTCATTCTTCCTGAAACTTAGGGAGATCAGAGCTTTGCTGCTGTTACAGCTCATGAACCTAAGGCTTTTTCCTGGCTCTGGTTCTCAGGGAAAGATTTAAGGCCAACCATATGAGAAGTCTAGCTCTATTAGCAGTGCTTGCACTTGCAGATCTGTGTTCACATGAACTCGCGGCTCCCAGCTCCAGCAAAACACAGCTAAGATGTTGTTGTGGAAGTCATGATGTTTTTGGAGCCTGTGGTCATTACCAGTGTGCCACAGCTTTGGCATGCTCAGCTGAAGACAGCAGGATTATATCCTCAGTGTGAAAAAGCAGTGGACACCCACACACCTCTTTGCCCATGGCCCAGGACCTCACTTAAACTCAAGCTTGGGTCCTCTGTCCCCTTCAGAGCTGCATTAAATATGTCCTTATCTTCTCCCCTGGCTGTGCATGGGTTTTGGACCTGGCTTGTAGCTTTGTCTCTGGGCCCTTCTCCTGCTCCAGAGTGGGCATCTTGGAGGGACCCTGTTCCTGGTTCATCCTCTTGCTATATCTGTGGCTGTTTATGGAACCTGTCCCATCCTCAACTCTACCAGCCATGCTGAGACCCTGTGGAGGTGCCCAGTTGGGGAGGGCATGGCTAGCACTGGAGTGCCCCCAGCTCCTTGGCTCATTTCCTGCTCGTGCAGCTCCCTGGGACACTGCCCTGCAGGGTTTTGCCGAGATTCTTGAAGCTCCATCAGCACTCCTGGCAGGTATGAACACTTCCCTCTGCACACAGCCTAAATTGCAATTTCCTGCAATTATGAAAGGAAGTGACCACGTGAGGGCCCAGGTCATGCTGCAGCCCTTTGTCTAGTGCAAAACCCAGTGCTTTTGCACATGTGCTCAAGATGCACAATATTGCATAGACACCTCTTAGTGAGGGTTTAAAGATGCTTGGTTGTTTGTATTCATTGTTAACATTCAATGCTTTAGAATCACTGTAGTGTAGGATCCCTCAGGAGCTCGGATTTACCAATCAAACCCACATCCTGTTTTGAATCTTGGTGCTTTATCTCTTGACACCAGAGGTAAGGCTTCACATCCCTTTCCTTGTGGGATGTAATTGTCATTTGGAGATCACTTCTGAAGGGTTGAGCAGGAAAGTGTCCTAAGTTAGGTCACTGCTGGCAGTGCTGAGCCCTTCCATGGTGCTTGGTGGTGGCCTGTGGGTGGGAAGGTGAAAGGGAAGGTGCCTGGTTCTTCTCTTCAGGCAGCACAGTTCCAGGCTGAGCAAGAAAGAGTGAGGAGAACTCTAAAAAGAGTGAGAAGAGCAGCCAACCTGCAGGCTCCACAATGCAAATCTCTCCCTGATGTCCCCCTCTGGTACAGATCATGGCTCATTGGGACAGCAGACCCTGGGGCTGGATCCAGGGCTTTGAGGTGACACATGCTAAAGCCTCTCTTCTGTGTCACTCAGTTGTATGGCATTGCTCAACCTCTGTGAGCTGGTGGGCTCCTGCTGTAAGATTTTGCAGCAGAGAAGAAAAGGAGAAGCTCAGCTGCTCATCCCCATGATAAGCTGGTGGATGGTCTTGGAGTATGTGCTGAGCTGTTTCTAACCTTCCTGGACGTGGCTGTAGGTATATGTGAGCGTAGGGCTGATGATGGGGAAACCTTTCTCTGCTTCCAGCTGGAGAAAAAACAGTGACTCATGATGCCCTCATCATATCATGCGTTGCTGAGAGACACTGTCCTCGCATCCCCACCAGCTGAGAAACGTCATGCCTTGTGCCATGCCATCTCCACCACTTTTCTTTCAAGCACCCAGCTGCAAAAGAAACTGGGACTCAGGCCTGGTCAGGGATTGATTTTATATCTTGAATATAAAAGTTAGCAAGAAAAGAGTTCTGTCAGGTGACACACTGATGTTTACACTAAGCATGCCCCTGTCCCTTGTCCTAGGTGAAGTCCCTCCATCTGTCTTGTGGGGCCAAGGAGAGAATCCCAGGCATCCCTGGAAGAAAGTTACTGTCTCCTCGTGCTAGAAGTGGCTAAAAATGGCTTAAAGCCTGTGGCTTAACACCCGTGAAACTCCATCCTCCAATGTTCCCAGTAATTGCTCACCCTTGATTGTGGGATGGGCAGTGAGGTTACTGCTGTTGTCCTTAAAGGATTCCCATGCCCTATTAAGTGATGAGGGAAGCATGGACCACTTCTCTCTGAATGTCTTGAACCCTCTGTCATCTTCTGATCGAGTTGGTGCAGCGATGAGTTCTGCCAAGCTGCAGGTTGCTACATGGCAGAGAGGAAAATGAAGCTCCACCCTCCCTCACATGGGAGCTGCAACAGCTCCAGGGCTGGGGATCATCTCTCTTCACTGCTATTTTCTCCATCACTGTTGTAGTCCTGGGTTTACCAAGGTACAAGACAAGCTGTGCCAGGATGCATCCTAACCAGCTACACAAGGAAGTTCTTGCCTCTGTGTGCCAAAGGCCAAAAACACAGCAATTTTCCCACACAGGAGCACCAGGACACTTCTGTGGTTAGTGAGCCTGGCATTAACTTGTTGATGGCCAGCCAACCTGGAAGAACAAACTATGCTAAGAAGTAAGAGGCTGAAGAAAATATTAGCTTGGCTTTCTGGGTGACTTTCATTTGCCAATGCAGTAGTGCAGTTCTGACTCTCCAGAGGAGAGGGGGCACCAGAGCCATTGGAAAAGATGCTCTTCACATAGCAGATGAGGTTGGATGTACCAAGCTCTGGCTGTGCAGAGGTACAGTTTGGTGAGCTTGGGGGTCCCAGGGCTGGTTCCAAAGGGAATGTGTGGGAATTCTTCAGAAACAGCCTTTCCTCAAGCAATAGCCTATAAAATTAAATTAGTTTTGGGCCTCTGAGCATGGCTTGGCTGGACAGGTTGGCTAATTACACTGACCTTCCCTTGATAAAACTCATGGGACTTGTTAAGAGGACTACTGATTTTTAGTTACCTATTTTTCCTTTGCTGAACAGCAGGGCTTTTCACTGTTTTCTGTATTAGGCAGATAGCATAGATGGAAATGTTTTTCCTATGCAATCTGACATTTTGTGTGTCTCCTGCACAGATGGTTCAGTGAAAATGATTTCTTCTGTAAAATGTTGAGAGAATAATAAAACATGATGTTTCTACAGCTCTGACATGCGTTTCACTCAGCTGGCTTGCTCAGAGGCTTTTGAACATAACTTTCTGGGATCTCAGTTTGATAGGAAATTGGAGAACTGGCAAGAAGCTTTCTTGCTCTGTGCTGTTTAAACTACTCTGTCCCAAATGTAGGAAATGCTTCTTGCAGATGCTTATGCTAATAAAGCAAGGATCAGCAGAGTTCAGATAGAGGAAAAGGAGCACAGGTACTGTTTGATCAATACAGCACAAATCCCAGAAAAATCTCATTTTGGCCCCCTGATTACCACCTCTAATGGGAATAAAGAAAGCCCATAGCCTGCACCCACTGGTGGAAGCAGCTGCTGTAGATAAACTCAGTCTGTAGCACAGGAGTGCAGAGCTAAATACTTAATCCTCCATGGAGATGTCATTAGGACCTACTGTGCCTGGACCTGCACGGGGGGAACCAGCATGGTGTATGTGAGACAGGCTAATGTGGAGTCAGGGCTTGTAGGAAAAGGGGCTGGTCTGTGCTTGGGTCTGATAGGGTAGTATTCACCAGGGAAGAGCTGTGGCTGCTGTAAGCCAATTTTTCCACCTCATTACAGAGTGTCAGCTCTACTAACCACAGAGCTGCTCAGCTGACAGTGGGGGGAGAAGGTGGGAGCAGAAATGCCCAACAGGTTTTCTGATGCTCCACTGAGCATCCTCTGGCTATCAAGAGAACCAGTTTGATCAGGAAGTTATAAGAGTGAGTAGTGAGAAATTATACACTGGCCCCAGACTGACATGTTTTGGTCACATTTCAGATATCTACTACATTTTATACTGAGTGCACTGAAATTAGCCTTTTTGTCCTCAGAAGGGGCAAAGCACTCAGTGCTTCACTGTGTCTGGGCTAGAAGGGGAGAAATGAAGGTGAGGACGTTGCCTCCCCACACTGGAGAGCTTCCAATCAGCACTGATGCTTGCTGTGTTGTGCTGGGACAGCGCAAAGCTGTGGCTCTGTGGAATCCTTGCCCATCCTGGGGGCAGTGCTCATGGCAGAACCTGGTGTGGAAGACAATTTTCAGTCTAAGGCAATACTGTGTGCTAAAGTGACTTGCTTGGGAACAAGACTGCCTCTGGGCTTGGCTGTAAGCTATATGCCAGCCTTCATTGTATTTTTTGTTGTTGTTTTTGGTCTTTTTGTTTGTTTGTTTTGTTGTGGGTTTTTTGCTTTGTGTGGTTTTTGGTTTTGGGTTTTGTTTGCTTGTTTTGGTTTAGGGGGTTTTGTTTTGTTTGTTTGTGGTTTTGGTTTGTTTGTTTTGTTTTTAATTTTTAATTTTTAATTCTTTTTTAGAAGAGAATTGGAGAAATCTGTAACACTCTGTTTGTCCTTCAGGCATGTTAAAGGAGAAGGGTTGCCCAGGTGCTGCAGTGAGGAGACCCGTGAAAGGGCTGAGTGAGTATCCTCTCCCCTCATGGTGCCAGCAGGGCCACACTGAGCTGGAGAGCAGGGGCTGGTCTCAGAGACTATGCCTGTCAGTAAATCCAGTGCACAGGCACAGTGCTCCATTCCCTTGACACAGCCCAAAGCACACGCAGCCAAAGCAAGAGCTGTGGCAGGACGCCTTGCTGTCTGTGGGGGCTTCAGTGCCTTGGACTGGCAGTGCAGACAGCAAATGCTTGCCCTGCAATGGGCTCCCAAATCCCCCTGAAGTCACAGAAAATTTGTGGGCCTTCCTTTGAATCCTGAGTTTGGTATCCACCGCTGGGAGGGGGCGTGCCCCACTGTATACTCTCCTAGTGTAGTGTCTCCCAGTACTTTGTCCAAGCTCCTTTGGAACTTCCCTGTGGAGCCAAAATGCCTGCTGCAAGGGGAGCAGAGTACTGCAAAACCCTGCTTTAGCCATCAGAGAAGCATAGACTGGACTTTGACACAGGCAAACAAGGTTTATATATTTATTTAGTTTTATTCTTTAAAATTTTATTTTTATAGGAAATGTTGAGGGAACACCTACCATTAGAGAAGGTGCTGCATGGAGGTGTCTGAAACCAGCACATAAGCTGCAGATATGACCCCAGTGCTGACATTTGGGCTGCTCTTTCTTGGCTTCGATCATTACCATCTGCATTTTACTGGGGCATCTGCGTCATCTTATGGAAGATACTGTTTCACAAGTCCTCCTGAAACACAGATGTTGTCTGACCATTGCACTTGTGTCTTCCAGGACTGGAAGACATGGCATAGTTAGCAGGGAGAAGCAAGGTTAGCAATTACTTACTGGATGAATTTCCAGCAGGGAAAAGTGGTCTCTGGGACCCCCAGATATCTGGGGCTAAGTAAAGCCTTAATTTCTCAACTCTTGTAGCCTCATATGTGTAACGTGTAACCTAAAAGCTTTCCACAGGGGGTCACCGTCTCATAAGGAGATACAGGGCTGAGCTATGGCTGGAAGACAGACTGGTTTCTTATCCTTAGCAAAAGCAAGGCAGAGCCAGGCATCTGCCTCAGCCCTGTTCCTTATCAAAGCAGGTCCATCTCCTTTCGAGTGTCTGTTGGAGGAAGATCTGACTTAGCCTGCCTGGAGCCACACGTTGCTTCGATCACCCAGGCAGAAGGACACTAGAGGGACAGCTCAGTATCCCCTAGTCAGTAAGAGGAACTGAGGGAATTATCTCTGTCAATCCCTCAGAATCCTGGATGTCCCAAACAGATGATCTCCTGCAGGACCAGCAACCATTTTTGCAGCTCTTTGCCTGGGTATTTCCATTGCCAACAGATACTTCTCTGTATCTTGTGTCCAGCTGGTCTGTAAACTGAAGGAAGTGTACTCTAATTTTATCCCAGCTTCTTGTCCTGCTTCTGAAAATAATAAAGCTGTTTGTGTAGGTGTGAAGAGCAAACCCAAACATACCTGCCCTTAGTTGGGGAGTGTTCTTTGGGATCATGATAAAGATTGTTACTATGTGATTTCTATTCATTTTGTAATAGAAAATGTGGTTTTCTCAATAGCCCAGATGTGATGAAAATAATTGCAGAGCTTCTGGCTGCATCCTTGCAAGTAGTGGTATTGGGCAAAGTGTGGGAACTGGGATATTGAAATATGAACATGCTCCACCATATGAACATGAGCTCCACTATGCTCATACCCGGCAGGTGCTTGGAGAAGCAGCCTAACACAAAGACTGACAAATTGTATTTGTGGCTGCTACAAATTTTATACACATACCAACATAAATGCTTGTAGAGAAGGGCTACGAACTTCCCCGAGCTCTGCTCAAAATGTTACACTGAAGATACCTCATTATGTTTAGCTCCTCAGGAAAACCAGGATCAGATAGGAAAATATTATCTTCTGTTGATGAAATAATCAGCTGTTTTTCAATATGATGCCGTAAAAAAATAAGCAGAAACTGGATGTTATCATAATTTAGTGATTCTTCAGATCTCTGGCCTAATTGAAATGCACTCTATTGTATTTCGTATGGCTTTCCCAAGAGCAGCTGTTGACACGTGCCACTGCACTGCTTGTAAATACTGGAGCTCCTGCACACAGGCAGACCCTACAATGGGGAGGTAAACCATTGACTCTACAGGCACTGAAACCACCCTTTTTTGTTCATGGTGGCATTTATTCCTGGCAAACAAGCACCAAGTGGAAAACTGTCCTTATGCTGCCCCAAATATGTTTCAGGTCCATGTGCAAAGCCAGCAAAAGTCGTATGCGCGTTTCAGAAATTAGTGGTAAATGTCCTCCCAACGATAAGAAATTATTTCCCAGAAATTAGATAAGGTCTGGAGGATTCGATTTATGTAAATACCTGGGACTGTCCCCTGAATTATTAAAATAGAACAACAAGAGCATTACTCTAGTTAGCTCCTGGACCCCTCAGTCTATTAACTTGCATATATCTTCTTTTTTTTTGGAATTGAAATTTGCTTCCTTAAACTGCATCAACATAAAGCAAGCATCTCATTTTCTACAAGCCTTTTTTTTAAAGGTAGGCTGAGATTAAATGGCTGGCAACTCAAGCAGATATAAAAGCTATGTTGTGGCAATGCAAATGATGTGATATATGGTATAATTGGTATCAATGTGCAGAAGAATTGAAAATCAGCTTCACTTTTTATTTGCTTGTTGCTTGCTTACTCCAGAGAGCACTGCACAAGGTCCTCTCTCTTCAACACGTGATTGGGAGGTGGAAGGCTAAATCTCCTTGAAAGAAAAGGAGAAACAGCTACTAAACAGCTACTAAACAGCTGAAAGTTTATACTGAGGGTGGTCTTGTCACCAGCTGCATCTCAACCCTCAGTTACGTGGCTTGGAAAGAAAGCTTCAATAAGAGCAGACAGACTCATGATTATTTTTTCTACTCTTCGATTTAAGGAGAAAACAACAGTGAGATTGAAGAAAACATGGTTTCTGTGCTTAGTAACTGAGTTGGTCACCACTGTGTTTAAGACCATAATGGCTCAACATGGTCAGAGATAATTCTGTGCTCTGAGACCATTGCCAAAGCAGAGGGAAAGTGTTTTTTTTCACACTCATGTGTGAGGTTTTTGTCCTTTTTTGAATTTGTTTACCAGCTGCCATTTTTGGAGGATTTTTAGATCTGACAGAACACTTAATTCACTAATTTAAGTTCATCTCAGAAGTAATTTGACTTTTGCCGTATGTCTTACTTTTAATGAATTTAGTGTTACTCTAGGTCAGTTTTGCTGATATGTTAAATTTTTATTATTATAAAGTACCATAAAAAGTGGGTAAGACCTTCAGACTGCACCAAAACCTAATAGTTTTGAGAATGAAAGGTGTCTAAGGATGGTGTAAAGTGAGATATGCAGCTATCCCCCCAAAATGCCACAGCAGTGGAAAGAATTCAAAAAGTTTTATTTTGAAGGCCAGAACACTCAAAAACTTACAAAGGAAAAAACACCCTGCACAGCAACAAGCACTGGGATGGAGAAAAAGACACGCCCCTGTTCTTCTCAGGGCTTTATTGTCTGGTCCCCCCCGCACTGTGGGGCCTTCAGACATGTCTGCAAGGACTTACCTTCTCTTGCACCTGGTGAGTCAACTTCTCTGGAATGCAGGAGGAGAAACATCTAAAACTGTCTCTGGGAAAGGTGCCTCATTCCAGGCAGGAAAGCTTCCTTAAGCAAAAAAGTTCTACCTTCTTGTTACAAATTCTTCCGAAAGGGTACCTACTCCTACAGGCGGTCTCTGGTTAATAAGCTCTTGCCTTTCCCTTGCAAGGCAGAGCCAAACACAGGTACCAGTAGCTTCCAAGGCAGAAGCCATCTATGTATTAAGATAACGTTATTTAGAGGGACTTTTGAAGTATTTTATTTGAGAATTTGCTCTTTCAAACTGGAATGCTCCCAGCCACCGTGGGAGACTAAAGTTTAGACCCTGCCATTGTGCTGTCAGGGATGGAAAAGGAGGTTCTGGGGATGTTTACACAAACTTGGCAGAGGTTGGAGCAGGAGTGGCAGTACCACTTTTTCTTCCTGACTGATTGCCACCACTCCTGCAAGGATGCACAAACTGTTGTCTGAACTGTATTTATTTATAGTCCTTCATAAAACCCTAGTAACCCAAATGTCACAAAATGGTATTACTATTATTATTATTATTGTTGCATTTCCTCTTGTGTTAGCATGCCCTGAATCCTTGCACAGGGCAATAGAAAGGGCAGAAGAAAGCTTGTAGCCTTTTACTAGCAATTGCAAAAATCATATTTCCTGAGCTGTGCTAGAGCTGAAGTAACATCTCTCTAAACTCCCAGCCCTGCAGGCTTGAACAAAGCATTTTGGCAGGGGCTCAGGGGCTGCCAAGGAAAGATGAATTGCTGATCCTAGAGGGAAATGTGTTCCACATTAATCTGGCTGCTGCAGAATAACTGGGACAGTGGGGTGGTGGATGGGTCAGGAGAAAATTGATTGCATGCACAGCGGTGTTCATGGAGCAGGACAAATCCCTGCTCACCCCTTTTGCGCAGAGGAAGAATTGTGTCTTCTGCACGTTTTCTTGGTGCCCTAGGCCATGCATACAGAAGAGGTAGTTGGGCTGCAGCACTTCCCCTGTGAGGCTCAGCCTGAAAAAGGGGGGTTACAAGAGGACCTAAGAGCAGATTCCCAGTACTAAAAAGAGGTCAACTAGAGCATGGGTCTGGGCTCTTCATAGCAATGCATGGTGAGAAGATGAGAGAGACCTGGCATAGATTGGAATGCAATGAGGCTGGATTTCTGCATGAGGTTGGCTAACCACTGCAACAAGCTTGCCTGTAGAGGCTGGGAGATCTCCATCCTTAGAGATATTCAGAACCCAAACAGGCAGGTCCATGAGAAACCCTCTCAAGCTGGCTGTGCTTGGAGCAAGGTGTGGTACCAGAGAACTCCAGAGAAGTCTGGCAGCCTGCATCCATCTATGACTCTACCTGTGAATGCCACGTTTCAGAGATGTGATAGTTGGTGCTGTGGTTTTTCTGTTGCAGGCTTCAGGCTGTTGTGTGACTGCCATGTTCTTCTGCTCCCTCGGAGTCCTAGTGGGTGTTCAGAGTTTATGACCTTCTGGACACCAATGTCCAACTACTTCTCATTTACCCAGAAGGCAAGAATGCAGGTCCATGAATCTCCATCTGCTGCAGGTGGAACAGTCGGGCCCACTGCAGGTTTCCTGGGGTCACTTGTTGGTGCTTAGGTCTACACCCTGGCAAGGGTGTCCAGTGGGTATTCTCAGCTTGGCAAAGAGCCTTTGTGGAGGCAACGGGGAGCCAAGCTGCTTCCTAGGGAACAAAATGTCTCAGAAACAGAAACCAGGGTTGGATCTCAAGAGACTTGGTTTCATTTTCTGGCTCTGCTGCTGGCCTTTTGGGTGATCTGGGGCAAGTTCCTTCATTTTCCTGTGCCTCAGTTTCCCTGGTGCGTGATAATAATTTGAAGACAGGCTGGATTGGGCTCTGAGCAACCTGGCCTAGCTGGAAATGTCTCTGCTCATTGTAGGAGTTTGGACTAGATGGCCTTTTAAAGTCCTCTCCAACCCAAACCATTCTGTGATTCTGTGATAATGAGGTGCTTGTCCTGTACTCAAAATAATAATCCTAAACCCAGGGTCAAACCACCACAGGTGGGTATAAATGTTCACTGCTGTGGTTACACAGGAGCTGAGCTCTTATTTGTTGGGGCAATTTTGCCAGTGTATGACTTTGAATTTGTTTTGGCAACTGGAGAATAAACTGCCTCACCATAATAATACAAGCAATTTTCAGTTTTTGCAGAGGAACATTTCTTAACTCTCTCAATCTGACAATCTGATCCTTATAACATATGGGTCATTTTAATACCTGGAAAATTTAATTGTGCTATACAGCATCGGTGTCTTTCTGCCTATGAACTTCCATGGCAGTGTACAAAATGCAATGTTTATGTGTGAAGTTCTTGAAAGAAACATTGAATCATAATGACATTAAGTTTCCTTGAAACAAAAACACACCCGTAGAGCTGAAACTTTAGGATTAGTTTTGTTAGGTAGTGCTTGTTGTGGTTTAGGTTTTTCTTGTTCAATTTCTCCATGCCACTGTGGTGGCCACCCCACCACCAGGATGTGACTGCATCGAGACTGCCTGTGGCTGCTGCCTCAGCGGCACGGAAGCGAAAAAGTGATTTTTGGGTGACGTTTTCTCTGTTATTGTTTGGTTGTCGTTTTGTTCTGTTCTCCATTTTAGTAAACTGTTATTCGTTTCTACACTTTATTTGAATTGTCTCATAATTTGCAATTTACAGTAATTTTGCGGTAGGGGTTTTCTGTTCCATCAGAAGTCCTGCCTCCTAGCACACATTGTCTATAAAACCAAGACAGTGCTGCTGATGCCTGGACAATTTTCAATGAATATCTGACTATAGAATGCTGAGATGCTTTCCTTATTTATCTGTTTAAACTTTCTCAATTTTCAGTGAGTTAAAAAATGATTGTAAGATAGGCTTTTTTCATTCCTCTTAAATGAAAATAATAATTTGAGGCAGGATAGTGCATTTATTTTCCATAAACAGATGCAGGAATGTATTTTTTTAATTGCAGTTTTGTTTTATTTATTTTCCATTCAATAAATTACCAGCATCTTCTGTGCACATGAGAGCACCCAATTCATTGCCCAAATTCATTACCTCTTTTGTGCTTTTGAGAACTTACTCTGAGGAGATTTGAATAGTGAGAAACCAATAATAGCCAGTGAGGATTGATTCTGATCTGGCTTGGATGATAGTATGGTTTTGGGGAGGTCCCTCCACTCAGGAGAGGCTGTTGAAGAGGCTATAAGGACAGGAAAGCAAGGCTTTGCCACACTGGTTTTGCTGTGCATGCAGGTGATTTGGATCATGTAAGTTCAGCAGCACTATAAGGGATGTGGAGCACGCAGAGATCTCTGGTAGACTGGCCAGAGCTGCTAGGGCCCAGGCATATCTTAGAAGGGCAGACATAGGGAATCAGAAAGCGGGTCAGGTTAGAAGGGTCATTTGGTCCAACCTCCTTGCTCAGGCAGGGTCATCCTTTAACAATTGCACATGATTGTGTGCAGTTGTGTGCAACTGTGTGCAATTGTCCAGACAGTTCTTGAATATTTCAGTGAGGGAGATTCCACAACCTCTCTGGGCAGTCTGGTGCTTGGTCACCTGCACAGTAATGAAGTTCTTCCTCATGTTCACATGGAACTTCCTGAGTTCCAGTTTCTGCCTGTTACCTCTCACCTGATTCCTCAGCATCGCCGAGAAGAGCCTGGCTCCATCCTCTTGGCACCCTTAGATGCATGCAAAACACATCCATGCAAGTATTTTGGGGCAGAGCCACGTGTGAGTGTGAGGGTAATACCAGGGTGGATGCCTCTCAGGTGTTGCAAGTCCTTGGCCAGCGATGCAGATCTGCTCTCTGCTGCACAGCCCAGCCTCAGGGCCGCTGGGAGCTGGGGGTTCAGGATTTAAGGCTGCAACCTAACAAAGTGAGAGGGGCAGTGGCAGCAAGTGCCACAAGCCTGGCTGTTTTGGGGGTGAAAGCAGGAGTGAAAATCAGGGCAAGTCAAGCACTGGCATCTCCTGCCACACCTCCCACTGCTTGAAGGGGCTGGCGATCCCCTTACAGCAGAGCTGGTATTGCTCCACCCCCATTTTTTGCAGCCCTATGCAGACAGGCTGGTGGACAGGCTGGTGCCAGCATGCCGTTTCCTACCTGCATCCTCCTTGTTTCCTCCCCATCTGACTATTATTTTCTGCCTTGCTTTTCAAAGGCCTTTCATTCCTTTTGTTGCCTCCGAATGCTGGCAACCAAGACTGACTGGGAGTGACACCTCCCCAGCAGGCTGCTGGGATTGGATGTTTAATTGGCTCCTTCACCTCAGAATAAATAAACCCTCAGAGCCTCAGCCTTGAGAGTTTAATCGGAGAAGTTAAATGTTTAGGGAATTGGATTGCTTGATCTCTTTGCTTAGAAGTTTTTCTGCTTCTCCTTGATGGGACAGACATGCTGACAGTTGGCAGAAATCTTAAAGAGGAGTGCAGAGGAGAACTGGAGTTGATATGTTTTTTCTGATTGATTCTGGAGACTATCAAATGAAGTTGTTGAAAAATAGCAGTGTAGTTCAAGCTCTCTGACATCGGCTTTTCCTCCTGAACACATCCTCCTTAGCACAACTGTGCTTTTAGCTTATGGGGAGAAATTACTTTTCGATCCAGACTCCTGGAAAACACAACCCACCAGGAATTCACAACCTTCACACCTGGTGATTTTCCCTCTCTGCTCCTTTTTGTCTCTGTGCCACTCCTGAGCAGCTCCAGCGGGAGAGATGTGATCATGAATCACTGGTTTGGGAAAAACCTAGATGTATCTCTCATGTTTTTCAGCAGGGAAGTTGAATAATGGTATATGGAAGTGTGGAACTGACACTGAGTCACCCACATCCCAGAGGAGGGAGCTGTAGCAGAGGGCAGGTTTTTGCAAGCCCAGGAGCACTGGCAATGCAGCGAAGGGAAAATTCACTGCTTCTGTGTACTTCCTTGTATCTCTCAGTGGGAAGATTGTCTCTGTAGCTGATGTGGAAATATCACAGTAGATATGCAGGTGTGTTTGACGAGTGAACTCCCAGTCAGCTGGAGGTTGGACCTGACAAAAATCTTCTCAGAGGCAGAATTTTCATGGTGCAGTATTGATTTCATGTTATTTAATTATCTTCTTAATAAAAACATTCAGCCTTTAAATGATGGTGTTCTCAATTCTCCCCTAGTGCAGAATGTAGTCAGGGTATCAGCTGAGATGGGTTTGAAAGCATTGTTCCTTTCAGGCCTTTGGGGAGTTATTTCCAAGAATTTCAAGCAGAAGTCAGCTGGTTTGCAATTGCTTTTTGTTCTGACCTGAGACACTGAAATGAAAAAATCTTTGATATTTTAATTGCAAATAAATTATTAGCAATCATAAAACTTTCCTTTAATTAGATTTTAAAATGAAAGTTGTATTGAGATGATCACAAGCCTAGGGTGCCATTTTTGTTACAAACAGACGTCCCATAAGTCATAAACTTTTTTACCTAAAGGGGAGGAAAAGGCAGGAAGGCTTTGCTGTTCTTCCCACTTCCTTCAATTATTACCTGAACCAGCATTAGGTTATAGAAAGTAGACCCATACTGATGAACAGAGAGTGAGATTTTGTTCTGCCTCTGGCTGTCATGCAACATTCATCCTTCTGAGAGACTGCTGCTCTATCTCTGCAAGCTTCATTCACCAGTGCTTACTGGCACAAACGAAGTCCTCCATGGCTGTGGTCCATGTTGCTGTGGGGAACCTGGTATGCTGAGGTCACTGCTGAGAATAAATAAATGATTTATGTTTTGAGGAACACTTTTGGCTTCTTAGGTGTCCCTGGGAAAGGTCTGCCACTGATCTCCTGAGGGATGGTTTTCTCTTCTTACTGAGGTGTTTAAAGAGGGCTTAACTTTCTGGTAGAAAACAATTTACTTCAACTTTGCAGCTGGTTCATGAGGGCATACAGTGTAGAAGAGACACAGACCTATTTCCTTCAGCAGTGCTCTTATTCAAGTGCTCACTGTAACTTGGACACCTCCGATTTCTCTTGTTAATAACAACCTTTCTTCATTTGAACATAGGCTGCTAACTTGACTCAGTTTGGCCTAGAGAATCCTGCAGCAGTCATCTAAGGGTATCCCTGGATGTACAATATCTGGGTTGGAAAAAGTGACAGTGTTCACATCTAAAATTAACAGCCATAAGGAAAGAAAATCCTGCTTCTCTCTTTTTGCAACACCTGGCTTATTATAAAATAGTTCACATAACCTTCAAATCATTAAATTCTTTTTATTATTCTTTAACATGTGAAATAAAAGTCTCTGTTCAAAGACAAGAATGGATGCATATTCATAAAAAAAAGGTGAAATGAAACATCTGAACTACTCTGAGCTACGCATTTCTACTGAAAAAATTTAATGCAATTTGTTATTCACGTCAGCACCTTCAAACCCACATTCCATCAAATTTATTATGTGTACTTTTTCCTTCCTGCATCTAATGAATTATATTTTTCACTGCAAGTTGTATTATCCAGCCTCCCAACAGAAGGTCATGGATGTGTGTGTGCGTGGGGACCTTCCACAGCCAAATGAAGGCACAGATTGTTCTGCCCTTGCAGCTTGTCATGCAGCCCCGAGCTGCTTCTGGCTCTCCTACCACAGCTGAGTGACTGTACCACGCTTCTGCACCTTTCCTTGCTCCTCTGCCATTTCTTGCTAATGTCTCATCCCTCGTGTACCCATGTTCAGCCCTGTGGTTTCTGTCTCTGTACAATGTTCCCAACTGGGTGCTGCTTCAGCTTTTTGCCCCACTCACTTTCACAGGTGCCTCCATGGTGCATCCCTTCTGCAGCACTGGTAAGTAGGGAACAGTGAGGCTTCTCTTGAGCTTGCCATAAGGGGAAGTCTAAAAGCCAAGGCAGAGATGTACATTTTGATCTCTTCCACAGGAGTAACAATAAAACTCAAACCAGAGCTTTGGCTCCTGCAGGAAAGCCCCAAGGGTGGAGAAGTAGGGGAAGCATGGGTGCAGATAAAAAAGTTGTAAGTAATGCAGGTCATCTTTCTGTTTTTCAGCCTCAAACTCGTTCTTGCTATAGCCCCTTTGCTGTGCAGCCATTCTCTGCGAAGATAAAAAAAGGCTTTTTTCCATTTAAGATTGGATATGGATCTTCAGATTAAAAAGAAAAAAACCCTGTGTATTTTATTGCCTGAGCTACCCAGGGGTTTGAATGATAACCTCACCTCCCACACCTGGCTGCACAACATATCCCTGACAGGTTCTTGTTTTCATGTACATGGCATTACCCATCTTCACGCTGTCTAACGTGTGTGCCCAAAACCAGGAGCTGCAGCTGTAAACAGTATGCCACTTCCCAAGCATGGAGGTTAAAATCTTAGCAGCTTCACGTGCCAAAGGGCTGGGGTTTGGTTATTTTCCCCATCAGTCAGTGGTGTTCTTGTTGCCTGTGGATGGCGATCAACATCACTGATCTGTGCCATTATAGTTATTCCCATAGCTGCAGTTACGCAGTTCTGCTTTGTCCTACCTCTGATGCCCTTCAGGGAGCTATAGTTCCCTTCAACACTGGACTGCAGGGGCTGGATTAAAGTGTGCCAGGGTGCTCCTGAGTAGCTCAGCTGTCTCTGCTTTCTTCCTGCAAGTATCCCAAAGCTGAATTTCATTTGAACATATCAGGAGTCATTTTTCGCTCATTTCCTCCAAACTCTGCCAGCACGTTGAGCTGAATACTCACAAAAAGCCAATTCAAGCAGGACTATTCCTCAGAAAGCCAGCTGCAAGTGATCTGTTTGATTTCAGGATTCTCAGTGTGCGCTTGCTGTGCTTGCCTGGGAAATTGTCCTGATCAGAGAGCAGAAGCCAGACTCTGAGCTGCACATGTGGAGGATGTTTACAGCAGACTGCACTGAAGCAGCCAACTACCAAAAGATGTGTCACTGAAGATATATGCAGATAATTCATGATGGAGATGCCTTCCTAGTGCCATTTTACTCTTGCTGCAAAGAGAGACGATTTTTATCAAGGTAAGTGTTCCCAGCATGTGACTTCATTATAGAATCATGGAACAGTTTGGGTTGGAAAGGACTTTTAAAGACCACGTAGCCCAACACCCCTGCAATGAGCAGGGACATCTTCAATGAGACCAGGTTGCTCAGAGCCCTGTTCAGCCTCACCTGGAATGTTTCCAGGGATGGGGCACCTACAACCTCTACCTGTTCCAGTATTTTACCATCCTTAACATAAAAAACTTAATTCTTTCTAATCTAAGTTGGCCCTGCTTCAGTTTAAAACCATTATGTGCTCTGTGACATTGCCAGTCTTGGAAGGCTTCTTCTGTGCCCTCCCTGCCTGTGAGGCATGATGAACACTGGGAAGCATGACTCTAGGGGTGTTTTGCCACTGTGAGTGTGTCAGGACTTCCATGCTGTGGTGGAGAGGTGCTTGGTGTGGGCAACTTCTCCACCTCTTAGGCATGTCCTTGTCCTTGCAGAGCTTGGTTGAGTAGTGCCCCTGGACACAGTTCCTGGGATGAAGAGTGGCAAAGCCCCCTCATCTGAAAATACATGGGCATGTCTTTGATGTGGCACCCTCAATCAAACCCACTCTAAGCTTCTCTGGGACCACCCCCTCCTGACAGACCCATCCTTAATGGACCCTTTTTTCTGCCTCTTCCCTCTGGTCCAGTAGAATAAGCATTATTTTCCCTCTTTTCTGTTTGTCTGGCTTCATGCAAGTCAAGCACTTTGGCTGAGCAGTGGTGTGCAGCTTGCCTTTGCTGCAGGTCATAACACTCTGGACAGCACCTAGGATGATGAGATGCCTGAGATGCACATATTTAGCAAAAGCCGTTTTAGTTTTATGAGCAGAATTCATCAACTCATCAATCATAGCCATAATTACTTTATTAGGGGGAAGTAAGCACTCTCAGGAGTGTTCCTATCTGGATTTACACTGTAATTCAACACAAAGTCTCTCAACACTTCAAAATTGGTATTTTCTGTGCTTGACTTTGGAGTGATGTCTGTTATGAACAGCACTGTACCTCCCTGCAGCAGGTAATTGGAGAATGTGAGTACCAACAGTACAAATCCATACGATAGCAACTTGCTCACCAATTCACGAGTTTGTGTGCCTGATGCAGCCTTTTTACTACAAAGAGAGGAGAAGTGTGTTGCAATGTGATTTCAGCTGCAGCTGAAATAAACAAAAAACAAATCAACAATACAGAAATATTTCTTGTTTCTCTTTCTTCACAGAGCCGTTGGCCCAGCTCTTGACCTATAATGATCACCCTCTAGGAACCTAGCCATAGACAGAGAGAAGAACACAGACACACACACAGGCACAGGCACATGCACACATAAAACACGGAAAAACAGAAGAGCAGTGAAGTTAGCATGTCACACATTTAGATTGGTGGAAGCCTCTGAAGGTCTGTAGTCCAGAATGGATCAATAGTGAGTTCAAACCAGGATGCTTTGGGCTTTGTCCTGTTGAAACTTGAAGTTCTCCATCATCTGAAATTTGACCAACTCTCTGGACAACCCATTCCAGTGCTTGACTATCTTTATAATAAATATTTTTCCTTATATTCATCTAGAATCTATAATTTCAACTTATTCCTGTTGTTTCCATGGACCAGCATGAAGTCGGGCTCTGTCTCCTTGATAGCCTGCTTAGCAGGTAGTGGGGGTGGCTCGCTCTTAGTACCCTTAAGCCATCTCTTCGCCAGGTTGAACAAACTCAGCTCCTTCAGTGTGTCCTCAAACAACAAGTGCTCCAGCCCCAGATAATCTTGATGTCTGGAGGAAAATACAGTCAAACAATATATTGGAGAAGAGGGAGGCAAAATCACCTCCCTAGACCTGCTGGCCACTGCTGGATGCAGCCCAGGATATGGTTGACTTTCTGGACTGTGAGCTCACATAGCTTGGTCATGTGCAGCTAGAGCTCTCACACCATCATAGAAGGCCACTGGGTCGGTCAGGCAGGACTTGCCTTTGGTGCAGCCATGCTGGCTGTCTCAAATAACCTTCCTATCCTCCATAAGCCTTAGCATTGCTTTTAGGAGAATCTGTTCCATGATCTTCCCAGGCACAGAGGTGAGGCTGACAGGTCAGAGTTCCCAGGATCCCCCTTTCTACCCTTTATTAAAACTGGGTGCAGTGTTTCCCTTTTTCCAGTCACCAGGGACTTCAGGTGACTGCCAAGACCTTTTAAACATCACGGAGAGTGGCGTGGCAACTACATCAGCCAATTTCCTCAGGACTCTTGGATGCATCTCATCAGGTTCCATAGACTTGGATCTGGTCACGTTCCTCAGACAGCATATTTTATCTTGAGTTCTACAGTGCATGTTTCAAGGAGTTATGAAGATAAATTCTCTGTGCTGTGGAGGACCGGGCATCTATCAGGGTGAATTCCAAAGTAAGCTGAGGTTGAAAACCCAAGACACTGTTGAAAGCTCAACAATAAACCCAATACTTATTACAAAAGTGGCCAAGTAAGTGGGAACCTGAGAGACAGAAAAGGAGAGGAGTGAACTAAGCCCTCAGTGAAACCCCCACCACGTAAAACCCCTGTGTTTTACGAGGTTGTCTTACCGACCCCAGGATAACCAGAATTCCCCATAGCAGAGGCTTCATCCTCGGAGGGTCAGCAGGCTCACAAAGATAGCGACAGTGGGCAACGTTGTCCTTCATGTGAAGCTTGAGAGCCCCGATCATGAGCCACCTGCATTTTTTATCCAATTAGCTGGTGACATCTCCCTGGGCCAGTGTGGCAAGGCTCCCGTTTATCAGTGAACTTGGCAGGCAAGGAACAAAACTTTCACAGCTGGCTGGCCCAAACACAGACCAAAAAATATCAACATTCCCTGATATAGGGCATAAATATGATTTATCTAAAACATTCTGACTGTTGCGACAGGAAGTGTGATCAGAAGGGAGAGTCCTGTGGAGGTGGGGCAGCATTATGGTGAGCCAAATTCCAGCTCTGCGTTGAGACTTGTGCTCACTTCTCCCCCCACCCCTCAACTCACTTCCTGGAGGAGGGCTCAAAGGGCTGGCTCTGCATGTGTGAACAAAAGGGCAAAAGATCTAATTTACATAAGAGGTATATACCAGGTTAACTATAAAAGGAAGCAGATCAGGCTCCCTTGGTCTCTTATTTTCCTCTCTTTCACTCTCCTTGTTTACCCCAGCTCTGGAAACCATCCACACAGCAGGACCAACATGGAATCTACAGACTGGTGACATTCTCTGTTCTCTCTTCTCCATCTTTATTTCTCTCATCCCTTGTTTTGCCTGGGCAAAGCACAGCTACCGTATGCTATTCCAAAATCCATACTGAAGTGTGCTGTGGGAGTGGGAAGCTTATGGAAGTGTGTTGTGGCTTGCTAGCCAGTACCTTTTGAGTAGTGGTGTGTTGTGGCTTGTGAGCAAGCACCTTTGAGAAGTGGTATTGTTGGTCCTTGCTAGTGCAGGGCAGCCAGCAGCTCCTGCAGGAGATGCAGGAGAGCAGTGACTTGTCTGAGAACAACAGCAGTGCCTGGGGCCAGAGTTCTGCCCCAGACTAGGCTCCCTCCTCCTGCAAAGGAGCTGGAAGCCTGAACCACAGGTGAAGAATCCAATCCCCCATCCCCAGAGCCCCTGGGGACACTGCCTCTGGACCATCCGGAGGGAGGAATGGGGTCTTGCTGGGCATTGCTGAGTTTTCCAACATAGTGAAACACCCAAGGAGCCGTTTCCAGTGACTGAATCTGACCTGCCACACATCACAAGTCTTGATGATACTCAACTCCTGATTACAGCAAATAGGAGTTTGTGTCTGGGCTAGGGTCACTTTTTTACGACTGAATTTTGATGTGCTCTTGGTCACACTATTTTATCTCCCTGTATTGAGGTTTTTCACCTTTAAATAATGATGACACTTCATACAATATTCAGAGTTCAATGCATAGTTTGCCTGAAAGGTCTTCAGAGCATGAAATGTCTCTTGTAGCTTCACAACAACTACCAGCTGCTCCAGAGTCTGAAGTAATATGCACAGTAGCTAATTGTGTCTATAATTTTTGAAGTAAATCCACAGCAAAAGAGTTAATTTCATGATTGTTATATGTATATCCACATTTTGTTCTTTTACAGTACACATATTGTAAAATATGTGTATTGTAAAATATTATCCTGTTTAATAGATCATTGTAAGTTTAAAAATTTATAGGGTCACAGGGAACCACCTTGTTCCAGAGAGATATAATTTCTCCTGTTGACTTAATCAGCAAGAGAGTGGTGACCACTTACCTGGAAGTCCATGGAACTGAAAATAATTCCTTCCTATCACAGGAGGTTTTCACACGACTTTCTTGCATGTCAGCTGTGTTGCTCTGAGACTGCTCAAAAATTTCTTGTTCGCCTTGCCCACAGAAAGTGGCTTGTTTTTTTTTAATTGGATACTGTCATAATGAAAATTGATTAAAAATGGAATATTTGTGAAATTAAAAGCTTTATTTGATATTTGCAGGAGGATATGGAAATACAATTATCTGGTAAAACCGCCAGAGTGTCACATGGGAGTTTTACTTCGGAGAATACATTTAATTTCCTTCATAAGTCAGACTTGCTTGTCATATCATTTCTAATGGGAAAGCGTTGCTAAAAAATATTTTGTAGTCCTAATTAATGTAGTTCTCCCCCCCCCCCCCAACAAACAACAAACCCCTTCAACAGAACAGAGCAAATGAAAGTGGGTCTTGAAAAAAGCCCCAAATCATTTGCCATAGGTTTACTTGCTCTGAAAAAAAGTGAGCTGGGAATTTTTTGCTTTCCCCTTCATCGTTGTAAAAGAAAGATGTTGAACGAGGGAGGGGAAGGGTGGTTTGCTTAGGATGATTGACACACATAAAAGAACTGGCCGCAGCCTGCATTCCAGGCTAACTGGCCATCAGAAGACTGGGGGGAGGACGGGGAGGAGGTAAGTTCTTTTTTTTCTCTCCCTGGGAAATGGCAGACACTCAACTTTTGCCCTGACTCAGGGAGGGTGTGTGAGTGGAGGGATTCGGTGGTTCGTTTTGTTTTTCGGTGGGGTCATCTGCCTGCTTCTGGCCCCGGTCCACCTACATTCTCCTGCACCCTGTCCTGCCCCCAGCCCGGATTTGTTCAGATTTCATTGGAGAGGCTTGGCCCTTCTGTGAAGGAACCTGTGGGGGAGTCCTGGTCTGAGTCAGATACTGACAGCATGAGTCTGTAGGAAGATCCCCTTTTTCCCTTTTTCCCCTTCTCCTTCTCAGTGTGGGGGCAGATCTCTATTTCGGCTTCTCCCGAGCATCGAGGCCCCCACACTGGGCCCAACAGCGCCCCCTGCCGGCCAGCACGGAGCAACTGCAGGCTCTGCTCCTCCAGTGACCCAACAGCGCCCCCCGGCCGTGGTTAGAATTGCACCCAAAGGCGGAAAGTACTGAACTGAGGGGTTTTTTGTAGGGAACTTTGGCTGCAGAATTATTGTTTAGTTGTTTTTGTGTTCTTTTGTTGTTCTGCCAATACACATTTATCCTTTAATAAAGGGCTGTTATCTTTTTCTTTCTCCATGCTTCCTCAGTTGGAGCCTCCTAATTTCAGATTTACAATTGCTTGGAGGGAGGAGCCTGGTCTTCCTCATAACTCATCCTCCTTAGCAAAACATTTGAGTCTCATTAAATTCATACACATTTAAAGTCTTGAAAGACAGACTAAATGAAAAAAAAGATGAAAAAAAATGAAAAAAAGATGAAAACCCCCACTCTCCTAAGTTACATTAACAAAGTTTTGTGTCCATTTGCCAAAACTTTAGGAGTAAAGACTCTCAAGAGAGGCAGTTCTGAAGAAAAAAAAATCAGTTTCTGTGTGAGTACTGGGAAAGACTGCAATCTGCTCAAACCACTGAGTCTCAGAACTATCAAGTATTTGTATCAAATCAATTATGGACAGCTTATTTCCCATGTAATTTCACTTTATTTGAGGCAAGAAATAAATTTTTGAAAAGGATGATCAGTGCATCACTGGGGAAGAGGAGAGGAAACAAAACCTGACTCACTCCATTAGGTCTTTGGAACAAATTGCACAAACAATCTATAAGTATTTATAAAAGAGGAGAGGATTTCACCCTGGGGGTAACTGAAGTGTTTAATATAGTTGTATGAGGAAGGCATGTACTGAAACTTGGAAACACTGCAAAAAAGAAAAGGTTGGAGGGAGAGGAGGATTTGCTTATCTGTATTTTACTGGAATCTTTCAGATAAGTTGAAAAAACTTTCCTAGGCAGTAATATAATTTAACATTCACTGGAAAACCAGTAGGTCCAGATGCTGAAAGAAAAAAGAAGTGCTTTGGCTGTAGTTCAGGCAACTAGTGGTTCTTCCACACTTCATAAATGACAATTGCCCTGTACTGAAAAATGGGAAACATGGAAGAGGGGGCTCTGCTTCTAGGACCCAAAGTCCCTGTGCTTTACATGAACTGGGACTATTGCTGCAGGAGACTTTCTATTCTTCTCCAGGTCTGGAAAAACAAAGAGGATGAACATGCCTCTGATGCCCTGTGCTACGGTTGGGTGATCAACGGTGGTCAGGTTTCCTTTCATCACTAGCCTGAAAATACACGCTGAATGTGAGAAGCTGGGAAGCTGGAAAGCAGGAGCCATTTCCAGGGGACCTGCTGCTGTATTCAGCTACCACCTTTGCTCCAGGTGGAAGAACAGTTTCTTGGCAGGGAATATGGCCAGCTCCCATTGCTGCAGTTCACCGACAGTGCTCCTGGACAGGCAGGACCAAAGCAGAAACCTGAGTCATGTGGTGGTTTTAGCTCCCTCAGAACTGCACCTCTCTCCCTGAGCCTTGCAAGCAGGACAGAAAGCTACACTGGATACATTTGGAGGAAGGTAACTGTGGCAGACAGTGGGGGCAGAGAAGCATCTCAAGAAGGAGACTATGTGTACCTAAGATTGGAGTCCCCTCGTTGGACTGGGGATTATCCTTTCCCATGCTCACATTCCCACCTGCCAAGGACATACCTGACAGGACTCTTCCTGGCAAACTCTTCTGTGCCCAAACTTGCAGAAGAGGACAAAAAAAGATACTCTGGCAATTTAAGCACAACTTTTCTTTCCTCACCTTTCACCCCTGCTTGTCCCTTTCATGACCAGGTAGATCAGTGTCATGAAGATGGCCATTAATATGGGCACTGGCTACCAGCAGCAGTTAATCACAGAAAGCAGGGTTAGAAGAAATCCAGGAGGTCCTTGCCTCTGGGCAGCATCAGCTCCTTTTCCTCCCTTCTGGCTAACTTGTTCTTAAAAGCCAATGGTGGTGGGTAATAAGCAGCGTCTCAAGGCACCTCAAGTCTCCTTTACTGTTATAAAGTGCTCTGTAATGAAAGCTTCATAAATCTTATATTTATTTACCTTTTAACAAACAAGGATTTTCAGAGATTTTTTCAGATATTCATGCAGAAAAGAACACACGGATCCCAACTGAATCCCAAACTGAACTCTGGCTGTGAGGTGAGGATGCTTTGCTGCCCCTCCACCCCACACAGGCACAGGCAACCACTGGCTGTGCAAACCAGCTCCATGAAAACTGAAGAAGGTCAATACAGCTTTATTGGCTGAAAATCCAGCCTTTTCTCTTTGGCATTACTTATTTATAAAGGACTCTGATTCTTAATAAGTTTTGGCTGCCACTGAGTTTATAAACTGGCTGATCCAGCAAAAAAAAAAAAAAAAAGTACATTGGCCCCTCTGGTGCTGTTAGGATGGTGGAGTCCAGCTTGCAAACTTTTCAAAATTTGCATACATAACTACTTCATCGCAACAGATATCTTCCCTAGCAGTACTCCAGCACATGAATTTTTTTTGTGTCTTTGGTTTTGACTGGACTGAACCAAATCTCTAGAGAATGAATCACCCTCCAGATTCATGCCTATGGGGACGAAGAGGTCAACATGAAGAAGCTGTAAGCCAAGTGCTCTCTCCTGGCTCGAGAGGACAGGCTGAGGAGAGAAACTGTTGCTGCCAGAGACATTGGACATCATCAAGGAGTATAACAAACATATCTTCTCTTAGGAGAATGATTTGCCATTGGAGATGCCATGTCATTGTAGGCAGCATTTGATGAAGAGGGTGGAGGTGCTGTAGAACAGGACAGAGAGAAGGGGAGCGGGTTGAGGGATGGAGGGGGAATGTGACTCACAGTTTTCCTGGTTCTTGCAGTGCTTTGTAGAGATACCAGACTGGGCTCCATTTGCTGCTGTCCATCCCTGATGGATAAGGAGCCTTTCAGCTTAATGCAGGGAGGTAGTACAGAGGAAAGGCAATCATCACATTTAGAACAGGCAGCAGCCCAAATCTCTGATGTGAGGAGGGAACTGCTGACATGGAAAGCTCGTCGTGACCTGGGACTGCCGTTGGATCAGGGACCCACAGGCTGCAGCTGCTGGCTGCTCTGCTTCCTGCTGCATTAGGCAGATGGAAATGGAGAGCAAATGAATGTTGCTGTTGAATTGAAGAGCTCCCTGCTTTAATGGGAAGAACTTACCCAGAGAATAGGGAAGAGATTTATGCCATGGCAAAACAAGCAGGAAGGAAATAATTCTGCTAGGCACAGATTACTTCTTCCATCTCTTACCACTGCTGTGAGGTACCTGGAAATATCAGCTCCCCCAGAAGAAATTTGAGCATCCCTGAATGAAGCAAGACTCCTCTCTACTACCAGGGTTATTTTAGCAGCAGATAGAATTGCTTCCTTTGCAACATTTATTTTCTCAGGTTATTTTCCTCTGCATCCCTGAATCCACACTAACATTTCCTTTTATGCTTACCTAAGCAGCTGATTGATCCTTGCTGGAGCTTTCCCTGTATAGACAGCAGTGGGGGTCAGAGCAGCACCCAATAATACAGAGAAAATCCATTAGCTGTATGAGACACTCAGTTCCCTACAGCGAGAAAATTTCCTTTCCCAGCTATTCAGCCTGAAACCCCATCACTCACAGCAAGAGGACAGTGCCTTGTTGCATCTAAATTAGGAGTACTGAAAGAGAATAGGATGAAGATCGTGGGTCTGGCATCTCTTCTTCAGTGCCCTTGTTCTTCCTTCTGTAATCTGGAAAGTCAGAGCAAAATATGTCTATCATTCCATGACTCCCAGTGGTTGATGGGATGGCTTAGGGAGCACTCTTTTCAACAGTGCTGCATGTTCGTATGTCAGAAAACATCTCCTGACCAATTACAGCATTCATGGGCATTCCCAGCATTTATGTGCACATCACTGTGTTTATGGAGCTATACATAATTATGAAAGCATATGGTTTGTTAAAAAAAAAAACAAACAACAAAACAACAAACTTCATTCAGGCAGTCCAGGAGAAGCGACTCAACAGCACAACTGAATAGCCTTTAGGAATGTACAGTTTTAAAAAAGATGTACTTCTTGGGACACAACAGAGCTGCCCTGCCCTTGCCTGGGACATTAGACTTAGTAATCTTCAGTGGGATTTTTTCAGAGATTCCTCAGCTTTGCCAGAAGGTCATTTCTTATCCTTAATGACTTGTACTCCTAAATTATTTAGGTGTCTGATAATCTCACCACTAATCCTAATGGAAGCCAAGTCAGGCTCTTTAATAAGCACAATGCTGTGGTCCACACCATTTGTGTCCTTGGTAGAAGTTGTTCTGCTCAGATTATGGGAGATGATTAAATCTGTATAGCTCAGCTATGCAGAGATAACTGGCCTGAATGTTCCCAGTTTTTCCTTCTGTCAAAAGATAAAAGACCTATTTGGTGAATACCCATCAATGAAGGACAAAGATTGTGTGCCTGGCGACACACAGGCCATTCTAACAGCAAATCCTACCAGTTTAGTAATATTTTGCACCAACACAATTTGGGGGCAATATTTTATCAGCATGTGCCCTGAGACTGCAGGTTTGGTATTTCAGTACACACCCCTTAATGTACAGTATTGTCCCATAAGGTCCAACACACACCTGTATGATTCACAGTACATCTGCAGTGTTTGCACCTGGAGGAAAATTAACCTGGAAAATAGGAAATACAAATTTTGGGTTCAAGGACAAGGGGAAATTACGTATGGTCTGAACAGTGGAGCACTTCTGCCTCTTAGTTCTGAGCAGAAAAAAGCAGAATGTACTCCATCAACCTCTCCTGCAAAATATTGACTGCAACCTAGGTGTTGTTATGCCTGATAAAACTGCTCAGTGGTGTTGACTGTGTTATCACGTACTTCTTCTGCTACTCTTGAAGGAATAGCTGAGGCCCAACTCCTTAGTTGGCAAAATCAATAAAAAGAATTATCCTGTGAATCTGTGTGATTCTCTCCTAAATGATCCCACAGTTCTTGGAAAAGGTTAAACATTCCATCTGTAGTTGAATAGGAAGCTTTCCAGAGAGCAGATTTTGCCATCAGAAATTGTCTTTTTTTTTTTTCTTCTTCTTTTTTTTTTTTTTTTTTTTTTTTTTTTTAAAAAAAAAAAAAAAAAGCAAATGCTGTTATGAGATTATTATATTTTTAATGGGGAAAAAATTGACAGTGACTCATTTTGAACTTGCTCATTTTTCTTTAAACAATGCAGTGTGTGCATACAGCACGTTCTGGCCTTGAATTCTCCACAGATGTTAAAATGAAATTACTCCATAATGTGTGGAAGACAGAGCAGGATTAAAATACACCACCCTGAAAATAAAATTCACTCAGAATGTGTCATGAAATTGTTTCACTGTGTCATGAAAGTTACATTCAGAATTTCACTCCAAAAAATAGAATGAAAAAAAGTTTTCTACAGATTTAGGCTTTCTTCCCAGCAAGGTAGTCCCCAGTTTCTAATTGGCAGCTTTTCTTGGGGCAGGTGGTGCTCTGCAAGCATTGTGGTTTTTTGTTCTTATATCTGAAATCACCTTTCAAGGCTGCTCACCTTTAGTGAGGTGATTTTGCCTTTGGCAGCAAAAATGATTGCTGGGGTGTTGCCCACCATCCTTCTACATTATTGAATTAAGTATGTCCTCAAAGTGGCAAGCAAGGATTTAACACAGCCCAAGCCCCCATAGCAGCAATCTTGTTACTAATGGACAGTTGTTGGCTAGAAATGCTGATGGAGTTATGTGGGATGTGGAAGACCCAAAGGGAGAGAGAGCTTGTTTGAGGGTTCGGGTCCATGTTTGTGCCCTGAAAGAAAGCTGAGCAAGGGAGAGGGGAGATCGGCAGGTGGGCTACATTAGCAGGGAGGCTGAAAAGCAGGGCAATCTGTTCAAATTAATTAATGCTTGCTCATTTACAGGAGGAGGCGTTGGGGGCATTGTTAGGGTTTGTTTCAGAGCACATCTTGCCAAAGAGCAGCACCTCTCCTCTGCTGTGAGGGAAATGCCTGAGTGTTCCCAGGTACAGTGTGTCTGCACAGACAGACAGAAGTACTGAAGGAGTTGGGCTCCAAACTTGAAATGCTGATGCTGCTTTGCACTATCCACGGTGATGCTGTTCTTGGTGTGGCAGCCAACATGTATATGCTTGAGCTCAAAAGTGCTCAGGCAAATTGAGAGAAGAAAAGTTAATTGTGGGCTATTAAACATAGAGATGCTCTTCTTCAGGAGCCAAACTCACTGGCAGTCAGGAGATTGGCTTGGGAACAGGAAGTCTGGCTTGCCAGGGGGTTACTGCACAGGGAGAGTGACTGGTGGATCTTCCATTGCAGGTATCTCAGCAGGCTGCACTCTAGCCTGGGGTCTCTCAAGCCCCTCAGAAGTACCCTCTTAGGAAGGGAATTTCTAAAACTAGGGTAGAAGGGAATTGGTGGGAGACAAACCGTATCTGAAGAGGAGACAGCTAGCTCAATTTTCATGTTGCCACTTAAAATTTCAGTCACTTTCTACTCTGATGCTTCCATCCATCATCAAAGTGGAATAAGATCAGAGAACCATGAAGTATAAATTTATTATATTTTTTTCCATTTTGCCTTTTTTTTCCTGTCCTATAAACAGGCGTGACCTGTAATCAGGAAGATATCAGGCACCTGCTTTGAATCCCAGTGGTAGATGTGGACAGACTTCTTCCAATTACATGGAAGCTGTTTGGACTGCTCCTTTCTACAATGGCCCTGCATCAGTTAAGACAGCAGGAGATGGCCTTTCCTGTAATATCCATTGGAGACCTGAACCTCAGCTAGATGGATGTGATCTTAGTGAAATTGTGATTAGGCTTGTATGCTTCTGTCTTCTAAGGACAGAACTCAGCTCAGAAATATGAATCCGTGCTGTTAGTTTTTGGCAGAGCTCGTAAGAGTCCCTTACAAGTCCTGGGAATCTGTTCCTGGCTTGGGATGATGGAGCAGTGTGCCACAAAGTCCAGTGTCCAGCTCCAACCTTTGTTATAGGATCCAGTTGTGTAAATCACCCAAGGTCTCTGCTGGCTTTAAAAAAAGACAAAAACTTCATAGAGTTTTTTATATCGTCCTGTCACTAAGGAGATATGTCAAGTTATGCCAACAGATCCCACATCAAAATCATCTCTGGACGTGCATCTGTGTCTTATAAAACTTGTCTAGCCAGCCTTATTTTGTTCCTTTCAATTCTGCATTGTCAAGACCTTCTGGAAAGAAAGTGCTTCTTGTTTTTGTAATTGAAATGCAGTGGAGAAGTACATAAGAACAAGGATAATATATAAAAAGCATCTTGTAAATGTTGAAGAGAGACGTAGAGGATCAGAACTTGTGTCAAACCAAATTATGTAAGATAGTATTTACCTGTCTCCCAGGATTTGTTACAGAGAGTGCTGGGGGGGCGGAGAAAAAGGCCCATAGATTGCTGGAGGGCTCCTAGAGCAGAATAATAAGAAAATGAATGTCAAGACTTCAGGGAATAAAAGACGGCCCAATGTTGTGGTCAGGCAAGGATCTTTCTGCATTAGTGTTCTTAATAAACTGAAAGGTTTGGGAAGTTGTTTTTCAAACTGAGATAATTAAAATACAAACTGCAGTGGGTTAAGAGGTTTAGAAATGAAACCTAGGATTACAGTGGTTGTGGAGAAGGTAGAATGCCAACTGGATATGCTTTGGATTTGGTTGAGGATGTTCACATCTGCTCTGTAAGTTAGGTATTGGAGTCACTGGTGTGCTGCACTATGGGCTGAAGTGGCATAAAGCAAGACATGAATCTGCAGTAGTGCACCCGTTTACATCAGGACCACAGAAATATTTGATTTTGCATCTTCTCGACAAGCCCCACTGTGACTCTAGCAGTTCTGTTTTCACCCGTTGGTTTTTTTTTTTCATCAGCCACCATTTGTCTGCCAGCAGCAGATAAATGCCCACAGTTGTGGCTGGGACATTTTGCAGGGCTCTGCCCAGTGGCTCATTACGTTGTGTGCAGCCCCCTGGTGCTCCCCCTGAAGTGAAAAACACCCATGATAACCTATGCTGCACTAGCACTGGCTCAGCTGAGCCTGTGGCAGCCTCAAAATGAGAGGTGAGGATCTGTGTCACTAAAAAGGAAGGAGGAAGGTGGGTTGGTCTTCCCTTGATGTCCTTTCCAGAGTGGAGTTTTGCCCAGTTCCTGAGCATAGCTGGTTTGGTTCTGCTTCCCCTACCCCACCGACAGGGGCACCTGGGTGAAGAAGTGCTGCCCACCAGAGTTCCTGCTGGGGCTTCACCCTCTGACCCACATGGTATACCATGCTCATTTTTAACTTTCATGAGAGGAACAGGAATTATTAGTCATCACCTTAATCTCAGGTTTGCCCAGGCTAATTTTCAGAAGGTCAAATTCTTTGTCCCTTCCCAAATCTGGCCGCACACGTGGCTTGAAGAGGTATATCCTGGTACCTGTTGTGCAGAGGTAAACACCTACTCTGTTTGCAAGCGAGACATCCAAAAAGAAAAAGAAAAAACTAAATACGGGTAGATCTTATTTCAGGGGCAGACCAGATTTTGGGTTTGAAAGTTTCCAGCAAGATAGAGGTGGGGGATCAGCTCTGGTTTCTATCCTGTCCCACAGAGCATGGGAACAATGGGCTGAGAGCAAAAGCAGGAGATGCTAGATAGCAAATTAAGGGGTACTGGTTTGTTCTTTTTCTCCTTAAAAGCACAGCCAATTCACTGCTATAGGATCTGAATGAAACCACATATTTTTCTAGCTCCTACTGTGTTTTTGACAATTTTTAAGAGTCAGTGCTAAACAGATGGGGAGCCTGGGTTTTGGAAAGTCTGAGGTTGGACTCAGGTGCAGAAGAAACTTTATCTGAAGAGAGATTGTCAAACAGCTGCTTCCTAAATGTTTATTGCTGTTGGCATTCTTCTTCTGCAAAGCTCTAATGGCAGCTGCTGTTTGAAGTTTGCTTGCCCAAACACACACACATACACTAATATGTATATAAGAGAGCACCATGTCTCCTTGCCCTTGGCTCGTTCTTTGTACCTTCATTGCAGGACTGTTCCCAAAAGCATCATTTAATTACCTCCTTTTTCCCAGAGCATGGCTGGTGGCTGCCTTTGGACAAGGCTCATTAAAACAGAGCCAGGGTGAACTGAAGTCAATCTGCATGCAGGAGAGAAGTCCCACTTTACTAATCCATGTGGGATAACTGCATCAAAGACATTCATCTCAGTTTATTGGCTCTCTGGGGAAAGAATGAGTGACAGATGATGGAAGGAACTTGAAACACTGAATTTTTAAAATCTACTTTCTTTTACTGTAGCATTGTCAAGCTTGCAAGTTCAAGGAGCAGGAGATAATTCTACAAACTGCGCACAAAACTCACTGTCTTGTAGAAGGTTCCTCTTACTTGCCCTCTGGGTTTTGAGACTGTAAATGCAGTATCACCAGCTCTGCTCCCAAGAGCCCCTATTTTTTTTTCACAGATAGTTGGTATGAACAGAACAAGGGTCCCTGTTGCAGAGAAAATTTTTGCTCAGTAAGGATTTTAAGCATATGCAGATGTGACTTTTGCTTACTGTGGTCTATGAGTACTATAGAGATAGAGAGCAAATGCTCTCTTACAATGAAAACCATCCACAAGAACTCTAAACACCTCTCATTATAATGTCCGGTCCAGTGTGGGATGAGGGAAGAAAGGATTTTCCAAATGCTAGTCCCTGAAACATGTTCCTCCTCCCACCTGTCTAGGGCTGATGGCCAAAGCACAGGAATACCTGTCATGAAAGGACAGGAGTGGCAAAAGGTCTGAGCTAAAGAATCAAAAAGGGACAGCAGAGACTGGAGCAGGCAATAGAGAAATGGGGCTTGACAGAGTCTTTCTCTGACTGGGAGAGCTCTGGCTGTGACTGGGGACAGAGCCAGGACACCAGTTGCACAGACACGCATGCCAGCATGTTGGCTGTCAAGCCAAGGAGGTTTGCAGAGTGGTGTTTGAGCAAGAGAACAAAACTTCAGCAGCTGTCCCATCCCAAACTTCATCTGCTGTTTGGCCCTTTGGAGCTGCATTGGGCAGGGCTGGCACCCCAAAGGGATAGTATGCATCACCAGCTACATATCACTGGAAAGTATTTCTAAGCTCAAGTCTATTGATGGAGACAGTTGTGGGCTGGACTGGGCTGATACTGTTGTAGGTGTAACTAGGATGTGTTCGTGCATTCGTGGACTCCATGGAACTGTAAACCTTCTGCTAAGATTTCTGAGTTTCAGCACTCCTATTTCCTGGTCCTGTGAATGTCCCATCCTAACTGCACCATACCTGCAGTAAGATTGTCTTCTCTTGGTATCCAGGGAAGAAGTGATGCTTCATTGAATGAATTCTCTCTGGGCAACAAGCTCCTCCTGAGATTGTGGATATCCAATAGTGTTGTCAGAGAGTGGTGGGAGTGTTAACTTTTTGATCAAGTCAGGGAGGAAGAGCTGGTGCAATTTCAAGAGCTGGCATGTGTCTTCCCCCCTCTCCATCAGCTCTTTACATGGGACTGTGCAGAAAGTGTTACAAACAGAAGCAAAGGAGCGAATATGATACCTGCACATTTCCTACAGGACAGTAAGCCTCATAGCTGCTGGGAAACATGAACCAGTGTCCTGCTCACCTCATCCACATGCTCTGAAGAACTGGCACTGAAATACCTGGAGAATGAGTGCACATGAGATGCACCAGGTGCCAAGTTACACTGGGACACATGCTGTGGAGATAGGCAGAAGAGCCAGTCTGCTTCATTTCTGGGGGATGAAGGAATCCCAGTGATGCCAATGCCAGTAGTTTGGAAATGCTTTCTCCTTTGCCTGGCACTATCCAGTAGTGGTCTTGTAAGTGAAATGCAAAAGCTTGTTTCACGATCAGGGCTGTGATGAAAAGAGAAGGTCCTCATGGGGAAATAACTCTTTTATGTCTGCCTCAGTTCTCAGCACAATCAAATTCTGGGCCTGGACTCCTGCCAGGTCTTTTCAGAAATAATGAAATTATTATTCTTACCTCCAAGTTAGAAGGACTTACAACTTAAAAAAAAAAAAAAAAAAAAAGGCAAAACATACCCTGCATTTCTTACAATTTTACCGTTCATTTTCATTAAGAACCCATTCCTCATCTAGCCTGGAAAATATGTACAGTTCATTTAATTTTTTTCACCTTGTGTGTTTTTTTTTCCTGTATCCCACAGGACTGAAAATTGGACTATGATGAAGGGAAATTTACCTGAAGGCAAGCCAAGGAGGAGTGGAGAAACAGGGCATGGTGGAGGAAAGACCCACCAGAGCAGGGAATGTCAAGAAAGCAGCTGATTTATGATCACCTGGTGAGAAGGCAGATGGAAGATGGTCTGGGAAGCATTTGGAGGAGTGTCCTGTGCATTATAAATAATGCAGAGGGGGAAAGGGGAGCAATGCACAAAGCAAAAAGGTAATAGAAGCCAGTGGAGGCTTCTTGGAGTAAAGCTCTGCCACAGTTTTGCAGATGGAACTTTTTTCCCCTGGGTCAAAAGTAAATTCATCAACGCCACCATACTTGGTGAACTTTTTTTGGTTCTGCCAAGTTAACCATATCAGAAGCAAAACAAAGTAAGACAAGAAGAAAATTTCCCTCTTGGTATTTGGAAATGAAACATTCATTCCAAACATCTTCTTTTTTTTTTTTTTTTTTTTTTTTTTTTTTTTTTTTTTTAAAGGGAGAAAAAATGATTGTGCAAAGCCAATAATCTATTTCCCATTCCTTCAGTGTTTCACTGAACTTAAAAATATTTTGATATTTGTTGGAAATATTAAGACTATTCTGGATAGGGAGGGATCTGAATACTCTTTTTAATTTTGAGTGTAAGCACTGCAAGCAGTGCAAAAGTAAATGTTACGACACTACTGGTTACGTGTTACTGCTCTGGAAATCTCCCTCTATCCTGGGCCCAAAAGCAAAACTTCTGGGATGGGGCTTAGGGAGCTGGGAGTGTCCTGGATAAAATGCAGCACATATGGGTTTGAATTGGTGTTGGATGAATAAAGGGAAGAGAAGTTCCCTGAGTGTGGTTGAGCACAAAAATGATACTTCTGGCTCTGGAGGTTGAGAGAGGTTTGTGGGAAGTATTACTGCATGTTTGTCTTATTTTTATAATTTTCCTGAGTCATCTCTATTCCCAGTGTCAGAAAGGGTGCTGGATTAGACACGCTTTTGGGCTGAATTTGAGGTCACTCCTTTGGTTATAGTCTTAAGTTTTGATGAAGACAGAGAAAACAAGCTTTTAAAGGCTGAAGAGAAGGTGGGGAATAAGAAGGGATCCAGGCAGCATTTCTACTAGAATTTTTCCAGGCACACAGTGTCCTGCCTTGAGCATCTTTCCAGTGATGGCATTAAGCCAATTTATGGAGTTAGTGAGACCAGTGAGAAAATAAGAATTGTTCAGTTAATTAAACATTCTGAAGTGAAGTTATGAGTCGGGATTTCCAATACCCACATGAGCACACCAGGGATGAAATCAGAGAAAGAAATCTTGTAGGTCTTGTGCATGATATGAGAGAGACATCATTAAAACACACTGACTACAGGCCTTTTCAGGCAGAATGGATTTAATATGTAACACAAGCAAGTGAAGCACTGAATAATGTAGACTGGAAAGGACCTCTGGAGGACTCTCATCTGTACCCCCTGCTCAGAGCAAGACCAGGAGAAGCAGGTTGCTCATGGCTGAATCTGTTCAAGTTTTTAGTATTTCCAAGGATGGAGTTATCTCATGTCTCTAAACTTCTATTTTCATGTTTAACCACTGACTTGATGAAAAAAAATCCTAACAAAAGAAGAAAACAAGATACAAAAAAAGGGTTTGGTCCTCTGGTGTGAAGGGGTTGGCACTGAAAACTTCAAATCCTTGACAGAATGAGGTCTGCTTTGTCACCATGAGTTACGTTCCTGCCCAGTGTTGTATGAAAAGCATTTGTCTTGCAAGCTCCAAAGCCACTCTGCGGTGTGACCCAAATCTTGGTGAAAGGAACAGCTGTGGGCTCCTGCCTTGGATTATAATCTCTGTGTGTATGCTCAGAGTCAGCTCTATCATCTCCTCTCAAGAAGTGTTCAAGGCCAGGCTGGATGGGGTCCTCAGCGACCTGATCTAGTGAGTGTCATCCCTGCCCATGGTGGGGGAGGGTTGGAACTAGAAGATCTTTAAAGTCCCTTTGAACCCAAACCATTCTAGGATTCTATGTTTCTTTGAATGCATGCTTTATAGCTGAGCAATTTCCTGAGTGCTTTTTAGGGTTGGGCTTGTAAATCTGAGCTGTGACTCTCCTGAGCCCTTTCCTCTCTACTTCCTTTGATCCCACAGGGGCTGTGACATGATGACAAGGATATTTCACTAATGCTTCAAAATAAACACAGAAAGGAGAGGAAGGAAAGAGGACTCTCGAGACAGCCCACTATTTTGTCCTTTTGAATCAATTTAGGTTAAATTTTTACCATCCTCAGCACTGAGGAAAGAGACTATAGCAGCAGAGACTGGAGGAGGTCTGGCTTCTCTTAAGGAGCAAGATGATCCTACCAGCTGTGCATAGTTGGTCCTGTTTGCCTGGGGAGAGATATTGTTGTGAATCAGGCTATTTTGGGGGTTTTGATCCTGTTCTTCTAGCTGCAGGAACCAAGGACACTGGGAAGCTGAGCCAGCTCATAGCAAGTAGGTGCATGTCATGGGCAGCATGGAGTTTTCACTGATGGCACTGATTGTATGGATGGAAGCAGCATGTTTTCTTTCAAGAGCCTTAATGTCCTGGACCTAGAAGCACCTCACACAGATGATCCCAAGGATCTGCTCTCTGTGTGCCACCCTTCTTCCTGTGAAACTGCAGCTGAGGCTTTTCTTCATTGGAATTTTTATCTTGGCTGTGCAGGTGTGGCAATTACAGATAGGTTCCTGGGAATGAAGCACTTTTGGAGCAGTACACACTGTTAATCCCATCCTCACCAGCACAGATACGCTTTGGCATCTTAGTAAATTAAAGGAAGGAAACCTATTTATTCACATGGTTTTTTATAGACAAGGGTATTGTGATTTTTCTTGCCAGTGCCTGTTGTCCTTACTCTTCTCTTCATCACTTTTTTACTATTTTTCTAGTTTCCACCAGATTTAACAGTAGGTGAGAGATCTCAAAGATTTCCCCCCTCCTCAAAGAGATGGCCATGTAGGGGAAACATTGCTGGAATTTTCATGCTTCATGTCAGTGAAACAACAGAAATAGCCTTCACAGACAACAGAAGATCCTCAAATGAGAGATTAAACCTGCTAGCAAGGTGTTCAAACTCCTACATTAGGGCCTTAGGGGTTTTTTTGCCCCCCTCTTTACACCTTCTGGGGACATAACAGCCTGAAGCAGCTGAGAAGAGGCTGGAAGGGGAGCACCAGGGGACTCAGTGCTTTGAGATCAGCCTCAGTAACTAGATTTTCCTGTGGATTGCTCAGTAGGTGGAACAGCTGTGGCAAAGCACCAAACCCAGCACATATAAATAACATTTGAAAATTAATCACCCTAGTTCCTGCAAGTGATAAGAAAATTTGCCTTGTCTGTGAGTAATTTGCAGTCATTCATGGCAATTTCTAATATTTAAATACTAAGTAAATTAATTATTTGGCATTGCTTTTAGTTAGCTGATTTACTGTAATTGCAATGACTAAGTAAATCAATCACTCAAAAAAAAAAAGCCCCAGACAAACATGGTAAATCAATTAGTTACTATTAAATGGGAACTACTTGCTATTACAGAAAACAACATAGGAACAAATCCTTTTATGACATCAGCAAAATTCAATCACTGGCTGGGGAAAAGGGTTTCAGCACAGCATTGCCTCTATTTAACTCAAGAGATAATGTAATTAAATAGAGAGAATGCATGGGAATAGTGAGCCCAGATGGACCACCAGGCACGGGGAAGCAAACAGCGGGGACATGGTCTTCTGAACCATCTCAGATGAAGGAAACACAGGAGAAGAGCACCTGTGCCATGAAAGTCATGACAACAGATGGTGGATGACTGGAAAAATACCACCTATGCTGGAAAAACATACCCTAGTTTCCCACTGGCTTGAACATCACCTCAGCAATCACCTCCCCTGCTGACAAGAGGCTGGACCCACATTCCACACGTGCAGGGGGGCATTGGGGAACCCTTTTGCCAACAGACCTGCCAGCAATCACAGAAACTGCCGAGCTCTTCCTGGCAATTTTACCTCAGAGGATGCATCTCTCTATCCTGCCAGTGGTTTTCATACAACTTGGAGGAATTTAATTACCTCTTGGAGTTCAAATTATGTCTGATGAGCTTTAAATTGGGCAGCAGCTTCAGTATGAGTCATGAGAAGGTAAACAGGCAAATGAATGGTGCTGTGCAGTGTGAAAACCCTGCTCTCTAGGACACTGGGGTTAGAGCCCACCAGAGATTGGTTAAATAGGCACATTATTATTTCTAGTCTCCTGTTCACTATTTTAACTACCGTTATGACATGTTTTCAAGTTTGTTTGCTCAGGATGCTGAAAAAAACAGGCTAGAATCAGAAATTAAGAAATATTTTTCCAAGGTAAATGCTATGTCTGTATTTTTGGATATATTAAGACGTAACTTAGCATGAAAATTACCCCCTTGGTGATACAGGAACCATCCCAAAACACTGAAGGAGGAGGGTTAGAGGTAGCACAAAAATATCAACAACATCATTATTTGTATTGTGGTTACATGTTTGAAATAAAATTACTCACAGGAAAAAATAACATTTTTAATGGGATATTCTCAGAAGGAAAGCCCACGTCCCAGCTGCCTGTGTGGTTTAAGGTACTGCTCCCAGAGATGGGCATGACTGCCTCTTGACCCAGCAATCCTGTTCATGCAGCTTCAGCATGCTCTGGATGACCTAGGAGCTCAGTGGGAGTGAGATCAACTTCCAGTATTCCCCCTTGAGCCCAATCTGATAGTTGCCACCATGCAGAAATCCACGGGAACTGCCCAAAAGAGAAGTAAGAGCCTTTAAAAAAAAAGTAGTTTCACCTTTTTATCCAAAGCAATGAAACCATTTTGGCTGAAGCCTTCTGTAAGACAACTTTCTGAAGAAGGCTCACCAAGCGAAACTTACTCAGGTTACAGAACACTGGGAAAAGCCACAAATAACTGGAATATCTCGTCCCATAGTGAAAAGCACCAGATTGTAGGTAGTGCTTTCAGGGACACGGAGGTCATAGTTACACACAGCAGATAAACGTGAACAGGGAACAGCTGAGTCCTGCTCTAGGAGATGTGTGCTGGACCATCTGTTACAGGCAAGCCTGGGAAAAAATTTGGAAGCAGAGGTTGGAAGTGATGCTGACTCAAGGGGATTTGAGGGGCTCCCCCACATCCATACTTGTGCATAATCAGAAAGGTTAAGGTCGGTCCCCACCCTCTGCTGCAGACGGCTGGATAGACAGTGTAGCTATTAGCAATTTGAACCTGGCTTTAATACAGCCTAACAGGAGCTCTCACAATGGAAGTGAAAGACTTTTCCAAAGTGTAAGACCTTTCCCAGGAAGCAGGATTTACTCTTTCCACTCTTACTGAAGTACTGTCAGAACTTGCTGTGTAACAACTTCTAAGTGTTTAATATGTGTCATCGCTGTCCCCAATTGTGTCTGTTAACCAGCAACCAACTGAGAAGCCAGTTTTATGTTTGAAATAGAGAGACTTAACGAGATGTCTGTGTTGATTTGGTTGTTTGTGTTTTTTTTGTTTTGTTTTGTTTTGTTGTTTTTTGTTGTTGTTTTGTTTTTGTTTTTTTTTTTTTGTTTGTTTGTTTTTGTTTTTTAAAGCCCAACAACTATCACACCTGGGAAGTGGAGATTAATGCAGAAGTGTATTGTTATTGGTTTGGTCTTAAAATAGTCCCTTAGTGATGCTAGAGATGTTTTCCATGCAGTTAGAGGCCCTGTTACAAAGCCTTTAACATTGATATGTGGCACCAGGATAATTCTTATTTTACAGAAATTAAAGCCTAGAGCCAACCTACAGAAAACTCAGCATGCTGGGGCATAAAAGCACAGAGGATAGCAAAGTTGTCCAATATTGTGGCAACAATGAGTATAAATTAGTATATCCTAAAATAATTTTGGGGTGGTTAGTTCGCAAGCAGACTTGTCAGCAACTTGTCCTGTCAGTGGTGGTGGCAGCTCTGTGCTGAGGCATGGCTCACTTGGAGCTTTTTTATTCCCAGCAAATACTGCTGATCATGAGATACTAGCAGTGGTGCTAATGAAAGGAGTTCAGCTCCCATCTCACCTGCTGAGTGCCATTGGAAGGATTCATTACCATGCAAATGGAGATTGCAAGCAGCCTAATAAAAATGCATCTGTCAGACTGCACATATTTATAACATCAGGTGTTAGCATAACTAGGATTTAGAGCGAATAGATTTCAATTAGGGCTAGTTAGACTTGTCTTGCCACTGGAAACAATAAGGGTTAATTATGCCTCAGTAATTCTGACATCTTTCTGATGAACAGTTCATCTCTAATTGGACACAAAAACCTTCCATGGTACTGGGAAACTTTTGACCTTGAAATGGAAGAGGAGGATTTAGACAAAGAAATTGCAAAACTGATAAATAAGAAGGCATCCTATAAGGAACAATGAATGCACCCAAGTGAAGGCGGGAATGCGAGGGTTTTCTATACTGCTGTACTACTGATTTTCATGGCTTTTACCTTTTCTGCAAAAGAAAAGCTAAGAACATGTGGTAGTACAGTGACCAAAATGTATGTCTACATGGATTAGCACTGAAACTCACAGGAAAATTCTTTAGTTTAAGGCATTTGTACTTCTTTGAAGAATTACTTGGTGATTTTTAGTGAAAATGGCTTTTGATTTAATTACACTTTCTTATTTGTGCTTTTGAATTTTTTAATGTCAAGGAAAAAGTGTACTGAACGCCAAACAAGGTGTTTTCATGTTATTTTGGTTTTTTCCCCCCTAGTTCTCCTTCTTCTCCTTCCTTCCTGCTCTGCTCAACATGTAGTGAAAAACTAGGTAGGGGTTCCCACCTAAATATTTCCTCAAAAAGTATAATTCTCCAATCAAGTAAATTTGTTGTCCTCTATGTTTGTAAACAGCAGTGATGTATTTCTCTGTGAGTTATGACACATATATTAAAAGTAAGGAAAAAGGATGGTAGGTGTAAATTTTGCATGAGAGATACTTTAGGGTACCTGCCTGTATCAGACATGGCATATTGCCATATAGGCAGCTGGGTCAATAGGCAGTACACCCCAAATCCAGGTGCACAGACCAGGAGAGAACCACAGTCACAGAACTCAGTCCGCTGCCTTGTCTTCAGATGTGTCTGTGATTATTGTCCCCTATTCCTGACACTGGGCTCACTTGGTATTGTGGTGCTGTTGAAACAGGTCAGGAGAAATATTTCAATTACTGATAACCAGATCTAGCAGATTTTTTTTTTTTTTTTATAATATATTCTAAACTCTTGTAGCATACTTTAATAAGAGCTCACACAGCTTTGTTAGCAATTAAGTCTTTTTTGTATGAAAAGTCTTTGGCATATATTACTCAATCTAAGCAATTTATTATTGTCTATTTATTTTTTACAACATCCTTTATTCTGGCAACATAGTCCAGCTGTATCCTTCACAAATGAAAAGGGGAAAGGTAATATTTACAGCAGTATAAAGCCAAAGCATTTAACACCACAGCAATGCCCTTTTCTCTACTTTTCAACCAGAAGTGGGACTCAGAAGGCCATGGCTAATAAACTAATTACTCTGAAAGGTTCATCCCAAGCCATCATCCTTTCCCCTCCCACAGGAAACCTTGGCTTTGTTAGTGATGTTCTTTCCATGAAGTCTATCTAGCTGAAAAATAATACTCCTAAATGTTTGAATACACCATCTAAACTAAGAATTGGTCGTTTAGTTAGGGGCTGAAATAACTGAGGAAGGGAGCAGACCAGCATGGAGAATTTCAGCTTTTTCTGAAGAAATGAAGCCTGACAGTTTTGTACTCTTCCAGTGACCTTTCATGGAAAGAAAGTACACAAATATTCATTTTTATGAAGGGCAAACATTTTCTAAAGCACTGCTACTCAAGAGCAAAAACTCTCATCTTGTGGTGCCAGATACCCCAGAGGAAATAATCCATTTCTGCCTGAATTCCTTCACGTTTATCTTTACTGAAGTCACCTGCACTGATTTCTACTATTTCTCCAGTTAATCCAGCCTTTGCTAATCCTGTCCTCCAAAGCTCTCATACTGTTCTCAACACAGTCATCCATGAGATTTATGAGTGCACCCACTAGGCCATATTTCTCTCTTTGCTTAAGAGAATGTCATGTAAGACAATGTCATACTCTTAATAAATTCAAGACATTTATCATCTGCTGTCTTTATGCACTTGGCTGGTTACTCTGACAAGGAATGAAATTAGAAACGGTTTGAGAATGTAAATTCTTGAATAATCTATGATGGCTGTTTTTATCAGTTTATTCCCTAGATGACTACAAAAAAGATTATTTAATAATTTTATCTTCTGCCTTTCTGGGTATTAGATTACTCCAATTTCCTTTGTTCTTCTTTCTCTCCTGAAAGATGAACCAGTCTGCTTGCCCTCCTTAATTCCTCAGGCACAGAGAATTTAGAGATGATTACTAAACAAGTAGGGATCTTCTCACATGACTACTAAGTGTAAGAGGCAAAACTTCAGCTCTGCCTCAGGATGTAATAACTTCTCTAAATATTCTTTAACCAAGTCTTTTCCTATTTTGGTTTGCAGTGCTACTTCTTTGGTTAAATACAATAAAGTGGAGGTCTCAGTTTGTCTTTCATTGAGAAAGCTGAAGGAAACAAACCTTTCCTTGTTGCACCAGATAGCTCTTATTTTAAATTAAATAATACACCTGTAGGCTAGTTTGTCTTTCTTCTAATTCTAACAGATTTAAAAACCTGTTCAAGTTTTTGTTAGTGTTCGTTGTGACCTGTAGCCTGTCTCTCTGTGTATTTTTGCATGCATATGCTCTTCCTTCATCGTGTCTCTTTTTTTCTACTCCTGTAACTTTTGAGAGACTTCCCTCTCTGATTTTCCAGCCACAAAAGGACGCTTTGTGTGGCCATCTTAATTTTGTGCTGTGCTGCAGCAATGCAAGTCCCATGCCATCAGAAAAATGCAAAGGCATGCCTGGCTGGAGTTTGGCTCTGTATATCAGAGTGAGCGTGGTTGAAGCTGGGGCCCTTAGCATTGTACTAACAGGAAGCTTGCCATGGAGAGGGCCTTCTGTCAGCACCCTTCTGCCTCATCAGGCACCCCTGAGACTGACATGACAAGCTTCATCGTAACCTTGGCCAGGACAAGTCCATTAACTTCCTCAGAATGATTCCTCTGCCTGTGTATGGGACCAGACAAGACAAGCTAAGGGAAAGAAATGCTCTGTGTTTGGACACAGCTGGGGAGGGCTGTTCTAACCAGGGCTCTGGGTCTCAAGCAAGTCCAAGGCTTTGCTTGCTGCTATGGAGAAAGTTCTGTTTCAACAAGTTTCCTGGATTCATAGGCATGAGCAACTCACTTTGTGAGATCCGATAAGTCTTTTTGGGCAGGACTGTTTCCTAAATGTGGATTTCTAGGGCTATTCTGTGGTATATGTTCAGTTGCTGCTCCAGAAGAAAAGGGGTTGATAAATCTCATGTGCTATCCATGAACCACATGGGGATGGGCTGATTATGCCAAGACATCTCAAGTGGCACTAGGCAATTATATTGCCTTAAATATGAATAATTCTTTTCTAACCTTTCAAACAGTCCACTCAAAAAGAAGGTACTGAAAAAGACTAATCCCTCTCTGGCAAAGGGAGTGATCAAAGTGTGCGAACAGCTTCCTTATCTGCTAACGAATTGAGAGCAAAAAGGTCCAAAATCTGAAACCAGACGAAGTCACATTTCCTTTTTAAGCATTCCTTGCATCCCTTAAAGTCATGATTGAAGAAGATATCGTAGAGACAGGAAAGAAATACCAAAACTGCTAACAGATGTAGGTACAGAAAATTGGTTTATGTGAGCCCAGAAGCTTGCACATAATGTCTCAGGAAGTATTTTTCTGCTTACTTGCCAAATATGACCAATGTCTAATATTTTAGAAGTGCTTGAGCTATATTAACAATACATACACATCTCTTTACAAAGGTTTGGAGCACTATCTCAGTTTGGTTTCTGTTTTGTGATACTAACTATGTCACACTAAATATAGAGAGATGCACACTGGTCAGAGGAGCAATTTAACGAGCTCCCAGAGCTATACAGTGAGCCCAGACTTCTGCCACAAAATGGCTTGTGAGATATTTAGAAAACAGCATGTGGGTTATTTTTTTTTTGCCTGCTAAAATCTTTGGAACTTATCTTGTCAACTTTCAGTTGTGACTGCAAACCTAAAGAACTAAAAAAACTAGAACATAAAACTTGCTATTGAATTCCAATATAATAGTTCCAAAGGGAAGGTCAGAAAGGAAAAAATAAGTACATTGGGCAAATAAGTAGCTTCACTGATGATTGCTGGTGATACTGATGGAACTACCCCAACACATACAGACCTTTTATATCAACTAATATGAGACAAAGGTCCCTTAGTGATGGTCCTTGCAGCTCATCACCTGTCCCTCAGGGATGAGACTGAGTTGTGCTAGTCTTATATTTTCCACTACACAACATGCCCAACCACGCTCTTCCACTGGCCAGAATAAAAGGAAAAAGGAGAAAATGATCCCCAGTTATTAATTTCAATTCAAGGGCATCTCTGGACTACTTGATTTTAACAGGCCTTTTAAATTTCCGTGCCACAAACATAATCAGACTTGCCTTGAATTCCTGGAACAGATCTATCATCAGCCAGCCCAGCTCTGCTTATGGGGATTTATGCAGGCCAGGGGTCTGGCTCTGACGCTCAAATAGCCCATGCCACAGTGACATTCCAAAGGCAGCCTGGATTACAAAATATGTCATCCATGCCCAGTTGGTTGGGTCATTCATTCAAGAAAGAGAATTGGGTTAACTTGTAAATGTCCTAACATGAGATGATTTTTAGTATCTGCCTCTTCTCCCTCTTGTAACCTTTGCCAGCTACTTTATAAGACAGCTGAGCTTCACTGATGGACTCAGCCAGATTATTCACCACAGCAATGCACAGGGCATACTGAAGAGCTAAAGTAGCCCGGGGGAATACGGAATAAGGCACTTTTAGAAAGCCTGCCTAAATGCTGTCTAGAAGTGAAAAAAGACCTAGATGAAGCTTCTTATGCCTGTCTTCAAAGACATTACAAATTTGCCCAAAATCTCTTTAATAATTTCGAGTACTTCACACATAATGGAATTGAAACATCAGGAGATATCCCATCCTTTTAATTATTGTGTCTCTGTCTCTCAAGGAAGCATGACTATAGGAAAACAATCTATATAAAATAAAGGGGAATAATAGATATAATTATGATGGGGGACAAAATAATAATAGGTAATACACAAAAGGCAAACAAGGTTATTGTGATCTGAAAGTCAGGAAAGGAATAATTTAACCAGCAATAAAGTTGCCATCATAAAACATTTTATAGAAGGGGCAAAGAAAGACTGTGATACAAAGGTATTTATAAAATCTAATTTGAGAAATAAATATATAGAGGAAGTCCAGCATATGCTGCATCCATCCACTAAATTCAGATGGATTTTTAGTGTCAAACCTTTCTGTGTTTTAAATTTTTTTGGTAAATAATTTAGGCATTGTTTCATATTGTCTGCTATATAGAATATGTTTCAACTCAGAGCTCAGTACCAAGTTGTTTAATAGTAATTTGTGAGATGAAAAATTTTTTTTGGTACTGACTTTACAAGAGAAATAAAGAAAGAAGACATTTATGGAAAGCTGTCTTACAGTTTTGATAATAATGATAACGATTATTTTGCAGGTTTTTCCCAGCTTCATGTTGCTACATTTGAACTAATTAACTAATTGCATTCTGATTCTGAAGCTCTTCCCTCTTCCTGCCAAGGAGAGAGGCTCTGAATGCACAGATGAAGGAATCATGGGATTCTGAAAGGCTGCACATCTGGGGTCTGGTCAGTACCTGCTGGGCTCAGGTGGAAAGACCCCAAAGACCTTCACTTGGTGCTAAATCAAAGACTCACAGGATGATAAATAGGGACTTTATGATTCTTTCTGTAAACAACCTTGCCCCCAACCAAGACCCCAGGATTTTTGATCCCATGCACTGTATCCCAGTGCACGGCATGTGGGTGCTTGTAAGCACACATGTGTGATTTAAGGGATGGTAGAGCACTACCACAGGTTTTGCAGCAGGGTTGTGTCATGTGATGTCACCCAGCAGGAGAGACACTGAGTGTATTCTTATTCTCATGGACTACCCACCACCAACCTAGAGTTTCCTTTCCTCTTGTGTATTACTTTAAGGTAGTTGTTTGATTCTTTGTGATGTTTTTATTTATTTGTTTTATTTTGCAGACTAGTCATGAAAGCCAAGAGTACTGGAGAAGTCAGGCTGAAAAGTGACATTCCTGGTTCAGTGTGACACCCAAACCATATTACCATCTTCTTTCAGTTCTAATGAAATGACTCTTACAGAAAACAGGAGTTTTCCTGGCTACATCTCCACAACCAGACTTGAAATATGTAAGTTCAAGTACTGCATCCAGACACCATATTTTGTGTCTAGACCTGACATAATTCTCTGCATGAAGCCCATTCCAGGTACCTGGTGTTATTCTAAAACTAAAAAATTTTTAAAACCACTCAGCCCTCAGTTAAGTGCTGGGATACTTTTTTTGCTGGTTGGAAAAATACTCTTGAGTTCACATTTGAGACAAGGCAACTTAATGCCCTTTTTTTGAGTTTTGAGGTTGTTTAGGCTTTCCTGAAAAACATTTAAGTTTTATCACCATGTTCACATTGTTACTAAAACCAGCAAGAAAGTAAACTCTCTAAAATTACAATTTTAGCATTAGAAAGCAGGCATTCTTTATTCAGTGCTGGATGCATAGGGGATATTTCCCAGCCTATCATGCATACCAAGTACAGAAAAAGCTCCTGTTTATATACTATAGTTTACATACATATTCATTGATTTTCCCAGAATAAACATACATATGATAATCATTTCCCCAAAGTAATTAACATATGTACCCTCCTCTTTGCACATGTATTCTTCTATCCCTGGAGATCCCTCCAGTGGTCTCTGGTGGCCGTCAACCATTAAATTATACCTGCCTGCCCAATGAACTCAATGTTACTTTCCCAAATATGGAGCTGAGTTGACACAACTAATCTAGTTATCCTCCTGCTCCTCTTCTTGGTTAATCACAGAATCATAGAATTAGCCGAGTTGGAAAAGACCTCTAAGATCATCAAGTCCAACCCTTCATCCAACGCCACCTTGGCTGCTAGACCATGGCACTAAGTACCACATAATAAAAACCTCCAGGGACAGTGAATCCACCACTTCCCTGGGCAGCCCATTCCAATGCCTGATCACCTTCTCCGTAAAGAATTCCTTCCTAATATCTAACCTACACATCCCCTAGCAGAGCTTAAGACCATGCCCTCTTGTCCTACTGCTGACTGCCTGGGAGAAGAGACCAACCCCCACCTGGCTACAACCTCCTTTCAGGGAGTTGTAGAGAGTGATGAGGTCACCCCTGAAGCCTCCTCTTCTCCAGACTAAACAACCCCAGCTCCCTCAGCCTCTCCTCACAGGACTTGTGCCTGAGTCCCTTCAGCAGCCTCGTTGCTCTTCTCTGGACCTGCTCCAGCACCTCTATCACTGCTGAACTGAGTGGCCTGGAACTGGACACACTACTCAAGGTATGGCCTCACCAGTGCTGAGTACAGGGGAAGAATCACTTGCCTGGACCTGTTGGCCACAGTTGCTGATACAGGCCAGGATGCCATTGGCCTTCTTGGCCACCTGGGCACACTGCTGGCTCATATTTGTGTTTTAACGTTTTGCATGATCCCCATTATACAGTATCCAGTGATTTTACAAAATAATCATTGTCTCTTCCTCACCAGCTAAGTAAGCTGTTCTTCATCTGGCAATCACATACGAAATGCTTCCTATGCCTTCACACAAAATAATTGTGCATCTGAAATCCTACTGCACTGCATCTCTTCTCCCAAGTGTTTGGGGTGAACACAGATATCCAGTCACAGCAGAGCATTGCTTTTTGATCTGCCAAAGATCTGAGTTTGCAACAGCAGAGAATTACACTCAACTCTCTAAAGTCCCAGTACTTTACTTATTATTTTAAGAAAGTTAATACTCACAGGTATTAAATAACCACAGAGTGCTGCTGCAGCAGAGCTAAAGATTTACTAACAATGTTAAACTAACACATCCGGGTTTTTTTGCAAGGCAGCATTGGCACAGAGCTCTATTGTGAACCATAAATACATTTCAAGCTCTCACAAAAGTAGAGCAAGAGCATTTCTAGTGCCAGACCCAGTGTAGCCTGCCAATGCCAATGGAGACACAATGCTTAACAGACTGAGAATTGGCCTCCTCCTACCTGATGTTTCTAAAATCATTTTTAGAGCTCCCTTGATGCTTCCACTGAATCTCACAGCTCTCAGGTTGATGAGGAAAAAAAGGGGGTTTTGTAACTCCTAAAGGTAAATTCAGTTTGTAAAAAAAAAGTCAAACTGGAGATTGATGTGCTTGGTGCAAATGATGTTGGCGCCTGGAGGAATACAAATTGTCGAGGATTTTCCCTGATGACCAGTGCCAATGACTGTCTGCATTTCTGGCAAGAGGACAGAATTGGTCACCTGTGATTTCTTAAGGAATGTGACTTTTTTTGGTCTTTTTCAGATCTTGCTTTACAAGTGGGTAGTTTTGCATCTGCCCTGCTCTGACCAGCATTGCCAGTCATTCAAGGAGAGGGATAGGGCAGACTGGGTGAGGGATTGTGGTATCTCCAACAGAGAGGGACCAGCACTTGCTGAGACAAGTTAAAGGGAGAACACATATTTTCTTTGCTGCAAAGACTGTAAGAGGAAGAAAGAAGAGAAATTAAATTTATTGGTCTTTCAAGCTAGAGAGCTCCTTTCTGAAAGAGGCTCAGAAGGAACTTCTGAATGATTTATAAAGTACAAGAGACCACAGCAATATTATATTCTTTGCCATGATGTGAGCAAGCACAACGAAGAGGAGCACAATCATCGCAAGGACCAAATGGACTGGACAGAGCCCAAAAGCTGAAGAGCAGAAAATCGGGCAGCTTTCTTGGAACACAGAGAACTCCTCTCCCAGAAATCTCTCCTTTCTTCCAGAAGAGGAGAGGGCTGTTTATAAACCTTTGATGAGTCTCTTCTGCCACTATGTCTTCTGAGACTTACCATGTTGAGTAGTCCCTGGATGAGGAAAACAGATAGAAAAAGGAGTTTCACTCATCTTAGGGAATCTAGAACAATTCTCAGTGATGCTGGGGTTGATCCAAGTAATACTGAGCCATGCAGCATAAAGCAATGCATAAGAAAGGCAATGCAGCATTGAGCTAAAAAATAATTAGAGAATGCAAATAAGATTAATGCCAGCCACTAAAGTTTTATAGAAAATAAGGTCTTGTCATAGAAAGGCTATTTTTTCCTCATATGAGCTTCTGAGTAAAGCAGAATGAAGGAACAAAAATTCCACTGTAAGCTGATGAACTGGCACATCTTAGGAGAATGTGGTGTGGGATGCTTTGTTGTTTCTGGTGAAAGGATGGTAAAGAATAAGAAAAAAGCAGGGAACAGATCTGCAACAATCTGGATGATGTAAAGAAAATATATTTGTAATGCATGGAAACGTTATTTCTTCGGGAGAAAGGATCTTATGTCTTGCTATCAGAAGAGCTTATGTCCTGGAAAACCATGAGTTGTCTGGCAATGTGGTGTCAGAGAGCTCACAGGACAAGCCCAGAATGAGGCTGTGGTCTGTGAATTGTGTATATCTTAAATACATTCACTTTCTGCTTTATTTGATTTACATTGGGCACTTCTGAGTTGTTTTTTTCCTGAAGCAGCTAATGTCAGCCTTCACCAGAGACACTGGTTGAAGCAGCCAGTTGGTGTTTCCAGCACTGCAGTGAAGCCCTCTCCACTGTATTTTCTCCCCTCCATCTACCTGCCTATATTCATGTTATTTGACAGAAATAAGCATTTTTAAGTATCTTTCATATCAAACCACCTTGGAACACAAGACTGGAAAAATGTTAATGAAGGGGAAATTGCATGACAGCAGCCACTGACAGACAAAGTGTTTCCTTGGGAAAACAGGGCAAAAACCTGCATCTGTGTTAGATGTTATGTTCTTGATATACACACTAAAATGAGCAGCTTTTTTGTCTGACTGGTTTTTCAGCCATGTTAATGAGAGCCTACCAGTAGTAAGTAAAGCAATTAAAAATAATTAAGCTAATTATAAACACTGTAATTTGACAAGTAGCTTTCAAAGGCTTGCCTGTTTGTATTAGGATTTTAAAGTGGAGCCAAGTTTTATAGACAGGAAAGTAAGGACATAGCATTATCAACATATCCTGGGAGAGTTTAGGAGGGATCTGATTATGGATACAGGCTTCCACAACAGATGGTAGGTCAGCAGAGCATTTCCCAGAATGCTCCAAGGCTTCCTTCTCTTCAGATACTGACCTTAAAGGTAGATGCAGTTGAACATCTACTCATCTACTTCTACTGCCTCAGGTATGTGCTTCACATCCTGCCAAAAGTCCTTGCTTTCCAGCCATACATCCTGAAGTCTGTCTGAGAACAAGGCATCTATGCATGCCAGGAGCTTTGTGTCAGAGCTCCTCTGACGTAGATGCCTTTGCTGATCCATCTCTCTCATGACAGCTTCCAACTGACTAAATGAAGACTATAAAGGCATTTTGATTCTGACTGCTGCAGCCAAATGTTTCATGGCTTAGAGCTTCCAGTAATTTAGTGCCTGCAACACTGCTGGAGAGGCAGGGAGGTGCTGGTAAAAAAAGAAGAAATTCAATTTTCATCCAAGATGATTTTTCTTAGTGTCTACAGTTGTCCATACACTTTCCAAAGACAGGGTCACACTTTTGTCATTTGCTTTGAGGACTGTTGGAAGTTTCCACATAGTTCACTTGCTACTCTGCTTCCAAAGACATAGAAATACTCCAAAACAAAGATGGACTTTTAAGGACAAACTGTTAAAGAACAAAATCCCTAATTTTCTGCTTGCCCAGCTTTGGTACACTGACAGTGGCATTTAGCCTGATATGCTACTAAACTGACATTTCTCACAGTGCTGTTCTCTCTCAGTCATAGGGCAGAAAGCAAAGCCCAAAGCTGTCTGAGGTTTTCCACAGCCTCAAACTCTATCATTAGTCAAACATTTTTGTACCCAGCAAAGTACCGTGGTAGAAGTTTTGTGTTGTCTTCCCCTTCCTGCCGTCTCCTTGCTCATCCCATGAAATGGTAGGAAGTGCTGAGTACTTCTGCCTGGCTGGCTCCTGGGTCTTTGCCATGGCTTACCCCAGGCATGGTGGCGGATAGTGACAGGTGGGTTTTGCCCTAGCACAGACTCTTTGAGTAGAGCTGCACATGAAATGGTGTCTACCAGAACCTGCCTCTATGCTAAAAGTAGCTGCCTTCTCCTGACAATCTACACTGTGCTTTAGCCTCACCTGCAATCCACCTGCAGACAGTTCCTCTGTGGCATCATCACAAAGCAAAGGGGTGGGAGTCATTACCATTAACATGATTCACCTGACCTAAACTCACCTTCTGGGTCTCTCCACAGTCCAATCAAGAGAAAGGGGTGTCTCCAAAGAGTGAAGTCGGACATAGCTTTTCAACGTTTTTGTTTGTTTGTTTTTGGTGGTGGGGGGGGGGGTTGGGCTTTGTTTGTTTTGTTTTTATGTTTTTCTTTTTTTGTTTTTTGCTTTTTTAAAGGATGTTTTTCAACAAGGCTGTACTAAACCTTACAAATTCTTCCCTGGATGGCACTCACTATGAAGAGTGGGACTGTGAGAGTAATCTCTGCCTCCTAGGAGATGGGCATAACTTGTATTGAATGGGAGATTCTGGTGTGTCTGATGCAAGACAAGATGGATGGCCTGAAACGGGGATTGGAGAATTTCTGAAGTAGACCCTCCTTTACTGCCCAAGTTGTAGATCACCGCCCTTTCTCCACTTCCATCTCAAGGAGAGAAAGCAAAATCTCTCTGGCTACTCTTTCTCTGAGTGTGGAGTTTGAGCTTACTTTCACAGCAGCTGTTTCAGATGCTTGCACTACAGTAGATGTGTCAGTCCTAGAGTAGAAGTGGGCCCTAAATCAGAGAACATGGGCACGTGCCTCCCACAGGATACTTGGCCCAAGAGTCAATGTGCTGGGGATCATTCTTGTTGCTCAAAGTGCATGTGAGGGTGGACACACAGGTGGCAGCCTGGTGTCACTGCCCCGAGGTGTTTGGTGGTGTAAAGGCAGAATGAAACCTCCCAAAAAGGCAGAGGAGGAGAGTCTTGAGTAAAGGAGATAAAGCTACAAGCCCTGGACTGAAATTTGTTTCAGCAGCTGTTTTCCACCAGCAGTTTAGCTGTGAAGGGCATTGCTTGTCAGCTGTCACCACTGTTTCCTTATTCTCTTTGCCTTAAATGAGAGCTGAAACTGGCAGGCAGTTCAGGGAAGGAAGGAAGGAAGATCTGGGGTTTTGTGCTACACTTGCCAATCCCATGGCTGAAGGCCTTCTCTGAGTAACTAGTGATTTCAGGTCACTGCCACCACCACAAGCATCTGCTCTGACTAGTAGTGTAATGACATGGCTCTGGGTTTGCTCGAGCCTGCAGCACTTTTTGTATTCAGTCTGTTACCAGTCAAATCATTTAGAGTATCTGTCCAAGGAAATGATGCTGAGATGTTCCCTTCCCCAGCCTATGTGCTGGAGCATGCTAATCTGTAGAGTCCTTAGGCAACCCTCTAGCAGCCTGGGAACAAGTGTGGACCCAGGACTGGACTGACCAGTACAGCAGGGACACAAAGAGAATTGTGAGTCTTGCTCCTGGCCTATGGCTGCCCTGCTTCCCCTTCCTCACTGTGCTTGTGCATGCCAGCTCAGCTCAGCACAGCATTGCACATCTCCTGGGTCCCATGTGCTGGGCTGGCATTTCACACTCTCAGAGCAGAAGAGATTTTCTTGGTTATGTGACAATATGTCTCAGGAGTTGGGACTTCTGATGAGGTAGAAACTCTCCTCTTTCGGTTATTTCTCTCACCCTAAATTATGATTTTTTTTCCTGAAGTTAAAGGCGTCTGAGCAAAGTAGAAAATGAATAACAATTTTACTAAAAACAGAGAACAAAACAGAGCAGAACAAAACAAAAACAAAAAAAAACCAGCAGAAAAAGTATCACCTAAACCACCCACTCAGTTCTATGCCGCCAAGATGGCAATGCAGTTCTGACGGAGATGAAAATTTCAGCAAACAATATTTTCTGTTTAACCAAAACTATAACAGAGGTCCACCAGCAGTATTCTCTGGATGGAGAGCTGAGTGTGTCTCCAGCTCTGCTATCCCCATGCTACATCATTTACTGTGGTGGTATCAGGAGCAGGCTAGGCATGGCACAGAGTTCACATCCTGCATGATACACTGGTGAGTGTGCAACTCACAAAAACAGTGTTGATTCAGCTCCTTTGAAATGCTTTTTATCTGAGGCACGATCTCCATTCAGTGTGGAGGCTTGTTTGCTGAGAAACCTTTCTGAAACCTTTCCAAGGAGCTGGATTCCTCAGCTAGACTGCTTCGCAAACAGGTCTTTCCCTAGCAGCCCAAGAGGCAAGAAAAATTAGAAACTCTAGAGCATTCACATCTCTGTCTCCCTGTTATGCCTCTGTAAGGACTTAAAAAATACAGTTGCCTGTTGTAAAACATTATCAAAGTCATAGAAGGAACTGGCCATAAGTCACCACAGAAGGAACTTGAGATAAGTACACTTGGCAGAAATTTATAACAAGAAGGTGCCAATTCCAGGCCCAGCAGAAGTGAGGTCTGGTTAGCATATCCTGGTTAATGCATCCAGACAAAAGTTCCTGCTGTGGTAAACTAGGGGAAAGGAAGCAACTGCTCGTACACATGCCACCCCAAGTTATAAGGACATCTGCAACCATCCTGTGGATATACAGAACTTGGACTGTATAAGAGTGGTACCTCCAGAAGAACAACTCCAGGACTCCCACCACTGAGAAGCCCAAGGTGAAGAAGCACCAAGAGGATGGATGCCCAAGTGGTGACTATCTTCTGCTTCATCTCTCTCTCCCCCCCTGCTCTCTTCCCCCTCCCTTCACCCCCTCTTCTATTTCTTTCTGTCTATCTCATGTTTACTTTTAAATAAAATCCATATTATTCACTTTGGCATATGGTCTCATTTGCACCTTAATTTGGGCAGAGACATCAGATCATAACAGCTTCAGACCTGTGGTACTCTGCAGCTGGGCACTGTTGTTCACCCAGTGCAGCATTACTGGAAGAAAGAGGCAACATAAATGATCTCAGATTATAGCCTCTTTCTCAGGTTATTTTTACAGAGTAGCAATCACCAGGCCAGGCCAAGCCCATTTTCATCTAGATTTGGATCTCAAATCAGATTCATGTACAAGAAGACATGAACTTCAAGTGTTTTTTTGCTAAGCCTGGGTTACTGTATAAAGTGTCTCTCCCACTTGCCTTCTTTCCCAAATGGAATTTTTTTAATTTAGTTAGGATTTCAGGGCTGCCACAGCCTCTCTCACTGTCGAGTCATCTCAGGCACTTTGCTCTGTGCAGTTTCCTACTTACACACATCAGGAGCATAATGACCTCAGAAACATCTGCTACTATGTCACTTGGGCTGCAAGCTGGTAGAGACTCAGCTAAATGGTGGTAACACACAAAGCAATTAAATATTCTTATTTTATCAGGAAAGCAGTTTAAAAAAGGGTGTTACGAATTGCCTAGTGTTTTAGACACCCAACTGAGATATCCTGAAGAAACATGATTTATAAGAAAAGCTGAAAATTCACTACCTCAAAATCAGACCCTTTTCAAGCACATCAAAATTCAAACCGCAAAACTGTTATCTGGATCATAAAACATTCTGGAAAGTCTTAGCCAAGAATCTTCTTCGTAGGACCTCCTGTGGTAGCTAGGGCAGCCCTTGGCATTCTGCAAGAGGCTGAGGAGTAGAAGGATAATTTTGAATATAAGAGATCTGCCTGACTGATTTCTTTACTGGCAGCAGTGAGGAATACTTGTTAAATTAATAGTCCAAGTACTTTCTTGTCGTGTAAGTTCAATCTACCTTTATTAATTATGGTTTCATTAATTGGCTGCTTGACTCTTAGTGGTCACTAGATGTCAGTAATAATGAATAAGAGGAAAATTGGCAGAACTTCTTGGGTAGGCAGAATTTTAGGGACAATAGTGCCTGGGAGCGCCTCAGTCCAAACCTGTGTTAGCAAAAGAGCACATGCATAGCTTAAAGCAAAACTTTAATTGAAGTTGAGGTGTGTTGGTGTGTAGTGGGATCAAATGCTCTCCTGTTTCAATAAACTGAGAGTCCTGGCTGGGATGCACTTCTGAAGGAAAGGTGCCATTGCTTATCCACTTCTGTAAGCAAGAATATTTTTGTCAAGAACAAAGAGCACTGAAGGTCATTTTTTGGTCTTTGTTGCCTGCCTTAGATACACTTTACACAAAATAGGTCTGGACCCAAAGGAGTCTGATCATGCTTTCCTGTCTCCCATGCCATCAGATTAGTCCCCTCGAGGATGGTTTGAGCAATTGTCATTGTAGGATTCATAAAGTACCACACATCACTTTTCCTTTTTTTCTAGTGCATGGAAACCTTCCTACCCTATTTCCCACTACTGGAAGAAAAAGAGCAGAGTTGAGTAGGCCAGTATAAAATGCTGCCAGTATAAAATATTCCACAGAGGTCTGTTCAGGAGTCCCTGTAGTATGGGTACAGACAGCACACTGCCTGTGCTCCAAAGGAGACCAGGACAGTCCTATGTGTTATAGGGTCTCCTGAGGAGCAAGTAGTCATCATGTCTGAGACTTTGGTATGGATTTACTCAGGCATTAGTAAACTTTTAATCTGGCTTTTTTATGATATGTTGTTCCAGGGAGGGTTCGGAGGGACACCGAAAAGGAAACTAAAACACCGTTGAAAGCTCAAAACCCCCAATACTTATTACAAAGAAGTGGCCAAAAAAAGAGAAACCAAGAGACAGGAAAGGAGAGGAGGGAAATAAGCCCTCAGTAAAACCCCTACTCATGCAGGTGTGTTCTATGAGGCTGACTTACCAACCCCAGAATGACTAGAATTCCCTACAGCAGAAGTTGCATCCTCAGAGTGTCAGCAGGCTCACAAGTTAGCTGGCATTCTCCCCACAAAAGGGTATGTTGTCCTTCATGTGAAGCTTGAGAGCCCTGAACATGAGCCACTTGTGTTTTTTATCTAGTTTGCCAGTGACATCTTGACAGAGGAAGAGCTGTAACCCTCCTTAGTGCCAGACCCTGAAAGGACCACTCTGCAAGCGAGTCACTGTGTGACAACAAAATGGCCATTTATTGAAAGGGGCACTTGCTTATAAAAGGGAAAGCATGGAACTTGCTGGAACAAGGGTGGAGACTGGGAGGAGTATGCAAAGGAGTGGCCAAATATGGGAATAAAGATGGATTTATCCAAACGTGGAAAGGGGAATGAGGTAATGCAATAAAGAAGGACAAATAGGAAGGGGTTTCACATCGAACCAACAGGGAAGCAGATAACAGGGGTACAAGAGAGGTAATAATACATAACCTTAATAAACTTGTTATATCAATAAAGACTACAACTCTTCAACTGTAGGACATCTTATAGTGAAAATAACATCAAAACTAAACAGTTCTCGTGCTCAGGATGTCTGCATCCTAGGCATTGCAGCATAGGTGCACTCGGTGTCAGCTGCTTCTTCTGCCTTCATCCTCTCTTCAGTGAGCTTCCTCCACCATTCAGAGAAGTCTCTTGGGCCACCTCCAGCAAAGTCTACCTGGGCCCATGTGGCCAGCACCGCCCAGCCAGAGGCCTTTGGTCCCTCCCCTCATTATGTAAGTGATGCCCCTTCTGTGCATGTGTGTGTGCACTGGAATTTCCCCGCGCCTGCATGGTACGCCTTGGAGGGTCTTCCCTAAATGAGTCTGGGGTCTTACTTCATCACTCTCCTCTTTATTTTCTCCTTCAAATGCCTTTGGCGGGCCATCAGCCAATAGTGAGATACCAATTAATTTTAGTTTATGCAAAGTGCTGCCTTCAAGGACAAAGTTCTTGTTTATCGGTGCCTGTTTTCTCACAACTTGGCAGGAAAAGAACAAACTCTGACAGGTGGCTGAGCCAAACACAGACCAACAGTAGCAGTGTCTAATTAAGCATGGATACATACACATATATATATATATATAAAAGTCTTTATGACACTTTATGGTGCATCTTCTGACACATTTCCCATTGCTTTTGGAGGAGCAGCCAGTACACATCACATACTTGAATGACTGAGGAACTCGCTGCTTGTTAACATAACCCCATCTCTCAGTGATGATTTAATCCAATAAGCACAACTACCAGCACACCATTAGTTTGATGAATAGATACAGCCAAAGCCTTAGATGTGCTTAGCTCACGAGTGAATCCATTAGGAAGTGAAGGTCATCCCACTGCCCTTATCCTTGTATTAGCTGCATTCAGCTCTGCTGTTTGAGGCACTTTCAAGTTACATTTCTTTCAGATTGTGTCCTCACTAGGAATATAAGTGAGCTGTGCCAGCTTTATAACAGAGGAATTAACTTTCTCTGGGGTGTAAATAGTCAAGCATATCCTTAGGTCTATCTCCCATTGTTAGATATTTAAACATCTCCACAACCCCCCTCAGGTCTGTTCAGTTTCAGCCTTTTGTCTCAGTCCTATTGTGCCCATTTGATTTGGCTGCTTATGGGGACGTAAAGATGGTCTGGACTAGTCTGTCCTTCACCCCGGCCTGCTCAGCAGTGTGCAAAATGTTGGAGAGACTTCTAGCAAGTGGGAAGGGGAGAATATTCTCCCACTCCCCCTCTCCTGGGGCAGCACAAGGAACTCAAGCAATGATGCTGACAGAGGGAGAGACAAAAATAGTGGCAATAATAGGTTGAGAGACAAAGCTGAGACATTTAATTTGTAGAACTGAGTACACATAATTTTCTGACAGCCTTCCCTGCAGCAGCTCTGCCTCATCTGTAGACCTGCAAGGTAACCTCTGCAGCCTCAGAAAGGATCATCAGCAACCATCCGTCTCCTTGTTCCTTTTAATTTTGTGCCTAGTTTTGTTGGCTTCTTTGTTTCTTGGCAGAAATACCTGCCAGTACCAGCATTTTCAGACAGTGATAAAATCCCAATATTTCAGAAGTAATTTTTGTTTTTACTCAAATTTCAACATAAAATGCACTTCTCTCTCCCTGTTCCAGAAATGTCTAGTGAGAATAAGCAAATTGGATGGTCTTGATGACATCAAATAATTTTGTTTCAACAATACCTAAATGCTCCATTTCCATAAGGTACACACATTTTTATTGTATAACAACAAAGCATTATACCAGCAAATATTAATATTAATAACACAGAATATAATAACAGCAATATAATATTAAATTAATATTTGGTATTATCCTAAAGTTCAAGTGAAATTAATGGAAATGACTGATTTGAAAAAGGAATTTATATACTTTATCTCAGCAGGATGAGATTATTTGGTGTTATCAAGAGAAACTTACTGAAAGTTTTTTCCAGTACTTTCCCTGTTCTAGTTTGTAATTTTATCAAGAATTATGTACTTCTGAGAAAATGAAAGGAAACTGCCTTTTTCTTTCTGGAGGAAAACTTGTGCTGGAAAAGCTCCAAAAAAATATTGCTTCTAAATCATCCTCAAAACCACCTCTTCCCCTGCCCTCAGTCCTCCCCACACTCTGCTATAACTGTTACTTGCATCACATCAAAAGCCCAGTGTCTAATCGAGATTGACTGTCAGAGACTGAAATGGTTAAAAACTTAAACATTGTTAAGATCAACAAAGGATTTTTGTCCACTGTATCAAACTGCAAAGCAACTCAGTTACGGAAGCCCACTCCTCCCTCAATATGCTTACTAATTTGGAGTTTGAAAGGACTTTGAGATAAGGCAAGATCCAACTATCCCAGGTCAAAGGAGAATAATGTAACCACAAATGTAAGAGATTGAACTGCTAACATTACCTGCAGTAACTGCCCAGTCCTGTTAGAGACTGGTGCTAATGGCTTGAACAATTGGATGGCTACTCTGTTAGTGATGCACAGAGCGACCTCCCAGATGCAGAAAGGCATGCATATCTAAAGCTACAAACTGGATTTCCAGATAAAAGAAGAGGCTGATAAGAGGCAAATCCTTTGCCTTGGGATAGTCCTTCTTATCATGCCAGTTTCCTCTCAGAAGTAGCAACTCAGCTGTAAAAACAGCTCTGGGGAGCATGGAAGACATTCACACTAAGCCTGAGCTATGCACTGCCGTTGATGGACCATCATGGGCCATCACTGATTCAACAACCAACACCTTCGAAGGCTTCAAAGACTCATGAAATGTCCTGTGATCCAGTATAACATCATCTAGGGAAGGTACAGGGAGTGTTCCCACGTAGCCTCTGCACAATATAAACCCCATGAAACGGGAGTTTTGTGCACTCTTTCCCCTCACCATTTGACAGATATTGTCTGCAACCACCAAGAAGACCAGAAGAAGATCATAGAATCATAGAATCAGCCAGGTTGGAAAAGATCTCTGAGATCATCAAGTCCAACCCTTCATCCAACACCACCTTGGCTACTAGACCATGGCATTAAGTACCGCATCCAGTCTCATCTTAAAAACCTTCAGGGACAGAGAATCCACCACTTCCCTGGGCAGCCCATTCCAATGCCTGATTACTCTCTCTGTAAAGAATTTCTTCCTAATATCTAACCTACACATTCCCTGGCAGAGCTTAAGACCATGCCCTCTTGTCTTACTGATAGCTGCTTGGGAGAAGAGAACGACCCTCATCTGGCTACAACCTCCTTTCAGGGAGTTGTAGAGAGTGATGAGGTCTCCTCTGAGCCTCCTCTTCTCCAGGCTAAACAACCCCAGCTCCCTCAGCCTCTCCGCACAGGACTTGTGCTCAAGTCCCTTCAGCAGCCTCGTTGCTCTTCTCTGGACCTGCCTCAGCACCTCAATATCCTTCCTGAACTGAGGGGCCCGGAACTGGACACAGCACTCCAGGTGTGGCCTCACCAGTGCTGAGTACAGGGGAAGGATCACTTGCCTGCACCTCTTGGTCGCACTGTTCCTGATGCCATTGACCTTCTTGGCCACCTGGGCACACTGCTGGCTCATGTTCAGCTTCCTGTCAATCCAAACTCCCTTTCCAACTGGCTGCTCTCCATCCACTCTGTGCCCAGCCTGTCGCTCTGCAAGGGGTTGTTATGACCAAAGTGCAGGACCCAGCACATGGCCTGGTTGAACCTCATCCCACTGGAATCAGCCCAACTCTTCAGTCTGTCCAGGTCCCTCTGCAGAGCCCTCTTGCCTTCCAGCTGATCGACACTCCCCCCCAACTTAGTGTCATCTGCAATTGGACCAATGGGATGTCGTCAAAATCTACAGAGTCGTGATATCTTTTTTCTATTTAATTTGTTTCTCTACCTCTCTTTATCTTCCCCCCAACCCCCATCTTTCCCCTGTCTATCTCCTTCCTTGGACCCCTCATTTACTGCTAAAAAAATCCATAGTACTGACTTTGGCATATGGTCTCGTTTACACCTTCATTCCGGCAGAGGCATCTCTCTAATAATTTTAATAACTGGATTCTAACACTGACCAACATGGCTTCTGCCCAAGCTCATTTTCACTTCAGGTACCCTGAAAAGGGGTGCTGGGTTCACCAGATACCCTCTTTGCAGGGCTGCCACTTTCTGTTGGGAGGAAGGCAGAAGTCATGGGGTATGATGTTTTCTACTACTGCAAGCCTTTTGCCCAGCTAAGGCTCTTTCTGACAGATGGTGCTGGAGTGTGATACTGCTTTAGGATGCCTATGTTTGATGGACAGTTGTGGGAAGTGGGGGATCACAGGCAGTTCACAGGGTAGTGACGATCAAGATCCACTGCAGCACCCTCCTTTGCTATACTGAAGAACTGTTCCTTCTGCAGCAGTGTGAGCAGCCTTGTGTGTCCTCTTGTGCTTTATATACCAGAACTTTGCAAGCCAGGATATGTTCACTCTGTTCCTCTATGCGAGAATTCCCATGATCTCCGATGAATAGAATATTGAATTTCAGTAATTAAGAAGTTACTTAAGCTAAGAACCCCATGACTCCAAAACATAGAAATACACTCACTAGGCTTCCCAATGATCTGTGGACCAGTAAGGAGCTGACAAGCAATGCATCACTTTTCCTACCCAGAATGAATTGATTCTGTCAGTAGCAAACTAAATGTGATCAAGCTCTTGACTTGAAGCATAAATCGTACTTTAGTCACAGTTAGCCATAAAGCGAAGTGCCTGGCAAAAGGCTGGTCCAGCAAATAGCCTCCAATAAGGAAGCAGAATGTAAATATTTTATTTCAACATGTGGAATACATTCTAGTTTTTAAAAGTCCATTTAGGAGGAATGCTGAGAGTTGTAGGATGTCAGTATGATATATCCTGTCATCCTGGTCTTTTTGCATATAACCACAGTGACTGACCAAGTAATTATCAGGATGTTTAGGTCCTGAGGGCCTGTTAGGCCTAATATCAAGAGAAACTGTTTGGGAATTTGTGTTTGGGTTTTGTTTATTTTTGGTTTTGTTGGGATTTTGTTTGTTTGGGGTTTTGTTTTGGTTGGGGGTTTTTGTTTTGTTTTTGGTTTTGGTTTTTTGGTTTGTTTGTTTGTTTTGTTGGTGGTGGTGGCGAGTTTTTTTATGTAGATCAATATGCTGGCATGACAGATGTTGAGCCACAAGTCCTTGCAAAAACACCTACACATGGGGAAAATCTACAGAGTGAGGAACTTCTGTACAGGAAGAGACAGAGTGCAGTCATGCAGCAGTTTACCTAATGCAGATCTAACTGACTCTTCTACTGAAAACTGTGTCTGAAAAGATGTGATCAGGGACTTTGTCCTAGAAAGCTGTGCAGAGAACCTTCAGTGTGGTAAAAGATTCCTTTCACACTGGCAGCAGTCAACCAGGAATGTAACTCATCCCCCAGCTAAAAGCTTTTTTGTCTCTATGACATGGTGTTAATGAAGATGGTCTTTGCAACGAGTCAAAAGGATGGGAAACACTGGGTGACAGGACAACAAGTTGGTAGAGGAAGACAGACATGCTCATGTGCACTGGAAAACTGTGTCAAGGCTTCCTCTGCTGGGAACTGGGACAGAAGGGTGGACTTTCCCTGCCTTTGCTATGAATGTGCACACTGAGACTGAATTTGCTCTTTATTGCTTGGCAGAGGCAGTGCCAGTGCAGATCTTGCTTATGACTTGTAGCCTGTGGAGTATGTGTCTACTGTACTACCTCAGCTGTTGGGAGGAGGTTGTCTGACAAGCAATGATGCTTTGGGGAATCTCTGCTAACAGGAGATGCCTTAAGTCAGGGGACTAAACCATACTCCCTTCTGAGCATTCTCAGTCAAGGGGAAATCCATGGAAACCTGTAGAGCAGTCAAGTCCTTTGCTCTCCCTTCCATCAGCTCTCTGGGCTCTTCTTCCAGATGTAGACTGAACTTTATCCAGATGCTCATCCCCTGGCACTAGGATGGTTCATTTCATCTTTGGTATCCTTCATAAGCCTTCTTGAAATTTCAATGACTCAAGCCAGTCCACAAGCTGAGGAAAAGATTAATTGCTTTGTTCATCGCATGACAAACCCCCTTTTGGTGCAGTTCCCCTCTTTCTATCACCTCCAGCCCTTCCTCTGTCTCTCCCTTTGTCTCTTTCTGCATGCAAAAACTATCTGTATTTCACAGCAGGTCATCACCCATACACTCTCCACCAACAGCCCAGTGCTCTGGTGGTGTAAAAACTGCCAGGGACCAGGGACCCCTGGTCTGTGGTCTGTGAGCAAGAAAACCTAACACTTGACTGAAAATCTGAGTAGTCACCCAGAGATCATCAGCCCAGACCTTAGATGGTAAACACCAGCTAGATATGTTTATCAAAAGGCTGCCATTTAACAAGAGATTTTTACATTAAACATCTTAAAACAGCCCTTGGAAGGAGACAGGACAGCTGAGACTTTTTGCAGCTGATCATGCATTCAGATTTTATCACCAGTTATTGAAAAGCTCGATTCTCTTGATTTGTGGCAAGTTCAACCATTTTCTAGTCCAACTGCTCTCAGCAAAGACAATGTTGAAATCACCCGAGTATAGCTCCCCCCAAGATCAGTTAAGGTTCCTGTGTTAAGTATTTTAAGAGCTATTGAGACCAAACTCTTTCACAGACAGTGAATAGCACTTCATCAACAAACCAGATTGCATGACTAGGGGAAATACAAGCAATCTTCCTCACCTAAGCTTTACAAAAACAACAATAACAAAAACAAAACAAAAAACCACAAAAAACCCCAAAACAAAACCACAAAAAAACTCAGAAAGAAAAATATTACATTATTCCTCACATGGTTTAGGGATAGAGCTAATTAAAAAGTGGGTGACAGAACATGTTTCTCCTTGAAAATGCTATTTCATCAAAAATAGACTACTTCTGAATGCAGTAATTTCAAAGGAAATTTGTTTTTGAAACAGGGCTGGAAGAAAAAAAGTTCAAGTGTTCCTTTCTGAACCTGTTATCTCTGAAATCTCCTGGGGTATGGCTACAAGCCCATAGCACTGGAGATGTTGCTTGTTTGGAGAGGAAGGATGTAGAGACACATCAGCATTACAGTGCCCAAAATGACAGTGATATCCACTCATTTCTTACACAAGTCCTTAATGAAGACTAATGGGAGGGTTAAAAGCAGTCAACTTGCATTCATCAGGAACAAGTTATGCCAGAAAAAAGTGATGGCATTTCTTTGGCTGGGTGACCTGCTAGAAAAAGAAGGAGAAAGTGGTGGATATCAAGTAAAGGGAGTGAGGTCTTCTGATGCTGTTTCCAGCAAAGCAAGTTAATACATAGTGTAGGTGAGGTCATCAGGAAGCACAAACAATGGCTGATTCTAATGAATAAATCTATTAAATACAGAAAGGTTTAACTGACGTGTCCCAGACAAAGTTTGAGAGATGAAGGGTGGACTCGGAGAGACAGGATTTGGTCAGTCTTGCCTGCGTGCGTCTGTAGCCCCTCAGGTGGCATTCGCTAAAGACACACTGGGTATGACACACAGGGCAGAAGAATTCAGCAGCCTAAAAATACGGCCATGGATTAAGACACTGAGAAGCAGGAAGATGGGATTGAAAAGGACAGGCTGTTGGGTATGCAGGATGCTCTAGCAAAAAGGCAGAGCTGAATTGGAGAAGTGTAAATAGGCATGCAACCTGAAAAAGAATGATTTTGCTCTGGTCATCTTGGGTATAGTAGGGTCTTGACTCAAGTCTTGTGGCTAATTGTGAAGCTGTGAGGCAGGAACTATGCAGGGCCACTGCAAAAATGCCAGTGCAGAGAAAAGATCAAGAGCAAGACAGAGGGGTCATCTGTAACACACAGTATGTAAGGAAAGAACTTGTTATCCCAGAAAAGAAAAGACTGAACAGAGAATTTCAAATATTTTTTGGTAGGTAAAAGGTGGTAATAAAGAGAAAAGAGGCTAATTACTCTCTTTGTTGGGGCTAGAAGAAGATAAATCAGCAAAAACTTCTACTTTTCACAAGAACTTCCTGGACTTTCTCACATCCTAACCAGTTGACCTCAAAGAGAGTTGTTGATTGATTCTACCTTTAATCTGCAGCAATTTCTGGTTTTGTTCCATTTCACATTTCTGTTGGGATGGTGTTGGAACTGTGTTTCAGAGTGCCAGATTTCCTTGCCACCTGGAGATGATGAGTTTGGCTTGGTCTGCCAGGAGGCACTGGTGTTCTGTAAAGATGTGCATCACCCCTCTCATGAATTAGAGAGGTGCTGTGATGTATGAGGGTGGTAAGAACATTTCAGAATTTTTGTGAAACTCTGGGTTTCTTAATGCAAGAAGTGGTAGAGCACTCTGGAAGAGAAAGCTGCATATAGAGCTTCCACAGTGGGCAGTCTTTTCCCAGTGTCTGCGTAATATGTTGAGAAACTTATTTTGAGAAAGGAAACTATCTGAACTGACACCATCTTGTTTTGCATTTCTTAGTATAATACCAATTAATTTTCAGTTAGAAGATTTATTCCAAATTTCATGGCATGCTTTGGTGGAAATTGGTTGTTATTTCCTAATACGTCCATGCCAACTCATTTACATGAGCCTCAGATTCACCATGACCCAGACCAGCTGGCAATTTCCCACAGTCAAAGACAAATTTTCCAAAATGCATAACTGTGAAAGATATTCTTTCTACAGTAACAAAATATCAAATCCAGGTATTCAGAAGCATACCAGATTCTCATGTCTAACACACTTTCCTTTGAGATGTGCTTTTAATGAATTGTCCACAGCTTCCATCTCTCCTCAAATTACCTTCTCTTTTGGAGAGGCATAATGAATACAATTACCCTAACATTTCAGCTCTGACACCTCTAACAAGTCACTTTATTAACACGTGATACCTGATGACAGTCCAGGTAGAGCCTACAAGTCCTCCAGCAAGAGGAAATAAAGACATAAGAAAATGAGAAAAAAATCAGAAGTGGGAAGAAGACAATTCACAGGTGTTGGAAGCTTATTTTGAATTGCAGCAATACCACTGGTGCACAAGACAGCAGGAACAAAGGAGAATTGCTGGCTTTTAGTAGGAATTCAGCAAATGACAGTGCTTGCCCCTTCAAAAGATACTTTTTGGATGGGGGGACAAAAAGGAAGTGACATGAAAAAATCCTGATTCTACTGTCTTCTCACACAGCACATGGTTGCACCACGGAGCTCTGTGCCACTCTCAACTGTGACACCTGAAATCAGAGTATTATGGAAAGAAAGGTGAGGTCAGAACTCCTGGAGCTGTCTGTTGTGATGGTCTGGGAACAACTGCTGATGCTGATCCTGGACACCTTGCTGCTGGAGGATTGCTGAAGCAGAAGAGAGCTGCAGCAGAACCAATCACCCTATGCACAGCCTCTTCCTTGCAGTCCTCCCAGAGCACCTGTGTTCAGTCACCACCTCACAGCACATTAGCTTGAAAAGATCAAGATATTTAGTGATCCAAAATGTTACAAGAAGGGGGCTTGGCCATCTCTGGGTTCAATGGTGAGCTCTTTAGTAAATTTTAATCAGTTCAGCACCATCCCATTCATTACACCAAAGGCAATGGAATCCAGACTGTCGGGTTTCTCTCTGAAATGTTGTTATTTTATAATGTGAAAACATGCTCCTCCTCAGAAATTCTAGACATTTAGTTGTTAACAATTAGAATATTTACCTTAAGATTCTAAACCAGTTTGCTGAAGAAAGGTTGGTGTGGGCATATTAGACACCTTTTCTTTCCAGCTAAAATTATAATTCCCTACCAGTTAAAACACTTTATTTTTTGCCAGACATTATGTGTGACATACAGCCCTGTGAATTAATAAAGAACTACCTCCCTCCAGCTTGGCTTTTCCTGCTGAGTCTGATAATGAAATTTATTCTTCTTTTATATACTCAATTAAAGTAAGTTAAGAACTGAGAGTGTAGTTTCAATTATACTTTGGACTGCATGTATTGCCTTTGTGCCACATCAGTGGTGAAGTGCATGACCCTGTTTCACCTTGATCTTTAGAACTTCTCTGATTTGCTGAGAATAGAGAAGAAAAATGAATCATCGTGGGCCAATTCTTGGTAGAACCACCAAGAATCTTCCAGTGGGTGTCAGTATGCTTTCATTCCACTCTTTTCATAGCAGATTATCGGAAAGAGCTGAGTTTCCCTGAAGGGGCCAGATTTGCAAAAGAGCTGAACAGGTGGGACCCTGCCTGAGAAAATCTGTTGGTTAACGTGGAGCAGGGAGTAGAGGTCTCTGGAGAAGTTGAGAGGAGATTTCCTGAGATATGATTTCAGAGGATGGTTTCCACCTGTTTTCCTGCTGCCAAGCTGTAATGGCCCCTGAGAGATGCTCTGCAGACTTGTTTTGGAAAAGGAGTCCAGCAGAGATTTGTCTACCCTCAGCTCTGCTGAAACTCTGCAGTTGCAACCTCACTTTATTGATTAACTCACCTCTAAGCCACACCAGGTCTGGATTTACCTTCGGGCTTTACTTATTGCTCACGCATAGTCTAGAGCAAAAGTCCAAAAGTAAGGAAAAAAAAAGAAAAAAAAAAAAAGAGAGAGACAAAAAAATTGCAAAACCCAGCAGCCAGCCCTGGTGTCCACAGGACTCCTCATGTGCTTCCTAGACTCTGCTTTTCTATTCTTCACCAGTGCAGTGATGATGTGGTGCTGACCTTCTCCAGGGTGACAAGTGGAGTGCAGGAGTCAGATTGTTGCAATGCTAGAAGAGTAAACTCAGCGTACACGTGTGCACCAAGCCTAAAAATCCCTGCCACATTATTTATTCTTAAAGCCGCAGTGGACTGTTTTCTCCCATGCTGGCTTTCACAGGATTTTAGGAGTTTTCTTCAAAGAACAAGCCTATCAACAGTAGGTACAAGGCTCTGAGACCCAGGAATTATGATCCACCTTCCTCCAGAAGAGGGTCAGTTCATCACCTGCACATCCCAGGCCGATTACAACACCTTGCTTTCACTCCTCACCATGGCTGCACTGAGCAAGGCTGAAAGACTTATCACCTGGAAGAATTGTTGCTAATTGCAGACCTTACCTTGCTCACTTGAAAAACATATTTTATCATTTGTCCAGGCTCACCTCCACACTTTTTCTCTGCCATTCTCTTCTTCTTGAGTATCCTTTACTCCCCTTTGTTTGCACACCTCTCTCTTCTCTCTGGCTGCCTTTTTTGTCCATTTTTCAGCCACCTCTAAGGGCAGTGACATCTGCCATACATCTGTAGCAAGAGGATGCGACCTGCCTCACGCAGGTTACTGGTAAGCACTGCTCTCCCAGGAGAAGAAAAAGTACATTTATCCAGCACTGCCCTACTCTCAGACACCAAGTTTAAACCCAGATTTCCCCAGTCTGGGTGCAGCAGCACGACCACTTTGTGCAGAACTGCACATCACCACCGTGGAAGGTGCTGCATTCCCTGACTTGTGGCTGTAGGACTGCTGCTCATGTCTGTGAGGGAGTCCAGCCAAATGTTGCAATTATCAAAGTTATTAATAATTAGAGAATTTAGTGGGAGGCACAGGATGGGAAACCACAGATACCACTGTCAGAAAAATCACCTCCTATGATAAAAGCTGGAATGTTTTGCTAAAGAAGCCATTATCTGTTTTAAATCAGGAATTTCTTGGTCTGCAGCAGCATCTTGGATCTCTGTTGGCCTGTGAAAACTCTAAACCCAGAAAATTTAAGGAAAAAAACCCCAAACCGGCAAACAAACAAGGCTCATAGTCAAATAAGAATTAGCAATAATACCAGTGTCGCTGCCAGAGACAGCAAAGTAGTGGAGGCTCAGCAGCTCAGGGCTTGCTCTAGTGCCCTTCACTGGTCTTTTCTGGTGGCTTGATAAGTTGAACCCTCACAAAAAAAGTAAAAAATGATTTCCCTTGAAAAAACTCATTTAGCAAAATTATCCAGCCATGAAGAAACATCAAGACAAAGCTTTTCACCTTGCCCAGCTCGTTCTGATAATGTCAAGCCAGTGTGTTTCAGTCCTCCTGATGATTTGCTCCAGTGACAGAAAATGCTGCCTCACAACTTTCTCTGTTGTGAAGACACATGCTAATGATCTGGCATTCAGAAGTCTTCAATCAATTAGCATATTGATATTTATCTAGCAAACATTTCTGGTGTGCCCCTATTCTGCTGTTCAAACCTTTTTCCTCCTTCAACCTTATCACCTGCTTAGCTGACTGCTTGTCCCTGCTGGGTAAATTGTTTACTGCTATCAGAGCACAGGGTCAGCACTACTGTCATGATGAGAAAGACGAGAATTAGAAGTTACTTTGAGAGTGCTTTTAGGGCTAGGTAGGGCCCAACATGCACAGGAGATACTTATGTTGGGACTCTCCAGATTAAGGGACCATGCAGGTGATCTCCCAGGTGAGTACTAGTCCCAGAGGCATACTTCATTCCTCAGCTGCTTCAGTCTGGTTTGGTCACCTCCCTTCCTCCCAGCTCCCTGGATCTTACCCCTCTCTCTGTGTCTCTCTGTCTTCTGCCCAGCTGGAAAGTGGCACATGGGAGATGAAGGCCTCATCTTACTATATACGTCCTGAGTGGTAGGCAGTAGCAGGTAGGGGAGGGCATTTTTCCTTTCTTCCTTTTCTTCTAGTTATCTTTCCTGTGCCCTCATGAAATCCCTGCTCCCAGATGGGGAGGGGGGCAAAAGTCTGACTGTGTATGCCTACCAAAAGCAACACTGGAGAGACATTTCCCTGAAAAAGAGGTCTACAGAGGCATAGCCCTTCACACCAGCAAGAGGTCCTTTTCTTAAAACCGATGCTCTTGGGAAGCAGAGGAAGTTAGTAACTATAATTCAGACAGGCTGAGACATTCACTTCTGGTAAATACATGTGGGAAATATTAGATATCAATGCAAATTGTCTCTAGCAAGCAGCAATGTGGTCTTAATTAGCAAGATTTAACTCTGTAAAAATGAAGAAATTTATCTTCCCTGCGCAGTGCTTACTTCACTGTTCACTATGATAAGTTGCCTGCATTTTAAAGACTAGCAAATTAACTTCTTTATGCAAACCCCTCTTGTAAAACACCTGTGCTGATCACAGCAAGACTTATTTCTCATGAAAGCACCTGCTCCACTCCTGCTAATGGAAAGGTACAGAGATCCAAACAATTAAGTTATTTTTGCACTTTCTGTGTACAAAAAAAATGCAGCTCTGAACTTGAAGGGGTTCCTAGAAGGCAAAACTGTCTTTTGCCAAACCAAAAGCCAGAGGCACAAGCTGAGAATGTAACCTTGAGCTGTCTTGACCAGCTGGGGAGTAACAGATACAGCTGGAATAGTACCATACTATGGGAGTCTCCCAGGTGCAAGGTGTGGGGTGAGGAGGGGAGCCATGCGAATCACATCCTTCCAGGAGGTGCAGATTTGCTCCTGGCCCCTTAAAATAAGAGGGAAGTAGGGAAATAATTTATATTTAAACTTATCTCTGGGAATTCCAGCTTGGTGGGGACAGCTTTGGAGGTGAATCAATTCCTGATTTGCTCTAGGCTATGATGAAAATTGCCATGCAAGCTCCAGAGCTTTAAGCTATTTTGTGTTCCTTCCTGGTGAGTGCTGCTGGGTTTCTCTCTGGAACACATCAATGTTTGTATTACACAAACCTTTTCTACAGAGATTAATGCAGAGTGTGGCTACTTGGTAATTGCTCTGATGATTTGGTAAGGCTTTTCTGAAGGTAAAATATTAAATCAGTGAATGTTCAAATGTGTAAATTGGAAGATTTTAATTGAGAAACAATTTTCTCTTGCATTTACATATGTTTTCTCACATGGGTTCCTCTTCACCTACCAGAAGCCCTGCCAGGGGAGGGTGGCCATAAAGACCAGAGCAGATAAAACCAAAGGCGTGTGCTCACCACATGATCTCAGCCCTGCCATCTAGATGCCTGAGAGTTGGTCTTCCACGAGGTTCCAATGGCATCTATGTGATCTGCCTCTTCCTCTTTCTCCTTCTTTCTTATTGCTCCCTCTTCTCTTTCTTTGCTCCTTTTTGATGCTTTGGGTAGCTTAAAGCTGGAGGGATTGGATTTTGACTACGTGTTGTGGATTAGTATGTGCTGGGTTGTACTGCGGTGGAATGGTTTGTCTAGATTGTGTGGTACTCTTTTGAACTTTTGCCAAATTCTCTTATTTTCTCCCCTAAATTATCAATAAGAGTGCCGCTTGGGAACAAGTGCGTGGTTTATTCTCTTGCTGCTATCTTGGGGTATTAAAGAACCCTATATAAATATATATATATATATAAATATATATAAAATATATATATATATATAAGGTGGAGTTTCAAGACGGTTGGTGGGCAGGTAGCCACGGGGGGGCAAAGTAGGGAGAGAAAGGCTTGTCCAAATCATTTCAGTGGGGGAGAAGCCTGCATGCCTTTATGAGGTTGCGAGCTGTGCTGGTGGTGGTATATGCCTCCAGTAGGGTCTCCCATGCCAGACAGGTCAAAACTGAAGGGTCAGATATTTGATCCCAAAATATGGCATCAGTAGAAAAGGATTTGAGTGGACTTTGCAGAAAGCCTTGGGCTACAAGAGTTAGGGAAAAAACCTCAGTTTGAGAAGCAAACCAGATATCATCACATGTTGACCTCCCTGCCTCAGCCCAGAGAGTCCACACCTTGACTTCATCAAATCTCTGCAGAAATCCTATTATACCTTATCTCTCCCTTTGTGTTCCCTGAATCCCTGCATCCTGTAAAACCAAGTACCTGTTCCCCTCTGTAAAACCCTTTAAGATAAAGTGAGTTTTTCCCCATGAGGTAATTGCTAAGACCTCAAATTTGTTAACCTGGGGTTTCCCCTTATGTCATCCCCAAAAACCCCCTATTTGTAATAAATTGTAATAGTTCCAACCCCCTGTTGAATATGTAAACTCTAAACCCTTTAAAAATGAACCTGTAAGTCCAATAAATGGTTCGAGTTTCTTGCCTCCCCTGGGATTGATTGTCTTAGTTTCATTGACCCCTGCAATCAGATAAAATGTGTCCATGGGCAGTATGGACTCGCTAGCCTTCCAGCAGTCATCCCAGGAGGACAACTCCAATTTCAAACCCGGGTAGATGGAGCTCGCTTAGCCCTGTAAGGCCATCCATCCAAGAGAAGGATACTCAAATTAAACCTACATCCTGAGGACTTTGCTGTCACCGTCCAAGCTTGCTAGGCCCTGGCAGATGAACCTCAGGAGTAAAGGGTGGGACCAGTTCTGTGCTTGCTGAGCCTCACCTAAAAAATCCACTGCGCAGGCTCTAAAGTTATACCCACACTTGTAAAACCCTGCAGAGACAGGTGAGGGACGAAACGGCAGGTGATAAGATGCACTGGAAGCCGCAATCCTAACCCTGCATGCAGGTGGTTCAGGATATTGGTCGCCTGAGTCTGACCCTGGAGATGACAGACTCACTCGGCAGCATCCTGAACAACCGAGCAGCCTTTTTCAAGGAGAGCACTGCTTGCTCCACACGGAGAGGGGCCTAGAAAAGGTGGCCTAACCAAAGCTATCTCCACCTTTCACCCAGTTGGTTAACCGCGGCCAATGGGCATCTTCTGTTGTGGTCAAAAAAAGTTATAGACAAAGGCACACACCTGCCTTCAGATGTGTGTCCAAATTGACACTCGCATGCTGGAACATCAGAACCACGCTTGATACTGCGGAGAGTGGATGTCCTGAGCATCATTCTGCTCTAATTGCTCACAAACTGTCATGATTTAACATCAACATCGCTGCTCTCAGCGAAGTTCATCTCCATGAGGAGGGCAGCCTGAGAGAACATGGTGACGGTTACACACTTTACTGGTGTAAACCCAGAACTGAAAGGCATCTCTCAGGAGTTGGCTTCATGATAAAAAACTCTAAACTTGAAAAGTTGCCAACAGGTCATTCAGATCATATTATAGCCTCCCACTACACAACAAGCAACATGTTGTTCTCTTTAGTATATATGCCTTAACCCTCCAAGCTGACCCTGCCGAAAAAGGTAAATTCTACACCAACCTGCGCTGCCTTACCCAAAAGGTTCCTGTAGATCATAATTCTTGGTGATTTAGATGACAGAGTAGGAAAGAACTCTGAAGCCTTGAAAGGAGTATTAGGCAAGCATGGGGTTGGAAACTGCAATGATAATGGATGCCTTCTGCTAGAGTTTTGTGTGGAGCAGCAGCTCACCATCATCAACACCATCTTTCAGCAGAAATAGTTTGAAGACAACCTGGATGCATCCTCAATCCAAGCACTGGCACCTCACTGACTATGTTCTGGTGTGACAGAGAAATGTTTGCGATGTTCATCATACCCGAGTGATGCCTAGTGCAGAATGTCAAACAGATCATTGCCTTGTGCATTGTAAACTTAACTTCCACTTTAAGTTCAAAGCTAAAAGGGGCAGTATTCCAAGGAGGAGACTTCAAGTTAACAACCTTCAAACAGCTACAGCGAGAGACAGCTTCCAGCTAAATCTTCAAACTAGACATGAAGATCATTCCATAGATCCCTCTCCTGAAGTGTTTTGGCAACATATTAGAAATAGCATCCTGCAGTCCTCTGAAGAATCCTTAGGGTTCTCTTTCAAGAAAAACAAGGACTGGTTTGATGAAAACAATCAAGAGATCCGAGATCCAGGAATTGTTGATAAAGAAGAGAACTGTTCACCAAGCCCACCTTGCTCAGCCATCTTGTCATGTAAGAAAAGCAGCCTTTTGTCTTGCATGCAGTAAGCTCCAAAAGAAACTTCGAGACATCCAGAACAAGTGGTGGATCAATCTAGCAAAAAAGATTCAATTATGCACAGACTTATAGTGATTACAGAGGATTTTATGAGGCCTTGGAAGCAGTGTATGGACCTACACACCAGGTTCAAAGCTCTTTACTCAGCGCAGATGGTCAAACACTTCTCACAGCTAAAACTTCCATTCTGAATCGATGGTCTGAACATTTTCAGACTCTTTTTAGTACCAACCGTGTAGTTCAAGGCTCAGCAATCCACTACATTACACAACAACTGGTAAAAAATGAATTTGGATTTTGCTCCTACTATGGGAGAAACTCTAAAGGCCATACAGCAGGTGAAAACTGGCAAGGCAGCTGGGGTTGATGGAATTCCGCCTGAAGTCTGGAAGCATGGAAGCCAAGCACTCCATGCTAAATTTCACGAGCTCGTGGTGCGTTGTTGGGAACGAGGCGAATTACCATCAGATCGTTGTGATGCAGTCATCATCCCTCTGTATAAGAAGAAAGGAGATAAATCAGACTGTTCAAATTACCGAGGTATTACTTTGCTCTCCATTGCTGGTAAAATCCTTGCAAGAATACTTTTGAACAGAATTTGAACAGATTAATACCCGCTATCACAGAAGACCTTCTACCTGAAAGCCAGTGTGGTTTCAGAGCCCATAGGAGCACCGCAGACGTGGTATTTGTTCTCAGACAACTGCAAGAGAGGTGTAGGGAACAGAATAAAGGACTTTATGTAACTTTTGTTGACTTCACCAAAGCTTTTGATACTGTGAGCAGAAAAGGTTTGTGGCAGATTTTGGAACAATTAGGATGACCCCCCAAGTTCCTCAAAATTATCATTTTGCTTCATGAGGATCAGCGTGGCCAAGTCAGATATGGCAATGCACTTTCTAAGCCCTTTCTAATAACCAGTGGTGTAAAACAAGGTTGCATTGTTGCACCAACTTTATTCACAATCTTCTTCAGCATGATGCTCCAAAGGGCCACAGCAGACCTTGATGAAGAAAACGTTATCTACATCCGATATTGTACCTATGGAAACCTTTTCAACCTAAGGCAACCGAAGGCCCATACTAAGACTTCAAATCATCTTGTCCGTGAGCTGCTTTTTGCTGACGATGCCACCCTTGTCGCCCACACAGAAGCAGCTCTGCAGCATTTAAAATCTGCTTTGCAGAGGCTGCTGAGATTTTTGGGATGGAAATTAGCTTGAAGAAGACAGAAGTTCTCTACCAGCCTGCACCTCAGGAACTCTTTCATCATCCCCATATCATCATTGGCAAATCAGAGCTCAGGTCAGTCCAACAGTTTAATTATTTGGGAAGCATCATCTCCTCGGATGGTAAAATTGACAAAGAGATAAACAACATGTTAGCAAAGGCATATAGAGCTTTTGGAAAACTCCATAAAAGAGTTTGCTGTAATAAACACCTGAAGAAAAGTACAAAGATTAGTGTTTACAGAGCCATTGTTTTGTCTACTCTTTTATATGGGTCTGAATCATGGGTCATTTACCGCCACCACTTGCATCTCTTAGAACGCTTCCATCAGCGCTGCCTCCATACAATCCTTAACATCCACTGGACAGACTATGTGACTAATATGTCTGTTCTTGAACAGGCAGCAGTTACGAGTGTGGCCAGCAGGGTGACTAGTGTCTCCTGTCATCCTCAAGCAGCTCTGCCTCATGTCCAGCTGAGTAAACAGGAACTTCAGGCTCTCTGATGTTGCCCTGACCTATCTTTGTAGGGCTTGTGAAGCTGCTTGTGGAGCACTCAGCCTTACATCCCAGATCCTTCAGAGACATATGTGTGTGTGTAATCCCACATGGTGCCAGTAATGCCAGAAGGGGGAGGAGTGTAATGTAAGGATGCGTTGGATGCACAGTTAGAGATGTAACATGGCAGCCTTTGACTTCACCATACCATCTTTGGAGCCATATCCTAGCAATACCTAAGAGACTCAGGCAGGGGAAAAAAAGGCAGCAGGAAGAAGGCATACAGTGTGCTGAGCTTGCCCTATTGACTATGATTTTGGTTGCTTCTCTTTCCTGCTATCCCAGCTGTGGTAGCTCTTGGTGAACCCAACAAGAATGGGAAAACTGGTGAGGCACAGGGTATATCCATGGGTTGTAGCATGGCACCCTACCAGAAGGTTCTGGTGTTGGTCCCAGGAGGTGAAGGAAGGGGTGCCATAGTGTCAGGGCCATCTTATTGCATAAGCATCAAGGTGATTGAAGATTCACAGTTAAAATTATGGAGAGGGATTCAGGGTACAGAGCTCTGTCAAGAGCTGTCCATCTTACTGTCTGCATATTCACATCTTCCAAAAGAAGCTTTCCCTGATGGGTACAACCATATTTGGGAAGAAACTGTTCAATCTTCCAGTAATATTACTTCAAGTGAAGCCCCCATCTCAGCAGGGATTTCCCTGTGCAAGTGTATCCCTCAGATATAACACCTTTGATTTTACACTTTCTGGCCTCTGTTTTGTCTCTTTCTGATCCTTGCTTCACTTGCATACATACCCCATGTAAGACACACAGAGGGGACAGTGCTAGCAGGATATGCAGGGATTGAAAGAATCCCATTAACACTAATAATATTAATTACACTGAAGAATGAAAATATATCCCATGGGATCTAAAGGAAAGATTCATTTATATATACTGCTCTCAAAGCTGCCTGCCCTGGAGAGCATTGTGTGAATGGCAGCTGAAGAAAAATGTATTTATCCTGGCCATGAGGACCCATTACTCCTCTCAGAGTTAGTCACTGAGGAGGGGCAGAGAGACTGGAACTGCTCAAGGCATTAGCACTAATGAAAGTATTAGGAAATGTACTGAAAACATAAATGATCTTTGGTTTTGTGTAACGTATCTATTTGACCAAATAATAAGTTTAGCATAATGGCAGTCGACTAAGCAGCATGAATCCCCAGGACATAGGTGACTGCAGTTGGAAATCAGTGCAGAGTATGAAATGCTAATGAAAGCAGAATTGCTAGAAAGGATTGAACAACTGCTGATAACCTTTTTGCTACTTGGAAGGCATAAGAGCCCCTAGGAAATAGCAATTCGTCCAAAACAAAATTATTTCCTGACTTTCACAAACTAGCAGATGCTGTAAGACTGGGAGATGTCGATTCCTAGCTTTTTCCAAAAGGTTGCTATCTAAATTTTCATTGCTGCAACTCAGCACTTTCTCCTTAATGATAAAAGCAGCTTAATGATAAAAGCAGGCTTCTCTCCAATTACCATCCCCTGATGGCTAGTCTCACAGGCTTTTTGGATGGGGGAGGGGAAAGGGGAAAGAATTCCATTTCTAGGTCTTGTAAATTTGGGGCTGTTCTGCTTTATCTCTGATTGTCCAGTGACCAAATAGCTGAAAGTCTGGGCTGGTCTTCTACAAAAATGTCTCCTAGAGCTCCAAAAGACAACGAGCTCTGAACTCTCATGGCATTGAGGAGATATCTGCAGAAATCATCAGTCCTACAGGCAGGAGAAGCACCTCTGTGCCTTACAGCTGAAACGCCTGGGTCACATGGGGCTCAGGGAGTGGTTTGTCTGTGTCTTCATAGTGCACTCTGGCATCAGTGCTAACACTAAGTGAGCTCTCCCTCTTGGCAATGTCCCTCATGGGATCCTGAAAGTACCAGCAAACTTAGTAACTTCCAGTCTAACTGTAAATATGCCCTCATTGCATGCAAGTGCCTGGCTTAGCATGCAGGGAAGAAGAAAACCAGGCTGCAGTTGTTGTCTCTGAGAGAAAAGCAAAAATCTCTGTTGCAAAGTCAGTGACAACAGAGACAGAGATTAGCCTGAGGCTTTAGTAGACAATCCTAGACATTTTTTTACAGTGCTCAGGATTAGGTAGTTGGTTTGAGAAGTTAATTCTTTCCATGACTCTGTGGACAACAGAATCCACCTGGGAACTTTATTTTTGAAAAAAAAAGATAGAACTTCTCACAAAGTAAGCTTGGCATTAGATAAAGTATGTTTTCCTTGCCGCATGCATAGAAGGCAGCAAAGCTGAAGGTGAAAAATTAACTAAAATTTTAGTGTAGTGGGCAGGAAGAGCTCTTCTAAGGCTGTTTTTACCACTTTGGCATCCACCTTTCCTTGCTGTGAGTGTGGTTCTCTATTCATCTTCCTTAGTGAAGGAAGCAGCACAAGGATGCTGGATATTCACAATGGGCTTGGAACAGCATCTCACTCCAAAAATACCCAAGCAGGATCCAGGTGAATAAGAGCCAGAGTAACAAATCCTTTGGCAAGTGAGGCAATGGGGAGGGAAGTGTTGCTTGGTAATGCCATTGCTTTTAAAATGATTCTGTCTGTTTTCCAGTCACCTGTTGGGACGGCTGTGGCCCTTAGGTATGTGACAAATATGTTATAACAAAAAAAGCTCAACAGCATAAGGGGGTAAAGTGAGCAGATGGATGGATAAGTGGATGGGCAATGACATGGTAATCTCAAAGCTAGTGCACGTGTTTTATCAATGAAAGATGTCCTCAGAGTACCACAAAAGCAGTAAGTGGGAGTGTTGATGGAAAGTGCATAGATATGAATAATGGGACAGGGCATGGACAGATTGAAGATATTCCTTTATCACAACTGAGTAGGTTTAGTGCCCAAGAAGTAACTTAAATCTACAACCCTAAACAGCAGCAAAACCAGGGTATGCTATACCTCTGACTGGGCAGAGCTGGAGGTCAGCATTTCCTGCACTAGCAGGGAGGGTAATGCCAGGCTGGTCTGTCAGTTCATGGGTTTCATTTTGCTGTTGAAATGAATAGCAGCTGGCCATCTTCTGTCCATGACAGGATTTTCAGTCTAATTCCTTGGTCTGCCACAAACCCCTTGTGCAAAACATGCTGAAAGCTCACCTGGACTGCAGTTGAGATGGGCCATGATTCAGGGCTGAAGGGACCACAAGACCTAAAATCTACCCAAGCCTCTATGCTTCTCATTACCTTGTCATGGCCTGGAAACAGCCAGGAGGAAATACCTGTCACACTGATGGAAATTTGATGACCTGAATCTGAGCTATCCATAAGTCAAGGCTGCTTCCGCTACCACTCCTTGAAAGGATGTCTGAGAGGAGATTTGAAGGAGGTTAGGAGCTTCTCAGGCACTTGGGGAAGATATATAAATGCATGAGATTGCTGGCTGAAGTCAAGTGAAAAACAGAAATAGACCCACAGTCTTTCCAAAACAAACAGATTTCACTTAAGTGCACCGCGTTACCAGGAAAGCAGAAAGCATTTTTCTGCAGATGGGTGTACAGTTTATGAACTCATTCAAAGGGCAATGACTATTGGCCCATACATCCAGGTCAGAGCCTGCAATTCAGCTAATGCACAATGATTTATTTCCAATGGCATTCACAGTGAAGAGAAGGCCTGCCTTCTCTCAGCTAAGAGCCAATTGCCTGCATTTTTGGTCTTAAGGCTAGGGTAAATTTGCGAAGACACTGGAAATGATCCCGTAGGATAAACTGCTGACAGGATCATTAGATGATCTGGGGGAATGATCTGAGGGAATGCTCAGTAAACTGAGCTTCAATTTCTGTATTCGGAAGAGTTTCCAGCCTCATTGGAGGCACTGTGGGAAGGAAGTTTGCATCTGTCCATTGTGACAACAATTTACCATATCTGAACAAAGATGCAGAGAAACTTCTCTATCCAAAAAACCTGAATTGTTGTGACAACAACTTACACTAATCAGGTTCTCTGACACAATTTTGAACATACACTCAGGGTAAATTATTCCAGCTTCCCTCACTTTGCAACAATGACTAATGCAAGGTTTAGGTGATCTTTAAAACAAGGTTTTCGTGTTGATGTCAGTGGCACTGAAATCACTGAGATTGATTGAGGATGCAGCAAACAGCTTTGGCAGATGAATGTTCCAAGTGTAAACATTTGGAAAGTCAATAAAGGTAATAAATCTCTGCAGCGTATGGAAAAAAACAGCTGAATAAAGGCTTTTGGGGATGTTTGGCCTGGGCACTTCAGAGGACTGTTCTGTAAACAACTATCATTATTATACATTGCATTTGATTGCTTTATTTCATCATATGGACCCATATGCAAAGCATGATGTGCTGCAACCTGCGTTTAACTCGGAGATGGAAAAAATGTGAAGGGGTTTTTGTTCTTCTTCTGCTTGGTTTATCTGGGAAAGACTGCAAGATTTTTGAAATAGGATACTGGATGCCCAGCTCCCATTTTTGGAACTGATCTATGAACAAATCTGAAAATATTTTGTAAATGTCTAAAAGTGCAGGTAAATCTGCATCTTAAGGCATTTGGGGTGCCCAGAAGGACCAGAGGTACCAATTGATATCTAATCTACAGGTGCCTTTCATATATCTCCAGAAGCTTTCTTGCATCTCACAGGATTCTTAATGATCTAAACCCCAGCTGACTAGAACCTTTGCTAATTACTGAAATAGAGGTTTGGTCAATCAGACTCTTAGGACCTGATGACAAAGCTGCTCTGCAAACCAGGATTTCTGCACAAAACCCAGAGGTTCAAAAACACATATGTACAGTGCCAGGTCCTTGCATGTTTTTTCAGGGGCAGAAATGCTCAGCTACACAGATGTTCCCAACAGAGCCAAGGAAAAGTGAAGTTGCACTTGGTAGCAGACTCCATCCCAGAAATTTAATAGTATTTATTCTTATGGGGATGTCAGAAATTATAGGCTCAAATCCAGTGCTCCTAGAATCATTGGGGAGAGGACAATTAGCTCTAAGCAGTGTCTATGAGGTATCCCATTAGTCCAGCATCATATTATTAAAGTCTTCTTTGCCTCAGGATTTAGGGAGACTCCCTTACAGTCATGGGTGAGACAGCTCTCAGTGAGATACAAAACTCTTCAGTGACAAATGTCAACAAATGGTACAGAATTATAGCACTTAGCTAGTTGTTCTAGTTTTTATTTTGCTTCTCCCTGTTTCTCCCTTGTCATCCCCACCCCCACCCTTGCACTAGTTTCCATAGAAACAAGATGTGCAGGATGGGTTCCTCTGCATCCTCTAGTGGGATTCAGCTAGAAGATATTCTCTTTGTAGATCCGTTGTTGTAAACAAAAAAACCACCTTTGACAAAATCAATGTGTTTAACCTGAGAAGAGCACAAGCAAGCTGCCACTGTATTCATGAGTTTGTGTTCTCTACCACAGCTCAAGAGGTGTGGGATTCTCTTGTATTCTCTTGTAAAAATAGAGAATGTGGGTACACACTGTTACTGACCTTCATGTACCTGTCCATGCTGTGTCAGGATGCACAGACCAGTGAGAAACAGCGGTGGTTGCCACAGCCTGAGGCTGAACACAGAGGGTTCCCCACAGCAGCCAGGAACCAGCTCGCACAGCGCAAGTGCTGGCAGGGCAATGCTGTAAAAACTCTTTAGAGCTGGAGATGAAGCAGTCCCATTTTCCTAGAAATCCGCACAGGGACACACCTGGTGCCTGCAAGATTTCACCTCCCATCTCTTCATATAGCTCTTAACTGACATATTTTCAGGTAGTTTGAGACAAAACATTGATTTTTATTTTTATTAAATTACAATAATTGTATTTGAGCAGTCATTTTTACTGAGAAACAAACCCCTATTGTTTTAAGACTTTGTGGAACATTAAAAAAAAAATTAATTTAATAATGGGATCTCTTTTTATACATGGATGACTCTTGTCAAGAAGCAAGCTTTATGTTTAATGTCCACATGTCCAAAGATTTGAGGTCAATAGTTACTTCCATAATTTCTTTGCTGCCTCTTTTCAAAGTCAACAGGGTCCATACAGTGATTTTAAAAGGGGTCTTGATCAAGGTCAGTTAATTCTGTTGTTATATGACAAGTATTATAAGTAACTCACACTTGGATTTCTTCCACCTCCAGCTTCATTTCTTAGACAATTACCTTTCAAAAATATCAGTTAATTGCAGAGCACTGTGACATCAACCTCTGCAGACTTGAAGGCACCAGTTCACACACCATAGTACCTACAAAGCATAAAAGATTCCACCAAAAAAAAATTAATCATGACATTCTGACAGTTATAGTCTGTTCAAAGCTAAAAATTCCTGTTTTCTGGCCAATGCCCGGAATACTTATGGGGATTGGATCTTCACCACTTATTAGCTACTAAAATTTTCATATTTTTTTGCTTGGTGCAGAAGTAAGCCTTGCCTCTTAATAGAAGATTTACATATGTGATAAATGGAAAGGGGAGGCAAAAACTTATTAATTCTGATTTGTGACTATATCTGGAGGTCATGAGCTTGCCAAAAGCCATCTATTAGCATCTAGAAAAAATAACCATCTCTTAAAATGAAGTATCTCCAGAGTCCTGACCCCACTTTTTGATTCTATCTTCTGAAATCCAAGATATCCATTTGCTATTGACAGTTATCCTCTCACAGAATGATCATTTTATTTCAGCGAAGCCCAGACATAAGAAATTCTAGCAGACAGCTAAATTATCCACTAGATCTTAATGGTTTCTTTGCAGAAGGATGAATACTTCTCTTACAGAGACACATTTCCCACTGACCCTCCACTGGTACCTCCAGCTGCCTCCAGCTACCTCTAGGTTTCTCCATGGCACCCTTCCAGACCTAATAAAGTAATCCAGTTGTCAAAAATCTCATGACATACTGAAACATTACTGCAACTGCCTTCAGCCATGGGCTCCATGATGGCAGCACTCCTTCTCCTTTAAGGGGAGAAAGCTAAACCCTCTGTATTACTCAAAACCCAGGAATGGCTACCTCTCAGAAGTAGCTGTGTTTGGATGCAGACTCCTGCTCATTTCTGAAACAATCTGCTATTTGGAGATCTCAATTTTGTAAATCACTTTTGCTGTGTTTATAAACTGCAGGCAATTTCTCTCTTCATGAGGGTAGTGATATTAAGATGCCAAAATTTTGGTCTGAATTGACTACAAAAAAACCCATTTTGGTCTATTTTGCTAAAAAACATCTGCAGATGAGATATCTGTTCTGCATTTCCATCATCTCTGGGCCTTGCTGTGTGCCTGCCAAAGTGGCTTCCTTTGTTTGACAAATGGTTCATCATGGCTCCAGGATATGCAGAACATGCTTTTTGCTCACAGATCCCCCTCCTGTCTGTGGGTTTAGCCTGTGACTCTTCAACCATGGTGCTTTGCTTACCACAATACTTTCACTTGTAAAGGATTTATCTCTTGGTTATCCAATCTAATTTCAAATTTAATCTGCTGCAAATTTTCCAGGGCAGCTCATGTCCTCATAACATAATGATCTGGTAAAGCTGTAACAGGTGTATTTACCCAGAAGAAACATCTGATTCCCAGGAAAAATCAAAGAGCACTTCTACTTTTGACAAAGCAGCATAATAAAAAGTACACATCCCACTGTTAAATGAACTGAAATGTCACCATCCTAATAAGTGAGCACTACAGTGGTGCTCAGCTTTCCTCAGTAATGTCAGAGCTAATGGTCCAGTTCTTTAAGTGGATGGATTGATATGGGAACATCCAAGATATCACCACTTTTATTTACTTGAAACTGGACTCTCCTCCATCCTTTGCCAAGGGATTTGCATTCCAGTGACAGACTTAAGGTCAAGAGCATCTTCTATTTCCTATAACTGCTCCTGTTGTCTAGTGAAAACCAAGATTAAAGACCACGAATACCTTGTTCTGGTGCTTTATGAAAGTCGTAAGCTTTTATTCTAGTGAGAAAACATATGCCAGATTTCCTTTCACAACTAAGTTACCTACTCTTGTTTCCTGTTTAGATGACAAAAACCACCTCAGCATGTGCAGAGCTCCCAGCTTTGTTTTTGCCTTCTCTATACTGGAGGGACTTCGTTCTCTTCTGTGATCTTTCCTGCTCTTTGCATTCATATCCAAGACAATATTCACAAATGCCACCATTGCCAGACCTCATGCCCTATCCGAGGTACCTCACATCATTATCACTGTTTTAGATGCCTGTGTGGTCAGTGCTTTTAACATGCCAAGATGGGATTTTAAACCGCTGATTGCATCAGTGTTGGTTTGCCTTTAGTTCCCAAGCCACCTTCAATGGATTTCCTTTAGGGTGATCTTTGCTTTGTGAGGAAATCCAGCATCATCATCCATCCTGTGTTATTTTATTTCAAAAGCAAGTGTTTCCTCCCCACACAGAGATAATTCCTCCATCTCATCAATAACAGATAATAATTTATTTATTTTTATTTTTTAATAACAAAATATGTTTATATTGCAGGCAGATTCACCTTTTTTTGAAGCGAGCACTATTTTCTGGCCCAAATCAAGAACTTCGGTCAGGAAGCTGATGCTTGCACTCCTCTGGAGAACGGATGCCAGCATTTAGCTGTGTCTCTAGTGAAACAAAGGCCTTAGGATGTATCTTGACATCAATAAATCTGTATCAGTTTTCCCTCTTTAAGTAATGCCCACAGTTCTGTCTGAGATACACTGCTGGATTGCAGCTTGCATGAGGCCTTCCTTCAATTTTAAACAAGCTGTCACACTTACTCAGCTGGCAGGGTCTCCCTGCCCTGTCACTTTTAAAGCATAATCAAAACCATTCTGCTTCCCAAGCTAACACAACAGCTTGTTCACAGCACTTTGGGTTTAAATTTCAATGAAGATTCCTTGAAATTAGTTCAAGCAAATGTAACCAGCCATGCTGCTCTTTGGATTGTCACTAATGATAGTTTATTCTCTGTTGGTGAGCAATAAAATATAGCCTGAACTTCTAACTCCAGCACTCTATGCAATCCCCACTCTTATCTATTTACTCCACACAATTAATACTATTTCTTGTAATTTCATCAAAGCACAGGGTTTATGGGGGTGCTTTGTTTTCTGTTATGATGGTGTTAAAATCTATTCCAGAAAAACAGTGTCAGGAAAGGTTTTTTTCCCTTGCATTTGGTTGTTCTTTTTTTTTTTTTTTTTTTTTTTGGTTGCTTGCTTGCTTTTTTTTTTAACCCCTTTATCTGAGCTCTCTATCAGCTGTGCTGCTGGCTTATATACTGCAGAGTTAGACGTCAGATATGAAAAGATCTTCTGTCTTTCTTTTCTAAACTGATTGCATTTCCTCTCTCAGATGAAAAAGAAAGAAAAAAAAAAAAAGGCAAATTCTCTGTTATCAAAATCCTTTTTGATTTCATTACTTTCTGGCAGCTTTCCTGGAACAATCAGCTGTAGTGTCTACAGTAGCTTAAATTCTTGGATAGGTTAAATCACAGTGGTTCACTCCTCTCTCCTACTACTCTAACGATTACATTTCCTGTACATTGTTAAATTTTTGCTATGCTCCAACAGCTGCAAAAGGCTTGTCTGGAGCCAGTGTTCTAGGAACCACACATTTTAATGCACACTTTTCCCATCTCCCAGCAGGTGAGCCCTATATCAGCCTCAAAGAATTAATTATATTCCAAACTGTTGTAGTTTTACTGAGGGTCCATCTCAGGCCCCCTTAACATGGGTGCCTGAAAGGATTTCTCTTCCATCCAGCCTTGTTTTAGCTTAATTTCTTTCTTCTTTTGCAATTCAAATCTTAAGGGAGAACTGGGCAATCCCTACTCACACCTTCATGATCTGCCAGTCATGTGTCACTCTTTGTTCCCATTCCCATGATGTCACTTTCAGCCTGAAAAATCCTACATTACCTACTGATAATGAATGCAAATATTTTATTGAGAAAGGCTGAAAAGGTCTGACATTGAGGCAACACTGCTGGGGTACAAGCTGGGGGGGGGCTCTCTCCTGCTGCCTGGGAGCTTGAGGCCAAGTGGAAAGTGACTGTGGATGAAACATTTTCCATCCCATCTACCTTTCTGTCTTTTATTGTTTGTCTTAGAGCAAACATTCTTTTTCTTTCCCAGTTTCGAGATTTGAGTTATTCTGCAAAGAACTCTATCCCCAACATACAAAGCTCCAGGACCTTTGAGCCCTCCACTGTAACTAACTCTGTAACTCTCACCCCTTGCATCCTTTGGGACAAAAAACTTCAGAGAAATCTTCATGCACTCTAAACAATTTTAGGCTGCTATGGAGTATGCATAGCTGAATCTGCAAAGCACAGCAGGTGCGTTATCTGAATTTCAAAGCAATGCTGCTTTGTTACCAATCTTCTTTCAAGAACTGACATGGCAGTTCAACTTTCTTAAAACAGAAATTAACTTCCACCCCTCTGAAGAAGAAAACTCAAAAACAGGATTTCTGAAATTCTGGTGGCCATCAGGACACGTTCTGTTCTGTCAGTCTGTAATTCTGAATTTAACTCTTCACAGGAGATACTGTCAGGAAAGGAACTGGCCCAGGTCCTCATGAAAAAAATATAAATACATTGAAGAATTCTGGTTGGAAGGGACCTCTGGGAGTCTGTAGCCCAACCACAGCTCAAAGCAGGGACAGTTTAGAGCACTTTGTTCTGGGCCTTGTTCAGTTGAGTTTTGAATATCTACAAGGATGGGGATCCCATCATGGGGAAATTCATTCCCCTCACATCTAGTCATATTTTCCCATGTTCCATCTTCTGTCTGTGAATCTCTAAGAAAAGTCTGGCTCCATCCTCTCTGTAACCTCCTAACAGACAGTGGTAGACAGCAACAAGGTCCGCACTTATCCTTCCCTTCTCCAGGCTGAACAAGTCCACCTCTCTCAGCCTCTGTGCTTCAGCCCCTGACAACCAGATCCCTCTGGCCCACGCACTCCACTTTGTGCCTTTCTTGTACTGGGTAGCCCAAACTGGACAGAGTCCACATATGGTGTAATCAGTGCCAAGTTGAGGGGAGGAATGCCTTCTCTCACCTGATGGCTGCATCAGTGCTAACATAGCCAGGATGTGGCTAGCTCACTTTACTGCCAGGGCATACAGCTGTGGCAAGTTTGTCATGTTATCCGTCAGGAACTGCAGGGATTTTTCTGCAAAGCTGACTTCTGACCACTCAGTCCCAGCTTGTCCTGTTGCCTGTTCCATCACGTTCCATCATGATTGCGGGACTTCGCATTTGCCTCTGTTGAACTCAAAGAAGCTCCTGTCAGGCCACTTCTCCATCCTGTCAAGCTCCCTCTAAGACACTGTTTATGGCAGGTTTGGGCTATAAGCCACAGCTTTGTTTCCTCTGTAAAAAACAGAACAGCAGAAGGGAACACTGAGGTCCTAACTCCTTGTCCTACTTCTTGTCACCTCTTCTCAAACCACCATTCCTCAAGCTCTGCTCCAAAAAATAAAGAAAAAACCTTCAGAGCTTGTAGTCTTATTGTAATTTCAGGAGAAAAATAGTAGAGTAGCAAGGCCCTGATGTACGGAGGTACAGCCCTATGTTCTCTTTAATGTGTGAGCTCATGGAAAATCATTAGTGTATGCCCTGCTGAATACAGATAGGAGATACCAAGTATTGTGGACAGTCAAAAAATGAGGACAGCTATGAACTGCAGAGGATATGTCCAGTTAGGTGGAAAAAATTATGCCTAAGGGTCAGAGATAAGGGTGAGGGAGCACTGATGAGCAGAAAAAGGTCTGTGATGTGTGGGACAGAGAAAGAAGAGAAAGATCAGACAAAATGTCACGGAAAGCTAGAGAGCTGGATGAAATTTCTGGGCCAGTACCTGCAAGAGAGGAACAGGAGAGCAGGGAACAATGGAAACAGCCTAATTCACAGGGATGAGTGACCTGAAATCTCAGGGGAGGTGACTCTAAGACGACGTGTCTAGCAGTCTGGACTGAAAAATACCATCTGAGAAGCTAGAATCTCTGCCTCAACAGTGCTGCAGAGCATCCCCTTCCTGGTTTGCTTCCTATGGGTACAGATCAAAACACGAACCTCTCACTTTCCTTAATAAATGTATCTACATATCCTACTGCTGCTCCTGAATAGGATGACACATTTCTTCCTTCCTTACAAATACCTCTCTCTGTATTTTTCCCGGGATGAGAGAGGGCTGCATAGAGAGCTCTGGATTTAGGGAGGAGTAGTAAGACTGCCTGCCCTGCACAGAGCACCATGGTCAGCATCCAGCTCCTCACATGGAACTTACATTATGGAAATCCTGTGTAACCTTCTGTGATCTTTCATTCTACAAACAGAGAGATAAAACCACTGACTTCTCACAGCACATTTCCTCTTTTAGTGGACTGGCTTTTTCTCTTTATCAAGCCAGATGTCTGGGGATGAGACAACAGTGTGAGAGTGGTGTTGACACCCTGAAGCCTTTCCACACTCTTCAAGAGGGGTGTCTGAAAACTCATTTCTTGATACATCATTTTGGGAGCTGTTCTTCTATTCCATCTATTCCCAGCAGACACACATGAGCACAGCACACAATTGGCTGACCACACAGAGATACTCAGCACCAAGCAAACTTAAACAGCACCAATAGCCTGGTCTCATCCCTTTCTATCACATCAGGATGAAGGTCTGTTAGTAGGAAATTTATATATACAGTGTAACCCTGCTCAGTCCAATGGGTGCTCTGGAGATCTGCTGCCATAGACTCCCTAGGATGGGTATCACTCCTGGACCATGGGGCTGAAGGTCTGCCAGGACAACCCTGTGAGGTGCCTGGATAGGGTGCTGCCTCCTTTGAGTTTGCAATTTGGATTTCCTGCTACCTTTGGGACTCTGCTGCAGGAACACAGGGACCACCTCTCCATCCAAGCAGTGCAGACCAAAAGCCTGGTTCAAAACCAGGCAGCAAAGTTTTTGAGAAGCCACAGGTGTTGTGATCTATGCCATGGGGCCTGAAAAACTGCTTTAGAGGAGAAGGATTTGGAGTAATTCAGGCTGAGTGCTCTCCCATGCTTAGTGCTTTGAAATAATTCCTGCAACATCTTTGGAGAATACTCTGTACATTTCTACAGCATCACTGGCGGGTTTTTTTGCATGGGAAGAAAACTGACTGCAATTGTCCCATTTAGTTCCGGTGTCCATGTACATGCAGCAATTGGGAAGGCAATAGGACTTCTTCCCCAGGTCAGGCCTCCTATCCCATTGTTCCCAGATAGGTCTTAAGTGGTCACAAAGCTAAAGCAGGTGTCTGCAACACTCTACCAGGGAAAGTGTGCTTATGTAGGGTTCTCCAATCTTGTCTGGGGCATCAAAGGACCCAGGCACATGCAAGGAAGGATGGTGGGACTTCAAAACATCATCAGATTGCATTTGTTTCCTGACACTGAACCAGAGTGATGGCATCGTTCACATTTATGCCATGTCTGTTTCTCATTCTGGGAAGCACAGCAAACAAATTAATTGAATTTCCCTGCATCACTGGCATGTAATAAACTCATCTGATTGTTAGTCTCTCTCATAAGGAATCAGTCCCTAGGGTCAAGATATGACAGAACTAATTCAACTTTTGTTAACTAAACAATGTCTTTCCAGCCTTTGGCTGGGGAACCAGGATGAAAAGGAGGTTCCTTGGATGCCACAAATCCAGAAGATACACAAAACCCTTCAGCTTTTTTAGATATTTATTTTTCAATTAATAACTGGGTAAATTAATCTCACTACTTGGGAGACTGACTTATTATTCTTGGGGTTGTAAGTTCTCAGGGAAGCTTAGGGGAGCTCTGTGCTTATTTGGACAGACCCAAAACCAAAGTGAAACTGTAAGCAGAGAATACACTGACACTAAAGCCTGCTCAAAACTCTGCAATAACCTGAAGAGTCTGGCTGAAAAAAGGAGCTGCAATGGCTTAGGATCAAGACCTTTTGAGTCAGGATCTCAGGAAATGTCCCAGAAAGTACTGTGTACTTTAACTCTGCCTTTCTCATTATTCTCTCTCCCAAAAGAGAAACTGATAAAGGTATGCAGACTTGTAGCATAGCAGGGAATTCCTCACAGGATAAAAAAGAAAGGGCATGAGGTCAAATTGCAGTTTTCAATGGTTACCACAGATCCCACAATCCCAGAACAAAATAAAATGGATTTTTTTTTCCACTACATGAAACATTTTTCATTAGTTATTTTAAAAGGAAACATACTCTTCATGAAAATATAAAAGAGAAAAGAATGAGATGGTAAGAGAAAAATCACGGCCTCTGAGAGGCATTGCATTTGTCAGTGGTCTAAGACAAAAATGTCAAGCAGATTTATCCTCTTAGGAAAGAAGTACGTGTGCTATCTCAATAAAACATTTTAAACAGAAATTATGCTACCAGCCTTAAATGAATGAAAAAAAAAAACCAAAAAAAAAAACCACAAAACCACCAGCCTTTTGAACTTTTCTGTTTGACGGAAAACAGCAGCATTAAATCCCTCTCCCTTTATCCCTAAATCCACTGTTTACTACACTGCATTTGTCCAGCTATGCAGCAATCCAAAACAGAGCTTATCATGAGCAGTTTGACCTGGGAGCCAGGACACCTGAGTTCATTTCCCTCATGGAGAGGCTGGCTTATGAAGGCTGTGAGACCTCAGTTCCCTACACTGATGTATGATAGCAAAGTACAGGAAGGGTTGAGGGTCAGGATGCCTCAGTTCTTTGGCAGGGAAGATCTTAAAATCATTGTGAAAGAAATACACTGTGTGTACTGGAGCCTGTTCCCCCCCAGTGCCTGCAGTCCAGATTGAGGAGACAGAGAGAGCTGAGGGAGATGCTGATCACATAAGATGACCATAAGACTCTAAGAGGACAGTGGCTTTGAGACACAGATCCTCAGCACAGGATGGCCATTGTGACACCTGAAAGACGTGACTCTGTTGGGACTCCTCAACCCTAAACTGTCCTGAGCTGTCCTCAGGGGGACAAGGAGGTAGATTCAGGTGAGCTAGGATTGTTAAGACAGGTTGAGGCTGGAGCAAGAGTTAGGAATAGCCTCTACGGCACCAAAGGGAGGGGGGTAGGAAAAAAAAATTGGAAACTGAATCTGATGTCTTATCTGATGTATCACCAGATCTGGATGTTAAATAGAAGGGGGGATTTATGCAAATACTCTCTTCTATTGCTTAAAAAAGTACTTAAATGAGAGTTAGGAGCAATAAAGTAGATGAGGCTCCATTTTTAAGCAGATCTTTCAAAAATTAGCAGTTCTTAAAATAAAGGTAGTAATTCTCATCATGGTAGATTTACATTACTACAAGTTGGGACAAAATTTGGGTTTTTTTCATCAAACTTGCTAACTGAAGTTGTAACCCCACTTCAGCAAAGGAAGGGCATGAAAAGCAGGATCTGCTTACATCCAGGTTCTTTAAAATCATTAGAGAGGAGAGGCCTCTGCCCAAATTAAGGTGAAAATGAGATCATATGCCAAAGTCAATAGTACAAAATTTTATTTAACAGTAAATGGGAGGTAGAGAGAGGGAGAAAGAAATAGGAGAAAGAGAGAAAATGTGAGAGAAAGAGCGTGACAGACAGACTAAGTAAAAAACATATCACCACTCCATGGATTCCAGTGGCGTCCTGTTGATTCTCTTCTTGGGGGTCTTCTCAGTGATGAGTCTTGTCAAAGTGATGGTTGCAGTCTGGATCTGTTGAGGGAACCCCAGGGGAGTGAGGGACAAAGCCCATGGTAGTGAAAGAAGAAGTCCATGAGGATACAGAAAGTCCTGTGTGGTGAGGAAAGAAGTCCAAGTGGTGGGGAAAGTCTGGGTGTTGAGGGAAGAAGGCCAAAGTGAAGGAAGGCCTGAGTGGGTTTTTTATGCTTAGGCTAGGTGGGAATTCCACCCTCCTCCTGTCCACCCCTCCCCATACCACCCCCAAGGCAGGGAGTTTCACAATAGATGATGTAATACTGACTGGATCAGATGATGTTTCAGGAGTCTTTGATACCTTCTAACACTTTACAGCTACCTGTTACCTTTAGTCTATTAAAGGTCATTATGGCCCACTATGGCCCATCAAGGGAGATGAATATTTTCAGGTTCTGTATGAATTGTTCTGATAGCTCCCCAGAGGGGAGTTACCACAGCTGAATCATCTGTGTAGGGACACTAGAAGAAACACTATCCCACCTTTCAGGATTTGCCTCTCTACTTACCTTGTTCAACACCCATCTGGTAGCCTGAGGTGGCAAGCGTGCACACCCTTAGCACCCGGGCAGTTACTTTGCACATAGTCAGCTTGCATCTTGATTGTCTGAGCATTAGCATTCTAGTCTTCCACATTTGTGGGTACATTCTTCTCCTGGGATAATTGGACAAGAGTAACACCCTTATCTTATCTTAAGTTCCCATCACAATTCAAATTAGTAGGCCTATTCAGGGAGGGGTGGGCTTCTGTGAGCAGTTGCTTCTTTGCAGTTTGTTTGCTACAATGTACAAAAGTCCTTCCATGTTCTTAGCAATGTTTAAGCCATTAACCATTTCCAGACTCTCACACAGGGTCAATAATTAAGTCTTTTTTATCCTCATCACTGATGCAGCATTGTCTTCTAACTGTGCCCCATGGAAGAAGGATAATTTCTGAGGATCTTCATCACTGTTATCCAGACCTGCATCACCTCCCACCTCTTTACTACCCCACATTTGAGGCTAGTGACAGTGACAAAGGACAAGTATTGCTGTCCCAACATCATCAATATGGATGTGGCCATTGCAGGGGTGGCCATGAAAAGCAAGAGGAGGGCAAAACTTCAAATGGCAGCCTTGGGGTATCCTGGATGGGGAGGAAGGGCAGCTTGAAAAAGTCTTGGTTGGTAGAACAAAGCTTAGCAGTGACCTAGGCAAATGGGGGCCATGCCAATCACAGATGAATATCAGCCAGTATCTGCACCTTCAGACAGCAGTGTAGCTGAGTGTCCTGTGGCTTGGGGAGCTCAACAGTGGGGTTTGTAAACCACGTGGTTGTATCTCTGTTTAGTCCCCCCACTTACAGCCTCCCTTCTGACTCATTCCAGATGTTTGTAGCATAAAGTGACAGCTGGGTAGTGTTATAAATTAGTATAAGAATTTCGACAACTCAATTTCAATTAAACATTGATAAATTTATTAAGCAAGCGATAATAAAGCAAAATACAGTGCTGGGTGTCCTGGAGGCAAGTGCCTGCCAAGGTACACACTGAAATGAAGTCAGTGTCCCTCTTTATACATGCTCGAGGCTTTTAAGTATATGTTAAATGCTGTCTGGCACTGGCTTTTCGGATGGAAATTTGCTCGTGGCTCGGTAAGTGGTTGTCTGGTACTTATCAGAGATGAAAAGGTGCAGTTCTTATCAGTTGTTTATTGACACTTGCTTGATTAGCAAGCTGTCTGTGAAAACTCCTCTTGTTTAATTACAACAAAAAGTTTCTGACTCTCTACATAAGATTTTATGAACAAAGTTAACCCTTCTATTATAGGTAGCACAGAGGATGTTATAGTCAAAAGACCAGATATATTTTTTAAATATATTAGAAATTTATTAAAAGCAAAAAAGCAAAACAGCGCGCTGGCAGACCGGGGGGAAACTCCTGATCCACCAACGGTCCTCCCGCCAAAAACCTGCAATGGTCTTTTATATGTGCCACTATTCCCTCCCCTTTAGGCGGCGCTTGGATGATGAGCGGCAGGTCCCCGATGGAGGCGGTTCTCGGATGGCAGCGGCTGCTCTTGCAGCAGGGCGAGCGGCTCCTCCCCTGGGGCGATTTGCTGCCGCGGCTGCTCTGCCGCTCCTCGCTCGGCTGCGACAGGCTGTGCCGGGTGCTGCACCGCTCAGCTATGCCCCTTTTACTCATATCTTTACAGGAACATTTAAAGCTTACATTCAGAACTTGTTTAACATAGTAAGATATAGCTTTCCATAGTAACATACCACCGACCCCTAACATAGCAAAGATAATTTGATTAGCAAATTATTTATCTTTGCTTTTATTAACTATTACGGAGGATGTACCTCTATGAGCCCTGAGGTTCCACTCCTGGTTTCAGTTCTTAGAAGTGTACCACTTCTAAGGCTGTATGGCAAACCAGAAGCCAGGCAAGAGGCAGGAAGGAAGGATGGAAAAGAGAGATGAATTGTCCCTCTGTTTGCTAATCCACTGACCTGGTAGAGAGACTGGGCCAGAGTATGAAACTATCTTTTTACCCAGGGGTATCAGCAGAGAAACTGAAATTATTTATCAAGCTGGCTAGGTCATGAAGGTCTGCAGAGATAATTATTTAACCTGAAATTGTCTGTCAGCCCATCTGTGCATCACCAGCCAAGGACCCAGAGGGATCAGTACCAAATTCAAAATGACATGTCTCTTCACTCTTCAACCTATTTACTTTCCCAAGTCTGAGACGGGAAGCAGATCAGCAGAAACATAAAGTACAAAGACTGGGTCAGCCTGCTCCTGAGTGGTATAAGAAAATACTACAAATTGTTCGACCATCACTGCAATTGCTGAAGACTTCAAAATTTATAAAGGAATTGCTAAGATATACCAGTTAAACATCTTCCAGGACCACTATGTATTAAAAAAGGAACCACACGGGCCCATTTGCTCACCTGTTTAAAGTGTTTGTCCACTTGTACCCAGCCATTCACTCCATCTGATTATCACCATTTCTTCATGTGTTTCCCTATCTGGACTGCACAGTGGGAGTGGCAAGGAAGGGGTATTGAGTCTAGTGATGAGATTTTTATAGCAGTTCATCTTTCCCTCCCAGGGAAGTGACTAAATCTCCAGAGCCCTGTTTCTTGGGCTTCTCAAATAAAACTACTAATTTGTTGCCTTAGTTTTACATTTCCAAAGTGGTGGGACATGTCTCTTTGAGGAAAGCCAAGACTTATTGAAGTCACCCTCTATCAATCGTGTCCAGAAAATAAAGCTGCATTTTCCTTGAAAAGTACTTATTAATGCCTATTTTCAACAATCTCAAGAAAAACTATGCATTTCTGATACTGTAAGTGTCAAACAGAAGAATTGCTTGACAGTAAGCAGAGAAATTTGCTCTACTGAGAAGGTGTATTGGGTTTCTGTGGCTAGGTTTTGGTATGGGGTGGGGTAGGAGGCGGGCTACAGGGGTGGCTTCTGTGAGAAGCTGCCAGAAGCTTCCCCCATGTCTGGAGGAGCCAACCCAGACAGCTTCAGGATGGATCCACTGCTGACCAAGGCTGAACCAATGAGGAATGATAGTAACCCCTCTGTGACAACAAATTTAAGAAGGAAAAAAGAGTTATTATGCAGATGAAAACTGCAGCCAGAGAAGAGCCGAGAACATGTGAACAACTCTGCAGACACCAAGGTCAGTGGAGAAGGAGGGACAGGAGGTGCTCCAGGCACCAGAGCTGAGGTTGCTCTGCAGCCTGTGGTGTAGATCATGGTGAGGCAGCTGGGCATCTGTGCCCATGGAGGATGATGGGGGTACAGAGATTCACCTGCAGCCCATGGAGTAAATCCACGCTAGAGGAGGTGGATGCCTGAAGGAGGCTGTGAGCTCCTTTGTGGAAGACCCAAGCTGGAGCAGGGTCCTGGCAGGGACCTGCTGACCTATGGGAAGAGAAGACCATCCTGGAGCAGGTTTTCTTGGTAGGATCTGTGGTCCTGTGAGGGACCCACGCTGTAGCAGCCTGTGCCTGATTGACTGCACTCCGTGGAAAAACGACCAACGTTGCAGCAGTTTGTGAGAACTGTTGCCCGTGGGATGGACTCTCATTGAAGAAGTTCATGAAGGACTGTCTCCTGTGGGAGGGACTCCACGGGGAGCAGGGGAAGGGACCCCTCTCCCTCAGCGGTGGCAGAAACAACAACTGACCGTAACTCCCCCTTCTTTGTCTCCCTGCACCACTGGGGAGGTAGAACTTGGAAGGAGGAAGGGGTGGGGGGGAAGGTGTTTTTAAGATTTATTTTACTTCTCATTCTCCTGATCTGATTCTGTTGGTAACAAACTTAATTAAGATCCCCACTTTGAGTCTGTTTTGCCCAGTAAGTGATCTCTCTCAGTCCTTCTCTCAACTCATGAACTCTTCATTATATTTTCTCTCCTCTGTCCAGTTGTAGAGGGGAGTGAGAGAGTGGCTTTAGTGGGTTCCTGGCATCTGCCCAGGGTCAACTCAATACAGAAGGTCCCACAGGCATGGAAGTGTGTAAGTAACTGGTAATACTCTTTCATGCCAGCCAAAAAAGTTTTGGCTAGTCAATACTGAAAACAAAAGCCATAATAACATGTTTCTTTCCATGGCAACTCTCTGCTTTCTCTTGGCTCTGCGTGACAATAGGCTGCTTTTCCAGATGCAGTCCCTAAAGGTGTGGAATTATGCAAATGCAGGAATACTACTGAGATGGAGTCCAGAAGGGAGTGCAGAGCTTTAAGATGCTTTTCTTTCTTACTGGAAAAAACTCTGATTGTGAGAGATGGTCAAGCCCTGGGCAGCATCAAGCAGCTGCTTTAAAGGGAATTTAAAATGCAATTTAAGCAGAATAGAAATTATTTTAGAACAGTTCAGCTTGAGTAAGAGTCACAGTGAATCGCGTCTTTGACAGCAGACAGCTGCAACATCTATTGATGTTTTGAGAAAAAAAAAGGTAGTCATAGTTCTATCAATTGGCCATTTGTCACATGAAATGTGTTTTAAAGGAAGCAGAGGAGGTAAGCAGTGCCTTAGCACTCATGTATGGGGAAGGAATGTCTGTTTCCCTGATGAACCACAGTGCCTGCAGGCAGAACAACTGGCAGCACAGCCAGCTGTGCCAAGAGCTGGGCAGAGCACTTCCTTCTACATTTTGGGAATTTAACATTTTGATTTCACCCATCATCACCAAAAAGCTTCCAAAAAGCTCCATGGTCCAGGCACTCCTCTGAGAGATTCTTTCCTTGCCCTTCTCTAGAGGGGAAAAGAGTGTGCAGCAGAAAACCTGCAGAAGCACAGGGTATGTTTCCAGGGAGGAAGACTTCCGTTATTAACCAAAACATTAAAATTTTCAGCTGAAATTGTATCAGCATTCAAATTTGCACCCTTCTTTTATTTCTCTCTCCTTTGTTCCAGATCCCCAGATAGTACATTGCTAATGAAACATTCAGAAGTGAGAGTAAGAGGTGTGGAAAACAATGGGGTGAATATGAAAAATCAAAGTGTTTATTTTTGTTTAATACTAATATGCCACTTAGACCTGGAAACAAATTACTTCAGCTCCTGCCACAATAGGCATGGGACAGACATGAACACTTCGGTCAGGAAGCAGACCCCAGCACTTACCCTAGTGGAAGGGAATATATACATAAGAAAAGAGAGGCAATACTTTCCTTTGACTTGGAATTCCCACTTCTGTTCAGCTGGGAATAAAAGCATAATTAATCAAAGCATTTCCTTCTGCCTTAATTAGAGCTGTGCAAATAAATAATTTTTCAGTTCAGTAGCTAAACCATAATAATAATTGTAGAAATACTTTTAAGTTGTCTGAAATGAAACTTCAAGCTCCCATTAATATTTTCAGTGAACAGAGATATTCGATTTAACTGAAATGAGATAGTGACTCTTCACTTCAAGGCCTCCTTATTTATTTTAAACACACAGAGCTAAATTTACCCCTAAAAGGTTGTTTTGAAGTGAAAAAAACCAAAACAGGTCTCTTAAAAGAAGCATTCAAATTAATAGTTCTGGCTGTCCTATTTCTTTCTCCATTTTCTTGCCTAATCTTTTCACCAAATTCACACTAAATATCATCACCTCTGACTACCATCCCCTGGCAGCTTATTGAGCTTGTCCAAAACAGCTGACACTTGTCCAAAACAACAGCTGTGGCTGCCATCTCCCTGAAACACATTTGCAAAGGCATCCCAGAACTGGCTGAAAGCAGAAGCTGTGCAGAGCAAGAGGTAAGAGGGATGGGAAGAAACTGGACAGACTTGCACAGACTGCTTGAGTTTTTGATGTGTTGTTCCTCCAGAGGTCTTTCTTTACAGAACAATCACCTCTACTGTTTTAACATTGATGCAAAAATCACATCACAAAAATGCCTTCTCAAACTTTCCCCGTTTGTCCTCAGCTTACATTCAACATATTTGGCAAAATAGCTATTACCAGGGCAGAGGCATGCCCCTCATTTCACTGAAGTTATCTCGTGACCCTCATGGAAAGTACAGTTGTGGATATACTGGGAGGCATGGTGGGTGGTGCCCATGAGCTCATCTAGGTATCATGTACTCGAGTTTGGAAACAAGACCCTGTGCACATGCATTCATTAACTTGGTGACATCATAGGTGAGAAAAGGTATTTAGTACCCAGTAAGTGCAGGAGGGACCTTTTTAACATGAGGAGAAATAAAAAAGTCATTCAGTCCTCTGGGAAAGAGAGGGAGAGAAAAAAAAAGAGCAGCAGGTAATTTATTGATGGTTTTACAAGAAGCTGAAAACTGAGAGGAGGGGATCAGAAACATAAAATGCCTTAAAAAAAAAAATCTCTATCAAGCCCACGTTGTTATGTGTCCAGAGTTATGAATTTCAGTTCCCTGGCTTGTCTCTTGCTGCTCCTATTTCAGACATGAAGAAGGACCCGGGAACTCTAAAGATTGTCCCCTTTATCCACCTCCATAAACTGCTCCCATAAAAAATATTACTTTTCTTGACAAATTGTGCCTCCGGCATCTTCTCAGAGTGCAGCTACTCTCACCACAGCAGCGCAGATGTCAGGGCTCGACCCCACCCAGGCTCACACAGGGACCCAGCACAGCAGGAGATGTGCTGCCCTGCCTTATCCATCACTGTGTCCTGCTGTGGATGACTGACAATTAAAGCAGGGCTACAGAGATGCACAGCCTGCCTCTCTCTCCTTGCAGGACTAAACCCAGTCTCTTCTGCAAAATGTAGCAGCTCTCTTTTGCTCCAGAGGTTAGGGAGTTTATTTCTCCTGGTCTGCAGAAATAAACAAGTAGAAACTTGTGGCCATATGATCCCAAGCCTTCAGGCATTTCCCTGTCCCTTTTGTCCCAGGGACTGTTCAAACCAAACTTCTAATGGGAGGATTCTTTCTCTCATCTAGAGCATCCTTGCAGCCAAGCCCTGCCCCTCTGGTTCATCTTGGAGGCGAGAACAGATGCAGGGTGCACAGGAATCACCACCTGAGCACACACAGCAGAAGAGTTCTTCTCTTTGGATGACTTCTCTTCTTCACCTACTTCCCACCATAAGGCCTCATGCAAGAGCCAAGAGAATAGCTCACTTTTCAGTGGCACAGTCTAAGGGATCTGCCACAGCAGGGGAATATAGCATTCCCTTAGACTCCCCCTGGCCTGTCTCCAGCTTGCTCTGAGTGACTCAATTCTGCAAGTTACTGGCAAAAATGGTACAAAGTCAAAACAGAAAATATCCTATAAAACTGAGGGAGGGAAGTGTGGGTTGGCAGTGAGGTTTTCTTTTTTTTTTTTTTTTTTTTTTTTTTGAGAGAACAAGAGAGAAAGGCTCCAAGGAAAGAAGCTAGGTAAAACCTTCAGCCCTTATTAAACTGCTGACAAGCAGGGAGGTCTGCCTTGATCTGTGGGTCTGCAGCTTAAAGCCAAGCCATGCTGTCCTTGCAGTGCCTTATCTGGGTATCTCTGTCTCACTGCATGAAATCCTTTACTCTTAAGATCTTTCCTCAGTGAGAAAGGTGTTTTGCAGGATGCTTTGGGGCTGTACATTGTGCTGCCTTTCATTGCTCTACCTTGGAAAGAGCTCTACTGAAGGACAGTTGACAAGCCACAGAGTTACTACCCTCAGGAGCTGAAAACCTGGAAGTCAACTCTCCAAAATTGAACTAGCTGAAAAAAAACAGGACTTTGAAAAGCACAACAAATGTCGATGTTGTCACAGTTCTGATTGTAGCAAGGAATTTTTCTTTCCCTTCCCCCTGCCGTGTATGCTCTGTGTATGGGCCATCAGGTGAACAAAAGAATCGGCCTGGTCCACTGATGGCCGAGAGATTAGTCTCCTTGACAACAAAGGGAGAGGAGTTGGGGGGGGCGGCAGTGTGTGTGGCTGGAAGGAGCTGGGGAGAAGAGGCTGGTGTGCCGGTGGGCTCAGGACCTGCTGCAAGCTGCAGACGCTGACTGGTTTTGGTTTTTTCTTCCTGTCGGAGAAGAGTTTGCTGCTGCTCTCTTCTCAGCTGTTGCTGGCTGCAGGCCCTGCTTAAAGCGAACCCTAACCAGCTGAAGTTCGTGAGTTATCTTCCATTGGGAGAACTTTCGGTTTTATTGCTGGTTTTTTTTCTTCCCCCTTTCCCCCCCCTCCCTTTTATTTTTTCCAGTGTGGGAAGGGAAGGGGAATCGAGTTTTTCTGTTTTTTCTCCGATATACCCTGGGGGGTGTTGCTTTTTTCCCCTTCCCCCAACCCACCTGGTGGCAAACAAGGATCTCACAGCGCCGCCTGGTGACAGGCACTGGACATTACAATTTCTGCTCCTCCAGTGATCCAACAGCGCCACCTGGTGAATGGTACAGGACACTACAAGTTTTGCATCTCCAGTGACCCGACGGCGCCCCCTGCTGACTGTGGTTGGAACTGCACCAAAGAGTGCAAAAAACGGAACTATTTAATTTTCCTTTTGCCAGTTTATCGGTTTTGTTTTTGAAGGAGATTATTGGTGGGTATCGCAGTATTGCTTGGTTGTTTTACTTGGTTTTTTTTACCCGTGTTCCTGTTAATACACACATACCTTTTAATAAAGGGCTGTTATTTTCCCTTTACCATAATTTGTTTTCCTTCAATCGGAGCCTCTTAATTTTAGGTTTTTTAATTGCTTAGAAAGAGAAGTTTGGGTCTTTTCCTCCTAATCCATCCTCAGTAAAAGACCCTTGTCTCATTTAAACTGGGACAGATGTCTTCTCATTTTCCTTAGGGTTTTTGTGTCAAATTGTTGCCTGTAGCAAAACCAGATAGAAAGGCGATTCAGAAAAAAAACAAAAATATAAATCTGTGGCTTTCACTCAATTATATGACTACTTAAGTTCAGGCTAACAGGTAGGGATACCAATACAGTCACTGGAGCCTGCTACAGGTAGGATAAAGGAGGTAACAAAGCACAAGCATGCTGGCCTGAGGGTTTTTCCACATATTTAGAGGGGAACCGGGAGATCACATGGAGATGTCACTTTACATTTCAAAAAAGTTCATTTTCTCCTAGAAGCTGCAACTTCCAATAGACTTTGTCCTAGGGATCCACTAATGGCAGCTGGGAGTGGGGCAGGGATCCTGATGGAAGATAAGGTGTGCCCAGTACATTTGGAGCACCTCCAGATTAGGTTTTTGGCACTGAGAGCAAAAAGATATTTGAGGTCTCAAATTTAATCTCAGGATCCTACTCTTGCTTAGCAAAACCATCAGATGTCTTTATGGGACTGGATGGTCTTACCTGTTTGCTAAGCTGAGAAACACTGACCCCCACTCCACAGCAAGACTCTTTTCTGTTTATTGATCATCAGGCAGTTCTGGGTCTGTTCCCTGAATAATGGCCTCTGTTCCCCAGAGTTGAGAGCCTTTCTTGTGAAGAACGGAAGAGAGGAGATTGAATTCATAGCAAGAGGAGTAAAGATCCTAAAGCCCCTGGGAGATGGGTAGAGAGACACAGACCCAGCCATTGTGCAGTACAGGTTGGGCCTAGAGACCACTGAGACCTGAAGAGGGTGAAGGACATCAGATCAGATTTGGTAGAAGGAAAGTTTGTTAAGAATGTGGAAGGATGCTACAGTAGTCAGCTAAGAAACATAATATCAGAAAAATGGAGACCTCAGGAAATGCCTCACTGTGACATCTCTGGCACAGACCCCATGCAGTATAATGGAATAATTTATTACAGTTCTTTCACAGTTTATATAACCCATTACATCAGCATTAAATTTCTGTTAGTAACTTTTCTCTATATCTACTTTTAAGTTAAGCATTCACTGCCCATGAGAAAAATAGTCCCAAGCCATTTCCCACACACAAAGATATATCTCACCACGCCTGCATTTATCTTCCCCTTAAGTTTCTCCCAGGGTCATGTAATCTCAGTTCCCTACACCTCACTCCTTCTGCTGCCTGAGGGAAAAACCAGTCTGTCTATCTGGATCATCCTAGGAGAGGTTTGTCCTGTCAGGTCCATTGAAGTGACCTGAGACCTCCTCTTTCAATGAATTCTCATGCCCCTGTATATTATATGTCTGGCTTAAACACTCCCTGAATACAACAGGACCACTTTCTTCAAGTCTGTCCTCAGTAGATATGGAGAAAAGTCAATACTTCCTATGCCCTGAAAGAGTCTTAAGACTCTAGACACCTTGACTTATCTTCCTAGTCACTGATTTGGGGCTGAAGTGTTTTGGGGTCCTTTTGTCCAACTTCAGATTTGACAAGAACACCACCACACACCCTTAAAAAAATGAACATTTTAGTGAATTAAATTCTCTCACAAATGCCCTCTGATATCTGTGGAGACACAATGGGCCTGATTCTCATTCATATGAGGGGCTGTTTATGCTGTTGCAGTAAAAGAATTGTTATCTAGGCTTTGCTGTAAATCCAAATTAGGCTCCTAATGGTGCTGCTTGGGGAGAGGATTAAATTTATCAAAAGCAGTAGGTATGTAATATTTTGTATTCCCCAAGCAAATCCTTCCACAGCAGAATGAAAGATTAGTCATTGTGTATGTAATTCAAATGGAAGGACTTTTTTTCTTCATGTTAGGCAAACTAGCAAAAAAAAAAAAAATAAATTGGACTCCTTTCCAACTTTCCTGTATTGACAGACATTTTATAATTTATTTACCTGCGAAAAAGATGTCAGAAAGAAAAAAAAAACCCCAAAACTAGTAAAAAATAATTACTAAGGTTTCTTTTGGGTCCAGAAACTTATTTATTCATTACACCGACAAATAATAATGCTGAAGCTAGTCTACATGGAATATGAAGTCAGTAAAATGTGCTATTAGCCTTAGTCTTGTATTCAGGCAGAGAAATGACAGAAGCACTCACACTAGAGAAACAGAAGGTGGTAAGGGTAAAGATCTTCAGCTTTCTTTCTGAGGTGAAAGTTCAGCGGGAAGTCATCACTGACATGATGATGGACTGACTCTCCAAGTGTTCAGAGACCCAGGCTTGAGTAGTGGCCAAGCTACTTTTCTGCTAGAAAGGTGACCACTGCAAAGCACTGGAAAGGATGCAGGGGACTTTGGCAAGAGGAGCCACCAGGAAGAGATGGCTGTGCCATGTGGGATATCCCAGGTCTGGGAAGTTCTTTGGGCACCAAATGCCTTAGTAATTCCTACTAGGCAAGGGTGTCCCTTCCCCTTTGTTGTTTCCTATTCACTTTGAAGCTACTGTGCATGAAGCGAGGCCACCACACAAGGACACATTTTGAGGGCTGCTCAGCTCCACATGCCCATCAGGCCAACCTCCTGAGTGCATCAGTGTTCCCTAAGGGAACATATCCTAAAGGATACTATATGCATGATTTGCATGACTTGTAAGGGTATCTACTCCTCCAGCTGCTCAGTGACATGCTAACAAGCCTCGTGACAAGGTCCAGCATGCTCTTCACCGAGCCCTCAGCCCTTCTGCACCTGTTCAGAGCTCATAGCCCAGCTTGGTTCCCTCTCTCCTTCCTTCCCTCCCTCCTTCTCATCCATGTAATCGAGTCAAAATAGCTTGTTAGCAGTCTGATTGCATCCCACTGCTTATCATTTATTTATTCTGATTTCTGAACCAGACATAATAAAGACACCCACCATAAGCTCTGAATGCCCCCTTCCAGGATGCAGAGCACATTGTAATCAATAAATATGCAGAACCTGTTGTTTCCACTGCCAGAGGCTGACAAAGCCCACATTCACTTCCTTCAATTCCCTCAGTCCTACTTTAGCTCACCTCTCTTTTAAAACACCCAGGCTATTCAGAGGGAGGTATGCTAGAAGGCACTGCATTCCAAAAAATAGCCTAAATAATTTTTATCTTCATGTTGCTTCTGGGTTTGATCCTGCACATATCAAATTCAAAGCAACCATGCTATAGGGGGTTAAAACCAGCTCTGAGGGTAAAAAACATGCTCCAGAAACTAGTTCCAGTTTTGGAAAGCTATTTGGAAGGCAGTAGTTCAAGGAGTATCTGGGTATTGCTCTGAGAAATCACCTGCAGAGCAAGCCTAGAGTGAAAGTAATGTGCTCTTCAGTACACAAAGTTATTGCTGTAATGTGAAGGGCCACATGCTTAATGCATCTCTTTATCCAGGTACAGCTCACAAGCTTTGCAGTCAGAACTGCCCCTACCATCTCTCCATCAAACCTGGGAAACAGCAGGTATACATGAAATAACACAAAATTACAACCCTACAGCTGCCAGCATCTATAACATTCATAGTGGTCATCTGCCAAAACATACTATCCAAGGAAAATCCTTATCTGTCTTATAGAAAGCAATTAGAAAACAAAGTAAAACTCAGATAAATGGCAAACAAAACACACAAGCAGAAAAAGGAAAACCCACCAGGATAATTTCTGCTTTTCAAAAACTGACACTGCAGTTGCAGAGGTATTCTCAACCGTGTTACTGGATTTATGCTCTGGAAAAACAGAGTCTAGTTGTTTTCATCCCTGAGCTGAGGAAAAATCAGAACCAAACCAAATATTCTAGGAGTCCAGGAGACTGTCCTGGGCTGTAACAATAGGCCTCCTGCTCAGTTTGTCTAACTTAGCACTGGGAGTTACGCAGCCGGAGGCACTGAGCAAAGCACTGTTGCTAGCCACCGCAGAGTTAGGTTCTGAGAAAGACTCCACGTGGTTTTCAGGTAGACAACACTCAGCTTCTCTTGCTTCAGTGGATATAAGAGTAAGATGAGTGCTAGAAAATAATTTATATCACCACTATAAGGGGCACCAAGTGCTTTAACAAACACTTCATCTTCTGTTCTACTTGCAGAAGCCAATTTTGGGGTACAGCAAAAGCATTTATATCTAATCCAAAGGGCTTTTAGGTTTAAAGCTCTGGTCACTGGAGACATCTAAAGATCTGCGGGGTTTCATTCACTTGCAGCATAGTTGTGGTTGCCTCTAAAAGCCAAGGAACAGAACAAGCTCTGGATGTGGAAGCTTTCAGAAATGTCAAAAGAGGTTTCATTTTCAAAAAGAATTCAGTACCTTTACAAATGTCTAGCAGAGAACAAAGTGAGCAAAATGAGAACCCTGCTTCAAACATGTGAATTACAGATTCCCTGATCATTTTTTCCTGCCCATTCATCCATCCCCTCCCCAAAGAGTTCAGTATTGTCATAGGAGTTCCTCAGATGTGCGACAACATTAATATGCTCCCCTATCACCAAATCAGTTGAAGGAGAGAGCAAAGTTTTTAACCTTTCAATATGCAGTTTGTCCGCACCAATACATGCACAACAGTGCTCAGCCATTAAAACCGTGAGTAATTCATATGCAGACAATCCTGCTTCACACAGCTCCTTCAGCACAGAGTATTCGAGCAGGGAGGCTCCCATGTAAGTCAGCCCATGCATAACTATTAATGGTATTGTTAAAACTTTCATGGAGTTGCCTGTCAGATGAAGACAAGTCATTCATCCAAGTGCTAGCATCTTTCATTTTTGACACTGCTGAGAAGCAAACGAAGGGAAGAATCCTCACAACCCCAAACCTCCGTTATCTCAGGTCTTGCCCAAAGCTGTTTGGTACTTTCAAGTCAGGAGGCACTTGCTATAATAAATTTTCAAGAGGTTGTCTCAAATGCTGAAATAAAGATTGACTCTTACCATCTTTATGCTGCTGGCAGCCCCTAGGGCTATGTTCTCCCTGCAAATAAGCAGGAGCCATGCCCATCAGGCAAATGGCATTGCCTTGTCCCTGCTAAATTACCTTTTCCTCCCTCATGTTGCCACTTGTGACTATGTCAAAGCCATGACAGGGGGAAGCGCTAATGCTGATGACTAGTGTATAGTGCTTGAGCCTCCCTCCTAGCCTTCCTTTTTATAGATTTAACAGATAACTCCACCCTATTATGCTGGACCTGCCCCGTCAGCCAGAGAAGGGGACCCAGGCCCCGACGTTCAGCATCCTAAATTTCAAGCCTGTTACCTTAAGTTTGAGCCTGCTAGTGACAGAGGCAGTGTTAGCGAAGAACTAGGTGTACCCCATACCTGCAGCCTATCTGGTGAGAAGGAACATGAAACACAGGCTGGCAAGAGGAGGAGGTATTCCTCCTACTCTTTCTGTTCATGTTTCTGTTCCTTCTCTTCCTCACGTTAATTTTTTTTCTGTCTCCTTCTTCAGCCCTTTTCCCCAAATACCTCCTATACGACCACAACCTTCATAGACCTTCAGAAATGCTTTATATAAAATTCATATAACATTATAAAATATTTTAAACTGAATTTACACAAATTTGATATAAATTCTATAAAATTTATTTTATATGGTTTTATATAAAATTATATAATTTAGAAAAAAAAATCAACAGTGGGAGGGAGGGTACAGATCTTGATTTTTTTCTGTTGACTCTCTACAGCTGGTTGTTCTCCTCTTTCATGAAGGAGCATCTGGAGGTTAGTTTTCCTTCCCTGCCTCCATACAGCCTCTCCATGAGGAACACTAATATGGGAGCCCATTGAGGTGGGCATCCAGTGGCTTGGGGGCACAGTGCTAAGCACACTTTTTCAACCCCAGGGTTGCTTCAATAGAAAGCCAAAACAGTTTAAGAGCTTTGGTCCAAAATGATAGAATTAAAGAGCTGGGAAAGCTACCTCAGAAAGCCTTTGCTTTTCTTTACAGTTGGATCCTAGAACTCTGCTTGCCACAGACATGAAAAGTTTTCCAGGCAGCCTTGTTCTAATTATAGTACAGAGAACTTTCAGCTGGGATCTTTTAGGTGTTTCCATGCCAGTCCCAAGTGAGAGTGTGTCTGCATCTACATTTGTGCCTCCTGTTCATCAGAGAGGCACGTGTATTGTGATAGGGGTAGGAAACTCGACACCTGTAGACCTGTATTCAGTCTGACTACAGGTAGGTCGGTTTCCTTCCACTGCCTCCAGCCAGAGCAGGGTCTGTTCTCTCTATATCTGTAATGCTCCTTGCACCAAGAAGCCTTCATCTCATTTTGGGGACTAAATGATTAGTGGCTGCCCACAGAGTACCAAAACCTGGGCCTGGTAATGAAAGGAAAATTAAAATGGTAATTACACTTTCCTAACAAGAAAAAGACAGACTCAAAGGAATTGAACATAAAAAGAAAACAAGAAATGGTCTGTCAAAACATACTTACACTATTTTTAGCCTGCCTTTATTTTTCAGGGAAAATAACATTGCATTAATATAGTGTCTTCCATATGTTAATCAATTAAGGGTTCCACTACTAGCCACAAATATTGCCATTCCACAGAAGTGAAAAGTGCTGTCTTGGCCAGAGAATACCTCCCAAACCAGGGACAGGGTTTGAAAATTCCACATCCTGAAGTTCCCTCACGCTGGTGTCCTCCTTTTCTTCAGTCCCTATTCAAAGAAATATTATACTGCAAGAAAATAAACCCAAACAGCATTACTGCAATAATCTCCCAGAATCATCACCAGAGGGCAGAACAGACTGGGAACCTTCCTGAATGTCCACTGTCATAGAATTACAGAATCATAGAATTGTTTAGGAGGGAAAAGACTCTTAAGATAATCAAGTCCAACTGTAAAGCCAACAGTGCGAAGTCCACCACTAAAACATGTTCCTAAGCACCCTTTCTACACATCTTTTAAATATCTCCAAGAACATTGAGTCAGCCACATCTCTGTGAAGCCTGTTCCAATGCTTGACAACCCTTACAGTGATTTCTTTTTTCCTAATATCCAATGGCAACTCACCAGTGTTCCAACATGCCTTATGTACTGCCCATAGAGCTCTCTAGCCCTCCTGTTAGGATGAGATGGTGTCTAGCTTCCCTCCAAGCTCTCTGTAGCTGAGTGACTCTTCTCCTGCTCCTACCACGTAAATACTTCCTTGGTCTGCTCTGTAGGTGGGTGATGTGTTGCAGAAACAGAATGAAGCCAGGATAGGGGGAGACATGGAGGTATCAAATTCCTGCTCTCAGAAGAATCAGGAAATCCTGGTCTGGTGTCTGCATCTCCGAGAGCCAGGGAGCTGCCCACTTACTTGGAAATCATTGAATCATAGTATCATAAAATGGTCTGGGTTGTAAGGGACATTAAAGATCATGTAGTTCCAACCCCCCTGCTATGCTCCACCCTATTTCATGTTTTATTGCTTACACTGTAAGACTGTTGATGTTGCTTTCGTATCTGTCCTGGGTACCAGCCCAGTATTACATTATCATCCAAGGCCCAAAATCTTGCTTCTCTGTGCCACAGTGAGCAATCCACACTTTATAGAATGGCTCAATACAGACAAACGCCCAAATGAATTAAGGAGAAAGAAAACAATGCAATCAATCATTATTACTAAGCACAGAGATTGTTTACAAGCTGTTTCTATGTTTTAGACACTGCCTTTGATCTCCTGTGCAGAAAGGTGCTGGTACTATGTGAAATGGTGAACTATACTTTTCTCACTGGGGCTCAGTGCTATGTCTCTCTGCAGAGGCTGGGTCGAGTGCATGAGTTCAATCTGCTAATTTACTAAACAGCACCGGGCAGTGGTGGCTGGCTGGGAATAAATGCACTTCCAGTGTGAAGATCTGATCTCAGGACCAAAAGGTTGATAAAACAAGCCAATCCAGCAGGGTTTTTTTTTGCCAAGAGAGGTCGACAAGGGGGACAGACCACTGTAAAACTATGAAATGAAGGCTAGGTTTCTCAAAAACCTGGGAACCTGTAGTTATTGCAGCACTTAGTACATGGCTGGATTCCATGTATCAAAGCACATAGGAAACCTGTGGCAAGTGAAGTCTTAGAGAGATCACCTGCTCCAATGTTGTTGCTAAAACTAGCTAGACAGGGAGGTGGTGAGGGAGAACTAATGCAAAATAGTAGACTGTCAAAAAAATGGAGGACTGAACACATTGCATTTAGTAATAACTTTACAATGGGTAAAAATGAATATTTTAAAGGATGAGTAGGATACTTATAGGAATAATTTCAGAATTATTCTGAACAAAACTAGAGCTTCCCCCCCTTTTTTTTTTTGATCAGGGATTGTCTGTATTTGTACAATGCCTAAAGCTGCTTCTCTCTTTTTTGCCTCAGTCATTATGGTGGTAATAAGAACAACAGCAGCAGCCGTGCTATGTATGCTAATGTCCACGCACTGAAGCAAGAGCAGGTTATACATTGCTGGGAAAGATGAAGAGAAAAAACAACAACGTGAAGATATGACAGGAACATTTAATGATAACTGTATAAACAGTGGAAAAATGACAGGCCAAAACTTTAGTGAAGCAGCATAATCCTGCTGGAGGAATACATTAGAAAGATAACAAATGAGGTACACAGCGATGAACTGTTGAAAAAGAGAATATCAGGTGGGGAATTTGTATATTTTCCTTTTCTTTTTTTTTTTTTTTTTTTCTCTTTAATTTTTAAGAAGAAGGTGGAAAATAGGGATGGTTTCTCAAAGAAAGGATGGAGAGGGGTTTTTATTAGTACCACAAGAAACAGGCTGTGAACATGAGATTCTTTAGAACAAAGATGATCAGCCAAGTGTGAGATATGTGAGCAGGCCATATTGATAAAACTGGTGTATTTGGGATCCTCTGCAAGAAATAAGGACTGGAAATAAAAGAGAAGCTGTAGGATCACAAATAAATTAAATGACAATTACAGCTAAACTGTAAGATGGAATGTTTCATTTCACACTGTTCATGAGGTATATATGAGACATAAATAAAGGTTCTATGTGGCACACAGGACTGTAAGAAAAAAATGCGGAAATATGAAAAATTTTAGCAGATGCAAAGATGTCCATAAAGGCAAGAAGAGTGTCCTGGGATTTTGTACTGGGTAGTCAAAATGCGTAAATTGGAAGTTGGCTTTATTGTAAGACCACAGGTGTTTCAAAATACAAGACACTGACAGGGAGGATGCCTGATGTTGAGAAATGTGGTGCCACTTTCAGGTCATTGTTGTCTTGATGTAAGTTAGCTGTGTCTTCACCACAGTATTTCCTCGGAGGCTCTGGATCCTGAAGAGAAAGGAGTTAGAAATCAGCAGAAGACATTAGAGAAGCAGGAGGAAGCAAAGTAAATTCTTATGTTTTGGTCTTTCTTCCTAATTCTCAAACTTTATCTCTTCTGAGCTCAATTTCTCCAAATCAAGTGTCATTCAGTGTGTAGGGTTACAGACAAAACATGCTTCTCATGCTGGGTACCTCCCTCTTTTGGAAAGTTTCTTCCAATATAACATACCAAAGATCAAGTCAAGAACTTGCAGAAGTAAACCACATGGGGTGACAACTCAGGCTGAAGAAGTCAAGCCTCAGCATAGGAAGGATGAGATAGCTTATACCCTCCACAGACTGGTGCAGAAGAGGGTTGTATTTATCATAGAATTTGCAGGGTTGAAAGGACCTCTCCTGCTCCTCTTCTTGGTTAATCATAGAATCACAGAATCACAGAATCATAGAATCAGCCAGGTTGGAAAAGACCTCTAAGATCATCAAGTCCAACCCTTCATCCAACCCCACTTTGGCTACTAGACCATGGCACTAAGCACCACATCCAGTCTCATCTTAAAAACCTCCAGGGACAGAGAATCCACCACTTCCCTGGGCAGCCCATTTCAGTGCCTGATTACCTTCTCTATAATGAACTTCTTCTTAATACCTAACCTAAACTTTCTCTGGCAGAGCTTAAGACCATGCCCTCTTGTCTTACTGATAGCTGCCTGGGAGAAGAGACCAACCCCCACCTGGTTACAACCTTCTTTCAGGGAGTTGTAGAGAGTGATGAGGTCTCCCCTGAACCGCCTCTTCTCCAGACTAAACAACCCCAGCTCCCTCAGCTTCTCCTCATAGGACTTGTGTTCAAGTCTCTTCACCAGCCTGGTTCCTCTTCTCTGGACCTGTTCCAGCACCTCAATATGCTTCCTGAACTGAGGGGCCCAGAAATGAACACACTACTCAAGGTGTGGCCTCACCAGCACTGAGTACAGGGGAAGAATCACTTCCCTGGACCTGTTGGCCACACTGTTTCTGATACAGATCTATTCCTTGCAGATCTATTGTCTAAAGTATGAAAAAAAAAAATAAAAAAAAGGTAAGTTACCTCTTCATACTCAAGGAAAATAGCAAATCTATTTGATTAACAATCAAAATTTGAACATTTATCTCTTTGATCCCTACATGAGGTCACTCACATCAACTTCCCTCACCACCTCTGTGCCTCACCTGCCAGCACCAGCAGTTGCGGTTTCCCTGGTTGCTCCTGTCAGTCAGGTAGCTCTTGCTCCAGGCATCTAGCTAGGGCAGATGCTGCTGGAGGCAATGCCAGCCAGGTCCTGCAGCTAAGTACAAACTCTGCTGTCTTAATGGAGAGCATGCAAAAACCATTCTTTGAACATGTTTTTACTTCAGATGCTTTCTTTGGTGTGAATAGCTTTTCAAAATCCTTAATGCTTAAGTAACCAATAGCATCTGTATAAAAAAACTGAATGTGAAGCTAATATGTATATGTATATATATGTATATATATAGATACATAATATAATATGTATAAGCTAATAGTTTTCTTTCCTTCCTTGTCCAAGTCTTTCCAGAGGCTGGGAGGACCAAAGCTGGAGCATAGCTGCAAGAACCTTCCTAGGCTAGTACTGAAGGATCCAAGCCAAAACCACCTTGGTGCCTGGAATTCACAGCAGGTTTTGGGCTGCACAGCAGTTGCTGTCCCCGTGCCTGCAGGGGCCAAAGACACATCTTGGTTTCTGTTCAGTGGTACTACACAGAAATGGTCATGGGTCAGCCAGATCTCTAATATGGTCCCTGGGGAGCAGAAGTCATCACCAGATCGTCCAGTCAGTACAACCCAGACACTTTAAACATTAATACTTTTTATGCTGAGATCCCTGTTGCTTCTAAGCAACACTTTCTTTGCGTGGGGTTGTCTTAGTTTAACAAGATTACAATTTAGAAATTAAGAAACTTCAGGTGGAAATGTGGAGAAGGGAAAGCTGGCTTTTTATTAACAAAATCTGAATAAACAACAAATGGTGCAATCAAAAGCTTTCAAAAGAAAAAAAAAACAAAGTTCTGATTCCCCAGGTGGGGGGGGGGGGGGAGGGGAGAAATCACGGACCAAACCCAAAAAACCCAGACAGCTGTCTCTGTGGCAACTGTGCTACCCTGGCAGACCACCCCCTCTTCTTGCTCCTGTCCCGCCCAGAACGTGCTGCTCCACTTCACCCCGACTCCCCCCCCATCCTGGAAGAAACAGATGGGGGGGACACACCCTAGGGGAAGAAGAAATAAATTCCAACATCTCTTTTCAAACCTATGACAGGGGTTAATCCCAAAGAAGCACTGAAGACTCTACTGCCCCTTGACTCTCAGCCACGATCTGATGACCAAGAGATTGGAAAAAATGAGTCCCCCCCAGAGCAAATGTTAGAAGGAACTGATTTGGAAATAAATTACCTGAAAATCTTCATTGACAAATATAATGTAAAAAAAAAAAAAAAAAAAAAAAAAGAGAAACACAAATGTGGGGGGAGGAGGGGAATTTTGATCTTGTAAAAAATGACTTTTCTACCCACTAAAATGTTTCAACAGATATGTTTAGACTAGCCCTTCTTCCCATACTGAGACAACTCAGAAAATACTGCCTGACATGGATAAGATTCCCTCCACAATGCTCCTTATGTTTCTTTATAACCAGATTTATAACTGCAGCCCAATGAAGCTAATCCTTGTTCCGATGATGCATAAAGAACACAGAGTGGGAATAGAATAAACAAGAAGTAACAGTTCCAGTATTGATCTCGGTCCTTTTTAGACATGGGAAGAGACCCATGTGTGTAAGGTGTGGTTTTCAGACAACTGTCTTTTCTGTTCTTGTGACTGCTTCCACTGCTTCCTCAGGCTTCCTGATAAGAACTGAAGTCTTAATGGGATTGTGCAGGAGGAAGCCTCTCTTACTCTCCTGGAGACAGTAAGGCAGAACAGACTCATCATCTGCCTCAAATCCTGAGAAGACGCCCAAAAGCACTCTTTGGCTAGCTGTGCTGTACACCAGAGGGCTGGGGAGTTCACATGAACATACCTAGATCATATTCAGTCACTGAGTCTTCCCACTGAACTCACAAGTCATGGCTCAATATATGCAGGAAGCAGAAGCTGCTGTTTTTGTTTCTAAGCAGATTTATTATTCCAGCCTAGCCCATCTTCCCTTTTGTCAGAGATTTGGTGGTGTGCAGAGCTGAGATTGATGGTCTGCTTAAGCACGCAGCTAGCACCAGTCTCAATTACTGAAATGAGCTAATGAGAAAAGTTTAGGAAGCCTCCCAATATTCCACAGCATCTCCCAAACAGTCAAAATTCTCTCACCAAGAGAAAGAGTTGGCCCTTCCTCATCTCCCTGTAGATAGTGTCATCAGACTGCAACTTCCCAGTCAGGTTCCCCTTAGCACTAACAGCCAATTACAAATTTAAGGTGTGCCAAGGAGCTTCCAGCTCCAGCATGGCATACATTAGGGGAATCTCACTTCACTAGCAGGAAACGTTTTTTTTTTTTTTCAAGTGACCCTCAGTGTACAGGCAGACTAGTAATGGCAAAAGGTAGATGGGCAGGTCAACATCAATTTCCTCTGCTCTCAGTTGCTCCAGGTTTCTACCTAGTACTGATGTGACTTTCTACACTTACAAACCTGAAAGAATTGCACATAGAGTGCTGTAGGCTGCAGAGGCTGGGTAAGCTGGGGTTGTTTCATCCTCGTAGCTGTGTGAAGGGCTGAGGGCTGCCAACATCTCTATCTGGCTATGGCACTTCTGTCAGGATGCTGAGAAGAGCAAGCATCTGTAACAGCAAGGGGTGATTGACAGACTGTCATCCATCACTGCTGCGATAATGGCACACGCTGCTGGCTGTAATAGTTGGTCCTTCACATTTTGAATGGACTATGAAAAACATGCAATAAAAAGTACATTATTTTCTGGAAACAATGAGGTCAACTCAGCCATGCTTGCTATGCCATCCTTTGTCCTTTCTGAGACTCCTTAAAGACTATTTCTGAAAATGGCAAGACAACAGCCAATCTCACCAGAGTTACACTGCTTTATCTCTCTCCTTCCCTTTTATTGTAGATAATTAAGCAAAACTTAAAAAAAACCCCGGTTGTGCAGTACTAACAAGGATGCAGCAAATGCTGCTGCATCTCCAGTTTTAAATGCAGGCTCTTCAGCTGTTACCAGTGCACAACGGGTTTACAAGTCACAGTGCCGCATTAGGAAAAAACATCTCTAATCTTACATAACCAGTCCTGAGAGGCGTGTTGCCAAGTAAGCACAGTTTAAAATCAATCAGGCAATAGCATAAAACATTTAGCACTTGGCTGAGTGTTTCTAGTTGCCCCTGCTCAGCCATCCATCCTGGGACAGACACAGGACCTGTGGGAAGGGCAAAGAGGAGAAAGCAACTGCTTTGACATAGACTCCCATGCTCAGACAGGGCTGTGCCTACTCCAGGGAACAAGTAGAACCTCAGCCTCAGCATTTAGCTTAACTTCATCCGAGGACAAGTCCATATCCATGCCAAACTGCTGTGACTGTGGTTACAGTGATGCAATCACTGCTTCTCTGTGTCCCTGTGTGCTTGCCCAAATATAGGGTTGCCTGGGAGCTACAGCTCTCAGTGTCTTAGTGGAAACCATCTCTCACCCTGGAGAAGATTTATGCCAGCATCCTACAGTCTGCTCAGGGATCAAATTAGTTAATTTGAGGGAGTGGGGAACTGAATTTCAGTAATGAATATTCATCCCATCACATCATCCAAAAGCAGGAAGGAGGCACCACTTCCCCTGCTGGAGCTGGGCTAGGTAAAATTTTTTCAGCGGTTTCAGGACCCACCAGAAAGGTGGGTCCCTGGAGTAGAGCATCCCAGGAACCCGGGGAACAGAAGATAAAGAATGAGTATAGGCCAGAAGTGGCCCTCTCTTTACCTGGCTTTGGCTGCCAGACCACCATGGACTCTCGGAGCCTTTGCTGGGACACCCAGCCATCCAGTGTTGGAGCACTTTGGAGGTCGCCCTGGCCCCCACACTACTGCTGCTTTTGGAGCTGTTTCACAGTGCCCTTGCCACTTGCAACAGCAAGCCTTGGAGTTGTACCTGACCCACTCAGTGCCAGGTCCCCTGTGCACCCACGCCACTGCTGCACCAGAACTCACACCAGCACCTCAGCAGCATAAAACCTCTCAGATGAAATAGTCTTCCAGGTTTTGTTTTAGTCTGGGAAGGTGTGGTTAGGTAATATTCTGCTACTATTGTTGTTGTTTCCCTTTTTAGTAAAATTGTTATTTTTGCTTCCTTCAGACTCCTCATAATTTCTTCTCTCTATATATACTGAGGGGAGGGAAATAATAAGGGGAGGAGGAGTCATCTCATTAGCGGTCCCACCTCCCCAGTATATTGTCATTAAACAAGACAAAGATGTCTTTGCTTATTTCAGGGGGTTGGACTAGATGACCTTTAAAGGTCCTTTCAGAGCCCAACTATTCTATGATTCTACGATTCTTTGAAATTCTGACTTTAATCAAGGGCTGGAAATATGGGAATATACAATTGAAAATTAACTTACTTTCCTTGGTAAAGTTTCCTTTAACTTCTGCACTTTTAACCAGTGGGATTCACATTTATGCACCAAGAATGTGTCCCCATTATTGCAAATTCCAATAACATCAGTGGAAGCTGCAGGCTGAGGAGGCAGCTGTGAGGGACTGAAAAAGGCTAATAAAGTTAAAAATGGCTTGAAACAACTCCGGGGGGTGGGGGAGGGGCCAAGGCTGGACAATGCACTACCCCATTCCTCCTCCCCGACCCTGGAGCCAGCCCAGAATGGCTATTAGCCATTGGCACACCTGAAACCCCACACCACACCCCCTGGATCTCTAACCCAGACCTGTACAGCAGGCAAACTGGAAGCCCCACCTGGAGGCAGTGCCCACAGGAGTCCAGAGCAATAAAAATCAGCACCAGGGAGCCACCACACAGTTCATCGCCCTACCATTTCTTGGATGTCTAATAGCTGGATCTATGCTGTATTTAAGGTGGTAGCTATAATTCTCTCTTTCTCCCTCTCTCTTTCTTTATTTTTTCCTCTTCTCTCAGTTTCCTTTTCTTGATAACTGGGTAACTTAAAACTGGATGGGTTGTGATTTGCTGAATCAATACTTTTTGAAATGCTTTATGTTGGCTGAATGATTGTTTTAAACTTTTGCCAAGTTCCCTAATTTTCCACAGCTTGCCAGCAAAAGTGTATTACTTTGACCCTTTGAAAAGTGTTGTAGCATTTTTCCCATGTGTGGCCTCAAGGTATAAAAGAACTGAAAGCAATTTCAATAAATCTGTCAGGCAGGTTTTGGAGCCTTGTATATTTTTAATGTAAAACCCCATTGATAAGCTCATGATAAGAGCTTGGGGTGTTACAGCAGATCAGGTTTGCTGTTGCTTCCTTTCAGCTTCAAAACATAGCATGTTTTCCTTACAGAACTGGGGGAAACAACCTAACTGAAGTCATGGCTCATCCTGCACATCCCTGCTCTGAGCTGCTACCCAGGAGATGGAATTTTAGGTCTATATTTGCAGTACTATAAAAGCATTAGACAACAGCTTGAAGAAGGTGTATCAACAGCACAGAGCATCTGTTCTTCTTCTGTATTTCCTGCACAGGTTTCTTACTACATGTTTCTGGCTCAGAAAGGTAGACTTGCCATGGTGGAGATAGCTGCTGAATTACAGCCCAATGGAGAAGGATGATGTGGAATAGTGATCACCAGTGGACGATCAAAGAAACTTACATCCTTCATGGCCCTGGCATTTAAATTAGATCTTCTTGAAGCAAGCATTGATATAAATTCCTGCTCACCTTTAAGGCTCAAAAGACAATAGACCTAAACACTTCAGGGAGTGTCCCCTGGCCCTTTGCAGTTCATGGTGTGATATTCAAGAACACAGTGCTGTGTCCTAGTGTTAACTTCTGCAGATGAATTCACAAGACTCCAAAAGCCCATGAAATAGCCATGGTTGGCCAGTGCAATAGCACAAACCCCCACAATCATAGAATCAGAATCAGCTGTATGTCCTACAGCTATAGGCAGAGAGACACCAGCAACTCAGCTGCCCTTTCTGTGCTGCTTTCATGGATAGGAAACTTGCTTTTGGTTCCACAGGCAGAGAGGCAGTGCACAAGGCGGCAGCAGCTGAAACAACCTGCTGCATGTGGTGCATGACCTTCACATGGATACAACAGAAGACTTCCCTTTGGGTTCATCATCACAACAAGAACACAGGCAGGGTATATCTCTTGACTTGGGGATACTCCTTTTGACCATGGCCTAGGTTTTAGAACACGTGTCAAGTAGCCCAAGGATTTTCAGTGTCAGTATGATCTCATAAAAGATACAAATTCTGTAGATTTCTCTGGAAAATTGTCACAGCATTTGGAATCCACACGTGTCTGTGCTCTATCTCACTTCCTCTCTCTTGAACTCAGACCAAGGTCCAAAAGTCGGTGTCCCAACAAAATTCATGAAGAACTTATTAAGGTTCCATATGGGAAAATTAGCCTTAAGCAATCCTTCCTGGGAAAAAGTGTGCCAGATGGACTCTGGATAACTGCTATGGCCAGAATTCCAGTGAAAGGTACACAGAACATACATTGCAGTTGTACATGTGCATCACACATGAAGATCTATCAGATGTTATGTTCCCAGTGTGATCATGTAGATCCAAGACACTGAAATGACAGAGAAGCAATTGCATTAGGCTGGAGACAAATGTAATAGTCTTCCCTGATGATTACTTTTGAAACAAAACTATACTAAAGGGTCATTGTGGAGCAAACTGTAGAACCCCAAGTTCAAAGGAGTTAGAGAAATTCATGATCCCTCTCTAACACTGCCTTCACTGGGAGATGTATTGTGTCCCAACCAGCAAGGAGTGCTAGCAAGTGATTTTTGGAGAATACTGCAGCTGGTACTTGAGACACTTGGAAAGCCTGTGCTTGAAGAAGCCAAGGCATGACATTCTGCAGCAGCAAAGCAGTGGTGGGAGGAGAAAGGCCTTATCACACACACCAAAGGCACACACTCCATCAAAGTGTGAATGCCTTGGCATTCTTTAAATTTGCCTTTTCAATGAACATTTTCCTTGAAGCTTCAGATGTTCATAGAGATGAAAGACAAGGATTTCCTCAGGATTTTTTGCAAGATGTTTGAGTACTTTCTCATCCCATTTGTTTAACTGGCCCTAAAGAATGAGCCATTTGGGGTTTTAGTACATCCCAGGGAATAATTAGCCTGAAAGTGCTTAGCTTCCTCCAGAAAAATAAGAAGTAACGATAATCATGAGAGGATATGTTAAGATGGAGAAGAAAGATGGACAAAACATAAACCATTGCCACCTGAAATCACAATCTCTGCAGTCTGCATCCAATTCTTTTGGCATATGAAAAAATGAGAATATAGACATACTCCTATTTTCTGTTTCAATGTAAAGCCCATTGTTCATGTGTTTTACACTTTCCAAACAGTAGAGTTAAGATAGGGTTATGGTCCATAGGATCCTTAGGGTTTTGCCTGATGAAAATCAGTATAATCTCATCAGTCGTGCCAATTCATCCCAGCTAAAGCTGTTTTTCATGAAGTGCAAATGAATTCTTCCTTGTCCTTCCTGTAAGTGTGTTGTAGTTGGAAATTACAGTAGCTTGAGGTGATAGCATTAGCACACCTTCAGCAATCTTCAACTGACCAGCTCTGAGGTTAGAGCTGTGGCTGTACATACCAATTTGGATTCAGTAATTCTGTTTTGTCAACTGTGTTGAGCAGACTGTGCTGATTTCTGCATTTTGTATGCTCAGCATAGTTTGCTGTAAGTTTTCCTCTTGGTGATCAGTCGAAAATTTCTCTATGGGATCCTGCTCTGCATTTCCCTGGATTAAATGAGATTTTTGGACTAAAAAAAAAAAAAAAAAAAAAGAGAAAAAGTCACTTTTTCAATACTATTATCACTCATTATTTATGAAGCAATGACTCCTATAAATCCCAATGCCTGGATTCTCTCTGTTTCCCTTCTTCTGTTACACAGAAACATAAGAAAGAGGAGAGTTACTGACCCAGTTATTTCATAATTTATAGAACAGGGAGATTACAAGAGGTGGATAAAGATGGCAGACTAACAGCTTGCCAGCAAGATACATGTAATGAAGACAAGTTATTTTATAAGAGAGAATCTGTACTAATCAAGCAAGGAAAAATTTACAAGACACTCATAAAGACTAGTATAATAAAGTGGTATTTTGTCAGTAGAAAAAAGAATAAGAAAAAGATTGGCGGTGATCTAGCACTAAAAAGCCAGACATTTGGAGTTCAAAAGTATTGGGTTATTTATCCAAAGTGTCTTTAATTGGATAGCCCTATGAATGAGGTAATAGCCATAAAATATGGAAGGGTTCTTAATGGGACTTTGTGGTATTTCTTCAAAAATGTGCCCCAAAATCTTAAACACTGTGGTTTTCCATTAATGAAAACGTGAAAAGTCGGAACACTTAAACATTGAGGAGAAAGGTTTGATTTTCCTTTTGAAAGCAAAAGTTCTCTATGAGAACAAACATCTGCTGAAAAGAAAAAAAAGAACAAAACCATAAAACTCCCCAAGCTTAAAAGAACTTCTACTAAGAAGCAATTTTAATGAAAAAGTTTACCATTTTTCAGTAAGGGCCAGATGGGGCCTATAAAAGTCAGTCTTAACTAAAGACTAGTATGTAACTCTCAGATAATTCCACCTTAGAAATAAAAAATAAAAAAAAAAAAAAAGAAGCAAAAGAATTCTTCTGGAAGAGGTGGCTGTTGAATACACACACATGTTTTTTTGCTGCCATACAATGATGCTGATAGAAAAACTTGTGGAAGGGCAAACATGAGGAGACAGGCCAAAATGATAGGATATTATGGTTAGTAAATAGTGTAGCTGAGGAGAAATGGCTTGAATACTCTTTAGTGGTCCCACAAACATTTCACTTGAATGAAATTGAAGGAATTGTTCCATTTGGCTGAAAAATACCTAGTTGCCAGGAATGCTATTTGAAATAACTGATGCTACCTTAAATTGCAGAGGGGAACATAAATTTATCTTTCTCATTAATTTCTTTGTGCTTATCCACCTTTTGTATACGATGGGTTTTTTCTCCCATGGAGTAGCTACCCTAGACAATGTCCTAAGCAAATGTCCTAACAAATACCCTAGAGGTACTCTGGAGATTCTCTGCATGCCCTGGGAGTGACTCATCTGCATGCTGTCTTCCTAGTGCCTTAGCTCCCAACGTGGCATCCTGCTCAGATGACTGGAGATGCTTTTGAGGCAAGCATGCTCCACTTGTTCTAACCTAGCCAGAGCTTTGAGGCTCAGAGCATGAGGGAGTGGGGATGAATGTGTTCAGGGAAGCTCCTCAGGAAGTCTAGATCCTCAAAGGCCCCTATCATTCCAGGTAAAAAAAAAGGCATAATCTTGAGAAAAAAAGGCATCTTTTTGTCTCCTGTCCTTCCTGTCCAGGGGAAGAGGTCTGGATCCTAAACTCCTTTTCCTTTTCACCTTGCTCATCAGTGTCCTAAAAATCAGATCTCTTTTTCCTCACAATAGTGAGGGCATTACTGGTTTCCTTGTATATTCCTATAGGGAAGCAGAATTTTGAGACTGCTTCTCACAAAGCAGTCTATAGTGGAAAAGTAAGACATTTGCCATGTAAAGACAATATTAAAGGTAGACAGGGACAAATCAAGCCTGTGGTGTTGAAGAAAAATCTCCCAACTGAAATCAATGAAGGGTTATGCTTCCAAATTAATTGCATGCTTCTGTCCTTAGCATCTGGGCATGGAATCAAAACCGATGAGCCAACAAAGCAGCACTGAGCTGCTCCTGCGAACAGTCACCATCAATAATGAGAAATACTAGGAGAAATACTCTTTGAAATTCAAATCACAAGGAGCATCATTTAAAAGGGAACTCAGGAGAAGCAGAAATACCATGCACTACACATTAATTGTCATGCATGTGACAAAATCTTCTGCATTGCTATTACTTAGCAGCATTAAATTTATTCCCATATTATTAATGCCATACCAGGGATGAAGTAATTAAACTGGCAGCCCATTTCTTCTATACTGGAGGCCAGGCCTTCAGCTGGTGTAAATCAGAACAGCTGCACTGCAGTGACTTGGGTTTACAGCCAGTTGGGGAGCCAAGCCATTTATTCTAAAAAGGGAGAGCTGAAAAGAAAGTCAGATCCTTCATTTTTCCTTCTGCCCCAGAGTAAGGGTAAGCAAGCAGGGCTACAGTCCTTGCTGACCTGGAACCGCTCCTCAAGCACATTGCAAGCAATCTGGAAACTGCTCCCAGCAGATTTAACAAATTAAATTTGGAAGGTTAAATATTTAATAACATGCTAGTGATTTCTTCCAAATGGGCATCCATAGTCACTGCTATATCCTATTCCTTTTATAACCAAATTCATCAGAAATAGTCACAGAACTGTTTTTACAGAAATACTATATTATGTGTGCAGAAAAAGAGCTGACGCAGAGCTCATCACCCTGTCCTCCACTTTTAAGCCCTCTAGACTTTTGCCTGCCTTCCAGCAAAACATGTTCATACCTCTGTGACAGAAGGATGACTCCACCTACATCCACAGCATCTTTCACATTGTGATTCCCAATGGCAGATCTGGCCCATGGACAGGGGCAGATGTCAAGTGGATGACTACAGTGATAGCACGGCCCTTTCAAATTGTGGGTGTTCTGATGCTGGCCACATTATTCTTCAGTGGGTGGCACAAGAGATTTGGGCAAAGCCAAAATGTCACCTAGGCTACCTAAGGCCTGCTTGAAAAATCCACTGAAGCTAAAATAAGTAGTTTACTGGAGAAAGGACCATGTTTCTTGTATGTAGATTGTGCCCGCCGTTTTTGTATATGAAGGCAATAAAATATGCCTTTAATGTGGGGAGATGGAATGGGAGGTATGTGATTAAGTCCCCCAGGCAAGAAGGGAACTGAAGAAGGTGTGTTTTGTCGTAGAATTAGGCTGGTTTTCAACTACCATAGCTGACATCAAATGAAGATAAGAAGTGACAAGTTTGTAAACAACCAGAGGGAAGGGGTTCTCTGTACAACAGGTTGGAGATCTGTGGAGGATCTTGCTGAAAGATGTGCAAGTGAGACAGCACATATGAATCCCAGAGGAGATGGGATAGGTTTATGGAAGAGGTTCAGTTAAGGATACTGAGTGGATAAAGATTTTGTCTGGAAAAGCCTGAGCTGAAAAGTGCTGGGAGCTAGTATAGAGTTTAAAAGAAATATCACCATGTTTGCCATTGTTGTAGCTATCTCTCGGCACATGCTTTTGGTCACATTTGGAGACAGACCTTTAGTCTGACCCCAGATCACTCTTCTTAAACTTCTCTGGCATCCCAAACTGCCAAAGGTACTAGACATACACCATCTTATTTTCCTCCCCACCAGTGAAACCTGATTGTTTCTCATGGAGTTATCTGTAACTTTTATCAGCTTCTCACTCTTGCTATCTCCCATGTTCAGAACCTTCTCTTACAACAAGCAATTTTCCATTGTCTGTCCAGGTATAGCCAACACTAAGGCCAGGTCCTGTCATGCCTTAAGTGGTCTGTAAGCTCTTGGCTGACATCCTGAGGAGCAGTGGGACTGTGTCCTTACTGTGCGAGACGCAGCAGGAGACTGGGGGTGGAAATCTGAACTTCTCTTTATTTTCATAGCCTGTTAGTGCAGAATAAAAAAGGTCTTTTCATTTGTTTCTTACCAGCCCCAAAGCATTTTTCCAATGTTACAGGACAGAGACTGACTAGCATAGATCTGAAGGATGATGGAGAATTTGGAAACCATCATGTCATTTGTGCACAGCTGCTGTTGACGCTTCTAAGCTTCCAGGTTTCACCCACACTGTGTAGACTGCAGGCAGCAAGAAAAGAGCATGGAATTCTTAAATCACAATTGGCAAGGTTGAAATCAAATCCACAGGGCTCATCTCAGCTCCCTAACTATTGGGGCATCTGTGAGAGACTGGATTTTTAATGGTTCATGACTTAATTGTGGAGGCACCAGAGTGCTTTGCTTCAGCCTTGAGGCCAATAAGAGGCAAATCCTGCAAGGCTGGATAATGCCTTTAATCACGGTAATTGTCATCCTTTACCCAACTCAGTTGTAAAACTTTCTCCTTTCTCCTTGGGGAAGGTTTGATGGGGGCATAACTAGATCAACTGTGCTGACATGAGAGGCAGCTGTCATGTCTTAGAAGGGATCATAAACCATTCAACACCCCAAAGCGCCCCCAGACTCATTTTCTGAGGCCTTCCACCGGAGGACTGAAAGCTCCCTCCAGCCCAGGGAAGATACCAGGCATTCCTACCTGGCCTGAATGTATATTAACCCATGGGACATTGCATTTCACAGGTTTCTTCCCCCACACCTGTGGCAGGATGACCTAACCCGATAAGGCCTAGAATCTGGTCAGAGAATGCAAAGCTATCTTTAGTGAGTTACTGCTGGTGCCAGGGCGCTGTTTTGGTGTTACATTATTCTAAAAGCAGCCTGGTTCACCAAAATCCAAACACACATCCTACTTTTTGAAGCAACATTTTACAGATAAGCTGCCTGCTGGCCTGTAAAGCTATAACTATCAGTCCATCACTTTATAAAAGCCTAGTCCAACTTTCATATGGCAGATCCTTCCACATACGTTTTTGAAGTGTGTTGAGCTTCTCCTGTGAAGAAGGGATGCCTGTTCATAGTTACTCCCCAGGGCTTAGTGAGTTGTGTTATATCAATCTCTACTTAATGATTGTTTCTTTTACTAGCTTGGATACAGTGCACTATACTACTTTATGCTATCATACACTGCTAGTACGTTTTACACTGTGTAGTAAATAATTCTGATTAAGAGCTTTTGTCTGTTCACTTGTCATAATAAATAATTAATTTCATATAAGTATATCTGATTTGGCATCATTAAAACCTGCAGGATAAAGTAATTTATTAACAGCTCTATAATTCCTTAAATTTAAACTGCTGACATAATCCGAGGCTAAGATTGGATTCAAGGGCATCCAGGCTCCTCCCTGAGAAGGAGTTTAGAAAGTGAAGGAGTCCTTTCTGCACCTCATGACTCAAGGGCAGGGCTTCTTTAGTAGCTTTTGTGTAAGCCTTCCAGCCCCACCCTCTTCCCCCTCCCACAACAACTCCCCAGGAATCCAGACCATCACTTCAGACAATTTACTACTAAATTGCAACAATCAAGTCTTATCATAGATCCATGGGTAGTGATTATAAATGTTTCTACTCTTATCCTTTTTTTCTCTTCTTTTCTTTTTTCCTTACCCATATTCTTACATGCTTTCATATTGCCATATTAGTATAGATAATAATAACCCAAGTGGCTACATACCTGCTTTCCATTGCAACCAAATTGTTCTAAATTAAACCTATATATGTACATTTACAAACACTGATCATTCAGTGTTGTTTCACTGTAATACACCCCAAGGGATCAATTAACAAGAATCTGGGTTACTCTTGCCCTCGTGGGGGGGGGGGGGGGTGTCATAACAGCATCCTCCTGCTTAAAGCCAGTACTTCAGAGAGTTAGAGCTCTCCCAGCTGACTTGTGTTGAGTCTATTGGCACTGCTTGAATGACACAGGGCTTCTCCACAGGCCCAAGCATCTTTCTTAAGGGGCTGAACCAACCTAATGTGAACAAGCTGCAATCCATTTAATTCAACTTAATGTCTGCCCATATATATGGCATCAACATGTCCATATATAAATATAGGTCCAAGATGGTCAGGGGGACTAGGTACCTCCCTTCAACCCCTGCTTTTATTGTCCTGTTTAACTTAAATTATCAGATCTTTGGGGAAAGTACTGATTGGTCTCTTAGCATGTTATAGACATGTCCCTCATACTGGCAGCCTGAGTAATCCATAAGACAAAGAACAGGCCAATTTTCATGGCATTCAGCTCCAAAGATGTACCTGATTTAAACAAAGTACTTATGTTGCAGTTTCAGTGGATGAAAAGGCATTTTAAGTGAGATGCTGGACAACTCAGGAGATCCCTAATCTTATCCAAGAAGAAACTTTATTATCTCAGATATAAATATTGTCACCAACGACTGGTTCCTTCCCTTAAAAAAAAATCAGGAGGTGGCCTTAGCATGCTTCCTGTCTGACAGATGGCCACATATCAATTAACACTAACCTGTGCCTTTCCTGTCTACCTCTGAAGGCCAGCAATGCAAGGCAGCACTGAAATTATGGAGTTCCCTCTCTCTTGGAGCTGCCCAAACTGGTCAAAGAGCTGCCTTACAAACAGGGAAGCATTGATGCCAGTGCTTGCAGTAAGGCTTCCTGGAAGAATCCCAAAAAGTTCAAACATTAGAACTGTGCACAGTGAGATGAGGCACAGATGGCAAAATAAAAGCAATGCAATTTTTTTTTCTGAGACTCTGAGTCTCTCAGCTCCTGAACATATGAAAAATTGGGCCACTTTAGCAGAATTCATGCAACTTGTCTAAAGCAAGAGAGATGAAGACAACCCCTTCCAGAGACTGGGCTGAGAATTTGAGTATATAAAAGGTTGGTCCTGTATCACTTTTCCTAACAGGGCCTTGCAAATTAATTTAGTACCAGATGCAAAGACCTATTTACTTCATCCTCCTAGCAAATGATACCTAGCAGCCACTCTTTCTTGGTTTACATTAGGCAGAGAGTGACAGTGATTGTATTTATATTTTTCCCCTATTACAAGAAAGTATGCACAAAGAGCTTATAAGAGCAAAGAAGAGTTCAAAGCAATGAAACATTTGATCTTGAGCTAAGTTACGTTGTTCACTCAGCCAAAAAATTCTATCTTTTCCTTTTCAATTTGCCATGAATACAGAATAAGAAAGAAAATGCTCAGCTTGGGTTAACCCAAAATCTCATTTTTATTCTGGTTTCATAACAATCAGCAAACAAATCAACACAAACTTCAGCACCCAAACAGCTCAGTCATTTCAGCTAACCAATTTTTGTTTCTCAGAAAGTTAAAAGCACTCCTGGCTATACCTTTGGGGTTGGATCCAATTACATGGAAAGATTCTTCTTGCCTTTGACAGGAAGAGATTACAACTTTGGGCTGCTTCCTGATTGTTCTGTACCATCACTCCGAATCAAACTCCATGACCACACCAGTATCTATGGCATCAGGATTTTTGTCAGACGGAACCCTCATGTGCCTATCCACAAGCCAAAAGCCCTGCACAATTTAGAGCACAGGGTCTTGGAGCCTACTTGTGCCCTCTGAATAACGAACAATTGTAGGTCTACAAGGTTGTTGTAGACCTGAAGTTTTGTGTTTTGTTTTGGGGTTTTTTGTTTGTTTGTTTGTTTTGTTTTGTTTTGTTTTTTTTCTGGCTCATTATCATTGCTCTCAGCATTTCTTTCCCAAAACCTTCACCTTTCCATCCCTCTGTCTCCTCCTAGCTCTGTACCACAGCAAGATCACTCCACAACCACACCCCCAAGTTTTTAAGGCTGAGCACACCTGGCCTACGTCACTTAACCCAACAAGCATTTTCACGTTCACTGCAGTCTGTTCCTGTTGAGCCTCAGGTGACCTAGGGGGACAGTCTACTACTCAGCTATTGCTTTAGAGTCATTAAGTGACATTTTGTTCCCTCTGCAGCAAAAGATGCTCAGTGATGAACAAATAAGAGACATTCATAGAGCCAGCAGGAGTCTTCAGCAGAAAGCATGGAGGGAAAGATTTAAGTCAGGTTCTTCTGCTGGAAGAAGGAAGTTTCTCTGTGATCATCTAGAAGGTGTGGGCTCCAATCTTGTACTGGGATCAGGGAGAAGGAGTAGCACTTTGTCCATCCTCTCCTTCTTTTTCTGGTGATAGGTGGTGCTGCTGCTCTTCCTAGAGACCAGGAATGCACTTGCAGGTTACTGTCTTCACTACTCAGGGTGTCATGAGCATACACCACATCACAGATTATCAGATTTTGGACAGCTGACGTCCACAGCATAACATTTCTCCCACCAGCTCCCGTGAGCATTTTAGCACATCAACAGATGTACCAGCTAATGATGCTCCCCAAATCCTTATGGCTACCACAAAGCTCGCCTTCTTTCCCTGAAGCACTGGATGTGTGGTTTCCAGACCAGGACTCTCTCCTGCTCCCATGCTGTGATGTTTCCCATGTGGTTTTGGCCAGGAAGCTTTCAGAGAGGTTCTCACTCCAAGGGCTCTCATAGATGGATTGCTGACAGTGGTTCAAAACACCCAGAGGAGAAAAGAGCAGGAAGGTGATCAGGACAGTGTGACTCACCAGCCAGGTGCTGTTCCTTAGGGTGCTTCCACTGAAGTCAGTGGCCAATTGTTTGGTCAGATCAGTCCTTGTAAAAGCCCTGGTCAGAGCAAATAGGGGTGACATTATTTCCCTGGAGCTATGATGAAATATGCTTGCAAAGTCTCATCCCTTCCTTGACTTCTGCAAACCCCCATGTTGTAAGAAAAGCTGTTTGTACTTCCCTTGTAATTTCTGCTTCCAGGTGGCATCCTGTCTTGATGTCTCCCAAATCCCTAGCTCCTCACTGAGAGCAGGAGAGTACAGGACCCACGGAGGTTCCCAAGCCAACATGGGCTGCCCTGCATCCCTTCCATTTCTCCTTCTGCTCTAGACTGTGGTCTTGCCTTTCGGTCTTTCTCTTTGCAATGATTATTCTTGTTATTATTATTCACCAGGTATTTGAATGGTAGCTTCTCAGGAGCTCAGGCCACAGCTGAGCCCTGCTCAGAGGCCCTGGGGAGCAATTACTCACATCCCTGCTATCAAAGCAAGAAGGGGTCCCTGACTGCTGTGTAGTTTGTCCTAGCAAGCTGCTGGCATACACTTAGAATGGCAAGCAGCTGCAATGAGCCTCCAAGAGACATCAGACCTAAGGGATGTGGACTTTTTTCCCCATCTGCCTTGCCCCTTTCAAACATCTCTTCATGCTGCTCTCTGTCAGTGCAATGCTTTGTGCTTTTGTCTACACAGAAGCTCTCCTACTGAGCTGCATCTGCATCAGCTCTGGAGAAAAGTGCCTTTAACACATAGCAGGAACCTCCACAATTTCTTCCCACCTACAGCTCTTGCCAAGAAGCTGTGAAATGTGCTGGCACAATGCATTAAGGATGCACTGCACAACTTGGTGTTGAAGAGGACTCTCAGTGATGCTGCTAGACCTGAAGAGAAACCTCCAAATTGCAAACTAGTCTGCTGCAGTTCACTGCACTACAAGCCCCTTTCTAATTGCTATTGGAAAAACTTCCCCAAAAATCAAATTGTACCAGTGAGCTGCAGATATCAAAATCAAATCAGGCAGAGTCATTAGCTTCCCAGCATCAGGAATAGGCCAATTTATGCCAAGCTTAGTGCAATAGGGAAGTGTCATATTTAACTCCAGTTAGAGTTTTGGTAAGCTCTTGTATGGTTTTAGGTGAGAGAAGAGGTTGGCAAGACAAAAAGGCAAAGTATGCCCTGGTCTGTAGCAACAGTTACACCTGCTATGGTTGTTGGACTGTAATTGTTTCACTACTTAGATTTTCTTGGTTCTGCTTCAAAATTCAACTATATTAAATGAGACCTGATTTCCTCATGGACACAAAGTTCCATGATCTTCCCAGACTGAATGAAAAATGTGCTTAGTTTAGTGCAGGGAGAACGGGAAAGGTGGAGGAACAGTGTTAGAGAAAATCCTTACTTCCCTGATGTCACTGAACCTCATCTTGATAACAATATAGAAACCACCCACATTTTGGAAGTGTCAGAAGGAAACAAACAAGCTCACAGGATTTGGCTGCCTGGAAGCAAGATAATTTGACTTGATGACCCACAAATCCCTTCCCCACTCCATTCTGTATAAATGCAATTTTTTTTTCTTCCAAGAAAAAAATTCTAACAGATCTTTTTTTGCTTTCCTCCTATTTCACAAATACATTTGGTCACTAAGAAATTGTATTTCACCAGGAATAAAAAACCAGTATTTTGCTGTCCATCCAAGTGAGCTGATATCTCCATTCAGTAGCAGTAATGCATGATGAATTTGCCATGTAGTAGCTAGAAGTCCTTTGGTTGCAAGCCAGCCCCCCTGCAGTTATGTTCCTGTACAATGAAAATGGAAAGATAGTCTTTTTCCTAAAAGTCTTACTTGGTAAAGGCATAATGAATGTGATTTAGAGGCTTCTATTCTCAACAAAGGAAAAGTGAAAAACACTTAAGAGAAATAGGGGTGACCATAATTTGGGGCTATTTTTTTTTGCTGATTCCATACGCATTCTCTCCCAGTGCCTGTTACATTAAGAAAGAAACCATTTTCTCTAAAATACAAAACCTCCTCGCAGTCTGGTGCAAGTCAGTAGTGAACAAGGGCCCAAATATTTAGATGGAGAGAAACATGTGTTGTGAATACCACTAGGATATACTGAAAGCAAGTGAGAGTTTGGAAGAAAATTGAAATGTTGGGGAAGAGCAGAGGCTGGAGGGATTTTCTGCTTAAAATCCCTATGATGGACTCAAGTTAGTTAATGTATTTTAAATCTTGAACATCCTCTTTCATCAAAGATCTGGCATGGCTTATTTTGGGAGTATGAATAAAAAATAATAGGCAAGCAGGGAGAGAAAACAGCCTTAACCCTGAAAGAGAGGTGGAGGCAACCAAAATGCACCAGGGTTACACATCCTCTTGTTTCCCTGCAGTGGCAAAGGAAAGCGATGATCTAAAAGGGGCATGTGATCTCCGAACAACATTTTGAGCCATGGATGTTTAAGCATCTAGAAAAGTGGTGACAGAGAAGCTTTTAGGCAAATGACTTGGCTATCAGGCCTCTTAGGGATGGAAAGAGGAATGAATGAACACTGCTTACGCATATTATGCACAGTTATTAGGAAAGCTGGGAACACCCCTCAATGCTGCAGCCCGGTGCGCTTGTCACTATGCAAAAAAATAAAACACAAATAAAATAAAGTTCTTCAGACCTGCTAGAGCTTCCCCATCGCCCTGGGAAGCTGTGCCCAGCTCCATGCTGGCAGGTGCTGTGTGGGTGGGGGACCAGTACCGGGGGCTCTCTGCGGCAGCCCAAGGTGTAGGGTCAGCCAAAGCTGGGGCAAGCGGACTCGATGCCTCTGAAGAGTCGCCGAGCTCTGGTGGGTGGGGAAAAAAGGAGATCCCTGTCTAGGAGGAAGGCCCAGGGAGGAGGACGAAGGATGGGGTGGGGAGGGGGCAGAGAGGGGCGGGTTTTGCTATACTCCCCCGAGGTGGGGGCTACACAACAGGGTATGGAGGCTGTTCCTGCTGCAGAAGGAAAGTTGGAAGCACTGCTACGCAGGGCTGATTCTCCTGCCTCTCTCCTTCTCCCTCCCTCCTCCTCCTGCTCCTCCTCCTCCTCTTCCCCGCGAGTTGAGCGCACAGCACAGCCAGGCGCTGCAGGCGGCGCAGCCCCGCCGGTCGATCGCCCTTTCCCGGTTCCGGTCCCGCTCCCGGCCCCGCTCCCCCGCCGCCCACCGCCGCCACAGCCCCCGCAGCCGGGATGCCGGCGGGCAGCGCGTCCGGGCTATGAGCCGCCGCCGGCCCGGAGCTTCGCCACCCCTCCGGCAGCCCAGAGCAGGAGCACCGCGCTGCGGGTCACCTTGCAGGGAGGTGAGTGACCACCCCCCATCCCGTCCTATCCCATCCCCTCCGGGGAGCGATCCCCCAAACCCCCTCCCCCTCCCCGCGCCGCGTACTCCGGAGCGGCGCCGCCAGGCTCGGAGCGGAGGCGGGAGCACCGCGGTGCCCGCAGCTGCCGCGGCGGAGTCTCCGGGGGGAGCCCCGGGGAGCGCGGGGACTGGGGGGAGCCTGCCTTCGCCGTGCGGTGGGGCGCTGCCCGCAGAGGTGCTTCTCCGGTACCCTTGTGAGAGTCGAAATTAGCATTATCTGCCCTCTCCGCCGAGGGTCTGGGGATGGACAAGCTTTTCCAGTGCCTTGGCGAGGTGTGGATTGGGAGCACTGGATGGGAGAGCGTGCATGGGGTCCTCCTTTTCCCTCCTCTCCTCTTCCCCGTGAAGAATCCCCTCCAGCGCACTGTGGCAGAGCATCTTTCCCTCCCAGCTCCCTGCCAGCCCAGGGCAGTCTCTGGCCCGGGAAGGGGGAGATGCGGCGGTGCGCGGCCCCGTGCGGGCTGCGTGGTAGAGCCGGGGGGCAGGAGGCAGAGATGCTGGGCTCTTGACAGCCACAGCTGCCCGTTCCCCTCACTATGCTGCTCCAGAGGGGCCGGACTGAATTTCTTTTCCTTCCCGTTCTTTAGTTTGCCAGCAGTGATAGCTAAGTTGAAGAGAGGGATGGTTGAGGCAAGGAGACGGCAGTGGTCCCTGCTATTCGGTGGCAGAGAGGGGTTGACCTTGGGTAAGTCCCTCGTGCCTGCCCCATCCTTCTGGATAGCGTATCACTAAAGCATCCCGCAAGGGGGTCAGCCCCTTCAGTAGGAAGAGGCTGGTAAATGCACTGAAACGTTTCTGGAATTAGCAATTCAGGAGTGCAAGCCTTCCTGGAACAGGACTGGTGTTGCTTGCTGGTCAGGAGTGCGCTGCAGGAGAAGAGGTGCAAGGGTCTATGTGGGACTGGCGACGGTGATGGGGTTTGACCCCCGCGAAGAACATGGAGCTACCTAGTGGCAGGAGTTGCTTCGGAGAGCAATCTGTTGAACTGTGACTTCAAAATCACTGGAGGGAGGCTGTAGTCAGTGTGTAATGAAGGAGAAAGAAGAAAAAAAATCTGAACTTTCCAGGGAGATTAAATATTCAAATTACAATTAATTAGACATTAATCCAGCGTAAACAGAGCATTAAGAACAATTAAAAGGTGCTTTGATATTCTTAAACTCAAGATGATGCATTAACTGGTACTTACAGGGGGATTTTTTTGTATTATAAAATGCAGTCAGAACAGAGAATGCGCTTTTCTACATTCATGTATTTAAATTATTTGCTCTTAATTATAGTTAATGAGCTATCATCTTCAAAGTAGCTGCATGTAGATGCTCCATAATAATTTCAAATTGCCTCACTCCTAAGAATAGGGCATTGCTGATTTTACAGGATAAGCTGACATTTTATTGGCAGTTTGGTAACTACAGGTCATGCCAGGCTGCATGTAGGATAAATGCATTTGTAGGAATTAAATGAAGTCTCCTTTTATTAAGTCGGCAAGCAGACATCTCACACCACTGGTGCCATATGCTCTGGAATAAATCTCACACACATGGGAAGGTTTTTCCTTATACAAATGAAGATGCAATGCAGGACGCAGTGTATGCAGGCACCACCACAACGCATTTAACTTGATGAAGGCTGCTCTCAGGATTTAAAATGCGTTTGCTTCTGAGGATAGTATTAGAGAAAAGGTGGAATATAGTTGGATAAGGTTTTTTATCTTTCTCTCTAGTGTAAATTCGTATCTGCAGCCAGCTATAATTGTGTCCAGGAGAGTTTTTTAGTGCCACCTGTATGGTTATTAAGATTGCGGATTGCATATTGGGATTTCCAAATTTTGTTTTCTTCACCTTTGAAGATGAATTTTTACAAGTTACTGTTTGTATGGTGCAAATGGAAAAGAACTGCAGAGGTGTGTACAGGAGGAAAATACTCGGTGTGTTCAGTGGCTTTGCTTTGGCAAATCTGAATAGTGTCTCTGTGTGTGTGAGTATAGCTGTTCATGTCCTCTGGCTATCAAATCAATTGTTTCTGGAAATTCTTTCTCTAGTAAGAGTTGGAAACTACTTTTGAGTAAGGGGATCACAGCAAAATTCTTGTCTTCAGATGTAAATGCCTGTGACCTTGAGAATTTAGGTGGAGCTGATCTAACCTGTAGCAACTAAGAAGCAAAAGGTTTTGTGCTTTGAATTTCGTGTCATAAAATTGGTTATTTTCTCTGGACTAGCAAAGACATTTTGAAGTAGTGGTGCAGTACATGAGAGGTGTGAGTCCATGCATGCCTTTAGCACTCCCAGTTTTATATATGGCATCCCTATAGATGTTTATCTGTACGTGTGTATCTATATAAAACCTGAATGTGTAAAGTTTCCTCATTTACCAACCATCCAAATCCATACTGTAAAGTATTTTTGTCCTTACGCTCTAAGATTTTAATTCACTGGGGCACGAGAAGATTGAACTGTTCACATCAAGTTGGCATAATTCTAGTAGGGATATATGTGCTTTGACTTAGTGCTCAGACCCATTAAAAATCCTCAGAGAGAATTAAGAACTTTGAAATGGTGTTTGCAAATGGATAATTTCCTTGGAAGACAGTCGTAGAATCACAGAATGGTTTGGGTTGGAAGGGACCTTAAGATCTTCTTGTTCCAAGCCCCCTGCCAAGGGCAGGGACACCTTCCACTAGATCAGGTTGCTCAGGGCCCTATCCAATCTGACATTGAAAACTTCCAGAGGTGAGGCATAATCAAAGAGTTCAGCTCCTTTAGGAGGGACCTGACTTTCCTAGATTCCTTGAGACATCTGGCCTGGTGTCAGGTCCTGCAGGACTGATGTGCTCAGCATGCTTCTTCAGGATATCTCCCACAGCAGCTCCCTGCTACATGCATTGTCTTATCTAGTCCTCTCCCAGCATGTGGTTGTCCCCACATCACCCACCCACTTACCTTCCAGCTCCTATTCTTGTGGTCTTTGCAACAAAACAATCTCTCTTCTTCCAACTGCATGTAGCTTGCAAGATCATGGAGATAGTGTTGTGTTGTGGATATGCTGCCAGACCAACGTCTGTGCCTCCCATATAAAAATCTCTGGGGTCGTTTGTTCCTTCTCCTCCCAGAGGCAAGAGATGATAGGGTTTTTCATCATGTTCAGGCAATGCCCTGAGTCTAATGCAGCCCCTTATCCCTTCTCATTTCTGCAGGGAGGGGTGAGTACAGGGTTAAGAAAGGTCAGTAAAGGTCACTCTATGCCCACTGATGCTACTGCTCAGTGTTTCTCTGCCTGCCCTATCTGCCTCCAGCTACCAGTCTTGCTATGGCTAAATCACTTATTCTGTAAAGCTTTTGTCCCACAGCACATTCTTAGCTTTGCAATTCTTCTAGCGCCTGATGAAGCACAGCTGATTTTATTGCCCCAGCAGTGGCTGCTTAATCTAATCATCCTTGCCCTAATGAACTGGCTCTAGCAATTTTACAGTATCACAGAAGTGTTTTTCGAGCAAAGTGACTTACAACCCTGGGGTGCTTTGTTTGGGGCGGGAAGTACAGAAACCTTCATTTTGCACCGAGTCGGCATGACCAGGCTATCTTCCTGTTCTGTCATCTCTTTATTTATCATTCCTGCTTCAGGAATACCTAAAGTCCTGGCTTACAGCATAGCATTGGTAGGTTACATGCAGAAGTGCGAGGCAGGCATCTTGTCCTTCTTTGCTTCCTGCATGCAGTGTGGTAATGCAAGCAGAGCCAGATAAGCAAGGTGTATGCAAGAATCAGGTACTCTGGGGGCTTGGCTGCCCATCAGGAATGAGACTGATGGGCAGTAGGGTCAGTCCCGGATCCACATTTTGATGTTTCTGTGTGTGGGCCAGCCTGGTCACAAACACAGTTAAACAGAGATTTAAGGTCAAGTGGGAGGCACTGGAGTCAGCCAGCAGGCAGATCAAGAGGGCCAGGTGATGCTGTGATGTTGGTATTCCTGGTAGAGACTCTTGTGGTTCTTTTAGAAGCTCTACTTTGTGCAGCAGGGACTGTGCCTTGCTGTGGCTTTCTACGGGGCAGAGCATCAGGTAGCATCTTCTAAGGTGGAGAATTTAAATTCTGTTGCAACACAAGTCACCACTAAAATTAGGCAGAGGGTTCTGGTGATAACTTAGCCTTTAAATCTAGATTCACTCTCAGAAACTATCCAGACTGTGCACAGAGACCAAGAAGACTGAGAAAGTGCATCTTTTCACCTTAGCATGAAGCTTGTCCATCACGTAAATATGCAATGGAACAGGCAGTTCAACTGTGCATCAGTCTTCACTCTGCAAAACATGGGTGATGGTTGAATCCACAAGATCAATAGTTCTGGGCCAAAACATGGCATGATAAGTGTGGGTCTGAGTCAAACTTTCCCCAGAAACCAGAGCAGCTCCTGGACAGAGGCTGTGAGTGCTTTTCACTCCATGCAGGAGAGTCATGGTACTCACTTTGGAAGTTTTTCCTCAATGAGGACCCTCTGAACAATTAGGGATACAGTTATACACCCCAGAGAACAGCTGTATTCACTTGCTTTGGAAGTGAAAGGCAGCACAGTTTTCTGCTCTTCAGGTTGGCAGGCTTCAGCCTGACCATACTGCCGAAGGTAGCGAACTGAGATATTTCACTATGCGTCTATTTATTATATCATGATATAATGATTCATAATATATTTTAGTTTTATAGCACTGGGCATAATCACAGAGTTTTACGGAAAAGCTTTTTGGATGGATGGATGGATGGATGGATGGATGGATGGATGGATGGATGGATGGATGGATGGATGGATGGAGGGAGGGAGAAGAAATGTCAGCTTAGTCTTCTGTTGGGAGAGATATGTCTTAAAGCAAGAATCTCTCCTCATGACTCAATCTCCCATATTTGAAATGGGTGAGGGGAGCTCACAAGTGAGGCTGGGTACATTTGGGGGTGTCAAGTGATCCTTTTCTGCAGTGTTGGGGAGCCTCTCAATACAGTGATCCAAGCCAGTGTGATGGCATCCTTTGCTCTGTGTGCTACTGGATAGCCAGGCTCAGAGTGGAGGGTACATATTTACAGTCAAGAGAGAAGAAAACACAAGAGAAGCATGTGCCAGGCACATGTACAAAAGGCTTTTCTCCTGTGGAGATGCAGTGTTAGGGCAGGATCCAGGTGTTTTATAGTTTCACACTGAGCTCACCAGCTACTTGGTCAAAGCTGATTCTTAGCTTTCACATGTTCAGATGTGGTCAGGGAGCTGATAATAGGTTTCTGACACTGAGCTTTCCCAAACTGCCTTGGTGAAACGAATGTCTCGCTTAAAAAATTCACAGAGCCTGACTTTTTGACTGCTTTCACTTTGCAAAGTAATTGCCATAAGTTGTACAGGTGTCATGGTGTTTTTACTCTGGTGCCTTCCATAATAGGCAGGGTCGTTTACATCACAGCAAGGTGCTGTTAGTCAGGTCAGTTATTTATTATCTGGAAAGTGCAGTTTTGTCATTGAATGAAGAAAGTTGTGAATTCAGACTGAACTCCACAAAGAGTCGAGGTTGACAAAGTCAGGAAGGAAGATTGCTAGAAAAGCCTGAATGTCTTGTTTGTTTGTTTTGTTTGTTTAATTAGAGACAGCTTGAATTAAAAACAGTTTGTTCAAATAAAAATAAATAAACAAAACATTACATTTTGGCTTAGGCAAAATGCTTCCATCTGCTCAAAAGGAAATATTTTGTTGCAGGGATAACATTTTATGTTTTAGGTCAGTGCAAGGTAATTCCTCCTTGCTCTCCCACTCTGTTCTTTAGTTAAGTTACTGAATTAAGCAATCAATTATTCAGGCAGATCTAATACGCATATGGTAATTGTTTCCACGTTTAAATATATCTCTGGACAGGCAATCAAGAGACCTGGATTTTATTTCCAGTTCTTCTACTCTGCTCAACATGACCTTGGGTGTTTCATTGTACTCCAAGTTCCTCCTCTTCAGGGAAGGACATGCCCACATTTCACAGTGGATTTGCTGCATATTGGTAATACTAAAATAGCATGGAGGTCTTTTTACTTCCACTGTTACCAACGAAACCTTTAGTTATCACTAATGCATGAATTCCTAATTTTCCCATTGTGAGTTAGTTGCATTGCCTTATGAAACTCCCTGTAGTTTACTTAATAGGGCAAAAGGAATTTCCGCTGCTGAAATACAGCATTCCCTTAAAACAAAATCTACATTAATGAGCCCAGCTAAATCAAAGAAGAAAAAATACAAGTGGGAAATATTTTTCCCTTCATTTCATTAAATATTTCATTTTGTAATAAGCTCTCCAGATCCATTTATTGTCTGATTTCTCTCATGCAATGGTCCATGTTTGTTGTTGCAGTTTCTAAATGTCTGAAATACCTCAAACCATGCTGAAGCCTATTGTGTTGGGCATTAAAAACTCCCTCTTACAAAAAAGCTTGTGCCAGGAAACCTGCAACCTCCAGACCTCTCTTGATGTGTCCTTTTTCAGGCTGCAGCGCTCACCATTTGACTTTCCTGCTCTTCAAGAAAGCTTTCTCCTCTCTTCTTTCTCTGTCTTGGCAGTGGGAGAACCAACATCAAGCCCAGAGGCATTTTGTTGAATCTGGCAGTCATGAGGCTGAATCAGTTTCTGGTGGTGGCACAGCCCTGTGAAGGGTCGTTATTGACGCTTCTTTCCATGCTGTGTTAGAATTAGAATCACTGAGGGATTGGCAGAGGGATGTGGGAGCAGTGAATGTCTTTTTGGGAGCATAGGAGACAGCTGGGAATCTGTAAGGATCAGAGGGATTTGAATCGTAGGATAAGTAAGTTGAAGGAACCTCAGGAGGTCTCTAGTTCTATTTCATGCTCAAAGCAGGGTTATCTATGGGGTCACACCATGCTGCTCAGTGGGTCTTGGAAATCGCCAAGGATGGAGACTGCAGGACGTCTCTGGGCACCCTTTTCCCATGCTTGACTGTCTTCGTGGGAAAAAGATTTCCATTGATATCCAAGACTCCCATGCAGAAGCACATGAGATTTTTGAGTCCTTTCTCCTGGTTGATGATCTGCAGGAAATTGCAGCGGGTACAGCTGTAAGCCTTGACAGCAGATAGGAACTCTGACTTCAGCCTCACCATGACTTGCCTTTAACTCCTGCCAATAAACCAGGCTGTTGGGCTGGTAATGCTTGGTCTGGATGAGTGTCTTTCTGGTCTGCTGTGAGAAGATGGCTTGGACTTGTCAGCCATAGTCTACTATTTCAACTGAGTTGCTTGTTCAGAATTCAAGGTTTCTGAATTCAGAGTTCCTGAATTGCTTGTTCACACAGGACTTTGGGTACATGAAAGGGATCTCCAGAAGGCTGAAACATCCTTAGGCTATGCTTGAGCTGTGTAAAGTCCTGTGGAAAGAGGAGGAAAACAGCATCCTGCCAGGTCGCAGGAGAGCAAAGGAGCTTCGGAATGGTGGGCAGTAACAGAGCTAGCTTCTGCTTCTTGTCTGCCAGAACCTGGGGCACAGCATTTAGCTGTTCTCCCCTTGCCCTCTCTACAGCTGGCATTTCTCTGTCTCACACCCTTTGCTTAATTAGTTTGTCAGCCACTGTCATCAGAGCAGGAGGCTGCAGAACACCCAGCAGAGCGTAGCTCTCATTGCAGCTACTGTAGCTGGGCTCTGCTGTAACACAAGTGATAGCTTAATAAACCACAGCATTGCAGATTAAATATCTTGGCTCAGATTGCTGCTTCTTTCTAAAATAAAAAAAGAGAGGGGGGGAAGAAGTGCAAGAAATAGGAAAGAGTAAAGTTTACAATAATAATGAATTCACTTTTAATACTAGAGACCTGGGTAAAAAATTCTAATCCCAAAGGTAAACATTAGATTGAAGGTTGATGTACTATCTGTTGGAACTCAGTTTTCCCTTCTGGTTCCTGCCTTAAGTCTGAAAATGCAGAATTATTTTGGTTAGCCTTAGTACCAGTGACTGATTTCTGGGACACATGGAAACTGCAGACAGATGAAACCTGAATAAAACCAGTTAAATTAACTCTGCATATTGGAGCAGACCAAACAGCTCTCTTATTGAGAGGGCTCTGGTGAGTTTCATTTTCTTGTCAGCATCATTCTGAAACCTCACTGCAGTCCTAGGTAATGAGAGAAGCCTTTTCCCTGAGTATTGAAGCCCTGCAGAGAAGGCATCCTCCAGTTTCCTCAGGTGGTCTGTTAGAGGTTATCTTCTCAGGCACACTGCCATCTGGAGATTCTGGGCTGCAGTTAACCTGGAAACTGGGGCAATCTTAATTTTAGGACCTGCCTGTGAGTCACAGGCATGTGAGCCTGGCCCAGGTCACATGAGAGAAAGCCCTTAGTGAAAGTATAGTGAGTGAATCCATGTCCAAGGAGTCCCTGCAGGCAGGACACAGGCCCTGAGCCATTGCAGAAGCACTTGCTGCCTTTTGCCCCTAAGAATCACTCGTGACCATGTGCCGTTCTCTGTCGCACCTGCATCTGTACCTGAGGGATTCATTTCACCTGCTTCACTCATGTAAAGGTTAGTATTAAGCTGAGAGGTCTGTCTTGTGTTTTAGAGGGGTATTGTGACTCCGAAGGGAGACTGAGCCCACCGGACCCGCGCGCCTTGCATATCTGCAATTAATTTCTCCCAAGAAACATGCTCAGGTGTCTGCAGTGGGTGAAATGGGGGCTGAACTGGGGCTCCAGGATGGGGTGTAGGCTGGTTCCCAGTGTGCCAGTGACTGACAGCTGCTCTGGGGGTGGCCAAGGAGGCTCCAAGGGGCTGAGGTATGGACTAGGGCACTACTTCACCTTCATGAAATTCGACCTGTCCCTTCCCCCCCATGCACACACTTGAGTTGGTCCAGGCCAATAATTAATATAATAATCCAGTATCTCACAGGCTGACAATGCTCTTAATCCTGCCTTTTCATTGATGAAGGGTTTCTCAGTACCTCAACTGTTTCCCTAGACAGCAATTGACCTTGTTTCAGCTATGCATCAAAATGCACTGGCAATCAAGATACTATTGATTTAAACCTAATGGCCAGCCACTCAGGAATTTCACCCAGAAAAGAAAAATCAATGCCTCATTATTAGTGCTATTATTATTGTTATTTATTATTTCCTTCCCCCCCCCCCCCCTTTTAAGGTAGTATAATCAAAAGGCATAAGAGACTTACCAGCCTCTTTCTTACCTTTAAGCAGTACATTTGCAGGACTGAGAGCATTGAGTCAGGTTCTGGTAAAGTAGCCAGCCAGTTACAGATGGAAATGGCTCTAGGATTAAATAACTCTGCTTGATTGCATGCTGCCATATGCATCTCTCTGCTGACCTTCCCTGAGGCATGCTAGCTGCACTGCTGTGTGAGACTCTGAGAAGGATGTCTTGAGCAATGCATTATCTCTGTTATTGGACGAACTCCGTGGGGGAAGGATCTCCCTGTCTTCCCCTTGCCTCTTTTCAGATGTTTTCTTCTCCTTCTCCCCCATCCCTAAGGGAAGGTCTCACTCAGAATCTGCAGGACTGGTTTACAAGACTGGTTTAAATGCACAGCAGGTAAGCAGCTGCCAGATAAATCCTTGGTGGGACTGAGGAACACGAATTGCTCTATCCTGTCTAGTAAGTGAAGGATGCCAGGATGAATTCTGTTGTCCATAGGCTGAATGGTCCCACATCGGTTTTGTTCATGCTGCTCAATTCTCTTACCTGCCAAACCAGGATGGTTTTCCTCTTTGGGCTTCTCAGATCAGGCATGCAACTTACTGCAGAGTAAGTGTTATCTGGAGAGGGCACAGTTTGAAGCCAGGCAATATAAGTCTGTAACATAGTGATTCTCAGTTTCTTGGGATGATAGAGACGTCATTCATAGAGTGTCAAGAGCAGTCCTGGTTTAGATCTTCTTCAGACTCTTGTCTGCAATCACTCCAAATGCTTTGGAGCAAAATCACCTTTTGTAACGATATTGAGTCTTGAGCCTCCTTTTAACCAGGGACTTGGCTCCTGCATCATATAAGCTGATGATCACTAAAGAGCAAGGGATCGTACAGAGCAGTCTTGTGACAGTGACACTGTCATCCCAGTAATATTCTGAAGTGCTCCTGGATTTGTTGCATATTGGCAAGACTAAAATAGCATGGAGGTCTATTTACTTCCACTGTTAGCAATGAAACCTGTAGCTATCACTAATTTTCCCAGTGTGAGGTAGTTGCGTTGCCCTATGAAACTCGCTGTAGCTTACTTGGAAGGGCAAAAAGTCACTTTAGCATACCAAAGCATTGTCCCCTATGGCCCAGGTTTTGCTGTAGCCATTGATGCAGTGGCAAACTGTTGACCTCTTCATACATTTTTGTGGAAGGCAACGTGTTGATTTCTGCATCTTCTTCCAATTTCTGCTACATCTGTGGCATGCTCCTGCTGACCGTTTCAGTTTGCTTGGACAAATGGCAGGGCTAAGAATGCTTGTGAGGTGGTTTGCAGTTTTGGGTGAAGTCTCTCTGGCTTCAGGGGAGTTGATTGTTGGTGCCACACATCAGGAAGTCTTTTACTTTCAAACCAGCTTGGGGGAACTCAGCAAAGTCCACAAACTTGCTCTTCAGTTGTTGACTTTTTCTCAGTTTCTGCCACTAATGATGTACTTTCATTTTCTTCTTTTGGGAGAGGTTAGAGGAAGAAGTAGAAAGTTTGTGGGCAAGCTCTGGGAGGCATAGCAGAATGATCCTGCTACCTGGATTACATACTTAGCTGGGTAAAGCAGCAAGTGTTCCCCAGCTGAGGCTGTGGCTGGGTCCCACATAATCTCTGTAGCAGCCCACAGGTGATCATACCGGTTGCCAGCACTCAGTGGGGAGCAGCAGATGGAAGGTTCTTGTTCTGCAAGCACCAGTCCTGAGGCCAATGTGCTGATACCCACTCTTGCCTGCTGAACTTTGCTTGCTTCTTCCAAAAGCAGCTCCACCTCACACCAGTACCTCTGTGCTGACATGCTAGGAAGAGGGAATAAGAATAGGAAGAGGGCGCGGTCCTATATTCATTTAGCACAAGCATGGTTGCATATGGAAATGAGTTTTTCTTGGAAAGGCATGGCATCCGCTCTCAATTTTATCTGGTGCAAGTGGCTTTTGGACTAACCCTTTGGTGAAACCAAGCTTCCAAGCTCATCTGCAAATTAATTTTTGCTCACAGGTTCCCCAGGTTTGAGGCTGAGACCTGTGTATTTTCTGTTGCGTAGCTTTCCTGTTGGCTAGCTTAGGAGAAGCACTGAACTATTTCACAACACAATCAAATGGGTTTTCTGCATGTTAAACCAAGTGCTGTGAATGTAAACATGTGAGCTCTCTTGTATGTTAAACGTGTTTTTTGCTTCATTAATAGTGTTAGAACAGAAGACCAGCTCTTTGAGTGGTTTAGATATCTCTTGCATTCAAAAGGGAGACTGCTGGTATTTGAAGTTTGGAGTTACTTACAGAAAATAAAATTAAGCTTTTCCTAGACATTGCTCTGTTAGAGGCTGTCTAATATGAAAGGGAAATAGAGAGAATGCATCAAGTAAAAATAATACATATGTATGTGTGTTTGTATGTGTCATTCTTGGTTTCCTCCAGACAGCACACTGGGAATAGGTAATCCTACTTTAATAATTTGGCCTTAGAGGATCTAGTATGAAGCTCTTTGATGCCAGGAGCATTTCTGTCATTTCTGTGGTCAGGCACAGAAACAAAAAAAACCCCTGAATTTGCTGTTGCTGTGTCAGATACATACATATTTCAAAAAGCATTTTCCTTTGGCCACCTCTGAGGAAAACTAGTAAAAACTAGCATCCTGGAAAAAAGGTATTTCTTAACCTTCTGAACTGTTCCTCTGATTTCTCATGCCATAGTGCAGTCCACACAATACAGAGCCTGACTGGTGTTCAGGTGAGACAGAGGAGAACTTTTATTCCTGTGCAAAAGGAGACAACCAGTTCCTGAGGCCCAAGTGACTGTGCATCCAGGCTTTCCAGGTGCATCTGTATGGGGATGGTCACACTGACAAGCCCCATCTCAGCTCTTCAGTCTGTTGCCCTGAACAGCCTTGGAGGAATTGGAAGAAGTAGGCCACCCAGAGCAACTCGGGGGATTTCAGACCCTGTCTAGAGGAGTTTTGGATTTTTTTTTAATTCCTCTGGGTAATATCTGATCTTGCCTTCCCTGAGTGCTTTTTTTGGTTCATTTTAAGAACACTTCCTGCTTATTTTTCTTTGGATGAGTTTCCAAAGGATAGTAAAGCACTTGCCAAGGGCGAAGGGTGGCTGCAGACACTGACACCTTAACACACCAGCAGCCTGCCCTTTGCAATTGCAGATTTCTGAGAACAGAAACCAGTCCTTTTATTTTGGGGGGATTTTTTGTTTCTTTGGGTTTGTGGGTTTATTTTTGGGTTGTTTTTTTTTTTTTTCTCTCATTTTTGCCATTTCTTATAACTCTCCAAGTGGGCATATATTGGAAGAATGTGCATGTGGGGTACGATTCCCTGTTGAGATGATATGGAAGATAAGCTGATTTGAGTGCCATGATATGTTATGCATTGCCTTTGTCCTCACCTTGGTGTCGGTTTCCTTTCTTCATCAGGAAAATGGGAGTCACTGCCCCAGTGTGAACTGTCTTTAAGGTACAACAAAATAAAGGCCACCTGTCCCACTGCTTCAGACACCTCCTAGTATGGATGGCTTGGTTGAGCAGAACAGCGTCCTAATGCACAGTAAGATCACTGAAGCTGGGAAAAAGAATGGTTTAATTAATACAAGGAACTTAATGGCAGAGAGTGGAGATGGTCTGGTCTCTGTGTACCCGACCCCACAGAAACGGAGTCACCGAGCGGGCAGCCTGTCCTCTCCAGGCTGCCTGGAGAATGGCAGGAATGACCCTGTGCATCAGCTCCTGGACCCCAACATGCTGCAGCAGACAGTGGAGTCTCACTACCGGCCCAACATCATCCTTTACTCTGAGAACGTGCTGCGCTCATGGGGTGAGAGCATTGGCTCGGAGTGCTGTGAAACTACCTTCATCGAGAACCGCTCTCCCACCAAAGACAGCCTGGAGTACCCAGACAGCAAGTTCATCGATCTGTCAGCAGATGACATCAAGATTCACACCCTCTCCTATGATGTTGAGGAAGAGGAGGATTTCCAGGAGCTAGAGGTCAGATGTCATTTGGGATATGTGGGGAAGGCTGGGAGGAGGAGGGCATATCTGAGATTAAGCCTCCAGGAGCTGATCTGCAGCAGAGCAGCTGCTTTGTAAGCTAGTCTGCATGGGATCTGTTCTATCACTTTCTCCTCTGACCAGACAGTGAATGATCACTCATCTTTATTTGTTGGGTAAAGTCCCAGCTCTGTGGATACCAATGGCAAAATTCCCACTGGCCCTAATGGAGATCAGCATTTGCCTCCTGCCTCTGAATGGACTGGGTCAGAAACTGAAGAAGACTCATGTGCCTAAATATTGTGTAAGGTCAGGGCAGGGAGCATCTGTCCACTTACATGGAGCTTGTCTTACTCAGCAGGCCAGCATCTTCTCTTCCCTTCACCTAACTTGAACTGGGCATAGAGCAGAAGAGCAGAATATTTTACATACTTCATGTAAGATCCAAGTCCGGAAGACTCAAGCTTTGCTGGGAGTATTACTTATATTTAAGGCTCAAAAATAATTAACCACTGAATTTTTGCAAAGCCTTTCAATTCTTTAATACCTCGAGATCACATAAAGTGCTATATATGATTTCCCAAGGGATTTCTTTTAATTTGGTGAGAAAATAGGCATTTTGGCAAAAGGTTCACAGGGCAACTACAACCAAGAGAAAGCATTCCACCCAATTTACACACCAGCTTAGTACAACCCATCAGTGTTAAGTTACTCAAACAAGATTAAGGAAAAAGTAAAGAAAAAAAAAAGAGATTAAGAGAAGAAACAGGAGTAAAGAGAGAGAAGAAAAGAGAAGGAGTAAAGAAAGAGATTAAAATAAGAGAAAAATAGTTACTGCCGAGAATCCTTCACATGATGATGGCCAAAGAAGAGAGAGAAAGGAAGTGGGGGCTCTGTGTCCTTGTATTTATATGGTCTGGCCACTGTGGCCACCCCTCTCAGGGTCTGGTTCACTGACCCCTTAGAGCCCTCCAGGCCAGAGTGAGGAGTGGTGCAGGCAATCAGAGGCTCAAGGGGGCGTGGTACGCTTGGGCTACCAGGCCTGTGTTTGACAGATCTGTTGTGCGGCTTCCCTTCTGGGGATGCCACGTCCGGCCCTGCCATATGGGCTTCAGCCTGGCCTGTTACCGTAAATTGGCAATAAAAAAACCCCTAATATTGAATTTGTGAGTGTTAGTGGTCAGGCATTCTTTTACTATCAGCGCTGGACACACAGGAGAATTGCTCCTCTAATCATGTGTGTGTCCCTTCTTGGCTCAGGTTATCTAATATTTACTTATAATTTTACCTACTTAGTAAATATCTTACATATTCACTACTTCTCTTATAAAATTCATACATGTGTAATTAGTTCTAAGAAGGTCTTTGGAAGTCCTTATTTGGTCACTAGGGGTCTTCTGGTGGTCCAGACAACTCTGATGGTTGTTTGGAGCTTGAACTTTACTTGAACTTGTCCGTTGAGCAGCGTGTTTAGAGATGGTTATAAAGCACCTTTGTTCAGCATCTCTTAGCCAAGACCTGGATACTCAAGTTACCACTGCTTTAACTAAAGCATTCACAAATTTGCTATTCCATCACTACTTTAACAGAAACTTACATTGTAAAGGCTCATAGAAAATTACTAAACAATAGAGAATTATTGCTCTCATGTCTCTTCACCCCACATACACAGTTTGTTCTGACCCAGTAAATAATCCAGTAAGATTTGAATCCAGTCTCTCACACTGGCTCAGACACATAACATTTCTGTCTCTAAGTGAACTCAGAATCAGCAGCCCTTGGGTTTCAAGCTGCAAGGAATCCCATGTCTCTGAAATAAAAGATATTTTTCTGATGGAGTGAAACACTTCATTACATCCAAATACAATGTTTTCTTCTGGGTTCCCATGCTTCCTTAATTGCTCACTGCAAAGTAATGGGGCAGACTATGGAAGAGAGAAGTGTTTTTCCCAGTGTGTGCCAGTAATGCCTCCACAGGGAGACAAAAAGTTTTCTTTCCGAGGCATCTGAGAGTGTTAGCTCAAATCGCACCCTTCTACAGCACTTCAGAATTGACTGTGGGAAGTATCATTTTCTTAATCAAAACAAAATCCCTAGCTGCTGTCTTTTTGCCCCAGTTTCTCTCATGCAGTAGTAATACAAGTGACTGCAGCACACAGAATTGCCTAATGGTGTGATTGACACATCTAGCCTGACATTTAGGCAGCAAAAAAAAGTCCCACTCTTCTCAATACAAATCAACAAGACCTTCCTTCCTTAGCCAGCTGTTGGAGAACAAGCTAAAAAAAGACTGGGAAAATAAGCAGGATAAGGAAAAATGTTTTATACCAAAAATACTTTTCTTGGTGGGATTTTTAAAGTGCCTTTGCAATATAGAACCCTCAGTCTCTTCAAAGTAGTACTGCAGGAGCTTGATCAGCTTTTCATAGAGAACATTTGTGTTTAAAAACACCAGCTGTAGAACTTCCTTGCCTTTCTCAGATCTTAGGAGAAAGGAGACAGAGTTTGTAAATTTTGGTACCATGTTGTGATCATTTTCTGGGGCTCCTTCTTCTTTCTGACCTATTTCTCTGGACTGTAGCCTTCTGAAGTCATGTGTGTCACTTCTTAAGTTGGGTGTACTGTATCTGGCATCGTGGATTCCCAGCCTCACTTAACTCTTTGGGATGTTACTGCCCTAATAAAGAGGGGTGTATGGACAATCATCCTGATCTACACGTACAAAGTGCTCAGAAGAGGAAGATATTCACAAAGTATACGCCACCCATGCATCTTCCTCTCTGTCAAGGTTTCTTCACTAGGAGAACAGAGCAAGGGAAGAGAAAACAAGGCATGTTTGGGTAAGAACCTGGTTAGTTGAAACCACCTGCATTGCTATAAGCCTCTGCTTTGAGCCCGGTATACATCTTCATTGCTGTGCTACTTGGCCAACCCTGTACAGCACTGTGATTTTCACACTTTTCCATGAACCAGATCCAAATGATCAACCTCCTGCACTCAGCACAAGGTATTTCAGCGTGAGTAACTTCCATTCCAGGAAGGTCCAAATTCTGCAGATGCAGCTGGTCATGCAAAAAGATGGGTAGGAGAGGAGAGATGCATTTGGCAGCACAAGACCAGCAAAAAAGGTGACTGCTGTGCTGTGCTCCGCTGGTTCATATGTGGTCATTGTGGCCAGATACATGAGGGCCTCCTGGGCTTGGCTAATACAGAGGTTCTTTAGAGACCCAGTGTCATGTGTTAAGACATCAGGAATGGAATAAAAGTATTTAAGGACAGCAGAATAAGGAAGTGAACCATGCCAGATGGTTTACTACATGAAAGTTTGCTTATATGTCCAAATGAGAAAAGCAGCACCTGAATCACACAGCACAAGTATGTCCCACTAGTAAGATTTTTTCCCCAGCAGTTACTGAAAAGAAGCAAATACTTTTAAAGTTGCTAACAGACTCAAAGTGGAGTGGAGAGGGTTAAAACCAGGACTAAGAGTAGAAGTTAGAAGGGGAACAATGGGAGAGGTGATATAGCAGAGGTGCAAGGTTTGCTTCCCCACTGTGAGAGCCTTAAAGGATTTGATTCTGCCCTTGAGGATTCAGACGTTGGTGCATATCATGCTGCATTGACTGTCATGCCACAGCTCATCAAAGCATGGGAGCTGCATAGTGTAATAGCAGTTCAGGGCTCAGTTCTTGTAAGGGTTTTTTATTCTAAAGTATTTGATTTGTGACTTCTTCCTGGGAGAAAACTATTAAAACAGCCCCTTTTTGGAAACATTAAGAAATAGGGGAGCTTTGTGCAGAAGAGCTGTTGTCTCTTGAAAACTGAGGGCTACCTCCTGTTCTCCACGTGTCAATGCAAGGCAAGTGGATTCCCAACTTGGGCATCTTAGTAAAATGCTTTCTTGAAGACAGAAAAACCGTGGGGTTGTGAATCATTTCTCTTCCCCCATATCTCACTGGCACTGCCTGTCTTACAGTAGAGTGCCTGCCTAGGGTCTTTCAGAATGGATATTTAGTTTCTTAGAAATGCCAAAAAATTGAACTCATCGCTTTGTAGTGACCCTTCCCCCCCATGCAATCTTTTCAGGAGGGACACATGCAGAAAATATTATTGCTGGTCAGACTTTTTCTGCTAGGATTTTGTTTTTGAAGAGAGCAGGGCTCTTGATAACCAGAAAGGTTACTGTTCTCTTGCACAAAACTTTGCAGTAGAAAAAGGTTCTGAAAAACCCAGCTGGTTTGAATGACAGTGATTTGGTTTTGGTTTAAAGAGTTGATCCAGACAAGTTGCAGGGGTCGCTGCTCTGTTACCTTTGATCCTTTTCAGGATGGGTGTATCCAGCTCAGCATGTCAGTGATAAGTTGCCTAGAAGGAGACACCTTCTTTCCTTCCCCGAGCCTGGGGACTCCAAAGAACTTGGGAGATATAGCAGGAGACGTTCTAAGCAGGGTCCTACACATCGCTGCAACAATATGAGCATATTTAACTTACTTATTGGAGTTTTTTTTACTAAGAGTGTTTCTCAGGTCCTGATGTGATGTTATTCAGTCTACCTAAGAAAATCATAATTGTCTGGAGGGAAAAAACATTTCTGGAGCAGATCTCATTAACATATACATCCTGCTTTGCTCCAGCAATTACTAAGCATGAAAGCAGAAGGCTACACATTCTGTCAGGGCTTTAAACTGCTCTCTTTGGTGCCTGTCTCTGAAATCAAATGATTTCCTATTTAGGTATCTCTGGATCCTTTATAAATATCTTATGAGTTCTTTATGCCACAACTGATAGACAGACAACTTGCCCAGTTTGGCGGCAGTGAAATATGACATGAGTTACAAGCTGAAATACCCTTCTCTCAGAGTTCATGTATAAATGCAGTGCCATCTTTTATCCAGAAACATCATTTGTCAAATTACACTCCTATATTACTCCATATTACTGCTGGTTTCCCTCCTAACCTCTAGATAGATGGCTTATTTAGAGAAACTCAAGCTATTCATGGCAACAAATTAAATTATTCATATGTGTCACATAAAAGAATACATCTGCGCTCTCTCTGAAAACCCTTGCTCTTTTTCCCAGCAGTTTCTGAAACAGTCTCTGAAAACAAAATAAGTAGAATGTTCTGAGGAGTAAAAGAAGAAAGGAAACGTAGGGCTTTCAAGCTATACCTTTCTTCTTTTGTTTCCCTACAAATTGCTGGATTCTGTTGTGAAACATCCTTTGGACCTCAGCATAAAAGTGTAGAGATAGAAGGTGGATCCTGTTCCAGCCAACCCCTCTTCTCTGCAACATGGGCAAAGACGGGGTCTTGCACCTTGTTTTCACTAATTCACTGGCCATGGTTGCACTCCTGTGTAGTGGGTGAACAGTATTTTTTCCATTCTGTACCTCAGGAATGGAAGAAAACAGGGCAATAAATGTTCTGCCCAAGCTCATCTAGGGACATGTGGTGGATCTGGGAAGATAATCTTTGTGGTTTTGTCCCGTGGCACATGCTCAGAAAAACATGTAGGGTAAAGAAGGGACATAGGGTAAGGGCACAGGAAAATACTGAAGATATTTTGACTCTTAGACCCGTTCAAGTTGTATATTATGTTAGTTTCTCTTGGTTACTCAGATATACAGTCATGCTGCTCAATGATCTGACCCCACAGGACACACTTTATATCCCAAAGTTCCTTCACAGGAACATTATTACATTATATTCCATTCACAGGAACAGATTACAAGAGTGGTTACACTTCATTTGCATTTGATTTATTTTTCTCCTTTAAAGGAGAAGCCTCTCAAGTCTGGATACACTGAGCTCTGCCAAGGGATATTAACCTCTATTAGCCAGCTCTAGGTGAAAGGAGCATGGCTAGGAAGTCACCTTCAGCAGTCTCCAAGTGCCCTCCTATGAATCTTGCAAATAACAGCCAGGGCCCATGGCAATTCTCCTTTTCATCATCATTTCCCTGAGATTTCAGACTAGAGCTCTGCAGTGAGGTCACTGGGCTCCAACCTGTAAGTGACAGAAGCTCTGGATGAGCTTCATGATATCATTTACAGAAGATGGAGATGGGGCATGCTTCTTTGAGGACTACAGCACAAAGGGAGCTGTGTCAACCCTGAAGCGAAAAGAGGACAGTTGTGAAGGGCCACCCCACCTGCCCCAGCTTGAGCACCTTCTCCCTGCTGAAGTGGCTCAGTGAAGAGGGGTATCTCCCTAACCTTCCTTAACAGACAGTCCCAAGACCATCTGCTCTGCAGGAACTGTGCAGTCTGGTTCCCCTGGCACTAACCTGTGTCTGCAGACAGTGGAGGTCTTCCTCTCGCTAAGCAGGAGTGATGCCCCATGCCACAAAGGACAGCATCAGTGGAGTGCATTGAATTCACTGCACTTCACTCATCTCAGCAGCTGACAGCAGAAGCTGCTGAGTGTCACTTCTCTGTAGCGGTTGCTGGCCCACCTGCAAAGCCATGAGTGTGCCACAGTAGGCGTGTGCCTTCCCCATAGCACTCATACAAATATTAGGGATGTTTACTTTATGGTTGTGATTACTGAGGAAGGATGTAATTTAGGGACTATGGCAGCTGGCCTGTTTTAGTGTGGATCTGTTTATTGCTGTCTGTAGTAATCCCCTTCCAGTGGCAATGAGCTAGATGCAAGTTACTGAGGAGCTGTAGGCAGACTGCCTGTATGTATCTAGAAAATATCACAAGGGATATGATAAGAATCCAGGGGGACAGGAGGGAGAAAGGGCTTGGACAGCTGCATCCAGCTTTTTAGCCCCTGATGTGTTTTGGTTTTGCAAAGTTATATATGAAAAGCTTTCCAAGCAAGGAGAGACCTCTGTGAGCCCATTCTGCAAGGCTGGCTGCTTAACTGATAAGGCAAGTTTTAGATTGGGAGTTGGGGAAACAAGATGAGCTGGAGCTGGTCAGAATTAGTGGATTGTGGATCATTTAAATACCTTTAAAACTGAAGGAGATCAATTGCAAAACTCAAAATGTTAAAAAGAAATAAATAAACAGGAAAATAAATAATACATTGCTAGGACAAGGAATCCATGATGGCAACAGGCTTTAGAGACATCAGCTCCTAAGTAAGAGATCATCAGTGAGATGCTGCTCAGTGATAAGTGTGTTGAGGCAGAGTAGTGATAAACTACACTTTTGGTGGGACCATCACCATCCAGCATGCTGCCTTTGACATCTGCTGCATGGAGGTGAACTCAAACTGCTTATGGCAGAGCAAAAGTATGCAGTGTGCTGGTCAGAATAGGGCATCATGTTTAACTACATTACTGAGACAGGCATTGTGTGGAGGGAAACAGCACATCTTATGGCAGCATCATGAGCTGGTCTTTGTCAAAAACAGCCCACTGCACCATCTGGATGTGAGGCAGATCCCGCTGGGCCAAATGAAAAATTAGTTTTGGATGCAGTGTGTGCATGCTACTGAATTGGTTGCTTTGAAGGAAAAAGGACTAATCCCAAAAGGACTGTTTCCTGAATATCCATCAGAGCTTGCTGGCAGCAGACCTTGTTGTCTGACATCTTCAGTGTGCTTAGCGTTTTAATACTGGAAGAGACTATGTGACCATCAACAAGTCATCTCTGATATGTCTCAGGCAGCCCCTGGCAGGCTGTCTGCAGAGCCTCTCTTTGCTCATAATGTCTCAGTTGAGGTAAAGCACATAGCTTTTAGGGGTAGCTAGCCTCAATTTAAGAAAGGGCTTCATGTAATAGAGAATCCATTACAAGTGCAGAAAAGCATTCATCACGATCTCTTTTAAAAATCTACACCATGTGTCTGCTCTTCATCTGCTCTGCCTTCGGTCACTGGGTTTCTTTTGGCATTTCTGCCAAATGACAGAGCTGTCTCTGATCAGAAATTACCTACTTGTGCAGGCCCTTACAGACTGTGATGAGATTGCATCTTAAATTTATCTTACAAGTGAAGTTGGCTTCTCTCCTTTCTTCCTCTGTAGATGTTTTTCTGCAACCTGATGTGTACCTTCTGATGCCTGATTTCTCCAACATGCCCAAGAACTGGACCTATTATGTACATGTCCTTAGTACTGCTCTTTTCCTTCCCTCTTTCTGGATCACATTCGTTCCTCCTCTGGTGCACTGTAGAGGAGGTTTATTTTCAGCTTGCCCTTAACTGGACACTCTAAGGACACACTAAGTGGTCCTTGTTGGGGCTGCTGCCTCATGAAACAGCCAAAAGTGCACACCCTGCATTCAGGTCTGTGTACAGAGCCATGCACTGTGCCAGGTGATTCCTACTCTCATCTCAAGCCATGGTCCTTTCAGGGATGGGGTGTCTACATGATTCAGTATCCCATCTTAAATATCCTCTTCTCTGCACTCATTTGCTGAAGAAGCATTATTATTCACAGAAGCAGCTAGTTGAATTTCACAGATTAAAATGTATCGATGTCTCAGCTTCATTCTATTAGTCTCTGGGGTGGCAACATTTGCAATGACGTTCAAGGATGACTTCTTTTGCAGGCCATTTTGAAAGCATCAGAATCAGCCCCTTTGAATACAGAGGTGGAGTTTTCCTGTTGAATTGTCTAGCACCTTAATTCCAGCTTCTGCAAAGTCCCACGTATTCCAGCGTGGACAGATCCCTTTTCCCAACAAAGTTCGGTTTTCCTCTTCGTCCTTTGTCACATCCATAGTTCCTGCAGAAATCCAGTTTATGTTCTGCCCACATCACCGATACATAATGCATTTTAGGGCTTCAGAAATAGGCACCATTGAAAATCATGCATATATGGGAGGGATGTGATAGGGGAAGGGGAAGGGGAAGGGGAAGGGGAAGGGGAAGGGGAAGGAAACTTGCTTTGTCTTTTACTGTAATCAGCACTTATCCGGGCAGGGTGGTGTTATGTCTGCAGGAATTTCATGCTCTGGGGTGATGTCCTCTGGGACTTCATCTCCTAGTAGCACCAGTCTTGCCTGCTCTCCTGAGGTCACCTCCTCTTCATCACAGCCACAAAAAGGCTTGTGTAACAACTGAGTATACTGAGGTAGTTATCCCATGCTGTTTTCTTAGCTGAATTCCAAGTGTGTTGGCGAGAGATGTAGTCAGTGGGGATGAGGACGGTTGTTGTCATTGTAATAACTGCTTTTGCTACAAACGATACACTGGAAGCAGGAAACCCCCACTGTGTGCTCAGTAATTTGAAATTTCTCAAATTACTCTCAAATGAGTCATTTCTGCTACAGGGCCATTGGTATAGGTATGTGTTCTCACAACAGCACCTTGCATGGGCTGCAGTGAGCTCAGCTCATGTGACCAGGGGAAGGACTATGGACCTTGCTGAGAGTACATCTTTCACATTAAAGTGCAAAGATGTGTCTCCAAGTAAGAACCTGACTTGCCATAGAAATGTGCTGCCTTCTGTAAATACTCTCTCTGCATGGCTCTGGTTAGAAGTGGCTGTGTGATTGCAGTGGAAGCTGCTGGAGCCAGATGTCATGTCTAAGAAGGGGTCAATCCCTCCATGTCCCAAAGAGAGTGTCCGCTTGCTGCTGTTGTTCCTTGACACCCCATGATCCTGCAGTCTCTCAGCACTTAGGTGATGGCAGCTCCATCAGCATGTATTTTGCCTTGTTTCTTCCCAAGATTTTTCTAGCATCATGAAGATAGTGATATTGTCTGGCGGATCGAAGATCTCTGTTCAAAGAGAATGAATCAACTGTGTTTTTACCAGCTCAGTAAAAAGCCTGGCATAACTGGAATTTGTTAGGAGGTGTAATTGATCTTTGTTCTGGAAATGAACAGAATAACTTAACCAAGAAAGGGATGCTCTTTGCCAGGTATTTTTTTTAATGTTTTGTCGTGGGTTTGCTAACCAGCCCCACCCCGGGGCTGAAAATAGTTTTTCCAGGTGAATTTTTGGAGCAAAGCCAATCAAAAGTTTTAGTAACGCCTCTGCCAATTACATATGTAAGAAAATGGAAGAGAAGGTTGTTGCGCAGAAGGAAAATGGAAGAGCCAGCATAGCAGCCGGCCCTGGTGGGCCTGGGCATGCGCCCCCCATCCAGGGCCAAGTCTGGCCTGGGTGAGGGGAGGCCAGGCCCCCCTTCTCTCCTGTAACAGAGTAGAGGAAAAAAACTTTATATAAAACCTGGACAAGATGTACTGCAAAAGGAATTCTAGGCAGAGAGAGAGAGCGCAGCCTCCAAGGTCAAAGCTGGCAGCTGGAGGAGAGAGAAGAGAAGCCCGAAGGCTCCTTCTCTCCCCCCCCTTCTCTCCCTTCAGCAGGGAAGAGACTGAAAACTAAAAACCCCTGCTATCTGTGGAAAACTGCTGGGGAGCAGAGACCCCCCTCTGCAGCTCATGAAGGAGCCCACACCGAAGCAGAGGAGTGCTTGAAGAAGATGTGACTCCGTGGGAGGCCTAAGATGAAACAGAGTCCTGCTGGAGACCTGTGGCCCATGGAGAGAGAGAGACCTACTCTGGAGCAAGTCGTCCAGGGTAGGATTTGTGTGATCCCAGTGAGGGATCCGTGCTGGTGCAGCTGAATTTGTGACCCTGAGGGACAGCAGAGAATGGAAGAACTGTTGCCTGAATGTAGGCTCACACTAGAGAGGTCCATCAAAAACTGTCACTTGCAAGATGGGACCCCACAGGAAACAGGGGTGGACTCAAAAGCCATTATCCCCTCTGGTCCTGTGGTGAAGACCATGGTAAGGCAAGTGTCCCCTTGCAGTCCATGGAGGACCCCACAGGGCCTGAGTAACCCCCAGCCTCTGGTCTTAACCCAGGGTGGGGTAAACCCAGCCCTGAAGTTGACATAGAAGAGAGAGAGAGAAACAGTTCCAGCTGTGCCGAGTCGGAGCTGTCGTCCTAGAGATAATAGAGGAGGAATTGTCAAGTGCTGCAAAATTATTTAGAAGACCTGTAGCTCTGGAAGTGGAAAAGAAACTACTTCTCCTGAACTGATACAAAGCAGGAGGGGTACTTCTGTAAATACATAGCACTTTTGCCCAGTTAGATTGGTTGTATATGTAGTTCTTTTGCTTTTATCTTGCTAGTAATAAATCCTAATATTATTCTCCCCACATCAGATCTCTCTTGTCTGCATAAACCTTCTCTCAACTTATAGAATTGGGGGGGGGGGGGGAGAGAAAATTGGCCCAGAGCAAACCCACGACATGCTTGCACAGGTTCTTTTTTAATTGCTTATTGCTTGGTTGGAGGAGGCACTGTTGGTACACATCTAGAGGGAAAAACTTGTTGGTTTGCTATTTCAGATTGCTTAGACTCACCTAGGGTAACATTAAATAAAGTTTGTCTATGCAGTCTTGTTCATCATCCAAATCTTGAAAATAAGATAGTTATGCTTAGTTATGCTGTTCCCTAACTTATATAAGAGTTAAAAGCTTTTAGTCAGATCAGTGAAATGCTGTACTTGTAGAAAGTTCCATGTAAATTTATAAAGGGACTTAAACATAAAAGGAGTGATGCTGTGGACAAGAATATTAGTGAATATGCAAAATTAGTCCAGTAACACAAAATTACTCTAATTGGTGAATGTAATTCTGACTTCTCAGCACCAATGTCTAATTTCTCCAGTGTCAGGGTGAAGCTCTTGCAGAACCAGGAAGAAGTGAAGCCAGATAGGTAGCCAAATTATCAGTTATCCCAGTGTCAGAAAGGTTTCTGACATTTCTGAGAAGATCTCTCAGTAAGCTCAGGATCAGGTATCCTATTGTCAGAGAGAATGTTAGGAAGAAAGGTTTGCTTGGAGAAAGGATTATTTAGCTGAAAAGGTTAAGCAGGTACCTTTTGCTGTTGGATTGTTGTCTGTGATTGATGACTTTTTCTCCCCCCCGCACTGTAGTGGATTTACCTTGACTGGACACAAGGTGTCCACCAAGCTACTCTATCACTCCCCAGCTGGAAAAAGGGTGAGAGAATAAGATGGAAAATGACTTGTGTGTTGAGATAAGGCAGTTTACCAAAGCAGAAGTGAAAGTTTGCACATGCAAAAGCAAAGTGGAAGGTATGAAGGTTTATTCCCATCAGTAGCGATGTCCTGGGAAGCAGGGCTTTCAAAACGCATAGTGGTTCCTCAGCAGTCAACCACTGTAAACAACAAATGCCCCTGCTTCTTCCTCCTTTCCTTACCTTTTATATCTGAGCTGAGGTCATATGGTATGGAATATCCCTTTGGTTAGTTTGGGTCAGCTGGCCTGGTTGTGTCCCCTCCCAGGATTTTGCCCTCAACTGGGAAGCAGTGTTACAGCGCTGGTGCTGCGCTCAGCAGTAGCCAAAACACTGCTGTGTTATCAGTGCCTTTCTAGCTACCAATTCAAAGCACAGCACTCTGAGGGCTGCTGTGGAGAAATGAACTCCATCTCAGCCAGAACCAGCTCACTCACCCTTCTGGTTCATATGTGGTCTACATGGTCAGGACTTTCTGATCAGAACTATTCTGTCACTTTTGGTAATTGAGAGTCAGGTCATCTGATCCCATGTGCACTGTGGGGACTTGGCCCATCAAAATGGCTTTCACAGCGTAACTCTTCTATTCAATTAGTATGAGCCTATAGTGACTTAATCTTCCTCATGGAAGATTACACTTATGGGTTTTTATAGAACCATAGAATCCTTTAGGTTAGAAAAGACCTTTTGGATCATTGAGTCCAACCATTAACCCAGCGCTGCCAAGCTCCCACTAAACCATGTCCCTTAATTGCCACATCTATATATCTTCCAAATACCTCCAGTGATGGTGACTTAACCACTTCCCTGGGTGGACTATTCCAGTGCTTGACATTTTAGTGCTTTCATTTTAGCGTAAGTAAGAAAACTTCCACAATTATTCTCTTTCAAACTAACAGTCACCTCTGGTTGGTACGTAAGCTGCCTGAGATGTGACACACCACCCTGAGAATGATTAGTCCTTTGGAAAGCAGCATAACTGAAAATTTTCCGATGATCAAAGTTATCTGAAGAATCTTTGTCCCATTTCATCTTTATCTGCAAGAAAAAGCAGTTTGAAATATGAGTCATGTGGTCTCCACAGATACTTTGCCAGCACACTACTCAGCCAAAACTGAAAAATCAAAAACATTTTTGATTTTTTATGTCATCTGTTCAGATGAGGGTACTGTTTCAAGGGATGGTTTCAGCAATAGTGTAGATTTTCTCCCTCTTCCTGCCTCTCTTAGTCTTGAAAGAAAGTACTATTGGTATTACAAAAGACTTGTATGGCCCGTTCTGAAAATTAAAGCAGAAATGGAAGTCATCAACTCCAACACTCCAACTCCAGCATCAGCAGGTGTCCCTTCAGAAGTGGGATTTTACTGAGGTTGTACCAAATTGAGGTTCGTCACTTCTGATGAGGCATCAAGATTTCTGATACCAACACAAATACATTCATTGTCGGTATGCACATGCAGCACACAATCTCAGTGCATGGGAGACCTGTCTGATCGCCCCACCTCTGACTCCCAGGCCCCTCTGGTCTGTGGCAGGTGCTTGACAGCAATATATATCAAAGCAGACTCTCCATCTTAATAAGTGATGCGTCATGACATCTGGCATGTTTCCCAAATGGATTGTCTTAGGAGGCAATCTCTTTGCCCACTGCCAAGTCTTTCAAATACCATGGGGCTGCTAGCATTTTCTAGGTCCTTCTCACTCATGGCTCACTCATGGCACGTTTAGAAACTTACCTTCTTGTGCATGTGTTCATTTTTTTGACTTGCACACTTAGCAGCCTGTTCAGGAGTTTCTATCTTACAGCCCCCTAATAGAGCAACGTCACTTCAGCAGTTGCTTTGACCCAAAGGCCAAAAGATCTTGAACAGGCTGCCAAGTTTCTCAGAGGGACAGAAAACCCATGCCCAAAATGCTAAGTTTCTAAATGTGACACAGATGCCTTTCTGTCAGACAGATTTTGCACAGCATTTCTTCTACAATCAGTGAAGACCACGCAACTACAAAAGGGTTTTCTTGAGAAGATTTTTGGTTGCCTTATCTCAGGATGGAGGTGCTCCTAGAATGAGTTAGAAAGTTTTTCAGGACCCTTCTTGCACCTAAGATGTAACTCAAAAGCCTGGAATAACACAGCCTTGGTGTCTGTTCCTGCATGTGGACTCCCTGTGAGCAAGTAGGAAGCTGTGCCAGAGAACTGGCCTCGCTCAGCAGCAGGGCAGTCAGGTCTGCCAAGGACCAGTCCTTGTAATCACCATGAAAGAAACTTTTGTGAGGTCAGGATTGCTGCAGCTTGACCATGTGGCATCTCAGAAACATGCTTGGGCAGCTGCTTCTACCTAAGTACTATGAACCTGGCAGCATCCCATTGCTGCTGGAGCAATTCATGCTTTTTTCTTTTTCAGCTTGTGCTACCTTGGTTCTTTATGTTTAGGTTTGTACCACATTTGTTACCTTGTACCCAGTGGGTAATGTCTGGCCACCTGAACATTGACCTTTTAGAAAACTGGCATTTGAGTTGAGATGCAGAGCATCCAATGCTTACATCTCCTTCTGCATTAGATATGTGACATCATACTTCCAAAGTGACAACTCACCCAGGTTCACCCTGGTTCATCTGACTAGAGGGTCCCTTTCTTCCATTCTCCCTGCAGTGATTTCTGAAATACCTTGTTGTTTCTCTTATGTTTTCTTTCAAGTTCATGCAATAGTGATGAAGTCTGCAACAAAGCAGGTGAGTAGAGATTCCCTTGGTGCTCCCAAGGAGGACACCTGCTAGCAGTGCTGTGATATAGTAGGAAAAATGGGAAAATGATCAGAGAATTGGCCCATGCAGAAGAAAAGCAATAATATCATTAACCTGCATCTTTACCTTTCTCTCTCTCTCGCCATTTCAGAGCGATTACTCAAGTGATACCGAAAGTGAAGACAATTTCCTGATGATGCCACCAAGAGATCATCTCGGCCTCACTGTGTTCTCCATGCTCTGCTGCTTCTGGCCACTGGGAATTGCTGCCTTTTATCTGTCTCATGAGGTAATGTTAAAACATCTCCTGACAATTCACAGTTTTGCATCCATGGAGTAGCCATCACTCCACACCGCAGGGAGAGCTCACCAAAACCGTAATGTAGGCAAGACATTCTTGAGGATTGTGGAGGGTAGTTCAACAGGACGGTGTGTTCTGCACCTTGATATGTCTCTATGATAATAATGGTGATTGACTTGTGAGACACTTTGCTGAGGAGACTTCTGCAAAATGTTTTAGCTTTTAGTTGACAGTGGTCAAGTTCCATCAGGTTATACAATGTCTAGCTAAGAATTTTCTGTGGATGTGTCTTCTGAATAGAAAACATGCTTGCTATCTCAAACACTTGGCTTTCCCATTGGGAAAACAGATCTATTGGTCCCGAATTTGGAATGTCCTTCCAGGAGCAGAAAAATAGTTTCTGTTCTGCAGAGTGAATTTGCTTTCCAGGAACCATTTCCTTTCCCCATGAAAAATTGTTCAGTCAGTTTTCCAGTTTTAATATGGAAATACTTCTTTACCAAAGAAGTGACAAAGTTTTTGTTTGTATCCATCATGAGACAGACTTGACATTGTCTAACTTACAATCACTGTATGCTCATCATTTGTTTTGACAAGTATGTAAGTGTGTATAAGTGTCTGCAGAGTAATTACTGAGTTTCCCAGCATGGCAGATAATGTAACATGACAGAAAAGGAGCCACACTGGCCCTCTCATCAGTGGCTGCAAGGAAGCATTTGCTTATATTTCTCCCTGGTGCCTTTTACAAACTACAGTCTGTACTCCACAGCACCCTCCACATTTATCCTCTCAGCTGTGTTTCTAATCTGCCTGCACTAAACATCTACCACCTCTGGTTATTTGTCTAATCAGGACAGGCACTACAGATCTGGAGAATCCTAGTTTTCAAGATGAAAAAAAGAGATGCAGCACTACTGTTTTTTGCTTTCGATGAAGTGTCTGTTATTGGACTTGAAAGCCTCTGAGACAATTAGAGTTTGTCCAGTGGAAAATAACAAGTTTTGCTTGTTTGAGTGCTATTAATTTCCCAAGTTTGGGTCAAGGGATCTGCCTGATTACATTGACAGTAGAAAGTACAGCACTGGATGGGATGTGCAGGCACTTTAGTATCCTGCCATTTGGTCCTTCAAACTGAGCTATGCACCAGCAGCTGCAATGGCCACATTTCTTCACATGCATGGACTGGCCAGGGGTTTTCACCAATACTGCCATCAAGGAAGGATTGAGAGTTTGTCACCGTTAGCAGCGTGTTTGCTCTGTGCTGGGATAAATAGTGCTTTCATTAATTTCCTGTGGTAGTGTTCCTTCAGGAGCCCTCGAGACTGCGAGCTGGTTTTACCTAAGCAGTGAAAGCACAGCACACTCCTATAAATGCAAAACAAACAACGTAATTAAGTACTAAAAAGCAGTATGGCAGAGAAACAGAATGTGCTGAGAGCCAGTGTACAAAGGCCAGGGCATCTGCATTAGCTGTGAACTGATCCTAGGGGCCAGCATGAATCCATAAGATCCTGTGACTTCAGCAGGAGAGTACATACAGTGGAAAAGGACACAAAAACACAGGGAAACCTGATGGTATTATGCTGAAGGATTTCAGCACCGGAAAATAAAAACTTATGTGGTGTTTGGTTTAGCATGATGATGGAGAGCAGCTGATTGTGGCTGCCTAAACCTAGAAACTGTCAGCAAGGAAGGTCAGGCAGGTGCTTTGCTTTTATTAGGTTGAGAGACAGTAAATGAATCTTTGTTAATTGACCCCTTGGATGCATTAAGGCAAGCTGTGGCTAAATCCAGTCAGGAGGAAATACTGTGTTTGTGAGCAATTTTGACTTCTGCTTCTTCTTTTCTCATTGGAAATAGAAATATTATCATCTCTCCCTATTAAAAAAATGATGACAATACTACCATCTCTGTATGCTCCTTTCCTCCAGTCTCTTCTCTTAGCTCTCTGACCACAGTAGCTGACTCAGCTGCAAACTCATTTCTCAAATCTCTTGTAGAAAGGCGGTCTGGTCTGTCACAGTCCAGCACATCTGTCTCTCCACTCCCTGAGTTTCCCCAGGCAGCTGCCTTTGCTGCCTGCCTTCCCCTCCAACAAGTCCTTCACAGTCCCAAGAAACCATACACCTTCACTGAAAGTGACTTTTCTGCAAAACACCACATCTAACAAATTGGCATTTTCCAGTAGAAAAATGAAACTAAAATTAAGACTTATACGGCTGAGAACTAGCTGAGATAGCTGGTATAATAAACCAAACCTCTGCACCTAACTAAGCTAATACTGACAGTGGTTTTGTATATGAGAGAGAGAAACATTATGTCCTATCATGATGGGATTTCTATTTATGTAGGTCTTTCAGCATACACTCATGATTAACATTTGAGATCTCTTTTTAATTCAAAACAGTAGTCTAACATTCCCCATCTTTTATCAAAACTCAGAACTATAACTGAAGATAAAATCTTGGCACTTGTGTTCAGATCTTTTTTTGCAGTTGCTTGAGCTCTTGAAAATTTTGTGTTTGCAAAAGTCTCCTTGGTAGTTTTACCAAAAAGCCCCAGTCTGGGAAAAAATTGTGACACATGGGAACTTCAGAGATGGTGGATGATTTCTTTGTTCCAGAATACAGCACTTGTAATGAACTTTGTTAAAAAAAAAATGGTCTGCTCTAGGTGTGCAATGCATTTACAGCTGAAGGCCTGATTTGCAGAAGATATATTTGCAGTACAGCTCATTCCAAAGGGACAGGTGCTCTTAGTTTATTCTTGCATCACTTAGCAGTAAATTTATGCTGCATATGCCTGTGTCATGGCACAAAAGAATTATGCAGGGATGGACACTGTAATGTTTCAGAGGTGCTCTTTACAAGCAGAAGGATTTCATTTTAGGGGTTTTGTGCTCCATGACAGCAATGGGCTTCCCTGCAGATGCTGTTTCTGCTTTGTGTGGAACTTACTGTTTCCACCAAGGCTCTTGCCGACTGCCTCACAGGTATAAGGTGTCCTCCTGATCACACTGGCATCAAGCTCAGTGGTGTCCAGGTGCCCCTCTCACCTGAGGCATCACAGCTGAAATACAGGATACAGTGGCTTTGCACACATCATCCATTCCGGTGACCTGTTCAGAGGCCACTGCTTTAAGGTAACCTCTCAGGAGGGATAACGTGTCTGAGTACTCTGATTTTTAACAGTAGACGCTGTTTAGTCACTAATTTTCTACTCTTCTACAAATGGGGTATGTGAGTTTTTAGACTAGCAGATTTTTGGATTTGTGTATCAGCAGAGGCTGATTTCAGTGAATTGTGGATGAGGTCATGTGTTAGGGAACTTTATAAGTGTCTTGTATAATCATAGAATCATAGAATCAGCGGGTTGGAAAGGAACTCTGAGATCATCAAGTCCAGCCCTTGATCCACTACCACTGCAGTTACTAGACTATGGCACTAAGTGCCATAGTTCCCTCTTCATTCCTCTTTGTCCTTCTGATCTTGTGGTCACATTTCCAAGTCATGAACTACAGCTACAAAAAAAGGATTAAATTAATGAATGACCTGATTGCTTTAGCCCTTAAGCTAATTTTAAATAATTGGAAAGGTAGCTGGCAAATAACATTCTCTCGAGAGTTTAATTCATTATGCAGGTGTTTAATTACAAGGAAGTTTTGGGACAGAAGAGAAACCAACTTGAAATGTTCAAGGAGATGAGAGATCTCTTTTATTATCAGGAACATCCTGCACAATGGCAAATACTATGCTTGAATTGTTCTGTGCCAGACATTTGTGCTTCACACATTACGCTGAGCCAGTCAGAGCCCAGAGGTATGTCGGTATAGTCATGCTGCAAGGGTATAAAACATTATTCCCTCCTGGCATCCTCTTTTTCATCCTGCTGTTACTTTTTGTTGCTTGTCTATTGGCTTGTTATTTCACCAGTTTATGAGGCAGTAAGGATTGTGTCAGTGCACACCTGCCACTAAGCTTGGTGTGTCTGTAGGATTCACGAAATCATTCATAGGCCTGTCTGGTGTAGGCATCTGAAGAGTAGGGTTTTCTTTTTATATTCCAGGGGAGGGAACAGAAGGAGCATGCTCCCAGTCCAAGAGCAAAAAGAGGCCACCTGTTTTTGCACCTGACTAGTTATTTTGCCGTGCTGAAAAAGGCGTAAGAAAAGAAGAGATCTCATGGCAGGTCTGGGAATGGAATGTGGTTCCCCTCATTCTGGCCATTCAGTGTCTGCTTCCATTGTCAGAAAGGCCAGAGAGCTTTAGGTGCTGCTTCAGAAGCCTGGTCATGTGTCCAAACTCCTCGGATTCAAGGCAGAAAATGATCTCCTTGGAATTCTCCTGTGGGTAGGAGAACAGGGTGTTTGTCTAGAATAGTTGTTTGGGTGCTGTTTATATAATAGAAATTTCTTTCATCTCATGCTGAAAGGGTGTGGCAGCACCCTTTTAAAAAAAATAAATGAAAGGAGGCACACGCATTTGAAGTTCGGTCTATGTGTCAGTAAATAAATGAATGTTTTCAACAGCAAAGACGGTTATCCTTTTATCACTCTGCAGAATACTCAGGGTTTTTTCCTTCTTTCAGAGATTAACATCATGTACCAGAGACTCAGGGCTGTATTCTGATCTTAAATACACAGCTTGCTATCTCTTAGCAGGTGTTTTGGTGAGGGCTACTGAATTACTGCTTTTTTTGAATGCCCAGCAGAGGGAATTGATAACTTCTGATTACAATCTACATATCTTTTCCAAATAGACTGCAGAAAAACACTTTGAAGATTTGAATCTTGTGAGCTAGGCACCCAAATATGCCTGCCAGACAATTCAACTCCTCATTGAATTGACTGACTTCCCAGCAGTAGGAAAGAGATCAAGTTTTTATATATTATTATTGGGAAGAACTACAATAACAAGCTGATAAGGAAGGGACTAGGACCTACCTGCAGCTGTGCAGTTTGCATCTAAAACTGGGCATGGCACTTCCACAAGTAATGATTATGCTGTTCAACCTAAAATAAATGCTGATTTGTCTGTCATGTAAAAAGGGGGGGCCCACTACAAGGCAGAACCTGGGAAAGGAGCACAGCTTTTGTATAAACTGATAAAATATCTGAGGCAGGAAGGGGAAAGACTGTCGGTTTTCAGCTGTTCTTCCTGAGCACTGTGCACCTTCCCAGTGGTTATGCATTGAGGTCTTCCTCCAGAGCAAATGGTTGCTGTGGCTGTTCCAACAGTGAGCCTACAGACTTTCCCACTGAGTGCAAGAGTTTATTCAAGTGAAAGCTGAAAGGTAGTGTAGTACAAGACAGATGTTCTGACTAGTGGCAGTGCGCAGAGGACTTCTTTAAAGTTAAACTCTGTGCCAGCCAAAAAGCTCAAGAGTCAACAAGAGCAGCAACAAATAAACCTGTTCTATTAAAGCAGATGGAGAGAGTGTGCTTTGTTCCCATGGCTCTGGACAAAATATTGAGCCCAGTAGAAACAGTTTCCCTGAGACGGCCAGTAGAAATTCAGGCTTCTGTGGCATACAAATGTATAGGTACCCTCCTCCTTCCATAGCTGTGGCCTCTATATTGACCCTGCCTCTTAACAGTCTCTCTGTTTCTAGCCCTTGTTTTATTTCTGCCTGAAATGGTTGAAATCTTTTTCTAAGAAATAAAAGATTAGTTAATTTTCTAACCGTATCATATTGTTTCCAAATACTATTTCCTGATATAAACAATAGCAATTGCTGGATGCTTTGCCTTCAAGTCTATCCGCAGAGGTAGGCAGGACAAATGCACTTATCAAGACACATGATGTACTTTTGGTAATAAAACTAGTGTAGTATTTTATGTCCTTGGGGTGAAAGAAAACACTAACTTTTTCATATTGGGAAAATCTTTCTTCTCCTTTCCCCCATGCCAGTTTACTATGAAAATACACTCATTATGGGGTGCAATGGGCAATGAGTTATGAAGGACATTTCCACATCTTGTCATTTCTTGTATTATTTCCAAGAAGTGTGAAAGACTCAGTGCTGTTTATGTGAATGCAAGTCCACACATGTTCACAGAGGGATACAGCTTCCTTCAAAAGGATGGGCAAGACCAGAAGTTAAAGAAGAGGTGTCACAATATAATCCAGGAAAGATGGAATTGGCAGTCCCTGCTTTACCCCGTTCTTCATCCTGCTTTCCTTGAAGTGAGTGCTTCATCAAGTCCAGGAGAAAATAGGCAATTCAAACCAGCTGTTACCCAGAATTTCCAGTCCCAAAAGTGGCCAATGGATATGTCTGTCCCAGAACCATGAGATGTATCCTAAGTGGGATCTCTCCTTACAGCTACTGTCTCTAACTAAAGAGGTGTAGAAATGTGATGGTGGGATCAGGAAAGGCAAAACTTTTCTTCCCAGTTCTGTTTAGGGAGCCTTGTGTGGCTGGGATTTGCATTTTTTGTTGCTCATTCATCTGATGGGAAGTCTCTAGAAAGAATCATGTTCCCCCTTCACAATGGGGACCAAAAATTGCTAGGGAATTCATTGTCCACTGTTCAACACCTAGCAGCTTCTCCCAGCACTTCCCTTTGCTGTGGCAAGGACATGCCACAAAAGCTGACAGTGGTCCTTGAGCTGATAATAGCAGAGAGAGTGCATTCCAAATCCTCCCAGGTGTGATAACCCAGGAAATGGGATTTGGTGTCCAGAGACATGCGGGCCTTTGTACTAGTTCAAATAGTAATTGTCTCAGCCTGAGATTTCTGTATTTCATTCAAGACACCACACTTAGTAATTGTTCTGAATGTGTCCTCATTCCTTGACCTTGTCGCACTGCTGGCATTGTTCTGAGCAGGTTTCTACAGGCTACAACTAATTAATCCTAATTAATTAGGAGCCCTCACTTACACAGAAGCTATTGTAAAGCAACAGCTTCAGAGACCTCAGGAGACCTTGTCACAGTATTGGTCCCAAGACGGTCCAGATTGCGCTAAACCTCCAGTTTCATGCATCCACCCAGAATCGCAGCTGTGACAGGTTGGTTCAGCTTAAGCTGGACTCACTCTGACGATCACCTGGGCCTTTTCTGATGTGTTTTCAGCTTGTGTTACATATTTGAAAACTTCACTTTGTTAAATGTGGTGAAGACCACCTTGTCCTGTGACCGTCTCTATATAGCTGAGAATAAAATTTCTTGTTTCCCAGGACTTTCAGTATCCCCACAGTGAAAATGAATATTTAAATCTTATGGGCATTGGCTCTTATTCTTAACATATCTAACTTTGTTCTGTCAAAGCAATTTTTCCCCCATCCACCTTGTTTCAAGCCTTCAGATATTCTGATTCTAATTGTGTCCTAGAAGTGATGCCTTATGACTCCCTCCCCCATTTCTAGTTACTTCTATGTTGTATAATAACAACAAAACCATAATACTTCATATGTCTTTTGGTTGGAAAGCAGATCATCATAGAGGTTTTCAACAGCTGTATGCTGGAAAAGAAATGAGCAGCACTAGTTTCTCCTAATTTCTATATTAACATAAAGAAATCTCAAAGTATTTCAGGGTGTTGAATTCAGCCTGGGGAACTGGCAATATTATTTGCCTGGGTTTTTTTCTCATGTACTGGAAGTGGAGTTTTATGCTTTCCATACATTTCTTAAAGTTACTGAGCAGAAGTATTGAAAACAGAAAAGAATGATGTGTCAGTTAAACAAAATTCAGGGTAAGTTCAGGGCGCAACTGTTCGTTGTGGCATGGGATGGATGTCTCAGTTCTGATTTCCTGCATTCCTTTGTGAACATGAGACCCAAGTCAGCTGTGCACAGTATGTCTAAATGGGGCATAACAGTGGCTCTCCTTCACTGAGGGGACTGAGGTCTCAGGAGCAGAAAGGCCTTCATCTTGGGAAGGTTATAAGAGCATTCCTGCATCTCCTGATGATGCAGCTCTCTGCAGATAATGCCTTCCTCTAGGATCCCAAGCATCCATAACTGCTGGACACCTGGAACACACCATGCTCGGGCAGATGGCTACTTTCAGTATTCAGGAAAGGGGACGTGTAAACCCAGAGAATTTCTGCAGTGTTCATTTCTGGAGGTTCCTTACTGCGTCAAGTAGATTTGCCAATGGACTGAGAGAGGGCGTTGCTCCCCTGGTAGTAGGAACAACCTGTGGTAGAAATACTACAGTAACATCACTCACTTGTTCTTGGAAGAGCCTGTACTCTCTTGCATTTCTATACTATATATATATATATATATATATATATTTGACCTCTAAGACATTTACTAATGGCACAGGTTTCAGTTTGGTTTCTTTCATCAGTGTACAAAGCAGCAGTAGGTACATTTGAAGCCTGACTGTGTCTGGTAGGTTTGGCATGGAGTTGGTTTTGCCTGAGCCTGAATCTTGCTTCCTTTTGATCTACAGAAAACAAAACGAGTGGCACTGGAAGGGGATCATGACTAGGACACTCTGACCGCTCTACAGCTCCCCTTTCCATGCTTTTCTGTCCTTGTTGCTCTCTCTGCCCCTTTCGGTCCAGGACTCCTTGAATTGGACATTTCTCATTTACTGTGGCCCAGGATAAATGAATGATCCAATCTTCAAAATCCATTAGGGATTAATTGCAAGTAGAAGTTACACAGTTTGAATTAAAGCAGCATACTTCAGGCAGCCCATCAAAGTCCTTTATGGTGGAAAATATCCTCCCAGATATAAGAGTATGTGTAGAAGGGAATAATGTGCCCTGCAGGAAGAACAAATATACTGGCATGCTCTTTTACAATTAACTTGAAAGAGAAATCAGCATCCTGCTAGGTGCAGTGATGGAAGCATGCCACATGCACTGCTGAGCCTGTCATTTGATGCCAGGGACATTTCTGCTTATCTTTAAATCATAGAGGAGTAGAGAAACATAGATCACATTGAAAGCCAGTGGGACTCAAGCTGCCAAGTTGTTCATCAGCACTGAAAAATGCAATCCTGTATTCATTAGTCACTTCATAGGTGAAAAGTATCAAAGGCAAACCCATGGAGGCTGAGAGATTTTTGTTCTCTCTGATCACCTGGCACATCAGAGAGGGCAGCCTAGGAAAGAGGGAGGAAAGAGTTGGTCAGTGGTGTGGTGTTTAGTTGGAATTCAGGAGGGTTTCTGCACAGCAAAGGCAGTCGAGGTATTCAAATGGATCCTTCGTGGGAATGCAATAACTGAAAGGGAGGTGAACAGTGGGAAGGAAGAGAAACACCCATCTTCTCTGTACATCTCCTCTGCACAGGCCAGGCTAGCCAATGCAGGCAGGCTTAGGGGGGCCTGTGAAGCACTTCTTGTTCCCACTGAAGGCTGTCCTTATGTTGGGCTCCCAACTGCTTTTTCATCCCATTTCTGGCTTTGCAGCCGAGTTACTTCATTTCCAGGCTTACAGAGCTGGCAGACTGGGCTGGAGCCTCCAGTTCAAGACCATTCTTCCTTCCAGGTCTGCCTCTGATCTCACATGATCTATATTCTCAACCTGCAGGACCCACACTTCCTATCAGGCCTAAATAAAGACATAAATACACATATAAATATATGAAGGCTTATGGTATTTCTGCCTCCTAGTTCCATGGCCTTACTCCACAGCCCTCACATAGAGGTATCCATCAGAGTCATAGCTGAGGTTTCTAGCTTTAGACATAAGGTAGATATAAAGGATGCCACAGTTTGGCATCAAGCATGTATATCCAAGATGTCTTTAGGAGAAAAAGGGTCAAGCACTGGTAAACTTTTCTCAACATTTTGTATCAGACTTGCAGCTCTAGCTGCAGCTGGGGGAGCTTTTGTTTTGGGCAGATGACCACTTCCAGTATTCAGGAAAGGGAAGATGAGTAAAACTGTGTATGTGACATCAGATATGTATGAAGGTTATGTTTACTTGTTCTTTGCCATAATGTGATTTGGAGCAAATAGCTGCTTCCAGTCATTTTGGGAAGTCATCCAGATCTTAACAATCTCACGGGGAGAAATGTCACAGGGAAATCTGGAGCAAAGATTTCTGTTTCCCTGCATTTGCTGCTTTGCTACAGACCTCTGCTATTACCACAAAAATTTTCCCTCCTCTGTAAGAGCTCCCTTGTGGATTTGAGTCTGTTATGTTTTTGTGACCACAAAGGAAACGGCATGTTTGAAAATTATTTGATAAGGCCAGAATAATTTATCTCCTACTGAGTGTGACATATTTCTGCATTTGCCAATTAAGAGGAGAGATTGGTGTCATAGCTGTGCACGAGGGAAAATTACAACCTCTGTGAAATCTCTTTGGCAGGATGTGCATCATCTACTATCTCCAGTATGAGAACAGAGTGGTGACAGAATTGTCGGCATTAAATCGCCCTTCCAGTATGTTCAGCTTCTCTTTTAATCTACTAGCCTGTACTTCACTAACCTGGAGTCTTCACCATATGTGCTTGCACCTGGTATTTATTTTACTGAATAAGAAACTGAATAGGAGAGGAAATGTCTAGTTCAGGCTAGGCATCCCAGACCTTCTATTTTATGGTGAGTAGATGGAGCAGGCAATTATACTAATATCAGCAGTGAGAATAAGCTTAAGTTGATGCCACAAACACGGGTAAATCTGACTGTAAAACTTTGCTAGTCTATATCATACCTTTTTTCCCACACAAATTTTCATTTATCATGTGAAAATAGTTTCTTGGTGATCTCCCTTGCTCAGAGACACCAGGAAGCAGCAAGATCAGGGCCACCCCACTATGGAAGGGGAACAGGGAGCCAGGGGTGACACTAAGGCAGGGCAGTGTCCTGTGCCACTGGGCACAGCCCATTGCTGCCTTCAAAGCCCTGACCACAAATACCTACGTTTCTCCCTAGAGCAATGATATTTGGAGCGTGATGTCTCCTGGAGACATGGATTGCTGATTTGGGAAGGCATTCCTTTGGGGAGGGGTTGCAGGTAAGGTGAGTTGTAATGTCTGGACTTTTACAATATGGTGACATAAGATCTGAAACCTGCTTGGTTCAGAAGAGCTATTCAGCAGCAGGGGCAAATGGACACCTACTCCTCTAAACAGCAGACCTACTTGCTATCTTGCCATTTTGTCATATCCTCCCACTTGGTCACAGAGGTAGATTAGGATGATGCCTTGTAGAGTTTGGTGTCTGGTGTCTGCTTTTTACCTTCAGTCTGTGGTTGTGAACACTGAAAACAGGTTCTCGTTGTGGTTAAAAAACCTGCAGCAGATGGGCTCTTTTTATGTAGCAACACATGGAAGGGTGTGAAGGGTATTGGGATGAGTGGTGCAAAGCAGCAAGAACAAAGAAAGACTTACGGAGAAAACAGGAAGTCTGGCCTTATATGGGGCATAGATTTTGACTAGGAAGCTCTATCAATGTAGCTCTACCAATGACAAAAATGCCCAGTAAGACGTGATGTTTAGGTATGACTTCTCTGGGGTTGGGTGTACAGCCCTGCAGCTACAGATGCAAACCCTGTGTTATATATAGCAACTTTTTATTTATTCTTTGCACCACCTGCGTAGCAGAATCATTGGAGTCTGTTTTAGGAGACAAGCAGAGAAGAAAAATCAAGGCAGCAACCTTAATACAAGCTGGGAAGTTCTTTCTTCATTGCCAGCATTTTAATGGCAAGTCAGCGAACACAACCTGTGCTCAAGGGTCACTGAGCTGTCAGCAGTGAAGGGACAGTCAATGAAGAAGAGGTAAATTCTTCTCCAATATCCCTGTATTGTTTTAGCAAGAAACATGAAACTCCAGCTCATAGTTGGTTGCCACCATCTGCTGCTGTGTCTTTGTCTCAAATCCCTTTTTGTAAGGAGGTAGTGCTGCAACCAACATTAGAGCATAGGAGAAGCAGAAGATGCTTCTCCTTCCATCACTCATGGGGTTGTGATCCTCCTTTTCTGCATCAAGGACTTGGAACAGGACTGTGGTTAGGAGGTGACAGTAGGGAACAGGCTGTGCTGGGAGGAAAGCCTGCTGTGCTCCAAGACAGTGGAGAAAGGAGAGACATGCTGTGGGGTGGGGGCAGTGAGCCCCTGTCTGTAACACTCACAAATGATGCAGAGTCCTTTAATCAGTTCAGGCCCCTTTGGTGAATACAACTTCATGTGAAACTGTGTCACTCTGAGTTTCACTGTGCCATAAAGTCCACTGAGGAAAATTCTGACTTCTCATCTTAAAAATAAAATAAGCTAGAGAGAGCAGTACTCTGAAAGGCATAAACAGCCATGCAAAGAGGATCTCACCAGGGCATTTTAGCCAATGCAGCAGAATGAGATGTTCAGCTAAACAGCCAGAACAAGAAGTGCTGCAGATGGCAGCAGTTAAGTATTTTATTTGATGTTTGAATGTACGTATGGCCAAGACATTGCTGATTTATTTGTGATGCCTGAAATTCTATTAGTTGCTCAAAGACTAAATTGTTCTGCTTTGAGTATACAAGAGAAAGCCTCTTGCTTTTCTCTAGTGAATTGATTTAAGAGAGAGGGGAACATATTTTGGAGAAAGCAAGTTAAAGATTTTTTGTTAATGGTAAGTGCCTCTTTGTAATTGAGTTTATTACTAAGTTTTAAAAAAGGAAACAGAACCAAGATGTCATGTCTTTTTAGCTCCATTCAAATGCTTCATCTCCACTTTTTCTGACTGAAATGACTCATAACATCGTAGACATTAAGCATGGCAAAGACCTTTAAGTTCATTTTGCCCATCTGTCTGCCACAACCGTGTTCTTACTCAGAATGGTAAACAAGAAAACCACATTAGAGACAAACATCTCTAAAAGAATGGGTAGCACTAAGAAATTCTTTACCCATTTCTGTATGTCACCCTTGGTCTAAAAGTCATGAAGTCAATGTGAATGAATTCAGTGTCATGTGGCATCAAGTAAGGGTTACATCACTTCATACAACTCCTTTGTCATGTATTGCTTTTGATGACTTTTAGATTTGGCTCTCATGAACTGCTGGTTGAACTCAGTGGGAGCAGTAAAGCCCTAGAGCATCCCTAATGGGTGATATCCATGACTGGGAAGGTGTCAGGTTGAACAATCAAAAATACAGCTGCTAGAAAGAAAGGCAATCTGCCAGAAATCCAGAGTATGAGAGGGAGGCCTTAGAACAAAAACTGGTGAAGAAGAAAGGGTCTACCTTTTTACAGAACCTGTCATACTAGACCATGATTCCCCTGAGACAAGGATGAGGACGCATGTCGGTGACTTTCTGTAGGGCAGGGACCATCCTTCAGAGCTGTGGGTTTGTGGCATAGCAACTCACATCTGGAACTTCTGAGTGCAGTACAAACTGTTTATTCAGCAGGTGCATTGCAGTAGTGCCTCTCAAGAGTTGCAGTTACACACAAACCAGTCATACTCCCTGCCTCTCCTTCTTACACATTCATTACTTCTGTTCTGACATCTCTCCTGTCACTACTGACTGCAAAGCGGAGGTGCTCTGGCTACTGTCCTGAGAGCAATTTTGCCAGAGCTGACAATATAGCTTTGCATCAGCAAATGCCAGCTCTCCATATGAACAGTTACCTCTTCAACTATTGTTTTATGGCCAGGTGTTCTCTAACATCATGAGAACCCACTGGAAATGGTGGGTCCTCTAACCCACAGAGCAATATGTGAAGACCTAATCCATCTCTGATGATGTGTTCCTACACTGCTCCCAGAGCTCTTGGCGAGTTCAGCCTGAGCTCCCAGGAACACTTTCTCTGTGGTCTCAGCACCATGTAGACATGGGCTAAACCTTCCCTCGGTAGCAGAAGGGACTAGGAGACCTGCCCCCCTCCACTGATTTGTCTCCACAAGGATGCCCCGACTTCTCTGATTTAGCTGTCTGTGGCAGGGATCTCTGCAAGCACTTGCTGCCTCTGAGCCCCTGCAAGGAAAGATCATTAACATGCAGCCTGACTGCCTGTGGAAAATGATACCTCTATACCTAGAAGTAAAGGATAACCAAATCAACACCCAGTTGTACTCCATTAATATGGCCCTCAGGAGGCAAATGCCTCTTAACATGAAATTATGTGTCACTGATCATTTCATTTCAGCATCCAGGGCTCCTCATTAGTTCGCAAGACAGTTTTCCTCTAGTGAAACATCTTCCAACAGAATCTCTCACAGCCAGTGAATCTGCTTCCTCAAGTGTGAGGAAACATCTGAGCTGTTTTCCTGCAGGTGCTGTAAGAGGCACAAACATCCCTAACATCAGAAAAATGCCACCTGTGTCCTGGATTACAAGCATTCCCATGCAGTGGTATATGTGCCTCTCTTTTGCCTCTACATCTCCTTTCAATCCCCATGTGGGAAAATGGGCAAGACACTACAGTTTAGGGTCCCCCCAAACTCAAGACTGGATTGTCCTGCACTCAATGGTGGTGTTGACACAGCAGCACAGGGCATTTTTGTACACTTTAGGAGCAGGAAACTCATTTCTGTTGCAAAACCCCTGCTAGGAATAAAGTTAAGTCCTCTAGGATCATTAAACTAATTTTGTTGTGGCTTCATTCTCCCTCAAGTCAAGAGTAACACTTGTCTTGGCACTTCTTTTGCTCATCTTTTCAAATTTCTTGAGTCTTCTTATATTGAGAATATATTTGTCTTCTGCTGGGAGTGCTGAGAGATAGCCCTGGTCCCTTCCACTAGCTATGCCCTCTCCTCAGAAAATCTCTTTCACTGAATTCCTCACAGTTTTTCCTGACTAAAAGGTAATTTCCAACCACTGACCACTGGCTAACTTATGCAAGAGTATATTTGAAGTTCCCCCTCAAGGACTTACAATTCCTGCTCTCTAGGGCTTAGCTCAGACACCAGCTCCAAGATACCGCCAGCCAGAGACAAGAACTTTTTGGGATGACTCTGCAAGGCTTTGTTTACACAGTCGTGTGGGTCAGCTTTCATGCCAGCATCTCTGTGACAAAGTGAGCTGCTGGTCCCTTATCTAGCAGTGGCTGTTGAGGCTGCTTGGGTTGGGGAGTGCAACCTAAGCAAGTGAGAAGTCCTTTCTGTTATCTCTGCTAGCAGAGACATACCACTGAAAGCAATAATGGATCCCCCATCGACTGTGCTGATGGTGCTGGATCACCATGAGGGAACATTACATGGGTTTATATTTGTGATTTGTCTAGTTTGCATTGTAGAGGTTTACAGTCTAATGTATGCATTTGCTGCTCTGTTGGGAGCTGTAAAGAAGAAAATCATGTAATAAAGAGCCTTCTGGTCCTGAATAAAATTCAACATAATGCATATTACTGTCTTTGCCTGTGCCAGCCCTTCCTTCCTGCTGTTGCCTACTGTGTGTGGCAGTGTTACTATTGTCTGAATGCCAGCTAGGGCTCCTCAGTGATGTAGAGCAGAGCAGAGGAAAAGTCTGGAGAACAGCTGAAGAGGGAGAAATTCAGGAATGCTCTCCAATTATGTGACAGGCAGGAAATATTTATAACTCTTCTCCATATCCACTTCAGGTTGGCTAAAACTCCCTTAGTCCTAGGTTCTGTTGAGGTGGGTCTGGGTTCGACTTCAGAAAAAGCTTTCTAGTGGTATAGAGGGGGAAATGCAATACCACTTCACCTGGGCAGAGATGTGCAAAACATTTAGATGAACAGTCATGAATGGCTTTGCAGCTTTTATAGGCAGAGCTTAAGAGCCCTACGAGCTTTTAACTGTTTTGTAAAACACTCTCTTATGCCAATTTGCTATACACTGGAACTGATTTATTAACATGCCTCTGCTCTGTAAGTAATCTCAGTGGAGGAAAAAAGCATAGTAATGTTTAACTTTACACAGCAGCAATCTATCTCCATCTTAAATTAGTTTACTGGCTACTTGATAGCCTGGTGCATTTGCAGCCTTTTCTGAATGAGCCTATTTACAGATCTTGGGGTTGGTGACTACTTGCTGTCCTATCCATCTCTCCTAACCAACTTTATTAGCAAACATAACGCCAACACTCTTTCAAATCACAGAGGTTGGTGAATGGGCCTGAAAAGTGGCTCATTTCTTCAAAGACCAGAGTAGAGTTGGCAGTAACAACCTGGTGCCTCTTTCCTCCCACCAGTAGTTTCTCCATTAACTGGAGGGGCGGGGGGGGGGGGGGGGGGGGGGGGGAAGAAAAAAAAAAGCATCCTGAGAGGCCTTTCCAGACTTCAGAAATTTACCTTAGGCTGAAATTCCAGTTCTGAACTTTCAATTCTTTTTCTTGAAGAATTGGGAAAGAGGTGGGTGTGATGATTAGAAATCAGTTTGCAGCTCTGGACACTTTGCTTTATGAGGTGACAGGTCTCCATTTGCCATAAATGGGTGCATAAGGCTCTAGGGTTTAGTTTTGTGCTTGAGGTCTGTATTCTCTCTCTGAGTAATGGGACAGATCAGGACTCCAGGCTGGTCCGTTCTGAATTATTCTTGATATCTGTGAAACTTTCTGTGATTGCTTTCAGGTATAGTTTTCATCTTTGCGTGATACTCTGTGTCTCACTTCATGAAAGTTTTGTGTCCTTTGACTGGTAATCTTACCAAACTGACAAGAGAGATCTGTCACATTTGTAACTTACTTGGATTTTCTTGGTCTAATGTCATATGCAAACAGTATATGGTGTACTGTATTTGTGACTTTCCTAGACAGTGACCGTACTGCTTTTTTTAGGATTGCAGAGTTCAAGACCGTATATTTTTGGACTAACATTTAGTTGGTTCTTTATTGTATTAACCCCCTATACTCTGAAAATGAAAGGTAGTTTCCTCCAGCAGGAGGAAAACTGTTTGTCATGGGTTTCTTAAAATTCAGTAAACCCGTAGTGAATGACTAAGAATAGTTATCAAGTCATACTGTGTTGATACACTTACAGCCATCAAAAAGGACTTGACAGCTAGTCTAAGCACAATGTTCCCTTTTTTTTTCCCCACTCCCTTCAAAAGAAAACTTAAACCCAAGAAAAAAAATGCTTCAATGAGAATGCATTAGTCAAAGCAAAACAAAAGAAAACCCAGGTTTGCAGTTAAAAGACTACATTTTTCCATACAGAATTGCTATCCTGTGTTATATTTGTATTATTTAGTGTTAGTATGACTCCCTGCAGGAGCATCCTGGAGCTTCCTGGCCATGGTGCATAATGGTGGAGAGGCAGTCCCAATGAGAACACTGGTCCTCAGATGAGAGGGAGACACTCAACAGGCTAACTGCAGCTGCCTTGGAGCAGTGCTGCAGCAGAGTGTTGGAACAAAGGTATTTTCCTTTTCTCAGCACTGTTTTACACATCCCCAGGAATATCTTCACAGAGAGCAGCTGTGTTCTGTCAAATGCCATACACAGGCAAACAAACATCGAACACACTGAGAGAAAATTCCCAGCCAGGCTCTGCTGTTTGTTTCTGCAATTCTCAGCTTCTGCTTTGCAAGCTTACTGGTGAAGAAGAGGCTATGACAAATTCCCCCCGGGGGTCTGTATTTCTATGCTGCTGGGGCTCTATATCTATGCCAGCTAACAGCTATTTCCTCTATTGCAAATTATCCATGTACAAGAGGAGCACTTTTAGTCCATACTCCGCTTAGCAGTCACAGCTATTTTAATCACCCTCTTTTCCAAATTCTGCATCCTGCACATTCCTCTTTTGATGTGCACATCCTCTTCAACCAGATCACTCAAGCAAACAGCTGCTTTCGCAGCACCCCTATCTGGAGCATTGCTCCAAATTACAGAAGGCAGATATGTTTATTACTATTTAGGATCTGTCAGTGACTATATTAGCCAGGCTGATGGTTCTGATGAGATCTTCACTGCAGAAAGAAATGAACAAAGGAACAAAACAAACAAAGGGATCTGAGATCTCTAAATCATTCCTGTTCCATGGCAACCTTCCTTGAAGACTAGAAGACTCTTTAGGTGAAATAACATAGTGTGCTTGCTCAACCCTTTTATACCCCAGGGTATCATTTGTTTGCCACTGCTGAAGACTTGCAATCACTTCTTGTTGCTGTTTTTTCATGTTATGCAAGCTCTTTGTTTTCCCAGGTTCAGACTTGCTGAGGAACAGCAGTACTGCTGCTGGAGTAAGCAGTGATCCCTCAGCTTTTTTGGATCTCAGAAAGCAGTCTCTCCTGCAAGCCTGGCAGCATTATAGATGAGATCTCCAAGGAGATGAGAATACCACATTTAATCCTTACTTGGGTTCTTGGGTACCAACAAAGCAGACTGAACTTTGGACTTGTTTCATAAGATGAAGCCAGAGAAGCAAACTTGTCTGTCCTTAGGCCACCTCAGGTCTGCCCTGTAGATGGCAGATCTCTGTTGTACCACTGGGGAAACTGGGGGAGCACTGACAGAGGTCTCCAGGAGATTGCTGCTTGGAAGACACAGGAACTCAGTCCACCAGCTGTGCAGACTAGAGGATGTTAGAGGAGAGTCTAGGTAAAAAAAAAAATCTGTCATAGCTGGTGTACATGCAAAGTCTGCCTGCCTGTCGTATCTCTCTCTCCCCCTAACCTCTTGTAGTTGTTTTGTTATCCCACAAGGACTCATCTATTGCTTTCCCTTAGAAGGGACCATGATGGGGAATTCTAGGTTTTTTTGAGTCACACTTTTCCAGACCTCTTAAAAGACTTGATGCACATTGGTCCTCCATCTCCCTTTGTCTCTCTACAGGAGCATGTCCTGACCTCTGTGTGCATAGCAGGAACTTGAGAAACTCTCCACATGCCTCTACAGCAAGCAGAAGTAGATATTGCACACTAAAGACATGGACCAACTCCATTGTAGTTTAGGCTGGTGCTTTCCCACATCTGTATCCTCTCCCAGCTGCAGTTGTGCCTCATCACCAAGTGTTGTTGCTCTGAGGAGCTGCCATTTCGACCCATTTATGCTCCAAGACCTATCAGAGGAAGAGCAGGACACTCTAGCTCAAGGCTGGGACATGGAGGACCCAAGGCTGCTCTTGGCTCTGCTGTGTGACCTGAGATCCTGCTTTGCCCTCACTCCGTGAGCTGCACTCCAGGATGACAGATGCAAAGGACAAATCATGTTCTTTGAGGCAGGACTCTTGACAAGGCATGAAAGTGTTCTTGCAGTTGTCCAAGGGAAGATGGGGGGTAGAGCTGGTGCAGGCACTGAGAGGTGCCTCGGATTTGGCTGCTGCGGCTGCCACCAGCGTGTCTTCCCAGCAGAAGTAAGTTGCTAAGTTCCCCATACAGCACTGGGAGTGTGTCATTCTCTTGGTGGGTGTTTGTAAAAAAACTGTTTCAGAAAGTTTCAAAAGAAGCTTAACAACAGTGAGAAGAGCTGCAACTCCATGCAAATAGCTCAGGCCCATTTGCAAAACATGAATGCCGTGTCTGCTCCTAATGGAGGTCACCTGAGAGTGGCAGGAACTCTGTCATTTCTTCCCTAAAACCAAGAATTACTTGGATCAAAACTTGAGCCAAAGGCTTTTATCCTCAGACGCATCAGTTGATCAGAAACAATACAAGGGGAGGATACCACTGCTACTGGGCATCGGTGACAGGCTCGGTACTGACATTCTCATGGGTTTGGGAAGGTTGCTGTAAGGCATGGTAAAAGTCAGAGTTGACAAAGTGCTCAGTGCTTTTCTGATCAGGACACCCTTGCCAGTCCACTGTGTGATGTGGAGACGTTCCCATTAGTTGAATTTGCCAGTAGGAGATTTTTGAATAGAACATACAACTGACATACAGTAAATTTCAGATTCCAGAGAAGTTAAGGGCCACCAAAGGGAACTACTTGAATTCTCCTGTTATTTTTTCTGGACTCATAGTAACAGCAAGGCTTCTTATCTTTCTCAGTCTCTTGCAATTATGGAGTACTTCCCCAATGCTACAGCTCATAAACTCATGTCTCTCTCTTCTCTGCCTCTCTCTTTTCTTTCACTTTCTCTCTCCTTTACTACAGTCTTGACTGGCATAAGAAATTAGCCATCTTTGTCATCTCTGCATTTGAGAGTCTTCAAGATAAGCAGCTACACAGAAAATGAAAATGTCAATGCTATCCTAACCATCTGCATGTGCAGGGAAAGTATCACTGACCTCCTGAATGATTGGTATAAATGCAGGCTTAGTCTTCAGGGAAAACCTTGACTTTTGTTGCTTGTTGGCTCTTCTTGGTGTGATTCTTGGTGTTGTCCTGTTCAGCTGGACCTGATGATCCTTGTAGAATATCCTTCCCACTGGATATTCTATGATGTTCTTTCTAGAACTCAGCTCCAGTCCCCATTTGTTCCAGAAGACTCTGGAGCATGACCTTCACGTGGTTTTGGCTTGCAAACGTATGTCCTGGATGTCAGGCTGGCTCCACATGGGTAGGCTATGTTTCTTTGTAGTTGTCATGCAGCCCTGCTCCCAGAAGATATTCAAAAGCCTGACTTGCCAGAGGGACAGGGTAGAGACCCGAGGCCAAAACTATCACTGTGTCACCTAAGTCTTTTGGATTTACAGACGTCTTTATAGCCTTGTTTGCCTAAATTTCAAGGATTTCAACAATGCCCTTGTCCAATGTTCTGTATTATTATGTTCCTTTTTAAATATATATTTGTTTTCTAAGTGCAAACAGGACCTCATGGCACATCGTTTCAAGAGATGTATTTTAGCTTTTGTGCTTTGCCATAGGTATTGCTCCACCGTGCTTTAGGCAATACCACGTGCATGTCCCACCTATCTACCCGTACATCACAGAAAAAAGTGTTCATTGGGATGCAGTAGTTGGAGGTGTTAATGGAAACATGTCAGGTGCCCTCTTCCCAGCTCCCCATATTCCCCCCAAAATCTCTGTTCTTTGACGAGGCATTGAAAAGTTCAGAATTTCTATTGCAAAATGCAAACACAACAGTAAATCACAATAAAATGTTAATGGAAGCAAAAAATAAAGTTGGGCATGAGAAATGCTATCCCTAGGTGAATATCCCTATGACATGAAGTGTCAGTCCTGTTGGAATAACCTTACTAGCAAGGCCCAGTTATGGATAAGCTTCACGTTGCCTTTGCTGCTATGAAAAGAAATCACTTCTTTAGTAGGGAAGGGAAAATTGAGCTCTCTTCTTGTCTGTAATTGAATTAGTCATTCTGCCTTTGCAGGTGCCATAGCAGGAAATCCAGTTTTAGAAAGGAACAGCTGAGCTGAAGGATGAAGATAGTAGCATTAGAGCTGAAAACCAAAGGCATTCTCATCAACACATAATCCTAGACTTATATAATTGAATATATAATCCTGCGACTGTAAGAAGTCATACATAACCAGCTTCAAGAGGATTATAATTCCCTATGTACACTCAGACATCTCCTCTCTGCTACTGCAGACAGATTAAACAGTAATTTTTCAGACCAAAGCTAGGAGAAATGCACAGAGATGGCTGTAAAATGGGCACAGACCTACAAAGAAATTCAGATCTATAGGGCTTCTCTAAGAAACCTGTTCAGAGTTCCTCAGGTGACTGGGAGGTGTCCCATCCACTTCACCTGGTTTCAGATCAAATCTAGAAAAGCCAAACTGAACAGGACACTGTGGGGAGAGGACCTGAGCTCAGGACTCCACTTGGGACCAGCCAGTAGAGCTCACAAGCCCCATTGTTAGCAAGTATCGAAGAGCAACCATCCCTCAAATGTAAATTCATCCCTTTCATCCAGCTTGTGTGTGGGATCACAGTGTCAATAAGGGTTTCAGATGCTGCTGCATCAAAGGCCGGGAGAGTAGACAGTGATAGATGGAAATCAGCATTGTTTTACTCAAATAAGAAAAACTTTTTCTTTACCCTCCCAGTGGCATATCTGCAAAATTGAAACCTTTAGGGACCAGATAGAGAGGAAAAAAAGCAAAGAACTGTCTGGGAAGATGTACTCTTGCACATAATTTAAACTCTGCAAAAGCACTGGGAATATTAAAGAAGGCAATGTATTCTCAAATTGCTGTAGACATGCCTTTCATTGCTTTCTTTACGGTGGGCAGGGGTCCAAACCTTAGTTCTCTCTCACATGAGGAGTTATGGAGAAAGCAAGATGATTTTTGAAGAGCACTGATGTGACTCAGCCTAATTGCTCCAACAGCAGCAATGGCAGAGAAACCCTGGAGATCACTGTCGTGATCTGGTGCTTTGCTTCAAGCTACATGCTACAGATAATAAAACCACTTCTCCCTAGTGAAGAGGTCATATGAAAGGGGATTGTCTGGATTTTGTCTGGGATAGTATTGAGTGTTGGATTTAGGGTGAGTACTACAATGATGTTTTAGTTGTTGTTAAGTTGGACTTAATGTAATTTAAGGACTTTTCAGTGCCCCCTGCTCAGCCAGTGAGGAGCTGCACAAAAAGTCAGGGACAGCTGGGACAGCTGACCTGAACTGGCCACAGGATATTTCATAGCATAAAACATCATGCCCAGTGCATAAACTGGTGGGAGCTGGCCAGGAGGGGTAGATTGTTGCTCTGAAATGGGCTGGGCGTTGGTCAGTGGGTAGTGAGCAATTCTGTGCATTGCTTATTTCTCTTGGATTTTATTCCTCTCTCTCTTTTCTTTTCATTATTATTATTATTGCTATACTATTTTACTTTATTTCAAGTATTAAACTGCTATTGTCTCAACTCACAGGTTTAATCTTTTTCCAGTTCTCCTCCCCTCCCCACAAGGGTTAGGGGGGAGGAGTGAATAAGAGACTGGATGCATAGTACTTAGTTGCCAGCTGGAGTTAAATCACAACAGGGACACCTTCCAACCTGGTGAGACAGCTTCTGCTCGTAGTAGGAATCTGACCTCGCTGATATCTCACTGCTGGGCTTAGGACACCCTTTTGTCTTGGACATTGGAGAGGCAGCTGTACAGAATATTTTTTTTCTCCAGGTTGCTGTTCCCAGTCTCCACAGCATCTCCTTTTTCCTGCCCAGTGTTCTCTGGCATGTTACCTAACACTGGGTTGAGGAAAGGAAATTTCAGTCTATGGTCCTGCTGGAGTCCAGCACAGACCAAGGCATCTCTAGCGGTGTGCACACCACTAGCAATCTGTCCTGCTGCCCAAGGCTGCCAAAATCACAAACAGTTGTGGGTGTTCCACACCACCTACCAGAGATGTCAGAAGGCCTTCTGTCTTCAAAACCTCCTGTTTCCTGGCACTCCATTCCTTCCTCATCATCCCAGATGTCTCTGAACATTTGAAGGCCCTGTTTCTGGCTGGTACCAGTGTGTGGGACATATTTGCTCACATTCCCTGAACGGGTATATCAAGTAGATACTACTTTTTTCACCCTCCAGCATGCAGACACCATAGAGCACATCTTAAATCTGTCTCAGCTGGAGGTTTGAAATGTCACAGAGACATTTTCTGAGGGAGTCAGGGATAGGGTCACGCAGTACCTATTTCCATGAGGAATGGTGGAGCTGTGCCCTGTAAAAGTGATTTCCCATCTCTGCAAGTTTTGCATACAGTACTGTTGTTGGCACAAGGACCCACAAGGTAACTCCAACTGAGCAGGAAAAAGTCTATTTATTTATAGAATCTATATGTATACAATGAAGAAATACTTCCTCCATCAGCAATAGAGCTTTTCTGTAGTGGAAGATAGAAATGTAAGCAGAAGTGCAATAATCCTGCCTGCTACTTAAGAGTGTTTTTGGGGCTGGCATCCTTGCTACTGTGAGAACCTCCTTTCTGAATTGAAAGGTACAAAGGTCTCAGAGCACCCTGTAATAACATTTGTATACTATTCAAAAAAGTGTTAGGGTTTGGCCTTTTACTGTTTTCTAGTGGAGTAGAGAAGTGTGGACAATTAGCTTGGTGTCACTAGGATGCTCTTGATAACGTCTTTGTCTCTTTTACAGCCACCAACACTAGTCCAGGAAGAGGATCCCTATTGTACTAGGAGCACTACAAATCAAAGTTAACACCTTAGAAATTACAAGAAAAATGCATGAGCCTGGCCCCAAGGACCTAGAGCTAAAAAAAAGAGAGAGATAGAGAGGGAGTAGACAGTGGGAGAGTGCTGGTCACTAAGGTAGACTGTTGCTTTAGACCTCTGGCTGTGTAGCTATCATGAAGGTATTAAGCACTGAGCAAATAAAGAAAACAGTTGTTCATGAATATTTTAATGGAATATTTTTGAAGAGGATGTATTTCAGTCATGAAATATGTATTAGCCCAGTGGGGTAAAGAGATAGCAGGGAGAGACAGAAAGAAGGGGGAGGAGGAGAGGAGAGCAAGTACACTCTGAAATAATTAATTGGCAAATCCTTCTCCACGTGAATGAACCCTTCTGATGGACAAATGCAAGAGATATATCAGACCAGGATAGGCTTTGGGTCTCACTAGTGCAGCCCTCCTTTTGTAGCTGCACTGTTGCACAGTGGAAGATGATAAACTTACGCAGGTTTATATCTCTGCATTCAGACTCTCACCCTGCTTACTTGCTGCCACTACTTGATGTGGCCCATCCTCTTCCATAGCCTTTTGTGCTGCTGCGTGAATCAGACGGGTCTATTTTTACCTCAACAAGAGGTAAGAATCACTCTGAGCAAGTTCTGAGAACTTGGTCCCCTGAGGCAGACCAGATCTTCTTTCACTCTTCGTCTCTCACTCAGGAGGCGGGTTTTAACAACGGTTTGGCATTGCCTGTTCCTTACCTCTGTTCCCAGCTGGCTGAACTCTTGGGAAAAACCCTGTCACAAGCAATGTCAAGATAAGATGTCCTGTAAGCTGTCAGATTGCAAAGCACTGTTCCTAGGCTGCCCCAGGCTGAGATGAAGCCCAGGAGCTCAGCCCACAGTGCCTGGGCACTGATTCTTGGAAGATGGGGAAGCCAGAGAGCACTGACTCGTTCGTGTACTGTCAAAAGCTCAGCTGATGAATGGCAGCTCATGCTGTAGTAGTGTGGCATGCTGATCCCTACTGTGAAAAGCAGCATTCTTTATTTAACGTGTAGGGTCTTCAGGATTTTGCAGGAAAAGCAAAAGCAGAAGCAGGCTTATATCATTCGTCTCCTGCATGTATGTGATGGAGTACTCTTGGGCATGAGATTGCCCAACTACATGTGAAAGATTTCCTCTGTAGTGGCTGCCATCCTGCCAGATGTCCAGGGCAGCACACCCTTACTCCCCATACCTTAAAAGGAAGGGACTGGAGAGCAAGAAGCAAAGTCTCTTCAATCAAAGGAAGCCTGCCCTGACTCTGAGGTTTGCATTTGACAGGATTAGTCCTCTATTCAACCACGGTGTTCTGCTGAGGCTTTTATTCCTCTTCACAGAGTGCAGCATATGTGTCACATACTCCCACAGTAAAGGTGTTTTCCTGCCTCTCCACAGCAGTTCTACTTGGTGCAGGATGTGCAATGACACTCAAACAGACTCACAGCCTTCCTGATGAAAGGGACTTGCATCTGCTGTTCAGGCTTGACCTGCCTTCTGCTAGACAAGCCAACAGTCTGGAAGAGGGGAGCTTTTGGTTTTGGTTCTTCATTACTTTTGGTGTACACAGCAATGCTAGTTAAATCATGGGGAACAAGATACTTGCTAGATGTATGCAACAGAGTTAAGGAGAGGGAAAGAAAAAAGAAGCAGATCATGTCTTTGTACAGTCTGTAATGATTTGATATTAAAAAGCATTTGCAAGTTGTTGATGACTCCTTAAAACTAGTAAGAAGGATCCTTATTAACAATCTCTAATCTCCCTGTTGGACAATGAGGACTTATGTTTGTGTGCTAATGGGTTTCCAGTGAGGAAAAACTGTACCCCTGGGAAGCAGTTTGTTAAAGGGAGAAGAGACCTTTGGAATGGCCTCTTTCTTTTCACCAGCTATCATCAAAGTAGCAAATACTCTGACTGTGGGACCAATGAATCAAAAATAAAATGGTCCCAGAATGCCAAAGTAAGAATTGTTGCAGCTCTGCTTCATCGTGCTCCATTCTCTTAGTATGGCAACAGGAAATTCAAGGAGCAAGCCTGCAGCAAGAAAACTATATTGTAAGGTGGTTAGAGCAGGCATTAGTGAGAAACTGGAGGAAAAGAGAGTAACAAAGTTAAGAAATCCCTGGAGATCCATGCCTCAAGCCAGTTTGCGTTCCTCCTGGGGGCAGTAATGGGAGCTGACTCAGGCATGATGGAGGCACATTAGCAGCATGTTCTTGCCATCATAGAACTGAAACCAGCAGCCCTGTACTGCAAGACCTGCAGAATCCCTCTTTTACTCCTTCTTAATGCACTGCAGTTGTGGGGTCTCACGAGTCTTTCTATGGTGCTAGCAGACAAACTGCATTGGGAGAGATTGTTACTTGTGCTTGGGCAGGTGACTCACTCCATAGCAGCAGCTTTTCTGGAGAACTCTCCTGATCTATTAGTAGCTTTCTTCCCTGCTCACTGTGCAGTGGAAGGATGGGCAAAGCCTTTCTAGCTCGCTCTGGCTGCTGCTGGGCAGCTGCCACCCCTGGTAAGATAGTGCTGCTGCCTGAGTGTCTTCTATACCCTCTCACCCCAGCTCTGCTGAAACACTCAGTGTAAGAATGCAGAATACCACATCTTCCACCCTTCAGACAACCTGCACTCAATTTAAAAGGGTGGATATAGTGTTCACAAAGGGCCAAAGCAGGGTTGATGTTTGCATAGCACAAAGGAAAAATGAACCAGGACCAGATGGGCAACAAAAGGAGCAGAAATGAGCAGAAAGAGAAGGTTAAGAAGTCTATGGGAGAAGTGATAAAGCTCTTTGATAGACCCACATACACATGCAAGTCCTTCCCCACTGAAACACAGTACTGCCTGCGTGGGACTGCTGTAGTTGTAGGAGGAAGGACTTTTGTGCACAAGAGATTAGGGGCCAGTATCTGCTGGCATGACAACACTGTGATGTGTTTCTGCTGGAGAACATGGAGTTCTTGTCTTGCAGCTACTGAGTCACAGGAAAGACAGAGCAGTCATTTCAGGGTGTTGACAACTTAATACAGGGTTAGATCTTCCATTTCCATGCCAACAGTGATGGTGACAAATATAAATTAATTGTTCCAGGTCAGCTGATGAACTTTCCCCATAGTGAAAAATTAGATCTTGTTGAGTATGGAGTTGAATCCAGAGATTCCAGAGCACATGCTCCAGTTTCTTCAGCCTGTGCAGAGGTGTTACTGGCATTAGTAGATGCCGGTGGGTGTCTGGGTAGGATGCCTGTCTTACAGCACACTTTTTTCTCCTTATTCGTTCTTCCCTCATCCAAGGATTGTTTTGGGGACTAGGCACAAAGGATGGAGAATACCTTCTTTGTACTGCAGTGATTACACTATCTAATGCAGTTACTAAGTCTCCCCCCCAGAAGGAGAGCCTAGCCAGGAATAATTTCCCTTCTAGCCTTGGTGTTTCCTCAGGTACTAAAGGCAGCCATTTTGAAAAGGTTGTAGCATCCCATATCAGTATGTTTTCAAGCAGAACAAAACAAGTCCCTTTTTTCAATTGGAGGGAAATTTTTCATCTGCAAGGTTTAGGTGATGTATATATAGAGAGAGAAAAAAACCTCAGAAAAGCTTAAAAACAGAGGAAATATTTCAAAATTATATAATACTTCAAAATAAGCACTATATAAAATACTTAAATTAATTTCTGTGATTTAAAAGAAAACATTCTGATGGCACACACTTGTGTTCAACATATTTTTTGACAATATTTTCTGCCCTTGGTCAGAAAGAAATGTCATGTTTCATGCTCATATATTTGCCTATATCTCTGTTTAATCTTGAATGGAATTTGATTGGTTTTAAAATTATTAAAAGGTCTCCCTCTTCTTCTTTTCTTCTCCTCTGGAGCTTTTAAAACATTCTTCCTGAGCTCTTGTCTTCTGGAATGTCATAACTGTATTTTAATGGGACTTTGGTCAATTTAGCTTTTTTTTTTTTTTTTTTTGCCCTGTAAATATGGGATCTATTGTCAAAGTAGTGATAACATCTTAAAATCGAAGTGAGACGATAAACAGAAAATTAATATTTTTTTTTAATAAAAGAAGTATAAGAAAAGCAAAAATCCATTGCCTTATTCCCATACTTGTTACCAGATCAAAAGTTTTCTAGGGAAAAAATGCAAACAGAAATCTGAGAGAAAGTCCAAGGGAGCCCACAGTTCACAATGCTTTTTGTGTACTTTGATCAAGACTAAACAGACTTTTTTGATCTAAATGTGGTGACTTTAGCTCTTAGGCTAAATAGGTGCAAATTTTATGTTGGCAAAATCAACGGTCCTTTGTTAAATAAATATAGTAATGGATTAGCATAATGGATTAACTGAGCGTATCACGCTGCATTATAAACCAACAGTGCTGAACTGAACCCTCCTAAGAATAAGTGAAAATTCTGGGCCAGACTAGGGATCCATCCAAGCCAATAACCTGCCTCCAGTGGTGTCATAAGCAGATAGCAAGAGAGGACTTTAGGAACAAAGTAAGCATATGTTTCTGTAATACTTCTGTGATGTTATTCCCAAATAATATCCATGATAAAATTGATAAATTGGTATCCATTGATAAAATTGAATTATTAATTTAGAAATACAGCTTCTAATAGAATTTCACCTTTGAGATGGCCCATTTGAACTTTGCTGCAAAGTTGAAAAAAAGGAAAAAAAATACAGGTTCACATCTCCAATATTAGAGATAGCGGTATATGGAGATGACAGAGTCCTTTATGCTCCTCTTCAATGTTAGGGAATCAAGCATTAAAAAAAAAAAGTGTATGCAATTAAATGAGTTGACCAAATCAAAACCTTTTTTTCATATAGGGATGACGTGTTAATCATTTTAATCAGAAGAGAAAGGTAGCACATTAACTTTTTTTAAATCAAAGCAAGACACTTAAGTGTCTGCCAGAAGGAGTTAATTTTGCCCAGGGCTGTTCTCTGGAACTGCTCACGGGGAATCCCAGAGCTTTGAGACACCTGAAACAAGGCTTTCTTGACATGCAGCAGGGTTTGCTGATGTCCTCTGGGCTAGGAGCCAAAGTCAGGAGGCAGGAAAGTGCTGACTGTGAGAGTACGTAGCTGCTGCTGCTATTGTTGGGGAATTGTGGTGGGTAGAAAGAGAAAGAACTGAAGCATCTTGAGTCCTGCTTTTCTTCTGTGGGCTGGGCTTTGTGGGGACATGCCTGGCACTTCCTACTCACCCTTGGAAATGCAAACCACCAGCAGTTTTCAGGAGCTGAATTTAGGACTCCGCTATTTAGCTATCTTACAGGTCTATCATGTGCATTCCCGATGCAATCAGGCATTTCCTTTCTGGTACATACACATATAACCCATATATTAGGGTAGGAAAATTTGCAGCTTTTGTTAATTTTTTGTGGCCTTTGCAATCATCTGCCTATCCATCTGTCCATCAGTGTTCACTGATAACTGGCTAATTTTTCTCATCAAGTAAGCAGAGCAAGTAGGGCTCCTGCAGTTGGTGAAATCTATTTGTTGATATGCAGGGTGGAAGGCCATTCATTCCTCATGCTGGGCAGCTTTTCCCCACCATCCAAGCTGAATGGACACACAGGCTATCTGGCATTCCTGCAAGGGAAGGTTCCCTTTATTGTTTCCTACTGTGTCAGATGCATTCTTCTAACAGCAGACCACAAATTAATCTAGAATCATTTTCCTCTCAGGGTTCCTAAACAAAGATCCTTGCATCTTTTTAAAAGCAAAGTCGTTCTTTGCAGGGCAGAACAGCCTAGTTCATACTCTGCAAGGTAATGCATTGCAGAGTTAACTGATATGAAAAGCTCTGGGAGTGCAAACTGATTTGTTTCTTAAAGAAATACAATTAAACCAGCAAATACTCTGTGGCCTTTGTGATTTAGTTAGATTTATTTCTGATTGATTTTAAAATAAAAGAAGTTTAGTGGCTGACTGTAGTGGATTGACTGTGGCTGGACACCAAGTGCCCACCCTACCTGCTCTATCACTCCCCTTCCCGGCTGGAAAAGGGGAGAGAAAATAAGATGGAAAATGACCCATGGGTTGGGATAAGGCAGTTTACTAAAGCAAAAAAAAGCAAAAGATTGCACACACAAAAGTGAAGTAGAAAATAACAAGGTTTATTCTCTACTTCCCATCAGCAGCAGTGTCTGGCCATATTGCAGGAAGCAGGGCTTCAACAATGCATAATGGTTTCTTAACAGGCAGCCACTGGAAACAAGAAATGTCCCCCTTCCTGCTCCTTTCCTTAGCTTTTGTATCTGAGCTGACATCATATGGTATGGAATATCCCTTTGGTTAGTTTGGATCAGGTGACCTGGTTGTGTCCCCCCCACCAGGATCTTGCCCTCAACTGGGGAAGGAGTGTTACAGTACTGATGCTGTGCTCAGCAGTAGCCAAAACACTGGTGTGGTAATCGATACCTTTCTAGCTATCAATACAAAGCACAGCACTGTAAGAGCTTCTATGGAGAAATGAACTCCATCTCAGCCAGACCCAATACACTGTCCCAATCCCAGGGAGTGTGGAGCGGCAAAGTTCAGAGGCTGAAGCATTGGTATCTGTGCGAAGTTTGCAAGATCTACCTTGTTTTGCACAAAGTCTGAAGGTTGAGGTTAACTGAACATCCTGCTTTAGCAACTGCTATCTAACCACAAGCCTTTTCGAACAACACCCAGGCAATGGCAAAACAAGGCAGTCCTCTATTTAAAGTAGAACAGGCTTCTACAGTGACATCTGGATACGTTTCAGAAGCATGAGTTTGCTGAAGCTTCTGCCCATCCTTGCAGGATCACTCCTTTTTTCCATCCATGCTTTTGTTCCCTGTTTTCACCTGAAGGTGGTTTGGCTGACTTAAAAATCTGAATAAAAACAGGGCAATAATTTAAATCAAACCAAGGGACCAGAGTGAGAACAGAGAGGTTGGAGAGACATTGGTTAATGCCATCAAATGATCCAGGATCCATGAAGCAGTATGTTTTGTCTTTGGTCACCTGGAGCACTCCCCACCACAAGCAAGGCTAGACTTCAAGTCTCCTCAATACCAAGCCTTGTCATCTTCTTACTGAGATACAAATCCATAGCCACCCCAACCACAGCAGCTTTACTGAGCTGACCTTGGAGGGCATTTGGTCCTAGGGACCTTTCTCTCAGCATATGTTTGTCAGGCATTTTTCACATATACAACTCAATACCTCATGGAGCCACCTCAAGAGAAGTGGAGTTCTTGCTTCCTATTAATTATCCCTATGGTCATGAAGTTCCTTTGTCTGTCTGCTGAAGCCAGTTGCATCACTTGCATTGCCTCTCCAGGAGAGGGGGGGAAAAGAGCAATAAAGTTGAAAGAGAACAAAAAAAGTAATGTAAGAAAACATAAAGTTTTGGGGTTTTTTCCTCAGTTTTGTTGGGTTTGTGGAGTTCAAGAAAGTGGAAGAATGGAAGGGGGAGAAAGGGTTTTCCCATATGGAAGAAGTAATCTTCATCATTTGATCTTTGGTGACTCTTGAAAAGTTGAGTTCATTCAAGATAAACAAGAGGAATAAGTTATCTCACATTCATGGTTGGGTGCTACAGAGTGCCTCATAACTTCTTAGACTACTAGTTAACATATCAAATGACAAAATGTTTCTCAGAAATAGCTTGGGCTGAATCTCCTGCCTAGAAAGATGTGACCAACAGCATCAGTGGGGATTAGAGGAATTTGAAGAGTTTGCAGGCTGGTCTGGAAAATGGCACCCCAGGGAACAGTCCTCCAGGGACAATACCATATAACTGATGTGGCACCCATGTGCTGGGAAAAAAACAAACTCTTCCTAAGGAAACCAGGATCTGCCAACAACAAATCAGAATCAGCTACTCTGAAAGTCCTCAACACATGAAATTCCGAGTAGATAAACAGTGTGTCACAGATTGCATATAGAGAAATCATGGGTGATTGTAATACACAAAAAAAAAAAAAAAAAAAAGCTGAGAAAGCTACTGAAATCAACAAACAAGTGAATCAAGAGTTCTTAACCTTATCTCAAAAATTGTTAATGGCCTATTGTGTGGGAGATTGTATAATGCTCTTAAACTCCAAAGATCTAGTTTCAGCTCAGAAGGGGCACCTGTGGGTGAGAAAACTGAGACTTCAGAACTGGAGGAACTCATCCTCTGATCCTCTTACTGTCAGGAGGAGAAACGACCCCAGAGGCCCTTTTAAAACTGCCCTATCTGTCTTTACCTCTTCCTATTCTTCCCCAAAATGTGGCTCAGGGTGCCCAAGGCAGAAATCCACATCATCTCCATCCTATAACCCCTTTCTTGTCTGTTCCAAGCAGGAGAAGTGGGGATCCAGGGCTGAGATCTTCTCTGGCAGCACTGAGCAGCATCTTCCACCCTAACCTGTGCTGTGTGACACATTTTGGAGGGAAAAGCCACTGCTTTGAATGTAGAGTACCCACTGAGACGGTCTTCTTCCTGTCACAAATGAAGAGAACCAGAGGCAGATAGAAGGAACCACAGCAAAACAAGGACAGAGCGGGTGCCTCACTGTGTGCTTTCCCACTGGATATGGTGGACATTTCAGATTTCAACAGTACAATGTACCTGCTCATCTACCCCAAGGGGTAGTAAATTGGGCCAAAATGATAAGCCCCCAACTTGGAACTGGGGATTGATGCCACCACTCTGCATGAGATAAATATATACTCATGTGGCTTGATGTGCAATCATGTGGCCAGCCCCATGGACAGAAAAGGTCTCCGTGGTGACATCTGAGATCCACAACTACCCAGGTTGGGACCTTGATACAAATGGAGTTAGTGAGTCATGGAGCAGTCAGGTTGGATGTGGACAGAGAGAATCCACTCTTTACACCAACCTTACATAACAAGTTAGAGGTAGAAATATAATGACTGCAGTTTTTCCCAAAACCTCTCTCTAGCAGGTCCTTCAGCAGAGCCCTAACTAATCATCACAGGGCCCTGGTTTTCCTTGTGAAACAGAGAACTTCTCCAGGCATATTTGTGTATGAAGAAATTGACAGATCAATAACACCTTGCTCAACCTCGTACAATTGTTGGATCTTGGCAATCTTTGGCACTATCCAATCAGTCCCAATACAGAGCCTGTGACAAGGGTAGGGGCACCACAAGCAGCAAGTACCTTATGATGTCCCTTGAGATGAGGACAGCCTCTTGCCACTCACAAAATGGAATCTGAAAAATCGGAATCACTTCTAGATTCCCCTTCCTGGGTAATGCTCACATTTTAAACTCCATGTCTTCAAATAAATAAGAAACAGAAAACTATCTAAAAGTAAAGCACCTTGGGACTGAAGTAATCACTAATAATTTGTTGGTAAACTTCAGTTGTTCATAGGTAGCTGCCTCCAGCCTCTAGGCAGATAACGTATATGTCTACATGTGTGGACACAAGCCCGTGGCATCTGTGCGTAGGTCTGTATGTGTATGAACAAACTAGGTTTCACCACCTGTCACCTTTCCCAAGTTTTCTTCTCTTCTATCACAAAATCGCAACATCTGCTTAAGGGCTAGAAGCAAAGCGGAGGGGCAAAATCACGTTCTTTACCATAAACATCCAAAATTGCTATATACACCAGGAAAACAGAATTGCCCTCATATCACAGGCTGAGGTCTCATTCTCTCAAGTGCAATCAAATGAACTGCTGTTGCTGTGGAGCTTGGCTAAAAACATCTCTCTACATTCTGCTAATTCAGGCCTTTTATGCCTGCTGTTCTCATTATTATGCTCTTGTTTTTCCAAGTGTTGAAATCTCACTCGGACATTTATAGTTTTATCTGTACTCAAATACACAATCAACCGCAACAGCCACCACCAGCCGGGAACTGAATCACATCCTTGCTTGTGTCATATTTTCAAATTCCAGCAGAATACATTGATACCAAAATGATCCCATGGCTGAAATCCAGATGTTATGAAAGTTGATCATGCAGAAGAGGCAGACTCATGCTGGTCTTCATTTACACCCTCATTTCCCCATTCACATTCTCTTCTCCTGAACTTTTCATGCATTTCCAGGGATAAATGTTGTTCCCAGTACATCCCTTTCCACCAACACAGCCACATTTAATTTAGTGGCTGTAGAAGTGCCATTACTCAGGCCACGTCTTTTCACCTGCCACATCATCATTCCGGAGCTTGGTAGTGTATTGTAAAGGCGGAAGTTCACATGCTATTGCAGGGAAAAGAAGGAGATGCTCTCAAGGAAGGAAATGTCGCTTGAAGGACTGGATGAAGAAGTGTTAGGTTAAACTACAGAGGGATTTGAAGTGACTGCTTCAGACACAGAATGATCACCAGCCTGTCCTTTCTCACTGCCTTCACACAGGTGGCTTTTCCTCCTGCCACCGCGATGAACCTGTAGTTTGTTCCACTGCTTTGCTGAGCCCTCGTAGTGAGGCAGCGGGTGAGGCAAGTCAGAGGGGCTGCTTATGGGAAGCTGCGATACACTCACATTGCACAGTGCTGTGCTCTGCCCACTGAGGGCACAAGCCTTTTAACTAGAATGAGGATTCACTGTTGAAAGAAATCTTTCAGAGGTCAATTTTCACACTGGATTTCGTTTAGTGCCTCTAAGGTGCAGCAGAGCACTTAGGACATCTGGCAAGAGCCTCAAGCAAACAGCAGCAGCAACTGCATAGGTCAGTTTATCCCCTCTCCATATGATAATGAAACTCTTGTGACATCTTTTTGTCTCTGCTACCCAAGTTCTCATAGAATGCCAGCATCGCCCCAGGGGAAGTTCTGTGTGGGTTAGGCATTTATTTTCTTACCATCCTTATCAGCCATCCCAACTAGATCTCAGTGCTACCAGGCAGCAATAAGTGAAGATTTTAGGCTGTTTATCTTCTAAATGCTTAGGGTGAGGTTGATTCTTCACTGAAAGAAAGACATCAATCCCAAGCAAATTATCTAATCTCCACCTACACTGAAGTGTGGGTGGGAATTTCCTGAAGATGATCCTGCAATTCATATTGGACATTGCAATCTGAAGACTAGATTAGGCTGAGTTGGATGTCTTCCTTTGAAGAAGAAAATAAACTTAGCATCAGTAGAGATTCAGTCCAGCATTGAGCAAAGGACTTTTGTGTCTCTGAAAGTGCCTGCATTTCAGATAACACCTGCTCCCCACTGTTTCCTCAGTAAGTTGCGGACAGAAAATTTCTGCCTGAGACTCATGGCCATTTCCTAGGCCATCTTCCCAGCAGAAATGACAGAAGCCTCCAGAAGAGCTCTTTGCTGCCTGAAAGGCAAGTTACCACATGCTGAAGTTTCTGTTATACTGTGGGCATAACGGAATTTCCAAATGCCTGACAAAGTAAAGAACAGTTTGTCATTTAGTTCAACATTTCTGCCTGTGGAGCTGTTTGATGGGACTCCACAGTCCCTTTGATGCTCTTCTCAGGACTGAAAACTCTTCTGCCATGTCCCAGCCCCTACGCTGGGTGTCTGCCGGCCCCATGCTTTCTCCAGCTGACTGGCACCTCCCTGCTGTCATTCATGGTCAGATCCTGACTTCACTTTTTACCCATCCGTATCTTTAGCAAGGACTGGAGTCTTTTTCTTACCATAAGTGGAAATAAGTGGCGTAAGCCTGAACGTGGAATATATTGCCCAGAAATCTGAGATCAGCAGAAGGGCAAGTTAGGCAAATTAAAAAGAGTAGGCAGAGCTTTTGACTAGTAGTAGTACAGGAGCAGAAACATCTTCTGTATGAGTTGCTCCTCATTCTGTGGTAGTTTTTTGCATGTCACTTGAAGAACTATGACTCAGAGTCTGGCTAGTGGCTGCATGGAACCTCTGTATCCCTGCTCCTTGCTGGCCATTTCTTCCCCTGAAACAAAAAAAAAAAACCTTTTATCACCTGGCCAAAGGGGTCGGGATACCCTCTTCTCATCCTACATGGAGCCAATCCTGCTCTCCAGCCTTAGAGAGGTGAGGCAGGATTAATAATTGTGTTCAGTATGTTTCTGTTTCCAGACTGTGTTTTTTGTGAAGGTATTTCGTGAGTATGATATATAAGTCACTGTGGGATGCAGCAGAATTTTTTGGCCTTGCAGCTTGGAGGTACCATATTCATCTTCTCTCTGCCTGTAAAATATGCAGCCCAGAGACATGATGAATATGTTTTGCAGAAGCTCAACTTGAAACTCCAGGGAAGTTCCTTGAAAGTGTTTCTAAATAAGACATTCATTATGTTAGTTAAACAAAAGAAGATAATCCTTCCAGACCTCCTTACCCCTTTTTCCCCCATCCGTCCTCACTTTCCTGGCTTACTTCCAAAGCCTATAAAGAGAGGATTGATTGGAGACTGGTATGAGCAAAAGTCGCTGTTCTCAACTTTGTAGTACCCAGCCTTCATCACAGCCTGTGCCCATATCTGGCAAGTTGATAGTCATGTCTGGGCATACAGAGTACACAGGCCAAGGGGAATAAATGGGCAGGGGTAGTTTAAGGACACAAACCTTTTGCAAGAAAAGTACCTTGTCTTCTGGCTGTACAGGGAGCAAACTTGCCTAGTGCTATGCCATGAATTATCCCCCACTTGTAATTCATCCCATGTCTTGCACTTGTCCCTGCTCTGTTTATCAAATCTGTTGGTCCCGCTGCTACCCAAGGACTGTATAAATTAGTTCATCAGTCACAAACCACAGTCTCACCAGGGAAGGGAAGAAGTGAATGGATAAAAGTACTGTAAAACTCCACAGATTATACAATCTTGATTAGGAAGAGCTCTAACTTTTGCAGCCACTCTCAAGCCCATTAGAATAGCTGTTTGTATTCCTTATTACTTAAATTGAGACACTTAGCTTGAAGAGGCTGTAGTGAATAAAGCCCTTTGTTAGTAGGGCATTTGGATCTTCATTCTTGCACCAGTCCTGGTTGCACTACTCTTCAAAATCAAGCATGAATAGTGAGTTAATACCAGCTAAGTATTCAGCCCAGTAGTATTCATAGCTGGGGCTTTGTTTTTCAGGGCAAAGAAATAACAAAACCCAGAATTGGTGTAGTGAGTCCACAGCTGAGTCTGGAAAGAGGAGCTTACAGAATCCATTTAATGGCTGGGTATGAATGGCTGGAAAAACAGTGCCTTTGTACTGTTTGGTACATCAGCCCCAGGGGCTTGGCAAGGGCCTTGGTGGTGCATGTTACTCCATCCCCACCTCTAAACAAGCAGAAACTCCTGGGTGGGTGTAGGGATTTTTCATCTCAGGAGAGGCAACAGTGTAGACTGCAATATCTGTAGCAGCCAGGAAGCACAGAGTATGTCCATCACAGGCATAGTGGACATTCAGGACAGGGCTGTTTAGTGAAAGGAGGGACAACAAGACTCACACATCCTGCCTTGCACTAGTTTACATTCTAGCACACCATAAATGTGACCACAATTTTAACCGAAATTTGGTGTGGTATTTTCCTTACTCAGTATTTTTCTCTCGAATTAGCTAAAATTATTTTTTTCCTATTTCTGAGGAATTTTAACCATAGTGAAAACTATGTTTTTTTCTCATTTGAACTAAAAATGTGTCAAAAAATGAAGACTGAGTTTGTTTTGATGCCTGAGGTTCCGCTGTTGTGGTTGGCAGCAATTATCAAGAGGGTCTGCAAAAGATATCACTCTCTATACTTGTTTGATTGGAGGCTTAGGTGGACAGTCTTTCTAAGCAGACAAGTATTTCTTTCATCTAACAGTACCTGAAACACTATGAAGACAAGGAAACAGCCTGACCAGTGTCTTCACTGAGATGTCTTGGTTTCTTTTTTAGATTTAGTGACCATTGTTTTCACCTTTTCTGCAACACCAAGGAAAAGCTAGTGAAACTGGGTCTGACTTAGCTCAGAAGTCAGACTTAGCTCAGCTTGATCTATGCAAGCCATTTTTTTGTATCCCATGGATTTTGCTAGAGCACAGACATCCCTGATGTGGAAACACCCAACAGAATCTCATTTCTTTGTGTCAGGCATCAAGTGGACTGGGTCGTAAGTAGTTGGATTAGTACCAAAACCAAAGGACTTTCTCAAAGTGAACAGATATCCCAAATATCTGATCTCTGCTTAAAAAGAAAAAAAATCAAGAAAAACTGTTTATTAGTTGCCAGATGCTAAACTATAAAATTTGGCCTCAGTTGCATTTTGGGTACTAAATCTTTTGAGATCCATTTAGCTTAAACCTGCAGATATGCTGTAATTTGCATATAGTGACATTGAGTAGTATGTGATGTTTTTTGCTAATTAGGGAATAGCATCAAAGAATTTTCTTACTGATAAGCAAATCCTTTCATACTAGTCTTTCACTGATGGAGGATGGTTTCTGTGTGGATGGTTTTTTCATCTCAATGGAAAGCTTTCTAAATAGAATAAGGGAGTAATATAAGGTTATCCTTCCCATGTGCCCTTACCAGTCTACACTCAAAATTCCATATAGGAGGGATTTGATTTTGCTAAATCACAAAATATGCATTAGGTTAAGATACACTAAAATACACTCATTGTAGATAATTTGTTGGAAACTAGAATTTATATGAAAGCACAGGCCTGTTCTCCAAGCAAAATCATGCTGTATCATAATGTCAGGAGATGCAAAATTCAACAAGTTCATAAGTGTGTGGCAAGACATGTACAAGACATGTAGTTTTAGCTGGGTTTTCGCCATAGGTCAAATACTTTCACGAAGTTCAGGGATGTCCTCAGAGAGCTTATCAAGAAAAGATCCTGTTCTTTTGAGCATGTTTGTCACTAGGTTGAAGATCCTATCAGGAAAAAGGCTGTTAGCATTTGACAAATCAGCTTTCTGAATCCTTTTGGGTTGCTCAACTCATCATTTTTGGTAGATCTAACCTCTTCTATTGAAGCAAGCAAGACATACTGTCAAATTTTCTGTTTATTTGACATTTTGATTAATGTTTTATTCTCCTTTTGAATTTCCATCTGTTTTTAAGTGAAAAAATGCTGGTTTGAAACTCTACGAAGTTTCATTTTAAAAGAGGTAAACCCAAATGTTGCAGAATTTTCCATAATAATATGACATTTCAGAAATGTCAAATTCAAATGTTCATAATTTTTAAACTTTCCCTCCATTTGGGGGGTTGAAACTGTTTACCTTGGTTTATCCAAAAGCTCAGATAGCTCCAGTGCTGTGCATTTACCTGAGCCTGACAAATCTGACCTAAGTTCAGTAAGGAGGAGCCTTTCTTTTCAAGACTAGTGCTGTGATGGGCAGCAGGTGCTTGAAGCCAATCTTTGAGGAGAACTGAATCCCCAAAGCCCCTGGAATTTTTCTGGAAAGGGCTTCTCTTTTGAGTGTTTACAAGTCCCAGACAAGAAGCTCATGAAATCCTTGATCACCCTGCTGAGAGGCTTGGCTGGACGTCCTTTGCAAAGTGAGTAGGATGCTTTCCCCAATTAAACTAAAGGGCATGACAGCAGGTGTAAGCCTGGTCTTGTTTATATTTTGCTGTTTTGAAATTATATTTTACCTCCAGCCTGCAATCTAGTCTGTCTCTCCTCTCTGTGTTGCTTGACATTGTTTCTGCCTGAAACATTTATAAAGCATTGTGCTTAAAAAATTACATTGATGAATGCAAAGAGACAGTTGTCTTAATAAAGGCATTGGCAGAAAGGCCATAAGCTTTTTTTTTCAGTGTGGAAGGCTGCCATTTGGCTGCTGTAAATTGCTCTGAGTAGCAAGGTAGTAAAAAAAAAAAAAAAAAAAGAAACAAAAATAGAATAATAGATGACACTGAAGAAGAAACTGTCCCAGCAAATTGAGCATTTGTGGAGACATACAATTAAACATTGTGAATTCTTCACTCATTGTAATGAGGGAACAAAGACTGTCTCAGAACTTATGGAGCTCAAATGCTTCTATAAGACCTATCTTGTAGGTGACAGATCTCTTACTGCCTGACAGATGACCTTTGCTGATACCATACCATGGCCTATAAAAATGACACCCTCCTTTGAGATGCCATTGGTTCCATCACCATTCTATTGTAAATAACCTCATTTGACTAAAAAAGTGTCTGATTTCTAACCAGTTCACTCTCATATCCCATGATCATATTTCAGCCAAGAAATTAGCATCACGTCTTCATTTCCAGGTAAAACAAATAAATATATTGCATTGTTGTTGTTGTATCTCTTGCAGACAAACAAAGCAGTAGCCAAGGGGGACTTCCACCATGCAAGCTCCAGCTCCCGGCGAGCACTCTTCCTGGCTGTCCTGTCCATCACAATTGGAACTGGCATTTACGTTGGGGTGGCCGTGGCTCTTATTGCCTATCTCTCCAAAAACAATCATTTATGAGCCTCAGGAAAGGGGAGAGAACCAGCCACCCGGCACCTGAACTGCAGAAATCCCCAGCAGATCAGACTGCATTATGTTCCAAAAAGGTCAAGAGGCAAACCACCTTCTGGGGGCAGGTACAAGATGAGACGGGCTTGTGCGTTACTGTAGGGTGGGAAGCTGTCTGGGCTTGGCCTAGTTCCACCATTTGTGATGCACAAGTCTTGCTTCTCTTCATGAACCCCTGTACAAGAAAGAAGGAAAGAATGAAAGAGTAAAAGAGAGAAAAAGAAAGAAAGAAAGAAAGAAAGAAAGAAAGAAAGAAAGAAAGAAAGAAAGAAAGAAAGAAAGAAAGAAAGAAAGAAAGAAAGAAAGAAAGAAAGAAAGAAAGAAAGAAAGAAAGAAAGAAAGAAAGAAAGAAAGAAAGAAAGAAAGAAAGAAAGAAAGAAAGAAAGAAAGAAAGAAAGAAAGAAAGAAAGAAAGAAAGAAAGAAAGAAAGAAAGAAAGAAAGAAAAAATAAAAGGAAGGAAGCTGGGGGAGATGTGGAGAGGGGTGTTTTGCCTTTGCCTTCTTTGCAATACAGCGTTTGCAAGCAGCTGGCAAACTGAGCTGTTCTCTTAGTACCTTCTTGTTGACCTGAACTTTGCAGCCAGCATGAGCTTGTCCTTTGCTTGTTAAGCACGGCACTGAGATCTGGGAAAGCATGGACAGTGGCTGGTTCTATGAAAGAGCATTATAACAACAGGAGGAAGACTATGGCTTTTTCTGTGTTTTGAATGCAGGACTCATTTGCCTATGAATGAAGCAAACATGTCAGCATAGAGTGGTATTTGGGGGGTAGGTTTCCATGGGAGGAGAAAAGGAAATAAAAAGTATATTTCTTCCCTTCCGCTGTTTATGGATTAAGGTGTGATCCACAGGTCCACTCAGTAAAGAACTGGTGAGGTTACTGCATGATTGGGCTCCACAGACTGAGTGCAAGGTTGAAGAACATGAGATCTGTTGTAAAATGAATTCCTTCATCCAGTCACATTGTGATAGCAGCATTTTCCTATGGCATATTGCTCATTTGGATTGCTCTGCCTTACTGTGGAAACCTGCACAGCAGTCAGTGCAAGAAACTTGGGGGAAAAAATGTAAACTGAAGTACTAATAAATTTTTTAATTAAAAATCATACTAAAGCGTGAGAATTAACCAGAGGAAGGAATGCTTCATATATTTCTGAGATCCTACTCATACACAGAGCAGTGTAGGAGACCATTCAGAGTTCACAGCTCGTCTGTGGACCAGGGACACTGCATAGCCATGGAGAGACAAGCCTGTCCTTTGATAAGCAGAGCAATGGTGCATTGTAGGGGTGCTGTCTTTACTTCACTGACTGAAATGGTATATTTATTTTCTTCTTTACTCCCTCCCCACAATCAACAGAAGTACCGTTTCATCCCACCAAGGGTGTATCAGCATAGATATATATGTAGCTACATAGGAGGAAAACCGATCAAATCAGTAACCATTTTATTACTCCTTGTGTTTCACAGACATAATTTCTTTACCCATGAATTTCATCAAAGACCTTTTTCTGCAGGTCAGTATTGTGTGTCATCTTTGCTCTGGGACGGGTTTTTTTCTCCTGTTTTGAGGTTGGTATTATTTTGGTTTTAATTTGAGCTATTTAAGTGGGAGGAGAACAAACACATCCAAACATATTTTTCTGGTAGTTTATTAAAGCACATGGAATACAGCTACTGTTGCTCTGAATGACACTTACTTTGGGTGGATGTGAAACATTAGACAAGAGTGAAACTTGTACCAGTGACCCAAGCTCAGCTAGGTGGAGAGCTCTGTACCTCTGAGTACCAACCTGAAAGGAGGTTGTAGTCAGGTGGGTATCAGCCTCTTTTCCCAGGCAGCCAACAATAGGACAAGAGGACACAGTCTTAAGTTGCGCCCAGGGGAGGTTTAGGTTAGACATTAGGAAGAAGTTCTTCATAGAAAGAGTGACTGGGCAGTGGAATAGGCTGGCCAGAGAGGTGGTGGAGTCACTGTCCCTGGAGGTGTTCAAGAAAAGACTGGTTGTGACACTTAGTGCCATGGTCTAGTTGACAAGGAGGTGTTAGGTCATAGGTTGGACCTAATGATCTCAGAGGTCTTTTCCAACCTAGATGATTTTGTGATCCTGTACCAATATGGACCAACTCATAGTGTACCTGGACCCAAAAACCTGTTGCAAAACTGACAGTTCTTTTGCATTGAATTCAAAGAACCATAAAATGATTTGAGTTGGAAGGGATCTTAAAGATCATTTAGTTCCAATCTCTTGCCATGGGCGTGGATGCCACCCTCACTGGGTGGCAAATTGTTCGGCTTCAAGGCTAAGCCTGGAGAGTGGCAATGTACTCCTAGCCATCTTCATACGTCTTCAGCCACTGCTAAAGCTGAGGTCCCAGCAAATGCAGTTTTTGGCTGCATCGCCCTATTAAGGTGAAGTCAATTCTCTGGCTTGTCCCCTTCAATCTTGTTTCTAGCAAGTGCCATGGAAAACTCCTCCCTTTGAAGCAAGGGAGTAGTGAGAGGGCAAGTTAGAGTCCCCACTCCATATTTGCCCCAATGGGCAATGAGAGAAAACCTTGTCTGAGGCCAGGAATGCCCTTACCCAACTTTATTTAACTTAAGAGTTTATCATCTGGGTACTTTCCCATTAATTCCCCATTAATTTTACCCATTAAATTAATGGGTAATTTCCCATTAATTTGTGTCTAAAATAAGCACAAAGACTGGCAGGGAAATGTAGAGCAGCAGCAGTATGGGGCACATTACCCTCAACTGCACTCCTAGCAGTACTGTTATGGCTTTTTCATAATTTGGGCAAGGGAACACATTTTGATTAGAACTTGGCTTTTACCACAGGTGCCTGTGCTTTGTCCTTGACACACAGGTCAGCACAAAAAACCCCTCACAGCCAAGGAAGTGGACTGCCATGTGTGCCGTGCTCTTCCCTTATGCATATGTATTATGCCTAATTCATGGGAAATGCAGTCTTTCTCTCAAAGGCTGAACTTTGTAGCACATGAATTAAAAAACCTCAGATTATTCATTTAAAAGGAAAGGAGCTAATATTTCCTAACCTTAATCTACTTTTAACCTGGAGTTCAAAAAAATTAGCAAATACAGATACAGGCCCAGAAATATTAATAATGTCATTTTTGAACCAATCTTGTGGTTGACGAGTCTACCTTTTGATTTTTGATGATGATGGTGCAGTCTGAATATTGACCTGAGAGGTAAAAGCCAGCTCTGGAGCTAGAAGAAACTCTCCCAGATGGGCAGCCTTAAAAATGCCGTAGAGGCCCTTGCATCCAGCCTTAAAAATAGCATCCCAAACTGGGAACTGACAGCTTCCATGTCTCCAGGAACCTCCAGCAGGCAGTAAACATGAACAGCACTGTGTGAAAGATCTACATAGCAAAAACACTCCTGAAAGCATCACCAGGCTGAAAGTTGATGCCCTTGTGCTGCACATGCTGGAGCAACCCACTGGGTGACAGGGAGATGGCACTTGGCATGGCAATCCAGGGGGCTGAGGAAGAAAGCTAAAGGGAGCTTGCATCCTGGGAAGATGGACCTGGGCCTTATGGCAGTGGAGATTAAGTTCCCATGGATAGCTTTTGTGCCTTAGTATGTGTCCAGTTTGCTGATTATCTGCAGCATGGTTATTTACCCAGGACTGTGGGTCAGTGAGGAGCTGAAGAGCAACCTGTGTCTCGCTAAGATAAGTGATGTTGGCATGGCCTACTGCAGCATATCTGCTGAAAGAACAGATAAAATCCTCCGAAAATCCAAATGCTCTAAATCTATGGCATGAAGACTAGAAAGTGCCAGTGACGACAGTGGTACATCTGAGCTTCTGCTGAGCACTTAGATCTAGAAGCTGGGTGCAACAGGTTTGCTTCTCAGCGTCAGGAATGTTCTGATGAAGGAAGGAGTAATTTGAAGGAGATACTGCAGAGGAAGTATTTGACGTGGCATTAGCTCAAGCTTTGGAATTGCCAAATGCAATGTGATATGGCTGAAACAAAGGAACAGCCTTTGAGCAGGGGTAGTTGCTCTCACTGAGGCGGCAGCAGTGTACCTCCATGTGGTACTTCTCGCATGGTCCTTGCAGAGGAGCAAGAAGGACCACATGCAAAGAATCACATGCAATTAGCTCATGCTGTCTCACATCTTAAAAGAAGATGCATTTGCCTCAAGGATTTTCTTCCTGCAGGAATATCTTCTGCTCAGTCTACAGTGGGCTAGGAGGAGCTGATACAGCATTTCAGCTGCTGCCTTTCTAAATGTTCGTTCTCAAAACACTGTTCACATCACCTCAACACACCAGACCTAGGAGGCAGCTATAAACTATCACCCATCTGAGACATTGAAGCACCCTGTTGCAGAGACAGACTTTGGGATCTATCTTTCCTTTACCTGAGCACCTGAAACGAATTTTTCTTGTACCTTTGTGGTGTGTTCTGGGCCAGCAGTCTCAGGCCAGCACGCTGTGGGACCATCGCAGCAGAGATGGGCTTTGATCCTCACAGAGCTGGAGGAGCAGAGCAGGCGACCTTGCAAAGAATGTGCACATTCACACACACACACAAGGAACATCAAATACTTTCAGGGTTGAATGTGTATTTGGCCTCTCTGAAGAGAGAGAGGCTCAGCCTAATTTTGAGTGTGCTTTAAATCTCACTGTCTTCAGGGATGCCCCTGGAAAATGACAGCTGTGGACATAAATTTTGCTACTGCATACCAGTGTTTCTTTCTGCATCAACTTGGGAGATGTGTAAGATCCTGTCCTCGTAGAAAGAGCAGACAGAAACATGATAAGGGCTCTCAAAAGATATGCAAGAGCAAGAGGAACAGCAAGAACCAAAGGTAAAAGCGGTGCCTTGGGATGTCTATGACTTTGATGTCTATGAAAACCATAGGCTGGCAAATTAAGGAAACAGCTTTTTAAACACAGATAGGGAGATTCCTAGACTTTCTCAACAGCAGAAGGGAGGACAGTCTGTGTGTAAATGAAATCAAAAGTCAAGGTTTTTTAAGCTGTAAGACTTGGCAGAGATATAAGATTTGTGTCTTCTTATTCACAGAGAACAGCTGTGTGACCCACACTGCAGCTGAAACTACACCACCAGCTTTGATTTCTGAGTACCAGCTCTAAACCACCACAGGCTATGGGCTGACAAACAGTCCACTGATTCAGATATATGAAAAAAAAATCTGTTGCATTATCTTTCCATTTGTTCTCTGTGTCAGAGCAGGTCCCACCTATAAAGTGGGCATGATAAATTTGGCATGAACTTCCTATTGTGCACTCAGGCAAATTTTGCAGAAAGACCAGTATATGTATCTGCCTTGTCCAGATGATGTTTTTATTTCTGAGTGATGCCACAATATACAAATCTATATGAACTGGGAAGTCAGTCAGATAGAGGAATATCTTCATAACTTGTTACAGCAATTAGTCCTGCTGTTTAGAGGTACATCGTTCAAGATTGCTATGATATTGTTGAGCTAAGAAAGCACTCAAACACAGCACAGATAAACATTATTCTTCGTTGGCTGCTTGTTGCTGATAGTTATTCTCTGTTTGAAATCCCTCCTTTCGGAAGGGAAGGGTTGTGAGACCAGGGAGGAGAGACAGGGATCCTACATCTGCTGTGAATAGGAAGAAGTAAGGAGGAAGTACTGACAGGTAGATACAGACCCTTGAAGGCTTACTTCTCTGTAGAGAGACAACAAGAGAATTGCTCTGAGTGCTTTCCTTTTTCAAAACAGTTTTTTGAAACTGAGTTAACACACCTGTCATTCAGTTCAGTTTGAACTTGCCCCTAAAGTTATTCAGAAGCCATTGCTCATTCTGTGCTCTCTCTCTGCTTAATGGCAACTTTATTTCAAATAAACATAATTTTTTAGGTAGCAGAGTGCTCTGCCCTTCTGTGTTTGGATTCAGGGACATCCTGTTTAGTTTACAATAGAGCTCTGTCATCCCAGAAAGAGGAGAGAAACCAGTCTCCCATAAACTACATTTTTGTAGTAGTTTTACATTATTGCCCTTTCTGAAGAGAGACTTTTATGCCACATTGGCTCAATTAGGAGGTGTTAAGCAAATGGCACTGGCATCTTTAACCAGATGACAAGTTGTAGTGATAACTAAGATCTACCACAATGAAAAATGCCAAGTTGTAAATTCCAGGGACCAATGGCTCCAACTTAATTGCATAATGTAGGATGTCATTGGGAATTGGTTGTCAGTTGAGTTTGGGCTGTGCAGGGGCTGTGGAGGGTGCCCAATCCCCAGGTGGATGCAGGGACCCCTTACATGTGTGCCCTCCCTGCTCAGGGGTATGCCGGGATCGCTCCTGTTTGGGCATTGTTGCAGTGAGGGTGGGATGTGATGGGCTTGGCTTGCCTGTGGCTTCTGCCCAGGAACGGTTTGGTTTGGAATTATAACATCTTGGAGGGGTGTTTAGGGCAAGGAAATGTCCCTGGGTTAGAGTGTAGGAAGCTGTGAGGGAAAAGTAGGGAGAGAAGAGCTTGTCAAAACTATTTCAGTGGGGAGAGGCCTGTATACCCTTATGAGGTTGTGAGCTGTGCTGACGGTGCCATATGCCTCCGGTAGGGTCTCCCATGCCAGACAGGTCAAAACTGAAGGGTCAGATCAAATGTGTCCATGGGCAGGATGGGCTCACTAGCCTTCCGGCGGTCATCCTAGGAGAAGGACAACTCTAATTTCAAACCCGGGTAGATGGAGCTCATTTAGGCCTGTAAGGCCATCCATCCAAGAGAAGGATACTCAAATTAAACCTACATCCTGAGGACCTCATTGTCACTGTCCAAGCTTGCTAGGCCCTGGCAGATGAACCTCAGGAGTAAAGGGTGGGACCAGTTCTGCACAAGCTGAGCCTCACCTAAAAAAATCCACTGCGCAGGATCAAGGGTTATACCCACATTGGGAATTAACCTCAAAAGATGGATGGGGAGTGCTAGAGAATCAGAGAGGGAATTAAAAAAAAAATTCCTTTTTGTGAAAGTCTCAGAGCTCAAGGGAACAGAGAGACAGCAAATAATGTGCTGGGTCAGAGACTAATTACACATTACATATGCCATCTGACAGGATTTCAGAACTCCCTGATCCCTCCATTGATTCTTGGTGCCTTCATTTGGGAATTTTCCTAGCCCTGAGCATTTTTTTATTGCTCTGTCAGTCTGAAATGAATTTGTCCCAGCTTCTCCACAACACCTACCATAAAATTAGTTTGCAAGAGCTCCCTGCTAAGACAACAAGAGGCATATGCTCAGGCATAGCTTGGGAGCATCATCAGTTCACCAAGGCTGAAACAGCAGTAGCAGCAGCAATTACTTTCTCTGGACTGGCTGACACACACTCTTCACAGTTTGGGGAATGCCACCTGTTGAGCTGTAAAGAAAATTCACAGGCAGCCAACAACTTAATGCAATTAAGTGCCTATAAACTACCCTGTAAGGAGTAGTGCAACAGAAGAGTTGTATTAAATCACTGCTCCCAGAAAAAGGGCACAAAGAGAGAGTGCACTCTGTATTAAAGAAGACACACTCAGGCTGCTAAAATCCCCAACCAGAGGTGGAGATTCTATCAGAGTGCACAACAGGCCACAATACACATCCTGGAAGAGAACAAGCTTCATTCATCTCAGAGTTGTTTACACTTGCCTGTCTAGCAATGAAAGACCACAGGGTGAGTATTTGCAGAAAGCCTGCACCTTAAAGACCTTGTTATGTGCATGGTTTCTTCAGGGCAAGATGCAATCCAATTAGCCATCCTTGGCTTAGGCAACTTCAAATCCAAGACAGAGGCAGAGACAGATTACAAGAACAGTGTTAGTTTTCTCAGCTGAACCAACCTAGCCCTTTTCAGCACACTGCACCAACTCTGCTTTCTGTATCAGACCAGCACAAAGGATGCTCTTTACTGGCTGCATGGTTTTGCTCTCAGATAGTGCAATGCTGTGATTGTGTGGTTCCTCAGGCAGTCTGGTCACCATGCAGCACAGAACAGGGATTTTTCCTTCAGAAATCATGGCGTGCAACTCAGTGTTCCAGGCACCAGGATCACGGATCACAGGTGTGCCAAATGAAGGAAAGCAGGACCTGCCAACAGTGCTGCAGTTTATGGTGGTATGGTGGGCACATGTTTCTATTTACTGATCATGAGGCAGCTCTGGTGATCCCACTACATACAGTTGTCAGAAGGTAGGTGCTACTCCTTCTTGCCATCACGTTTCCTTCTTGGATATGTCCAAGTGTACTTATAACAGGCTGCTCTAGCCATTTCAGGGTACAGCTGTAAGTGCAAGGAAGCTGAGGTATGGGAAAGGCTCTGTGAGATAGATTTTATGGGGTGGGAGGTAGGAGAGAATCTGTAATATACTATAATCTCTGATTGCACACAGCCAGAGTGCGTTGTGCCTGGGGAGAAAGCCACCTTCTTTTAGCTGATTACTCTTATGGTGGGTTCCTTTATTGTGGTAAAAACCTCCCTCTACAGACTTTCCTGACAAGTAACAAACTATGCTTGTGCAAAGACAAAGCATCTGAAGTGATGTACCAGATGGGTTACAGTAGCCCTCCCTTTCCGAAACAAGGTCAGGCGTTTGCATACCTCTCAGATTTAGTTATTTCTTCAAGTCTTTCAGACTCATGCTGTTTCTTAGTGTATACATATATACAGGTAAATGTACATATCCATATCTCATGCATATGTATTTGTGAAATGTTGAAAGGGAAATCAGCTGACTTGTTCTCCATCAAGGAGAATGCTGCAATGGATTTCTACAATAAAAATAACTGATAAAGAATCGCCTAAAAAATGGACAACAGCCCTAGGCTTTGCTACTTTCCTGCTATATGCTTTGAGTCAGCTGTTTGCTACTTTTTGCTCCCTGCCATCCTTGCCCAATGCATATTTTGCTCTCGCTGAGGCAAACTGGTGATCATGCATGGAAGTGACATGACATCCTTAGCAGCATGCTGCTCACTGTTTTACAGTCGAAAGGACCCAGCCCTAGGAAGGCGAGTCCAGCTTGTCCATGGATTTTCACTGTGTGCTTTGATAAGCCTTCAGGGACTGGCAACCCATCTAATCAGTCTACCAGCTGACTGAAGTCATCCTGTCATCTGATCTCCATTCTGGCTGCCTGCTTGCTCAATGCCCTGTGCTTAGGACCACAACCAACTTGGTGACCTCCACTGGACCCATTCCAGTTTGTTCCTCTCTCTCTTGTAGTGGGGAGACCCAGACTGAGTGGGATCTCACCAGTCCCAAGTAGAGGAGACTATAATCACTAGTAGCACTATAATCACTCTAATTACTCCCCGTCGCACTGCTCTCTGCACTCTTTGCTTTTACAGCCAAGGCCTGTGTTGCAGAGTCACGTGCTGACTACTGGTTAGCTACCTTACACACTTCACAAGATGGGATCATTCTGCCCCAGAGGCATAACTTCACATTTGCTTCTGTTGACCTTCCTGATGTCTGCATCAGTCCATTTCCCCAGCCTGCCCAGGTCTCTCAGAAAGGCAGCTGTGCCCTCCAGGGTACCGCCTGCTTTCCCAGCCTCTCATCTTCCACAAACCTGCTGCATGGACCACAGAAACTAATTTTTCATGTGCAAACCAAAGCAAAAAAAACCAAAAAAGCATGTGGGCTGACACCATTTTTGCAGGTTCTCCCCCAGAAGAAGTAGCAACTCTGCTGTCTGAATTTCCCCAAAACTGAAGCACAGTTTGAGCACCCATGGGATTGTGAATGACTCACATTTACAACTAGAGCTACGTTTCTTCATCCTACAACTGGTTTATCAATTACGTTTTAACAACATACTACAGTCCTGGCATATTCATTCTTTTCTGCTCATTTGAGACATACTCAAGAGGCAAGACTGATCACAAGAAATAAATAAATGCTCAAATAGCCAATACACAGGATAATTAATATAGAGGGGTTTTTTCCAAAAAGAGATTTATGAAGCAACAGCTTGTATTCTTACTAAATTTCTTTGGTTATAAGCAACTTAAAAGCTGTGACAGAGTAACAACCTCACCAAGGAACCCTCTTGGACACCAGAAAGAACATAGATAAAATTGCTACAGACATAAAAATACATGCATGCAAAAATGCTGCTAAAAATACAGTCAGCAAAAAAATGGGGGAGGGGGGAGGGGGGGAATCAAAGAGCCTCTCTCAAAGGTCTCAGAGCTCTCTAAAGCACACACTGTGCTCAATCACCTCCTTGCACAACAAACACATTTTGGAGTGTCCCCAGCTGTGACTGGCAGAGGTAGACTACTCAAACAAAAAAATCTCACATGAGAAGTTAAAATAAAATGGTCTGTAGAAAAATCAACCCCATTCCCACTGTCTAGGTGGTCCTCCCCTGATGAGAAATTGAGTATGAACTACTGCATTGTTCTCTTTCTTCAGTATCTTTCAGCATGCATGGTTAAAGAAAGAGTCTTATCAGCATCCATGTTCCACGAATTTTCACAGAATCATAGAATCATTTAGGTTGGAACAGACCTCTAAGATCATTGAATCCAACTGAAGCCAGCACTGCTACCACTAAACCATATACCTAAGTGCCACATCCACACACCTTTTAAATACCTCCAGGGTTGGTGACTCCGCCACTTCCCTGAGCTGCCTGTTCCAGTGCTTGACAACCCTTTAGGTGAAGAAGTTTTTCATAATATGCAATCTAAACCTTCCTTCACGCAGCTTTTGTGGCTGTTTCGTCTTGTCCTATCACTTGTCACTTGAGAGAAGAGACTGACACTCACTTACCACAACCTCCTTTCAGGTAGTTGTAGAGAGCAATAGGTCACCCCGAAGCCTCCATTCTTCCAGGCTAAACACCCACAGTTCCCTCAGCCACTCCTCTTCAGAGGAGTCTTCCAGACCCGTCACCAGCTTCATTGTCCTTTTCTGGACTCCAGCACCTTTCCAGTACCTCATTGTGTTTCTTGCAGTGAGGGGGTCTAGAACTGGACACAGCACTTGAGGTGTGGCCTCACCAGTGCCAAATACAGGGAACGGTCACTTCCCTGGTCTTGCTGGCCACACTGTTGCTGATACAAACCAGGATGCCCTTGGTCTTCTTGGCCACCTGGGCACACTGCTGGCTCATGTTCAGCCAGACGTCGGCCAGCACCCCCAGATCTTTTTCCACCAGGCAGCTTTCCAGCCATTTTTCCCCCTAGCCTGTTAGCGTTGCATGAGGTTGTTGTGTCCCAAGGATCTGGCAGTTCAAACCTCATACCATTGGCCTCGACCGTTGATCCAGCCTGTCCAATACCCCTGCAGATCCTTCCTACTCTCCTGGCCTTAATACTGGGGAACACCACCTGTGACCATCTGCTAGTTGGATACAATGCCGTTCACCGTGACTCTCTGGGCCTTTCTGTCACTACTATTGATTTATATTCCTCTGTGATACACAGGAAAGCTAGATGGGGTCAATCTGTTGGATTTCAGTCAGAAGGCTGGGAATGCCAGGTCCCAGTTTCCTGTGCTCCTGAGTAGGAGTCCTAGGGTTGATTGGCTCCAGAAGCCCCCAGAAACTCCCGTGACACAGGTATGCAAGGAACAAATGTTGTTGATACCCAATGGCAAACACAAAACTAATCATAAAATAACGAAAAACATCTCATGAAGGTTGAACACGCTGGTATGCAAGAAGAAAAGAACTTTTAAGATGACACCTAGCAGTGGTAGTTCTGAAAACAGTTAAGTAGAAGCTGCAGAAAAAACATCATATCTGAAAGTAATTAGATGACCTGAGCCTTGAGAATGTTGATTAGCATTGAATAAGGTAGAAGACTGGGATACTGCAAATTCTTATTATGCCCCCTTCCCTCATCACATCAAAGCTGAGGAGACCACAACAAAACAAAACAAAAACAAAACAAAATGAAACAAAAAAAAAAAAAAAAGATGCAGGTAGTCCTTGGTTTAGCAAATAGCTCAGTAAACTTTTACATGTTCAGGTAGAGTGGTGGATGTGTGCATTGTGGCAAGGCTGCTTTCCATTCTGGGTGTCTGGCAAACACCTTGATAAATCACTCTCCATCATGATATATAGGCCTTTAGAGAATTGCTCCCACCCTAAATGTTGGACACAAATTTATCTTCTTCTCCTATTTCTTCATATTTTTGTCTACCCAATACAGTGTCCTTCCTTTATTATTTCATTTGATTAATTTGTTCATTTGACCATGTCTGGTGCCTTGCCTGTGAACTCTTACCAGTAACTTTCAAGCAACCTTGGCTTGTTGAATCTTAAAAAAAAAAAAAAAAAAAAAAAAAAAAAAAGGCCAAGCAACCTCTTGCTGATTTAAGGATATAGAAATCTGAGACAAAATGAACCCCCCTTGTTGGCCCTCAGAGGTCTGAGGAGCTAGATACAGCCAGGATTTGTTTCTGATTATTACCAATTCAGCACTGAGTTTGTTCATGTTCAGTGAGAGCTTTCATGATCACAGATTCACAAATAGTGTGATTTACTTTTACTATAGGTCTGGCTGAGCTCAATAAGAACTTGTGCATTCCTGATATACAAGTAGTGTAGTTTATTGAAGCAAAAAGAGAGCAGGTCTAGGATTGCTGGTGATAATTACACTAACTGCAGTGTGTGAATATGTGTTAGGACAGAGGGTATACTAACCAAGATCTATTAGATCTTAATATATTCCTGAATCTGCTCCAATGCAGTTGGAGGCACAAAATCTCACCTAAAAGTATCCCTTCGGTGGAAGAGGTGAGACACAGTCCTTTGACTGATCCCAAGCAAGCAGAGGTGTTTTTCTTCCTCTCATTTTCTTTCTTTTTTTTTCTCTTGTCTTTGTTGTGAAAACTCCCCTTCTTTTATACAATCATTTTGGCCCTTCCCAAAGAGGTGGATTAATGTATGTCATAAGTAGGCTGTTGGTGAATGTGGTCATACATGTAAGGCATGTTCTCTTTTCTCTTCATTTGTATTCTAAGGGGTAAGAAAGTTAATATGCAAATAGGAATTAAAGAGAGTCTTGATTTCTTTTGGTCAGAATTTATAGTTGATACAAAAGGTAAAATAATCGATTTGGTCTTCTTCCACCCACTAAGGCAGCAGTAAAGGCTGCCTGACCTTGACCAGAGAATCTTTGTGCTCATCCTGATCTCTCCAAAGGACCAGATTTACAACAAGCCTTGTTATGCAAGGTCAAGTGGGATTGAGGCCTACAGCTGGTGTGGGTGCTCCTCTATGCTTCCCTGAAACATCAGGATGTGAGGACTCCCCTTCACTCTGGATATCAAGCCAGGTGCAGGATCAGTGAGAGGCCCTGTTCATAATTTTCTCAACTAGCATTATCAATTCGACACTGACTTAAACAACTCTGTAGCAAGTCTGACAATTTACCACATCTCTCTTTTCCTGCTGCCCTCCAAGAAAGGAACCTGTTGGCATACACTTGGCACACAACAGCAATCATTTTATGTCTGCTCAGAACATTTTTCATCAGAAAATATAATTTAATCAAAAGGGATGCCTGGCTGCAGGAAGATGTTGGTTTCAATGACATTTTATAATTGAGAAAATAAAAAGTGAAACTCTTTCACAATCACAGAATATTTCACACCTTTTTGAGAGGCTGCACAGGGTATTGTCTTTTGAAATTGTCTCTAAAATATTTGATACTGATTCAACTGCAGTCCAGCTGGCAAGAGCACATCTTCAATTTTTTTTACTGAAATTGTTTAATGGATCAAAACTGAAATTGTTAAAAATAATTTGTTTGTGTGGGGTTTTTTGAGGGAACTGCCAAAGTGCAATATTTTCTGTTTTGAGCTAGAAATAACTGTTCAGATTGCAATATTACTTATCATATAGGAAGTCTGATTGACAGATTTTTTTTATACTTCATTTTTTTGTAGAGAAATTCCGTATGGTCCTGTGAAGAACAACTGTCCTAAGCCCTCTGCAATGAGTAACCTATCCTTGAAAGCACATACTCTTTTTTTCTGCAGTGAAGGTCAGGAAAGAGCAACAGGTGAGCTTCTTGGTCAGTGGAATATGTAAAGGGGGAATCAGGCTACTTCCAACACAAAACACATGTTGAGGAAGCATCAGTTGACCCAATTCAACAACAGTGTGAGGGAAAAACCAAGAAGGCCCCTTGTGCCAGGATTTGTCATCTGCTGCGTTTCCAGGAGTATTTAGTTCTGCCTTGGGAAAGACTCCCCAGTGTGTGCAACGGCAGAGCCTCTTTACTATCATATAACTTCCACAAATTTCCACTGTCCTAAATACTTCCCAAGTTTGAAAGGGAAGACATAGCCCTGACAGCAGGGGCCTGAGAGTGATCTGTGTGGGAAAAATGAGGCTCTCAGCTGAATCCTTTAGTTATGTCTTTCTCCTCTATTCTTCTCTTTCCCTGTTCTCCCTTCACAGAGGCTTCACACATTTAGAGCAAAAAACAGAAGCTCAGAGAAAAAATACTTCATTGCTGGCAGATGGGACTTGTGCTGGACAGAGCTGAGACCTCATGGCAGGGAGGACACTGTGGAGCTGCTCCACAGTGGTGCCCTTGGGAGAGAAACTGCAGGCACCAAGACACACACTCCCACTGTGCATCCCATGCTGCCCAAGCCTTTGGCTCCCATCCAGTCCTTACATCAAACTTCTTTTGAAGGTTAGACACCATGCCCTCAGCTGATCCAGCTCTAGAACAGGCAGCAGCCTTTTTTCTGCCTTTGGGATCTCACCATACTCTAAACTGTAAACTTTTGCAAAAAATTGCTAAGCTCTCATGTTGCTCAGGTGCTCGTACATCATCCTTAGAGCTGAATTGAAGATGGATACAGAGCCTGTATCTCTAGGACCTGTACTGCAGCAGAACATTGGACTTATTCAGGGACTATGGAGGCAGGAGGCTTAGTCCCTTCTGACTCCTGAGTAGTTAATAGAAAGAAATCAGTGCCTCCAGAGGGAAATTCAGAGCAAAAGAATAATGTTTGGAATCACTCTGAATTACATGTTGGCTGTGATTCTCTGATGGCTAGAGAGGAAGCCTTGGGAGGAAAGTCTGCAGCACCATCAAGATACTTACTCTCATTTCCTGTGACCCATGCTGTCTTTCCTGAGTTCCATGCCCAGGTGAATTTTCAAATTGTTTTTGATGCCTGGGTCTTCCTATTCCAGACATTTCTGCAGCTCAAAGTTGTCTGGACAGCACTGCAGTTACCTGGAGATTAGTGGGAGGAACTGGCTAGGAACCCATTCCCAAAATGCCACTGACACTTTGAGGGAGTGTAGTGAAGTGCCATTATCACTTATTATCTTCAAGCAATTGTCAGCTGGGAGACAGCTCAGGAATATTCTGTGGCTGAAAGCACCCTTTGGGTGCTGCTGTACTGACCCTTTATTTAGTTCTGCATCAAAACATAATAAGAGGCATGAGCATTTGGTAGGGACTCAGGGCAGGGTGTGACATGTCAAAGGGGAGTATCTTCTCAGAACTGAGCTGCAGGCTGATAACTGTGGCCCAGAGCATCTTTTAAGATTGCATTATTGTTTTCTTTGGCAGGAGAGTTCTCTTAATAAACCATTTCCTGTTATTTTCATTTCACCCCAGCACAAATTAGCTTTTCTTCATTCCTTCTTGTCTTTCCTCACCACAGACTCTGTTGGCCAGCTAATTCATCTGGAATTTGCTATTTGCTAAATGATCTGATTAGAGTTAGTTACTAATAATTTGTATTACTACAACCCTGTTGTTAGAGGCACCGTGGGAATATAATTTAATTACAGTGTAATATCAATCAGATGCATAAATTAAAATGTTCACATTTGAATAAAAACCCATTTTCTACTTTCAGTTGTATGATCTGCCAAGCTTGGAGGTGAAAAAAGCTGTTTCTCCAGGCTGTTGTGCAGTGAGAGATTGTAAACTCTCCCAAATCAGATGGAGGGGCTCACAGTTGAAAGCAGAGGGCTCACAGTTCCCAGGTGTCGTTACCTTTTAGAAGAATTTTTTCTGAAAGGATTTTTAACAAGAGAAGCTGTGATTGGACACCATTTAAGTTCTACAGTGTCTAGCATCAAATAGTTTAACTACATGGTCTATGAAGAACCACCTCTTAGTGTCAACTGTGATGTAAACAACAGCTGGGCCTTTTGCTACAATTAGAAATGCAAGCCAGTTCCTTCCTGGCCTCTCATATGTCAAAAAGCAACAAGCCTCAAGGAAGATAAATTTTCTCATGTGCTTTTAAGCTGGAACACTTCAGCAGGGAGAGGAGAAAACATGAGAAGAGTCAGGGGTCTGTGCCTTATCAATTGATATACAAAAACCTACTGGGCTTCTCTAGCCTGATGATCTCCTCCATCATCTTGTACAGTAAGAGTCCCTCTGACAGTCCTTACTACAGTGACACAACACTAAACACACAAACTCAAATCCCTTGTGAAGAAGAATAAGGACACAGGAAGATAAATGTTCTGTTTTGAAAGAAATTCCTTTTTGATCTTCTATCATCCAGTGGATTAAAACAATGGGGGAAAAATTCATATTGGACACAACATTTGGTTTCAACTATGAGCTGGAAATTGTGTTGTCTGTTTTGGCATGTCTTGCTGTGAAAGAAGATTTTTAAATTAAAACTGTCTTCCAACTCCTCTAGAAATGGGTTTGGGCTTATTTTAATGCCAGCAAACCTGAAATAGTATTGGATATATATGCTTCTGATTATAAGTTACCTGGCAGAAGTGGCCCAATTTTGCTAAAGTCCTGAGCCATCTGGTTTCTATGGGAGCCCTTGGCACAAGGCTACTTGTTTATTCAGTAATGCTTGGGGCAAAGGTGGGTCCTGAATGCTGAGTCAGGGGTGAGACATGCGTAATGAGATTTTGTTGTGGCAAAACATTATGCAGAAACTGAAGAGTAGGTGCTCCCAGGCTCTTTTGACTTACAGCTTGCTCCCACTGCTTAGATTTGAGAATTTTAGATTTTAGAGTTTAGTTTTCTAGTAAAACTATTTATTTTCCTACTTCTCTCAGATGCCTCCTAATTTCAACAAAATTCATAGTTTTAGGGGAGGGAAATAAATAAAGGAGAAGGGAAGGGTTCTGTTCCATCAGGGGTCCCACCTTCTGGGACATATTGTCAGTAAACAAAGACAGCATCCAAGAGCTTGTCTGTCTCACCCCTATCAGCAGTCTACCAGAAGTTACCACATGGCCTTCTGCCATGCAATCCAAGTGGAGCTGTGGCCAAACACAACCTTTGCAACACCAGCCACTTCACAAATCTTGCATACACCTCCCAAGCAAAACAGGGCAGAGGCAGCAGTCTTCTGCTGAAAGTTCCTCACATCACTTACATGCTATTTTGGTGGTCACTCAGAAGGTATCTTTTTGCAAAAGTTTTTGATTACCCAACTCCAGGCAGGCACTTTTCCTTATAATCAATAAATCTCTCCTGACAATCTTTTTTTTCTCCAGGAAGCCACCAGAACTGAGGTCCCTGAGATTTGGGTGTTCCATCCTTGCTCAGGTTCAGCACAGCAGCCAAAGCTGATGGCTATAAGAAATTTCCCAGCAGTGTTGCTTGCCTAGGTGCTGAACAGATGAGGGTGTGAGTGGGAGTCTCTTGAACACTGGTTTGCAGGTAGCCTGCAATAACTCCTTGAGAGAGGCTGCTCTTCTTGGATTTGCATTGAAACTCACACATGGGGCAACCTGGCCAAGCAGCCATCACCCACAGGTGAACAGGACAGTCCAGTGGTTCCCTTTCTAACCACACTCTTTTTGGACCCGAACCCACAAGTCAGAGTAACCGCTAAAGCAGATTCTCAGCTTCTCATGGGAATGGAGCAGATACTTTGTGATACTCTGGCCCCATCTGCACACAGTCTGATGAAAAACTCACCTCTTCCAATGGATTTCCATCAACTGTTTGCTTAGGGATTTATCAAATCTGTATAAACGCATGAATATCAATTTACTTTTATTGTACATTGCACTGTTCATGTGCGTTGATGAAAATGGCTATGGAACAATACAAGGTAATGAATATATTGAACCAAGCAGAAGATGTATCTGAAATGTATGCCTGGATTCTGTTCGAATGTTCAATTTTTCTGCACAAGTGTGGGAGTGCAGTATGCATTCAACACATACAATAGAACTAATACCAAGAACTGTCTGTTTGCAAAATTTGTTACCTCTAGACAATTCAGAAATTGAGTGAATGGAAATGTACTTTTGTTTGTAGAGTGTCAGCTGAATCCTTATGAATTTCAAACACTCAGATACAGGCAGGATCTGAAACATCAGCATCTCCTGTCTCTTTCTATACCTTACTTCTCTCTTCAGAATTCTTATTTTTTTTCTCTTGTCCTTTGTTACTTTGAATTTTGCCACTATGGCTCATATGGGTTGCATCAACAAGAATGCTTTAACTGCACCACCATGGAGTTTGGATAGGCCAACACTCAAATCGTGAAACCTGTAGGACAGAAGTGCGTGGCAAAAATAGTTTCAAACACAATATCTTCTTTTCTTTTCAGATTTTGGTGGGTTTTTTTAATAGCAAGTTTCTAATCCTTCGGACAAAAAAAAAAAAAAAAAATAAAAAAAAAATTGATTCACCTGTTGGGAAAACAGAGTATTCCCGGAGCAGCTTCCACTTAGCTCATTTGCCATTGAGCAGTATCTGTCCTACTCATTCAGAAAGCTCATGGCTTGGGTTTCTCTTGTTGTTCTTGGGTTCCATGAGCCATTCAAGCACAGCAGTACAGAAAGAGATCCATTGCTACCATCTGCCACTGACTTCAGGATGGAGGACACACAGACTCCATTTACTGTGCCTTGCCTCCTGTGAGACACAGGTGGGGAGAAGCTTATTTAGGTAGGCAATACGTGTGAATCTAACAGAAATAAATATTTTGTCAGTGGATTTGGATATGCTCACTTAAGAACCAAAGGTATCAATAATTATGGAAAACAAACAAAAAAAGCAAGGAAGCCTAAGATGGCCATGTAATAATGGGACTCTAGGAATTTTAAGTAAACTAACAAGTGTCAGAAAAGCTGTCTTAATCTTCAGCCATCAGCTCTGTGTGGGAAACTGCAGGGAGGTTCTGAGCATCCTTATGTCCTGAATGCTGCAAACTCCAAAGCTAAAAAAGTCCACACTCGGGGAGGACTTTGAAATGTTCATTTTTGAGCACTGTGCTAAGTTATTTTAGTCTTTAAGATAATGGGCTACTCGTGCCAACAGTATTTTGTAAAAATCTAGTCATAGGAGTCAATGTTCCTAACTCCTGGGATAGATAAGTTTTGTCAGAATATGCTAACACTACAGAGACATGAACTTATTCTTTTGAAATAGTCACATTTTCTGTGTATATATGTATATATGCATGTGCTTTTAGCTAATGAAACAGTAAGTCTAAAACTTCAGCTATCAGCATTATATGATTTTATGTGGAAACAGAGGTTTTCAGCTTCTGTTAATTATCATATGACTGATGGAGCAGTTTAAGCTACCTGAAAATATAATCAAAAAAGTGGCTTTTAATTTTCTAACTTAATTTCAAGCTACAAATTGGACTCCCTTGGTAGATTATTTAATTTTATTTTTAAATGCGAAAAAAGTATTAAGAACTCATGTTTTCCAAAATTTGTAGCTGAAAATGTTCATGAGACAAGGAGGTTCAGTTTTATCTCAAGTCTGTCATGCTTTGCTTCTTAAAAGTAAAAAAAAAAAAAAAATGCACAGGGAAATGAAGTTATTGAGGATAAAGCTTGAAGTGAAGATGAATGGACAGCAGATACCAAATAAAATAAGCAGAGTATGACAAAGGAACGGTTAAGTTGCCTTGAAAGGACCCTTTAAATTAAAAATAAAAGGAAGTTTTTTCATCCTTATCTATTTCTTTTCTGTCATCTATATGGTGTTCTATTGTGCCTGAAGGTTATGCTGCTCAAAATCTGCCAAATTAATATATTTTCCTAACTTCCACCCAGCTTTCTCCAACCTTGGAGCTGCCAAGTAATCCTTTCCTCAGTATTAGATAAATCTTCAAGTTTTAGATATCTGAAATAGTGCAGTTCACCTAGATTTTGTTGCAAAACTTCAAATCTGCAACACTGTCTGATATCTTAGGAACGTGGACAGAAGCACCTACCAGGATCTGAGTGCTTGGTGCTGTGGTTGTGTTTAGTAGGCAGAAGACTTGCTGCAGAAGACAAGGGCCAAATGGAGTGCGCTCTGGCACCAGAGGAGGTGGTGGGAATATCTTTGATAACACAGGTAGGAGGAATCCTGCCAGTCTTCACCCTAGTTCTGACAGCTGCCTTATGTGGACACAGCAAGGAGCAGGCCTGTGTCAGTCACTAAAGCAGACAAAACACGTAAGAAAGAAGACATTAGCTACTGTCCATCAGCAGCATTTTAAAGAGCTGTGGATGATGAGGAGTGCAGGGAGAAGAGGGAGAAGAAAGGACAGTCTCCAGGTTTGCTCACACATGGTGGTAGATGTCCTATAAATACTATAGACATCTGCCTATGTATATGGGTGTGGATATCAATATAAAACAGAGCATGGCTCCTGCAAGCCTCCCTGCACTGCCTCAGGGTTCAAGAGAAAAGCTGTATCCTCTGTGGTGATGATATCCAGCTCTGATGCACTTAGCAACCAAGGCTGTCTGAAGACAGGCATGAAGCATTTAACAGCAGAGATTACTAATGATTTGGAAAGGGCATTAAATTTAAAAAAAAAAAAAAAAAAGGTCAGTCAAGGAATTTTAATCACCTGCAGCTCTGTTTCCTAAATTAGTCTTTGGAAAGGTGGTGAACGTTGCAGTTACTATGTCCAAAAGGTGCATAAACAGGACTTCTGAAGATGCTGGCAGGTGGTTTCAGAAGTGTTACTTCCCAAAATTCTGTTCTACTCCTTCCATCTCTGCTCTTCCCACAGAGCAGATTTCTGCTCAGGGAGAGATCACAAGTCAGGGCCGGGGAAGAAACCTTCATGTAGATGGGTACTTGACAGGGTTAACTGGCTGGAGACACTGCTGACCTGCAATTTCCAGTAACATTCACAAACAAGAATGAAAATGGGTTTTAAAGTCCTGGGCTGAGTCATCAGCCCCAAACCGTGGCACTACATTTCCCAAGGGAGGGGAAAACAGATGGTTCCTCAGGGACAGCTGCCTCAATTTCAGCTGATCTTGGTGTCATGTTATCCTGTCATGTGTCCTCTAGCTCTGTTATTTGCGGCTGCTGCCCAAGTTACAAAATACAGGTCATTAAAACTGAGCTCAGCATCATCAGTGTGAACTGCTGGACCATAATTTAGACCGTGTTCATCAGAGGTGGAGAGCAATCTGTCACAGTCAGGTTATGTCTCACCCTGCAGACAGGGTGTCCTCTGCAGTCAGGTGTCTTTCCTTGCTTCCAGCCTTTCCCTGCAGCCTATGGGAAGCTTTGCTGCTTCTCAGCTTCTCGTGACGTCTCCTGTTTGCTGAATAAGTCTAACTAGCAAAGACTGCACTGACCTCTATCACACCACATCCACCTGGATGATGCAAGATAAGTTGTTCATCACTCCTCATCTGTGAGGAGGCACCCGTGTGGCACAAATTCCTCTCATTCATTCTTGGTAGAATGGCCAAGGCTGCCTGTAGGAGGCAGACCCTCTCCATCTAATGTGTTTCTACCTCTCTTAAGTTGGCTGGACCTCGGCATTCAGGTCTGACCCAATCCACCTGATCAAGCCACACACAAAGTTGAATAGCAAAGTCGTCTGAGTCCAGCATCAACACCAGCTCCAGTTTCCAGCCTAGCACTACTACAAGATGCTGCCCTCTAATGTCCTCTCTGCTGTGAGCCTTACTCCTTCCCTAATCTATATATTTGGTAGCCCACTGGCAATGAGAAAAGGTTATAACATACAAGACCATTCCATTAAATTAGATCTGTGAAAACTAGCCTCTTTTTGGGAGAGGGGGAAAAAAAGAGCCAAGAAAAAAAATCAACAGAGGAGTATAAAGTTTTTCTATAGAAGACAGCTGTCCCTGTCCCATGTATTTCCCCCACGGCATCATTTCCCCTCTCCTGCTTAGAACATGAACACAGCTACCTGCACTGCAGCCATACATCTGGTGCAGGGGACTGCAGGCAGTGACAATAAGCAGTATAAGGAGCTGCTCGACTGCAGAAGCTGTGCACAGCATCAGTATCTGAGCTGCCACATTCAAGTATATCAGTCTTCACGTTTTTAAAAACTGGCAGTACAATGAAGAGGAAAACCTCTCTGCTCAGTCCTGGGAACCATTATCTTGACATCTGCTTTTTATGTAGCTTGGGCAGTGACCCAAAAGGAGAACATCACAAGTGGACGAAGCAGCCCATTAGAACAGGCCAGGTTCACCAGGGATTTCCAGGGAAAGTTGGGGGAAAAAAACATGTTCACAGGTAAACTTAATGAAGTCTAGAGAGTAACAGAGGAGTATGTAAAGTCACCACACGTCCCTATACTGCTTATGAAAGCTGTCTTGCATCAAACAGATGGGCAGTCTGCACTGATCAGAGTATAACTTTTGAACATGCTGTCATCTTCCCTTTGCTGTTTTATTACCTAGCAGGCAGGGAGGAAGCGGATTACCTCTGAGGTATTATGAAAGCTAATTTATTGACAGCTCTTAGAAAGTCTCCTTAAGGCTTCCTTCCCAGTGTCACTGCTAATGTGTTGGGTTCAACTTTATTCTGAACAAGTAACACAGATAAAGATGACAAGAAACTGTATTTAATGCCTTGGTTGCCATTAAAATGAGCACCCTCATCTGGATTTTTCTGGTTCACCAAATTCAGGAGACTAGGGACAGCGGTAATGAGTTGTCACATGCATTGTCTATACTGCACTAACCACCCATCCCATCCCAGCTTGAAGCCCCTAGGTTCTCAGTGCTATAAAACCACATCTCCCACAAAAAACCTAACTGTTTTCAGTTCTGTTCCTTTCCAGTTTTAGTAAGCATGCAACAGATCAGACCATGATTCCTTTGCCTAGCTAAGGCAGTTTCCTGATGCATCTGTTTGTCTTTCTGAGTCTCAGTTTGTAGGTTACTTGACAAAAATCTTGCTTTCAGTTCACAAAGCAAGAATGACAGGTAATGACAGTACCTCCCAGGGCTGCTGCAAGAAAGCCATGGCCTCATAGGCCAGGGGACAATGACGTCTAGGACTCATAACTGTAGTTACTGCCTAAGGGTATGGGACTCATTAGGGAATGTAGAGAAAGAGCTTTTCCTGCACGGCATCCTGATTCCTGGTGTCTTGGTGGGAGGTGTCCTGTGAGTCATTAAGATGGCACATTCTTGCATTTGGAAGAACTGTCCTCCAAAACTCCTTTCCTAAGCTCCTTTGCCCTTGAAATTTCTCCCCATGGGATCCCTTGCTCCTCTGCTCTAGGGAACAGCCGGGAGTCTGGTTTCTGAGAAATTACTACTTCTGTCTTCCCAGAGCAGTACAGCCCACCCAGAAGCCTCAGAGGGTAGTAACGTCTTACCAATGTTGTAAAAACACAAGCAGAGTGAAAGGGATGTATAACTTCAATCCAGGACAATGTTGAAGAAATCTCCATACAGGTTACATTCACTGAAGAGTTAAGGAAAGGAATACAACAAAGCAAATCAATTTTTTTTTTATGAAAAATGGGTCTTGTCAAATAAACTTGATTTTATTCTGTGATGAGATTACAAATTTGATTGATAAAGGGAAATGTCCAAACATAATAGGCTTAGATCTTCAGAGCGCTTTTGACTTAGTATCAAATGACATTTTGTTTTAAAAAATTTGTACTATATAGTATCAATAAAGCATGTTCTAAACAGATTAAGAACAGCCTACCTGACAGATACCCAGTCAGGGGAAACCAACCTTAAACAAGAATAGCCCGAGTGAGGTGACATAAGCAACAGGACTCATCCCAGAATTGTTTTTTGCTTTCAGCTGTGCTGTGGGAATTGATGCAGATAAAATTGGCAAGTGATGCAAGTGGCAGCAGATCAGTAGAGAGTGATAAGGTGATACCAAGACATCTGGGTCACTGAGGGAGTGGGGACCACTTACACAGAATTGACTTGAATATTACAGTCATGTGTCTAGCAAGCCGAAACTCATATAACAGGGACTGTACCCCAAAATGGGGTTTGCAATGGCCACAGGACTGAATGTGACCTCCCAGCATGGTGATTTGGCAAAAAGGCAAAATCCTTGTCTACCAACAGACTGCATGTGTCTGACTTTTCATGTTGAGATGAGGAGACCAGTCCTGGGATACAATGCAGTCTTCTGGCATCTGGGGATCAAGAAAGCACGAAAATGTCAAAGACAGAGAGGAAAAATTCTACCTAAACTATCTAGGGGATGGTGCATTGCAAGAGGAGTGCATTAGCAGAGAGGCTCAGATAGTTTGAGCTGCTGAGAGCTTTGTGGCAGGCTCTCAGTGTACATATCCTAATTTCTCTGAGCATTGCCCTTCTTATACACGCCTTTGTCATCCTGATGGACAGCCAAGATGCTGAGCAAAGATCATGTCCACCCATAGCCCAGCTCCTCCGGGCTAGCACAGCCCTGTGACCATAGGGAGACTGCAGACCAGACCCAGCCTCTCACACACAGCTCCCTGTTGCAAATAGGGGACTGATCTGCAGACATCACTTGAAGTGATATGCAAGCCTCAGCACTGCACCATGTCACACAAGCAGGCCTGAGAATAATTACCTGTGCTTCCTCTCTTTAATTTGCAGCTTTCTAGCCATTCTAATTTACAGTTTTTCCCAAATGAGACATCTGCATGTCAATTGTCTGCTATCAATTGTGAGATGGGCAGTATAAGTCTTGAAATTGGGATCATTAAAAGACCCCGCTGTAATCTCTCACCTTACATTTTAGGTGCTTAACAAACCAAAAAGGGCAGACTTTCCTTTAAGAAAAGCAACAATAAGCTGCCAAATGTGTTGTTTAACAAAGCAGAGCTTGCCAAAGTGAGATCAGCAGTGCTATCCTGAGACTGACAACACTATTTTGAAAATTGTGTTGGGTTTTTGTTGCTTTTTTCAGGAAAAGGAAAAAAACCCTCAGATAGAAGAAGAAATACAATAAGGAAAGAGAACAAAAATAGAAACCTATTTTCCTAGAATTCACTAAGAGAGCTGCATCTCCCTTGTAAAAGTGCAGGCAGGAACTTGCTGGAGGATTCACAACAGCATCACAAGCTTAGACTCCATGAATTGTTTACTGTCTGTTATGCCACTCTATCCTGCTGTCCAGTTTGTCAGCTTCAATTCTACAATATATTCTTTTTACCTGTGTACCCTTCAGAACGGATTTTCCCTGCCTCAAGACCATAAGTAGAATGGAAAAAGGACCCTTTGCTGTAGGTAGCAGAACTGGCTGCAGGGCAGGTAGGCTGGTGTGTGCTTGGGTCATCTTCTAATGGAGCCTGCATGCTTTGGTTGTTTGTAATGCTGTTACTCCACTCTGCTGTGCAAAGGCACAGCTGTGAGGAGACATCCAGATTCCCACATGGATGGTCCTACTTCTGGAGCAGTTTTCTCCGCACACTTTGCCTCATTTCCCTTTCCAGTACCCCTACTGCAGCTAAAATTAGTTATGCAGGCCATGTTTTCCGGAAGACACTGACAACAGTTTCTGTCTCAGGGAAGGCTAGATTGCAGTGGGATATGCAGAAAAAACATGTTTGCTGTCTCACAGTGAATGTCAGGCATGACTTCTTTATTACAATCATTGCTGGTGAACAAAAGCTTATCACACTGGGGCATGTGTAGAAATTGTTATATGGAAGATCAAGTAAGAGGATTTATGAAAAAAACATTAGAAAGGCCTTATACCAGTTCACACATCTCAGACTGGGAGGCAACAGGTGTTTTTCACCTGGCCAAGGAGAGCAAAAGTTGTCTTAGCACCCAAGGGCTGAAAGGTTCAGGAGAGAATTTCATCAGGACTGGGAAAGTAAAAGGGCTGTTCATCTGTGGGTAGGAGTTGCCAGAAATTGAATCTTAAATCACACGGTGGGGAAAATTTGTCCGTGATATTTTTCCTGCATATGGGTTAGCAGGGTTGAAATGGTGGCTGTGTAGTGGGATCTGGCAAGCTAAACCTGCATGCTTGTAACCTGAAGCATCACTTGGCTGAAAGCTTTCTTTTTCTCTACCATTGTAATGAGAACAAACAGCTGCCCTACAGCCAACCCGTTGCAATTCTAAAACACATGGCATAGGTTTCCCTCAGAAACCTAAAATGTACTGCTCACAACATTAAAACTAGATATTTTCCTCTACTTTCAATATTCTGATTAAAAATTTATGACAATGTTTACAGTAGAAATTTGAGCATAATTATCACTGCTCAAATTCCTTGCTCAGTTTGGATGCACAAAAGGTTTAAAGCACTGTATGGCTTAGTATACTAAATAGGCAGCAACAGCAGACTGTCCTGCAGGCTGGAATCATTTTTCCAGCATTTAAAAACAAAGAACCTGAAAACACAATTAATACCTCTGAATTCCAATACCCTTTTAAATGCACACTTCTCTTGCAAGTTGACTGCATTTATGAAATATGAATAAATGCACACATAAAAAAATGCATACTTCAGTTACAGAGATTGAGCTTGATTACTTGTTAAAAGACCCCACAGATCTTCCTCAGATGTTTGTCAATTGACAGGCCTAAATCAGCCCAAATTTCCAGTTTGAAAGTGATTTATAAGATGCTCATAGCAAGGAAAGAAAGTAAAGAAAGTGATAATTCAGTGTCTTTAGTCATATGAGCATCAGATACAACTAAAAGCAACTGCACTGCAGTGTTTTTCCCTGCAATGGCCCACTATCACCTCCTGAAGGCTCCAGATTCAGCCAAGCTAAAATATACGTTTCTGCCTTTTGTGTTGTTCTAAGCTGGCTGAGGTGGCGGGGTTGTGCAAAAGAGCTGTGTGAATTGAATTGACTGATGCTCACCTGCAAGCACGAAGGGCTACAATCGCTCCTGAGCCATTGCAGCTAGACGTCCCTTGGCAGAAACAAGCAGGGTCCCTATACATCTGAATCATTATTAATAATGCGGACAAGTCTCATTGCCCACCATAAGGGCTCATTTGATGATGACAAAGGCAGTGATGAAAGGCAGCACAGGGACTTCTGAGCTCAGTGTGAATGCTGCACTTTAAATCACTAGAGCAAATTAAATTCTAAGAGAAAAATGCTCTAAGGCACTTGGCCCAAGTGTCCAAGCTAGAGGATTACTGACCCTTTTTTTTCTTCCAACAAGTAAGTTTTCTGAGTGAAGCTAAGGCAAATATTCCTCGGAAAACCTAATTTTAGTAGACAAAGTTTTTTACCCATAGACTGGTAAAAATGGAAGGCAGAGGAGAGGAGGTCAGACCTGCCAGTAAGAGATATTTTCATCCATATTGGAATTATTGAGTCATTATAGTTAATTAAAAATATCGAATTAAATACATAAGTATATATACGTATATAAATATACATAAATATATAATTAAATACACAATTACATTCTTCTGAATAATCTCCCAAGAAGAAATGTACAACTTACAAGTCAGGAAAATCCAAGTTGGAAGCAGAGAATGGTAACCTGAGAGTAGTGTAGAGACACTGTCTGAGCATACAGAGATGTTTTTAGGAAAGCTAAATTCTACCTGGGATTAATCCTGGTAAGCGATGTCAAAGGCAACAAGGTGGGCTTCTGTAAGTGTGCAAACATTAAAAGGAAGATGGAAATGTAGGTCTGATGCAGAATAGGGTGGAGGACATGCTAAAAAAAGAGCCTTCTTTACTTTGGTCTTTATTATTAAGATCAGCTTCAGAAATGCAAGACCCTGGAGACCAAGGGGAAAGTCTGGAGCAAGATAGAACAGGATCAGGTCAGGGAATACTTAAAGAAACTGGACACACAAAAGGCCATGTGCACTAGTGGGGTGCTCTCATTAGTGATAAGAGAGATTGCTGATATAATTTTGTGATCAATCTCTGTCTTTGAACAATCATGGTGATTATAAGAGGTTCCTAAGGATTGGAATAAGGCAGATGTCACTCTTATCGTCAAAAAATTAGAAGGATCCAGGAAACTATAGGCTGGTCAGCCTCACCCCAGGGGTGCTTCAGGCATCAGAGTGGATACTCCCCTATAGCCTGTGGAAAGGATACTGTGGAGCAAGTATTCTCTGTGTCCTGTGAATAGGACCACAGATATTGATACTGCAGCCCACGGAGAACAATACACTGGAGGAGCTGGATAGTTCCTCAGGAACTGCAGCCTGTGGAGATCCCATCTGGAGAGAGTTCTCCTGACAGGAACTGTGGCCCATGGAGGAGCCCACACTGGAGCAGATTTTTCCTGAAGGACTGCAGCCCATGAAGAGGACCCATGCAGCAGCAGCAGCAAAGTGTGAGGAGGAATGAGTGGCAGAATAGAGCTCCCTCATTCCCCATCCCTCCTGCACTGCTTTCAGAGTGAAGGGGGAAGTGGATGAGTCAGTGGCAACAAACTAATTTTCACAAATTTGAGTCTATTTTGTCTGCAACAGAAAGTCGTAAGCAATCTACCTCTCTTTATCTCCACCCAGGAACTTTCTTGAACAGAAATTATGATACATGCACAATCTGCAACAAGACAGCTTGCAAGTTGCCTCTGAGAAACAAAAAGGCAGGGGCAAACAAATGGCTCCCAATGCACTCTTCTCAGGAGAAGGAAAAAGGGAAGACTAAGGGCTGGAGCCTGAACCTGTACACATATATAAAACAGATTGGTTCTGAGCCAGGTTGAAGAGAAGCGAAACCAACCCCAATCCCAAAGGTTTCCTCAGTTTCAATGTTTGAGACAGCACTGGTTCAGGTCACACAAGATTGAGCACCTTGATCTTTTTTTCAGTTGAGGGCAGTGCTCTGCTACATAATTTATAGGTTTGTTAAACTGATCTTGATTGTTTTGCTTCAGTACTTGAAAAAAAAAAGAAGTTGAAACTATTAAAAATACCAAGCCAGTTGCTTAAGTGAATCTTGCAAATGAAACTGCCAATCTCAGAATAAAAACATACAAGCATGTTAAAATAGCACCACAGCTTTGAATGACTCATATTCATTGAATTTTAGAACAATTTACATTGGAAGGGACCTCCAGAGGTCATCTAGCCCATCCATCTGCTCAAAGCATGTCTAATCAGATCAGAGGATGCTTGTCAACTCCTCATACATATGCATTAGATACTACGTTTTCTAAAGCCTTTTCCAATCCTCTAAGTTCATTACCAAGAATACAGATACTACACCTAATATTTACAAAAGGAAACTGACAGAAACACAGTTTTACTGATCAGAATTAGTTAACCTAAATTAAACACAGGCTCTCCCCATGGGTTTGTGTATTATCTTAATATCAGGCTCTTCTGGATCAGCCTTCCAGATCTGGTCAACACAAGATGGAGCTCAGCATGGAGCAGATACAGTGACACTGGGGGTGGTCTCCAGCCCTACACGTTCAAGTAGCTCATCATCAGGCCACAAATATGGCACAAAATACATGGCCAAATACTCCAAGTGACTAGAGAGTACAAGGGAGATGGAGATGAGACCTTTTTGATCAGAGCATTTCTTTTAGGTGCTGTCATCCACTAAATGTGGTCCCAGAGAATAAAGGAATGAGGAACAACTAGCACTACGATCACACGCAGCAATTCAATCTCCCTCTGCTCCAGAAGAGCCCAATGTCATAATCTAGTATTGTCAAAATTGTTGATGTGCTATTAAGCTTCACCCAACCCACCTCAAAGACAGATAGCAAAAGGAATGGATCGAGAAAGGGAAAACAATGACCCAGATATTGCATTTTTGTAATTCACAGTGCCTTGCAAACTGTGACAAAAAGAGAAAGGAGATAGGGAACACCAAAGAGGCATAAAAAATATTTCTAATTCACAGAATTACAGTTTTCAGCAAAAACTTGGCTCCCTCCTCACTAGAATTTTTGACTATACAAAAGAGAAATAAATTCAGATTTAAAAAATAAAGAAAACAAAAAAAGCCTCCTACTACAAAAACTTCAGGCAAAATGTTTCTTATCCAGACATAGGGAACACCAGATAAGAACAGTGCAGTGCTTGTAGACTGTATTTATATTTCAAGATGGAGGTTAAAGAAGAAAGAATGATTCAGAAAAGAGAAAAAAAGCCCATCAGAGTTCTGGAACAGATGCCTTATGTAGAAAAATGTGTTCCAAAGGTCTTGCCTTTATTAAATTATATCAATGTATGTTATCAAAGTTACTGAAAAGTGTAAATTCTTCCATCCCCCCCAAAAAGCAACACTGAAAGCTGAACATATCTAACAGGGAGGTCATCTAATCACTTGGCAAATCAATCACTCGGCAGCTTCCCTCAGAACACTGTTACTTGAGGTCTACAGCCTAAAGGTTCCATCCTAACTAAATCAGAAGCTGTGGGCTAGATATAGAAATTGCTGAGTAAAGTTTCGAGGCTTAAATTGTTATATTATTATATATAAGGGGTGGATACAGCTTTAAGATCTATCTATGATGCAGTTACTTCTGCTTTCAGTTTGGCAGCAGCCACTGTCTTGGATGCAAGTTCCCCTGAATGCCACTGCATACAATGCACCCAAGGAAGTGAGGATAACTAGCTGAGGATAGAGCTTACAGGATGGAAATTTACAGAAATGAAACAAATTAGCAGCTTCCCAAGCTTAGCAGTAGTCATCTGATTCTTCTGCTCTGAATGTGCTGAGAACACTTGCACTTTTATGGCTCTAATTATTCAGCCCTTTTCATTGCTTCACTGCTTAGCCCAAGTTTTATAGAACCACATGAAATTTTTCGTTCTTAATCCTGGCTGTTAGTTCTTGCTGTCATTTCCTCTTATCACAATCACAACTGATGTGTGTATTTACTACATGGTTTATGAGATCCTCACAGTAGTTTTTCAGGCACAGTTTCATTCTGGCAGCATTGCAAGACAGACATTGTCCATCTTGCTTGTCAGGATTCTTCATCTCAAAGACAGATATGGAACTGCAAGTTGGGGAGGCCAGCTCAGACTCCCCATTCCTCATGCTGCCTTGCTGGGTAAGCAAAGGCAGTGCCCCTTCTTCGAGGTACTCCAGTGTCCCTGACACTTCCTTTGGATCAAACACAGGCACGTTTTTCTTTCACACAGTAGTTTTAACAGACCTATAATGGGGTCAGATTTATGCTTTCAATTACTTTCATGTCTTAAAGAGACCAGCACAAGTTTAATTTTGCATCTTTCCTGCTGTTCAACTGAAAGGCTCTTCTCTTCTGCCTTCTAACCAGAGAGAAACGCAGCAACTAACATTTTGAAACAAAATTTGACTATACTCAGTACAGTATATGGCATGGATAATGGTGCTTTTCTACACTGAGCAAATACTTTTGCCAAGAGACAAAAAGAAGAAAAAGAATGAAAAGAGACAACTCCCAGTCAGTATTAAGGCTAATACACCTTCTTACTTAACCAGACTCTTAATAGTATTAATACCTCTAAATCAACAGATATTTTTTTCACACAGAAATTCCTACACCTCTATATGTGACAATAAAAATGCAGCATCGAGCCAGGTAGCGTTGTAATAGCACATGTTAATTCATTGTCCCACGTAGCTCCTGGGCATAAATTGCACCAGGAACACCTGCTTTCTCTGTTATCCTCAAATTGTTATCTGAAATACATTATCATCTATGAAAAAGAGTGCACAAAGCAACAGAGACACAAGCCCCTTCCCAGATGAAGCAGAGGAGGAAAAAAATATCTAAGAACTCTGTACAATATCAGTTCAGGTATGAGCTATGAAGTTATCCATCTCACACACTGTAGCACAACTGACTGCCCTTGGTAAGCATAGGCTATGGTTAATAGACTCCTCTTTCTTAAAGTATTGGAAATTTTCCTTCACTGAACTCCCAAAAAGGAGAATGCCTTGATTTGAGTTTCTACTCTGGCTTTAAACACTTGAGCAAATATTTTCAAGCACAATTTGCTCCCCATTTCCCTAGTGATTTCTCACTTGAGAAACATTAAATGCCTTCCCATTCTGCTCCCTCCATCATCTGAATCTTTTTTATATCACCATGGTTTCAAAATTAAAGAGAATAGATTTAGACTAGATATAAGGAAGAAATTCTTACATAAGAATGGCGGTGAAACTCTGGAACACCGGTGAGGTGTAAATACCCAGCTATGCCCCATCCATCCTGGAAACATTCATGGTCATGTTGGACAGGCATGTGAGCAGTCTGGTCTAGTTGGAGATGTCCTTGCTTTTTGCCAAGCAGTTGGACTGATGAAATTTAAAACATCCTTTTTACATCAAACTGTTCTATGATTCTGTGATTCATCATTTCTCCCATTTGCTAAACTGGTTCAAAGTCAAAAAAGGCTCCCTGCCTTTTTTTTTTTTTTTTTTTTCTTTTTTGGAACATATTTGTATTTTTTGAGAAGCAACAAAGGAGCAGCACTAGGGCCTTGATTCAGCCCAGGATCCTGCTTTACCTATGTGTGCACACTGTCCACCTGCCCTGTTAGATGGTGACAGTGAACACCTCCACGGAGCTCCCGAATATATACACATTTGAGTGTACCTGTGGCTACGGAGCACAGAGAGAAGATACGGTTGGCCCACTCCTGGTCACCAGAAGAATGGCAGCAGCAAGACATGTCTCAATTTATGCCTTGCAATACCTGACAATAAAAACTGCTTTTACCACAGAAAGGACTTCGTAAAATTTTAGGCTGAAGACTGATTGCCTCTAATGACCCTAGGCATCTATTATCAGTACATAAAAACACACAGTGCACATCCCCATAGTTGCTATTAGCAGCTCAATTACAAGGGAATTTGCACTAGAAATGGAGGATCAGTCCCATTCTTCTGTGTGTCTCCACTCCAAAATTAAAGCACTTAGTTGTGGAGTCTAGAATTCATTTTCTGACGCAGTCTATTCACTGGCATCTTATGGAAACATTAGATGGCTTTTCACGTCAGCAAAGCATTTCCTTGCTCTTTCTTAAAGCAAGCTGGGATATGGGGGGGGGAGCAGCCACTTGAAATAGGATAGGTTCCAACTGTAACACATGATGTAGGGCATTTTCTTCACTCACTGAGATACAGAATTACAGCTGCAATACACTGGGTGGAGGAAGCAAATAACCAAGCTGATAAGATCTGCAGCTGCTGTCAAAGGCCACTCTGAGGCACTACCAATTGCTCGCAGTTTTACTTCTGCTCTTTGTCATCACTGCCGGAAGTGGTGATAGAAAGAACTGGGGAGGAGGCAGGAGGCAACCACAGGGGACAGGAAAGAAAAATTAGACAGAAGTGAGTGACAAGGCAGAAGCAGTGGCAATGAAAAGCAGGACAAATAAGTTTCTTCTGGGAGGCACAGAAATGTAATACACTTTTTGAGTGAGCATCCATAAGGCACATGGACCAGCTCCCCCTCTGAAGCCTCTGTCCACTGAAGCAACAGTGAAAGCCATGCAGGAAATTATTTTCACACTCCACAAAAAAATCTGAAGTTTATAACCAAGTAAAAGCATTCTTAGGGAAAGAGGCACTTTTGATAACCCAACTGTCATGTGCCATTCCCACTCCACCCCTTCTATCCTTTGCTTTTTGATTTGGGATTACTTTGAAATAAAAATAGTTTGAGTCTCTTTTTTAATTAACGAGGGATGGAGGCCAATGAGCAGCTCCACAGCTAACTGATTTGGGATGATTCAGACAATAACTGAAAAAGAAATCCTCTACATTTCACACTTCATATAGACATATCAGACATTTTCAGAAAACCTTTTCTCATTTTATTTCCTCCTTCTTAACAGAGCTTGGATTACATGAAATTAATATCACAGAAAAATACTAAACATTACACCTTTCCTGAGTTGGATTGATCAAGCCCTTGCCCTATTTCAAGGTGACAGGGTATCCCCAAATAGCCCAGAGGAGGGGTGAAGAGCACTTTGAAGTGCTCATGCACACACCTAACAGTGGGCATAATTTGGGTTTTATAAATATTTGCATGATATACTGCAACAGACACGATTAAGCTGTGGTTTAACAGGAAAGGATGTTGAAGCATGCAATAGTCTTTTCAATTCTCATTTTATGCTCCCTACTGCAGAAAGCACAAGGAGGAGGCATGGCACTTGTGCGGGTCTTATCTTCATTTAAAGCAGCTCTGGAGCTGGTCCATTGATCTCTCTTCCAGAGTCAAGTTATGGTGTAATGACACAGTCCTGTGCAGTATCCTGCTCTACAGCCTAGGAAATTTAACCTGTCAACACTCCTGCATTCTCAGTCTTCTCTGCCCCTCAGAAATATGCACCTCCACACATCTGTTTTTCTATACAAGCTGTCACCTCTCCCTTCCCTTTTGTCTTGAGAAACCACTAGTAGAGTTCTGTCTTATTTCTGTTTTAGGGTTTTGAGGCAGGGGACTTTTGATCTATTTTTTTTTCTGCCTTTGTTTTTGTGGGTTTTTTTGGTGCAATGCATTTTGCACCCTCCTTGAGCCCAGGTTAAGCATTGTGACAAGCCACAGCACAGCTGGAAAAGAACTGCCCATTGGAAAGGGACAGTCTCACAAGCATGTATTTTACAGTGACTGCTGGTTTTGATGAGAACAATTATGTCCTGGGAAAGCATCAAGCTTCCTTGGCTTCTTGAGGTGCTGAGTTTGCTTTTACAAGTTAATAGGAAGATGGATTTTGATGAGACTACATCCTTCCCTGAGAGAAAAATGGGGGATGGTACAATAAAACCGTGTTTACAGAAACCAGGCACAACCCAGATGGAGTCAGAAGTGAAGAAGCAGGGTGATGTTGCTGACAAGAGTAATACCCAATAGTACACTTTTCAATGCACAGCAGCTCAGTGCTTTGGAGTCCAGGAATGCAAAGGGACCAGGACATGGCAATTTCCCAGCACTCCCATTAAATCAGGCTGTTCTTCAGAATCTGCCAGCTACAAGAGTGAGCACAAATGAGCAAGGTAGATACAGTATTGTGTGATGTTGCACAGCACTTTCATCTTTGCAACACTGAGGACCTCTCATTTACAGTCCTGCAGCCTCCTCTCCCAGATCTGCAACCTCTCACCAGAATTCCCATAGCAGGACTGTCCAGAGCCTCTGGGGCAGAATTTTTTACTCTGTTATTCCCATTGCTTTTAATGCTCCAATGTTATGGGAGGTTCCAGAATTACCCCATCTGCCCTCCTTTTATTTACCCATTGTTTTGTGGCTCTTAGTTTACATTACAAGAAGAAAGTCTTTTGAATAATAGTCACAATTAATATATTTATGCCACTAATATTTCCTGCAGGGTCACTCATGCTTGCAAACGTCTCCTGCTGCACAGACTACAGCTAGCAGCGAGTCAGCACTCAGAGGCCGAGGAAGGACACCCAGATAGCTTTTGCCCCAGGGCTGGGGGAAAGGATGGAGCGGAATGAGATTTGGGAGACTGCAGTGCATGGCCTGACTGTTGCTGCTAAAACACTCAGTTAAGCACTTGGGCAGTAGGAAAGTGTTAGTGCTATTGACATTCATAGGCTAATACCCTGCCACCAGCCAATAAGAGAATTAAAATTCAACAGCAGATTTCAGCTTTTTGGCTTTCTTTGTTCAGAAAACTTTGGCTTTTTTGTTCAGCCCTTCAACAGCCTGTGAGAGCAGATTGAGAAAGGCTCAACGTGGTCTAAGGGGGAGCAGCAAAAGGAAATCAGAAGAAACAAAACAAAACAAAAACCCCACAACCAACCAAACAAAACAAAACAAAACAGAAAAGGCAAGTAATGATCAAGAAGAACAGGGGCTGAAGGGGAACTTCTTATGCTCCTGGGCATCATCTTGCCTGACATACAGACCACACTGTGTCAGGCCCGGTGGGGAGAGACTCAATGAGCAGTCTGAAGCCCAGACTAACAGACAGATGCCGAACATTGATCCCCAGCTCAGCCCAGGTCTAAGAGAGCACCCTGCTTTGCTGAGACTGTGGCTGCCCAGAGCATTCCTATGAGGAAGCAAGACCTCATCTCAAAGGGAAAAAATGCAGGGTTATGCCCCTACCTGCTGGGACCCACTTCTGGATGAGGATGGACTTCTATCTTCTCCTCTCTTATTGAACACTTCATGCTGCAGTACTTAAGACACTGTTGCTGTGATACATAGCTATCTTCCTTTAGAGCCAATACCTGACAAAAGCAAGCATACAGAGATACTAAGAGCTCCTGGAGGAGGAAGCTAAATTGTTCAGGAAGAGCAACTTAAAGGAAAAAAAGAACAAACCAGACAAAGTCTATTTCAAAAAGCAACCCCACAGAGAACTATGTTTTTCCTCACCATGACCAGTGTGGCCTAAAACACACTGAAATATATTTTTCATTGTTTGTAAGAAAGGCTAACTCAAAAAAACCCTTTTGCTTACAATCTGTGTTTTCTGTAACAATCTCGAAATGAAAGAACCCAAGAACCCAGAAAGGGGTCATAGATAGACAGATAGATAGATCTAAATTTTTGTTTATAATGTTTGCTTCATAATACCAGTACTTTGAGAAAAAAAATAACGTACTAATCTTTTGTGTACTAGATGTTTCAAGGTGAAACAACTAAAGAAGCTGCAAAGATTGCTGCAGGATTTATGATCCAAAATCCTTGGGGTTCTTGCCAAGCCAGAAAGATGAATTCTTCCTTAATGTTAGGACAGGTCTATTTCCTTCTGTGTGACTCACAGTCAAAAGGCAAAGTAAAGCTTAGAAGGGACAATTCTGCTCGGGGCAGGCTGATGACAGGAAACCAAATGGAGAAAAGGAGGGTAAGAGGGAAGATGGCCTCTTCTTTTTGTTGTGGGTATATTCAGAAAATCAAGATGTCTGAAGGTTTACTACTTGCCATAAACGGCAAATTTCAGCTCAAATTTTTTGCCATTTCCCATCACTAGCAGAATGTCAGTGCTGTTAGAAGAGTAACCACAGGTGACCAGCTCTTTAGGAACAGAAAATCCCTGTTGTCCTTTCTTTTACAACAAGTTAGGATAATAAATTAGACTACTTAAATCATAAGTTTTCTTTGGTAATGACTGTCCCATTCTGAGTATGCATAGCACTTATCACTCAGCTGCTAATTGCTAGTTTTGATATGGGTCACATTAAATTAGTTAGGTCAGACTCTGGGAGGGGCTTGTATATCTCTGCATGGATAATCTTTCCTACCTGAGGGCTCTCCCTCTCTCCTCTCCCTTTAACAGTCTTATTTTCCGGAGCTACAAGACTTTTTTTTTCCCTCCTTCTGAGTGCTGGGTTAACAAATGCAGGAGGCATATATTAACAGTATTCTTTGGAGACCTCCTACAGCAGTGGAATGAACAATGGGCCTCTAACAGTGACTAATTTTTAGCCCAGAAATATGGTGTATGAATATTTTTTTAAAATGTAAAACCATTAGTCACACATTCATTTATTTGAACTAAAACCATATTATTATCCCCTCATTATTTTACCTGGTATATTTTAGACCACTTATCTCAGTGGTTGCCATAGCTACCTGCTGAGTGCCTTTACCTGAAGTGTTTGCAGTAATCAAACTTAAAGACTTCTTTTGAAAAAGTGTGATCTGACTAAAGAGGGACCTGGGAAAAATTGCCCATAATTGTATTCTTTTGCTCAGTGCTGCAGCTTTTGGGTGAGCTTGGTCTCTTAACAGGTCTCTAAGGAAGCACCTTTAGGGTAGAGTCCTTAGTCTCCACAATAAAATCACACAAAGTTAAAGGTTTTGAAAGATCTCTGAAGGTCTGTATTCTAACCTTCATCTCCAAGTGGGTCTAGCCAGGATTAGGACCTTGTCCAGACAGGTTTTGGAATGTTGGAGATATCCAAGGACAGAGGGAGTGTAAAGAAGCCAGAGCCAGGCACTTGTCAGTTATGTCCAATGAAAGGATAAGAGGCAGTGGCCAAAAAATGCAACACAGGAGGTTATACTTGAACACTAGGACAACTTTTTTAATGTTAAGGTGACCAAGCCCTGGCACAGGTTGCCTTGAGAGGTTGTGCAGTCTCTATCCTTTGAGATATTCAAAAATCACCTGGATATGGTCCTACTCAACCAGCTCTAGGTGATCCTACGTGAACAAGGGAGTTGAATGGCTCCAGCGCTCTCTTCTGATCTCCGTTATGAAATTCTGTGAGACTTCTTGGTACTCTACAAGCCTAAGAGAAACTCTGCTTCACATTTGGAACTGAGTCAAAAAGCCATGGACATTTTATTTCCAGAAATGCCTGCAGAGAAGCCTACACTTGTCAAACCACATTCAGCCTCTGTCCGCACCACCACATATGCAAGGACACAGTGCAGGGCAGTGCCCAGTGACACCCTTTCCAAGCATTATGTTTCTGTCCAACAGTGACAGCTGACTGTTTGGAAACCTTTGTCTTCCTTCAGGGACCATCACCATCATCATCAGGTTATCACTGCTCTATGCTGCACTGCTGGCTCAAACTAACCCCTCTGAGTTTCAGCAACTGCCCACCCAGGGTGTTCTGCTGTGGCTGACCCTGTAATGAGAAGACACAGGCTGTTTCATGTGATGAGGTAAAGTGCACAGATAAAAACACTGAGATCCAGGACCCTGAGGTTCTCTGTTCACTGCTAGAGTATTTGTCTTGGTGGTTAAAGCAGAAGTGAGGAAGAGTGGGTCTCTCCCAAACACTCATCAGTGTCAGGAAGCAGCAAGGGTGGCTGGCTGCTCCATGAGTAATGGTGAGCAGGAGCTGAGCAAGGAAACTATGGAGTTATCTCTGAGCAGAGGTAATGGCATCACCAAAAAGGATGCAGTCCCACATATCCTAGTACAGCAGGTAGGAGGGACACAGACCTTCAGCTTAAAAACCAAATGCAGAGTCCAGGGGACTTCCCATTGTGCTTCCTATCAGCATCTCCTCTGAGAGCTCTCTTCAAAACTGAATGCCTTCACCCCATACCTAAGGTGGTCCTGAACCATGGAGCCAAACCCTCAGGAAGAGGAGGATGCATTCAAGCTCCCCCACTGCATCTCTGGGTGATACAAAGTAGGTCCTGGCCCTTCTCTGTTCCTCTGTTCCACATCTGGGCCAACACATCCCTGAGCTCTGATAAGACAGTAAGGATTTGTGGGCACAGCAAGCAATGGTCCCAATTCCCCCAAAGAAAGTAAGAAGTGAGGTCTAGGATCTAGTGAATCACACTCACTTCTCCAACCTCTGTTCCTATACAGCTGCAATATAATTTTCTATATGAGAAACCTGAAAGAGGAAAAGGGACATGTTCTTTACTGGTTAACTAGTTCTACCACATAGAAGACATGGTGGCTTTCATAAAAGGAAAGATTGGGGTGTGGGATGCACATGTTTAAAAGATGTTTTATCTCAAGTATTACAGCAGACACCACTCCCTTGTTTGACCAGAGTACTTTTTTTCCCTTTTGGCATCCGGAGTGGGTAATTCCGTGGGATAGCACACAGAAAGAATGAAAATTCTGTAAAATGATAGTCACTCCCCTCCCAGAACTGCCCTAATGTGCAAATGCTAACCCCTGGATTCAGGCATCTAACTAGAAAAAGAGACCACATTCCCTACAAGTTCTCTTCATTCTTCCCTGCAAAGATCTAAATACCTTCTTTACCCAAACACTATGACAAAAAAAAAAAAAAAAAAAAAAAAAAAGGAGTTAATGGATACCCCAACTTTTAATTTTACTCAGTCACCCTTCTTGGAGCTGTGGCATACTGCATGGAAACATCATAGCTCCTAAGGAGAGGCAGACTTTTTCCAAAGAGGAAATAATGTCAACATTTTTATCACTTGCTTTTGCAAAATAGTTGCTTTATATTATAAAGGTTTGGCTTTCAGCATCACAGATGACCAGAGGAAGCATTAGTCAGGAACCAGGATGCTGTTGTGCTAATCACCACACACAGGCTCTCCAAAATAAGACACGTGACTTGCTATGATCTCTCATGGACAAATACAACAGACATCCTCAGGAAGATTTCCATAGACAGTGTCTGGATCCATTCAAACAGCAATATGTGGGACTATATTCTGCTCTTTTTCACCCAAACAAGCTTGCACTTGACAGAAAAGATGTGCTCCCAAAGCATCTCGCTATTTCTCCTGCAGAAGCTGCAGAGCACTGCTGTTTCCACCATCTAAAATCGTATGTAACCTCCCACCCCTCAATTTCAAACTCTCTGCACATCCTCATTCACAAAGTGAAGCCAGGAGCAACTCTCCTGCTGGCAAATAAAAAAAAAATTAAAAAATTAAAAAATTAAAAAAAAAAAAAAAAAAAGTCTTCGTTGCTTGCTATCTGCATGCCTTGGTAAGAGGAGTAAGAGCAGTCAGTGACAAGTGGTTCAGTTTGGGTATATAGGTGAGGCCATGCCTGCTAGGTGTGCCTACGGTACTGTCTGTGCAACAGATGTCCTGGCACAGGGAGGGGTTGGCAATCTGTGTTTCTCTCCTGGAACTGTAAGATGCATTTCAAATGGAGACTGAGCAAGCGCCTGGAGGTCCCAGCTGGCCCCTCTGGAGGGAGCCCGTCTGCCAGCATTCAGGATAGCCAGCCCCAGTTAAATTTGTATGCCTGAAAACTCCTTTAACCTTAGAGGCTTAACAGTTTGAACAAAGCTCTGCTTGTCAAAGTGACCCACTCAAGGAACTTCTCCTTGTTGCCGAAAGTTCTGCTTGTTCATATGTGCTAAGTGACGTACTGATTTCAGCACATATGAATGTAACATGGATGCCACACTCCTGGATAAGCACGAGAACTCTTTTTTATGCCCCAAAACACACCAGGCAGCATGACCAAGGGAAGCCTGCATGGAAAGCTAATGTTGACAAGCATCCCTGTATGGGGCTCACCTTAGGGAGTCTTGGTCGCTACAGAGAAGAAAGCAGGCTCCAGAAACATACCCTAATCCAGAGCAGGAGACATGAAAAGTTTCCTTTACTGTACCAGATAAAACTTTATGCAAACCATAACCAGCAACCAGCTGACAATGTGGACAAGCAGGAAACAGTGACTCCCTGAGTGGGGAGCTTGAAATACTCAACAGGTCCTTTGGGAGAGGATTGGACCCAGGACTACACATCACTGCCTCTCTATGCTTTTTTTTTTTTTGAAGATGCATAGAAAGAAGTCATGTCCTTTACCTCCATTCATTCAACTTTCTGGAAATTGCAAACAAACAAACCATCAGAAAACCCAAACACAAACCTCAGATGTTGTTGTTATGAGGCCTGACACATTAAAATATTTTCTACCCTAAAAATCTGGATCATAATTACCTCACACCCACATAACAACCGATGCACCTGGAGTAAACCAGTGCCCAAACGTCGTTCCCTCTCTGGAGAGTTAACATGCCCGGCCACCTCTCCAGAATTACGATCCCTGGTCGTCCTAGTCTCTAGACTGCCGAATTTCTACATTACTCAGGCTTCTTAGCTTTAAAATCCATCTTGAAATGAATTTTTGGGGCAAGTTAAATGTCACCTTTCCCAGCATCCACTTCAGCACAGACTTCATAAAGAGTTACTGCCTCCCAGTACCAATATAAAAATATAGTAATCCTTGTTGGGTTAGCCCCTACCATGTTTGAGGCATCATCCCAGTGAGGAAACCCTGGTACATTGCCCAGGTGCTGTAGAGATCTATATTCAAGGTACATTTTGGACCACCAGCCACCAGGCCACCACCCTGGATGCAATACAAGTGCAAGCCGATCTTGCAGCCCAAGGCAGGAGCTCCAGCTCCACCCTATGCCCCCTGGAGCTGGCTGACCAAGGCTCAAGCCTGCACACTTAAAGATTTACTAAAGGAACCCAGTTACTTATTTCTTTATTTTGCAGCCTTTCTGCAAAAAGATTGATTACCCTTTGCACAGAGGATGAGAGGATCGTGGAACTTTCTGCTATTTGCTCTAAGACCATAGGGCCAGTCACTTATGAATTTGTTCTCTGCAGAGTCATGTCTAGATTTGCAAAACAGCTGTGCTTTACCTGTGACACACCAAGTTCAATAGTTCCTAGTTTGGCAGAAAGTTCACCTCATACCCTTCAGACAAAGGAACATGCACTTCTATGCTCTGACTGATCCCGTTGAACAGGTGACAGATAGAAACTCACACTGAGCCTCCCAACACACATTGCTGTTATTAAATAACATCCTGTTCTGTACCATAACAGTAATCCTAAGCTTAGTAAAGAAAACTGGGATGTCTCAGGGCCTTTCAATAAAAAAACTAAGACACAGGAAGCAAGCTGCTGCTTGTTTGGTATCCCTGAGCATTCCAGACTCCTTTCTGCATTCCTGTGCCAAACCATGGACTGCTGCACAACACAAACAGCCAGAAAACCTTCATCCTGGAGCTGCCTGCTCTTTCAAAATGGTGCCAACAGTAAGCGTTCAAACTGCCTGCAAATCCAGCCTAGGACATAGCTATACTAAGGATGTATTCTCAGCTCACTTCCTTGTGAAAGCAAGGCACTATCCCAAGTGCAAGACTAACCCAGAAAGATCTCTTCTAATCTTGCTCCAAAGCATGTTGCTTTGCTTGCTAACTGGGAAGAGCACAGCCCACTTGCCTCCCGTAAGGGGTTTATGTGGAAAGACCAACAAAGCTGCAGTTTAGCAGCACTTGAAACACAATATGTCCAGTCATGATAAGAAGCGGCACTACCACAACTCTCACCCCTACCACTCAAATGCTGTTGTGCACTATGCAAAATTAAATCAGCCTTGGCAGAAAGTTAACTGCAATGGGCACTGAAAGGACTTTATCTTTAGAAGGGGACTGAGCAAATAAGGCCTGAAAGCTCATTTTATAGCAGAAAGGTACCAACCAGAAGGGAGGTAAGAGAGGTTGGACCGTGTTTTCTAGTCTTGTGTACCAGGACTGATGGCTCATTCAGCTGCTGGACCAAAACTCACTCCATGCAGCAGCCAGAGTGTCCCTCAGTGGCTGTGGTCTGTAGGATATTGCTTGAGAGGTAGAAAATATCCCATTGCTATCCCAAGCCTACACTACTGGAGCTACTGCTGAAGCAACACGAAAGCAACATCTCAAGGACAGCGGGACGGTAGGAAGAGTGTATTTCTACATCTTCAACCAACTTCTGTGCCCTGTGCTGTTCACCTGAGCTGGGCTTGCACAAATGACCAAACACAAGTTATTTATTCATCTTCTCCACCACAGAGAAATGAATCTCCTCTCTAGTTCCTCTTGTGCAAGCCAGACCCTGAACTAGTGCAGGGATTTCTGTCCATAAGGACACAAGCTTGAGGCTGCTTGCAGGAGGTCTAGCTTTTGCCAATTTTTTCCCAGGCCTGGCTCTCACCAGCAGAAATGACACTTACATTGGTTTCAGGAAATTCCTGTGTCCAAACAGATAAGCAAGGACACAGAAATAAGCAACACCAAGAAGATCAGAGATATTCTCCTTCCAGCACAACTTCAGTGTCTGACTCAAAGAGACAGCGAGGGGAAAAAAAAAAAAAACAAGAGCACTGGGTTGAAGTTTTCAGCCTCTATATCCTGAAGCACAGGCCAGGCTCAGAGGACAATCCCAGGTCACTGAAGTGGCTTCAGAATTGATTGTGATCACCAGGAGTGCAAAGTTGTGTCAAGAGTAAAGCATGCTACTTCAAGATGTATGTCTGTGGTAGCATAAGTACTGCACTCTTGCTTTGTATCAGTCTATCTTCCCCCTTCCATCCAAGCAAGCAGGACTTGGAGATTACATTTTGTTAGGGCAGAAAGTTTGAGAGGTTGATCTATTCTGATCAAGCCTGGGACACATAGGGAGCGTGTTTGTTGCTGCTGTAGAGAAGATAAACTGAGATGCCCATGGGTGCTAACGGGGGGGAAAAATAACAAAAGAAATAAACAACACTAGCTAGTCCCTTCTGGCTTGTTCCAGGAGAGCTGTGCATGGAAATTAAAGAAGGTCTCAACACATACAACACAGAAGAGAAATGACAACAACAAAACCCAGTCTGACTTTTCACCTGAACATTTTCCTTTCACTCAGAAAACTCTCAGGCCCTAAAGCAAGAGAGGTGACTAATGCAACAAGTCCTGAGGAGAAGAGAGAGCCATGCTGAATGATTGCTGAAGGAGCAGAATTGAGAAACTACTGAAGAAACAACTCTTAAAGCTAAAGGTCTGAGAGGGACAGCAGTTTAGCACCACCTCTATAAGCCACACTTGGCAGCAACAGGCTGATGGAGAATAATTTTTGGACTTTGGAACCAGTCTACCTTATGCCCACATCTTTGCTTAAGGGCTGTATTTCTGCCCTTTCATAATTATGAAGGCTCTAGAAGATCAGTCACTTGGCTTTGTTGTATCTCATATCTTACAGCCTTTGTTCCTGTCAGCATCTCTTCTTACACCAAATCTTCCCCTTCTGCTCCAGACACAGGAGGGTGTCTCAACTGACAAATTCAGCACTGGCAGCCTGTTCTCCAGCACCACTATGGTGCCCTCCATTTCTCTTTAAAAGGCCTTTTGTACTGTACAAGTGAAGTATAAAAAAGGAGCTTTCCAAAATGTGCAACCAGAATCTTTTCCATTCAAGCTTTCTTGGTGAAACACCAAGCATAGCTCACGTTGCTGTGCCTGCATGTGAATAAAGAACTGCACTACATTTTAAGCCTTTTCACCAAATCAGTTTTTCATGTATAATGAATATTAGTATAAAAGCACATCTATTAAAAAGTTGTCTTCTAAGTCTGTGTCAAAAAAAATCTGCTATTTTCCCACCTTCCCCACCCCATGTTCCATTTCAGGCACATTCCAAATTTGCTTTTTATTCCATCGTCTTCTGGGTAATTACAGCTTTGATAACACCTTATGCAACAAAATATTGAGCTTCAGAAGAGAATAACAGACTAAAAACTGATTCATTATTTGAACATCAGGTGAAATCCATTCATTCAGTGTTCTGTACACATGACAAGAGTACTTCATAAAGATAAATATAACAAGTTAGTGAGAAAAGTATAGGTTTGTTCAGCCCACAAAAATTTAAACATTTGATTCACAAAGAAAACTTCTCTTCACAGTTCAGAAATTACACGGCTTAGCCCACTTAGCACATAAATAAAGGCACTTAGCACATAAATAAAGCATATGTTTTCTCTGCTTCCAGGGCCTACACTCAAAACAGTTAGATCTAATGGTTAGCAACCAAAGCAACCTTGTATGTTTTTCTTAGGACACAAATACTGATTTTTATTATTATTATTATTTATTTTTATTTAAACAGAGTGAAACTACAATAAGGAAAAAACTAATGTTGATAAACTGCCAAGTGACATTACCATTACACTGATCTAGACAACATTAGTTTCCAGCAGTAACTGCATCTTCTTTTGTTTCTTTTCACCTCTTGTCTTTCAAGGACAGCCACACATCAAAGTAACTCATAGACACGGTGATGGAGGAAGAAATATTGACCTACAAATGGTAGCCAAGAACATTTCTGTGGGATGTTTTTCTGGGAGCTGCTCAGTGCAATGGGCTTGGGATCCAACTCCATTAAGTCCATGATCTGCAGTCCACATATGAGTTTCAAAGCTTTGCTTATTCATTCCCAACCTTCTAAGACTGTCCCTTGCTTCACAATGGCCCCCAAGTCTCTCCTTAGCCCTTCGACCTTACACAGACACAGCTGTGTGTCAGGCACCATGGAAATGGGCCCCTTCTTTCTCCAAAACAGCAAGGCAATCCCTCCCTCTCTGGGCTCCATGGAGGACCACGGCTTCAAACACATACCTGTCCTGAGCCCCAGCTTTGAGACTCCTGCAAAAGGCTTTTGCCCTTGACTTCTGGAAAACACGGGGCATGAATTGTCCCTGGAGGAATTACCAAGGAGCAGATGTCAATGGAGAAGGATGAATCTAGGCTTTGACATACATATGCACTTTTTTTCTCACTCGGGTGTCATGAGGTAGAGATAATGAAGCTGGAGAAGATCAGAAGAGAGGAGGAATGTGATCATACACACAGAAGCAGTTCTCTACTCTCACATCTCTCTCAAAGCAGCACTACCCCAAAACTAAAACAGATCAATTGCCACTTTGTCCAGCGGACTCTTGAAAATCTCTTGAGAGGAAGGGGATCCCACCCCTCTGCTCCCAGGCCCAGCCCTGCTCCTGAAACCGACTCAACCTCCCACACCTTAGCTGAAGAACACCGCGTGTTGGCTAGCACTGCCTGAATAATTTAGCCTCATCACCCTTGCTACTGCCCTTCAAGTAGCTGGTGGGGGAAATAAGACAGCAATCAGAATCTGATGTATATTAATAAACCTGATTATCATGACTAAACTATTCTGTACCTCCGAAAGGAGTTCAGGAAAAAAAATAGCCTTTAGTGAGCAACAATTTAAAGCGGCTAAATATTGTGACAAGCAATCTGCATATACACAAAGTATTTTTTATGTATTCAAGCATGAGCTGTTTAAAAACAGCAAAGTGGTATATTCTACACAGGAGGAAGAAAAGATAAACTTGTGCAGTCTGTTAAGTATCTCTGCTATAGCATGAAAATAGAGCAGTAAGAGAGCATTTGTTTAAAACAGTTTACAGTGTAACACAAAAATCTTTTTAGCTGATAATGGAGATGGTTTGGGCATGACTATCTCTTTTAAACGTGTTTGTGTCACAATTCACGGAAAGGTCAAAATTAATGTTAGACTTAAAGAGTATCTCAAAGTACAATTATTTTGAGTCTTGGAGCAGAGAACATTTCTGTTACATTTACAACCTGGGGTTTAAATTTCACATTTTTCTACATTTTTTTTTAAACAAGCTACCTCACAGATTATATTGGGAGCTTCATCAAGAAGATCTTATAGCTGCTAGCTATAAGGCCTATTAGCTGCTTTCCTCCACTAACCCACCAAACCTAGTTCCTGTAGTTTACAAGTGATGTCTCCAGAGATCATGTGAAAGGTATTTTTTAAATCTGATTAGCCTGCCATATTTCTCTCAGCTTAATTCAAGGACTCATGTCTCTACTGTTGCAGCCATTTTCCCAGGGACAGTGGGAAGGGAGTAGATTAAAAAAAAAAACATACTAAACAACATCATGAGTACAAGAGCCATATAGAAAAGTCTTATTTTTTCTATGCTCTAGAGCTTGCTATTTTCCTCCTTATTTTCACAAGGTTCTCAAACCTGTTTGTTGGCATTCTTACAGTGATCCCATGCTCTCTGTGAGCAAATGGCATCAAGCTTGGAACTCTTACACCTGCCATGTTACATTAAGCCCTGTCTTGACTCCAAGTTATTCCCAGTGTGATATTATTGACTTTCTTGGAATAAGTAGCAAATCCATCTTTGGAGTTTTTTAGGCTGATGTATTAGCAAGAAGAAACAAATGCATAAGCCAGATTTTCTTGGAAGCTCCTCTGTTTACAGAGTATATCTCAACATCTTATTTATTCAAAGTGTGTTTTAGAGAGAAAACAGTATATCTGCTAATTCCAAGCCTACTCTTTCATTCAGTCTTCTGTATGAGAATACAGTTGACTTTCTCCTCTCATTATTGCCAGAAGTACTCATATTTCCCTATCCTCTACCTCATTCCAAGCCAAGTTCTCACTTCTCTCCCTCCTCCCCAAAAGACACACAGATCATCATGACCTGTTCTGACCTTAGGTCCCACACTTTCATCCAGCCTAACCTTTGGATAGTAGCCTTCACTCATTCAGCCATCACTGTGCAGAAAAGAATTTCATTTCTCCTTCACTTTCTGTCTATGAAAGTTGCCCACAGAACACATCAGTAATAGCAATGTCCATATTCGCACATGGAAGAAAGCTGTTCTAGAACCTAACTAGAGATGTCTCTAAAATAAGCTCAACTAGAAGGTGAATTACTTCAGCACACCCCATCCTGGAATGAGCCTGCTGATAACAGGGAAGTCCTTCCTTCTATAAAAGAGCTTTGAACGGGACTGCTACTTTTCCCATCAAACACCAGCTCAGATTTTGCATTTGCTTGCATTCTTGCACAGAGTTCATCAAGTGTAATGCTCCTAGGAGTCAGGCATGCTGGAAGAATCCTCTTCCCTATTGCAGTCACTGCCTTACCACTGAAGCAGCTATAACTGCCTGATGAGCCCCAAGAAAAATTTTGCATGGCATGGACTTTTATCAGCTGCACTAAAATAGAAGTGATGAAAAGGTGGTGAAGCTCTACACAGACAGGAAGAGAGTAGAGAAGAACAAACCTCTGCTTTGAAGGAGTGCCATTTGAGTTTTCCTTCTGCTGCAGGATTTCTGTGCTTCTCAGGAACAAGAAAAGATTTTCATCTCCACCACTTAAGTTGGCAGTGTGTCACAGAGAATCAAAAATTGGGCTGTGCTACTGTAATAGAAGATGTAAACAGATGCACCAGATTGCACAGAACAACAAATAGCAGGGAGCCAGAAATTGTGCTGAGGACAGTGTGTGTGCCCCTGGCACATGCTGAGCTCCCCAGTATGGATGCAGTGCTGCAGATCCAGGACTGCAGGAAAAGCCTGGGGCACCTCTGGGAGGCTGGGGCAGGGGAAGTTGTCTTCTTGCCTGCAGGAGGTGAATGCTTGTTAGAGAGCTGCAAGAGGAGATGGGAAGTCTGCACAGTGTCAAAGATTATAGAAAAGAGGAGAGAATCCTCTCCAAGACTCCGTATGAGTCTGAACACCCAATTGCACAGACAGAAGAGCATTCAGGGCCTGTACTCAGTGGCTTGGGAAAAGAAGACTCCCATGAAGGACTTCTGGCACCAGGAGGAAAGGCAGCTGCTTCAGGTGCAGATCAGCAACTACAGAATAGATTTAGAGCCATGGTATCAGAAGGAAGTGAGTGGTGAGTAATAACAATAAGAGACTCCCTACTGTGCAGGATAGAGGCCTCCAGCTGCCAGCCTGATGCTGGCTGCCTAGGAAGATTTAGAGGGATTTAGCGGGATCCAGGACATAGAGGATAGTTTGAAGACCAGAAGAGTTTCACAAATCTTACATCCCCACTACATATCCATGTGGGCACAGACAACATCTCCTTTGGAGACCTGGAAGATATCAAGTACCACTAGGGGATGATAGTCAAGGACATGAGTGCTGAAGTGGCATTCTCTTCAGGATTTACTCTAAAAGGGAATGGGAAGGGGGGAGAACATTTGAGGAAGAGCAGAATGATCCTGCAGATCTAGAGCTAGCTGCAAAACTCAAGGTGACAACAGGATTTTACAATCATGGACCCTCTCTGAGTATCACAGGCTGCTAGACAGAGATTGAATTCACCTAAGTGGAACAAAAGCATCTTTGTCAAGGATTTGGTAATTTGGGGAAGGGGTTGAAACCAGGTTCTCCAGAGATGAGCCTAAGGGCAGAAAGCCAAAGTTAGAAGTGGTATCAGCAGCCCAGATGAAGTGCATGTGCACCAATGCACGCAGTATGGGTGACAAACAAGAGGAGCTGGAAGCCATTGTGGAGCAGGAAAGCTATCATACAGTTGCCATCATGGAAACGTGGTGGGATGATTTACGTGACTGGACTGCTGCCATGGATGGCTACAAGCTCTTCAGAAGGGATAGGCAAGGTAGGAGAGGTGGTTCTAGATGTTAGAGAGACTCAACTCTGTAGAACTTGAAGTCAGTAACAGTTGAATGCCTGTGAGTCAGAATCAAGGGGAAGGCCAACAAGGTTGACGTCCTGGTGGGAATCTGTTACAGACCACCCAATCAGGATGATGAGGGTGATGAATTATTCTACAAGTAGCTGGAGGATGTCTCAAAATCGCCAGCCCTTGTTCCTGTGGGTGACTTTAACTTGCCAGATGTCTGCTGGGAACTCAACACAGCAGAGGAGAAGCAGTCTAGGAGATTCCTAGAATGTATAGAGGATAATTTCCTGCTTCAGCTGGTAAATGAGCCTACCAGGGGATGGGGCCCTGCTAGACCTGCTGTTCACAAACAGAGAGGGGCTGATGGGAGATGTGGTGGTCACAGGCTGTCTGGGGCACAGTGACCATGAAATAATAGTTTTCAATACTCAGGGATGCAAAGAGGGCCATCAATAAAACTTCTGCCTTGGACTTCCAGAGGGCAGATTTTGGCCTACTCACAAGACAGGTTCAGAGCATACCCTGGGAAACAACCCTTGGAAACAAATGGATCCAGGATGGATAGACATGGCTCAAGAAGAAAGTCTTGAATGCGCAGGAGCAGGCTGTGCTAGTGTGCCAAAAGGTGAGACAGTGGAGAAGATGGCCAGCCTGGCTGAATAGGGGGCTTTACTTCATCTTCTCCTCTTCAGTTTCTCCTTCAAATGTCCTCTACAGACAACCAGCCAATTACAGAACACCAATTAAAATAGTTTATACAAGAAACTCTCTCTCTAAGGACAAAACTCTTGTTTATCAGTGAACCTGGCAGGCAAAGAACAAAACTTTTGCAGGTGGCTGGGCCAAACACAGACCAAAAAATATCAACATTACCTGATACATTACCATTAGTAAATTTGCAGATGACACCAATTTAGGGGGAGTTCTGATCTGCTGGAAGGCAGGAGGGCTCTTCAAAGGGACGTGGACAAGCTGGAGAGATGGTCTGATTCCAACAGGATGAGGTTAAACAAGACCAAGTGCCGGGTCCTGCACTTTGGCCACAACAACCCCATTCAGTGCTGCAGGCTGGGCACAGAGTGGCTGGAGAGCAGCCAGGCAGAAAGGAACCTGGGAGTTTGAAATGACAGGACATGAGCCAGCAGTGTGCCCATCTGGCCAAGAAGGCCAATGGCATCCTGGCCTGCATCAAGAACAGTGTGGCCAGCAGGAGCAGGGAAGTGATCCTTCCCCTGTACTCAGCGCTGGTGAGGCCACACCTGGAGTGCTGTGTCCAGTTCTGGGCCCCTCAGTTCAGGAAGGACATTGAGGTGCTCGAGCAGGTCCAGAGAAGAGCAACCAGGATGGTGAAGGGACTTGAGCATAAGTCCTGTGAGGAGAGGCTGAGGGAGCTGGGGTTGTTTAGTCTGGAGAAGTAAAGGCTCAGGGGAGACCTCATCACTCTCTACAACTCCCTGAAAGGAGGCTGTAGCCAGGTGGGAGTCGATCTCTTCTCCCAGGAAACGATCAGTAGGACAAGACAGCACAGTCTTAAGTTCTGTCAGAGGAGATTTAGGTTGGATATTAGGAAGAAAGAGAGAGTAATCAGACACTGGAATGGGCTGCCCAGGGAAGTGGTGGATTCACCATCCCTGGAGGTTTTTAAGATGAGACTGGATATGGTACTTGGTGCCATGGTCTAGTAACCATGGTAGTGTTGGATAAAGGGTTGGACTTGATGATCTCAGAGGTCTCTTCCAACCTTGATTCTATGATTCACTACAAGCCCTTCCCAAGAGAACTTATTTTAATCTAGAGAGAAAATAGGCATTTTGGCAAAAGGGTTTAAAGGAGAGACAACCAACCAAGGAGAAGCATTCCACAAAGCACTCAATACACAACAACCCACAACTAAGTGAAATAAGATGCATCAGGTTTAAGTTACTCACAAGAGAATAAGGAAAGAAGAAAATGAAGAAAGAAAGGGAAGAAGAGGGAGGGAGGGAGGAAGACACAAAGAGGTCACAAGGTGGCAGATGTCTGCAAAGAAGATAGGCACAGAGGGAGCTACTGTGGCCACTCCTTCCAGACAGGACATCTGGTTGACTGACCACTCAGTGCCCTCCCAGCTGTAGTGAGGGGTGCCATAGCCAGTCAGATGCTCCAGAGGTGTGGTGTGGGTGGGCTACCCGGCAGGCCTTTTTGACTGACAGCTCAGCCACGTGGCTCCTGATACTGCCATGTGCCCTCTGTGGACTCAGCTGTGTTGGCTGAGGACCATATGCCTCCCAACACTGCCATGGGGCTGCAGGCTTGACCACAGACCCACCCCCAACACACACACACAGACAAAGTGGTTGACCCAACACAGTAATTTAACAATCAGAAGATATGAATCTGGCCTCTCACACATGATGAACAGAGAGTAGTCATTTCTGCAGAGCTGCGAGTGAACCCAGATCTTCTGAATCCTTATTCTGTGCCTTGCCTAGGGCCTCTGGCATGACAGTCTTAGCCAACTTGTACAGCTTAGACAGAAGAAAAAAAAAAAAAAAAGTGGTTCTTAAGAAAAGTCCAGGGAAAAGATTCATCTCATTTGTGTTGTCCCACTTCTTGAAGTTATCCTGCTTCAAGTAAGGAGAATGACAATTTGAGAGTGCTCTGAGGTTCCTTTTATTATTAATGTAGCAAAAAAAGAAGTGTGAGAATTTCAAAGAGAGAAGTTTGCAGTGCTGAAGGGACTAATTGGAGACAGATGGTCAGACATAGGATCTTAAAAGCATGAAGATCAACTAACATCAGTAATTTTTCTGAAAATAGCTTGAATGAGGGAAATAACATCTTTCACTTTTGGTTATGTGGATCCAGCTGCAGTCTCCAGTTGTAAAACCCAAATGAACCCAGTAAGTATGAATCTGGTCATCACTGGCACAGGAACACAGACTTTATGCTGGCCTGCCAGTATACGGTCTCAGCAAGAAACCTGTAAAAGATTCAACTGCTGTTGCTATTCTCTGCTTCACCGAATTTTTGACTGTATGCTTATAGTACCAGCCTAAGTCTTTCACTTTTCTTTCACAATTAGCCTTTTGTCCACATCTGTTCAAAATCTCTTCAAAATTAACAAAAGCTGTCACCTTTTACCTCCTTTGAGCCAAGTGAGGGAAACAGAGGTTGGGGGGAGTCTACCTGAAAAAGCACAGGGGTCTCAGAAACCAGTTAGACAAAACTCTGTATGCTGGCTTTTCATTTAACTATAAATTTTCCATACAGTCCTGTTCTCCTGCACATAACCTTTCTTACTGTGGGACCCAGTTAAGAGAAATACTTCAATAGCATTTGGTGTGAGCCCAGAACCCTCATGTGAGATGTCCTTGTAAAGTATTCAGACAGTTATGACTGCAGTGTTGAGACCTCAATTCCTGATGATCTGAGCTTTCCCAGAGAGCCCAACCGTGCAGCAGGTCATGGTTTTCTCTCTCTTGTCTGTACCTCCTCCTCAGCAAAGCTGCATCCTTCTATCCCCCCATCACCATCACTCCCACTGCCTTACACATAGGCTCGTTGGAGAACTGGTAACACCAGTCCAGTGTTGACTCACCATCCACTAGCCATGTGAAACATTTCCCAAGTGGATTAAGACTTGGCTTCATGGGCAATACAGAGTATTTGTAGGCTGTGATAGGCCCAATCAGCGAGAAGTAACCCCAGAGAGGATAGACCTTCAATGCTGCAAATGGCACTGATCTTTCATGGTTTGAATGGGAGGATCAGTCTTGGGCTAATGTGGCTTGTTATAGCAGCAGTCGTCACTTTAGTGAAACAGTACAGCTTGCATCCTGAAAGACTTACAGGTATAATTTATTTTCTTACCTGCTACTTTTAGAGAGGTGAGCCCAGAGATCCCAGATAGCTAGGGTATTAAAGGAAAGTTAAAATATCCTAGGCAAACCTCACCCCACTATCTCTGTCCACTGCAAAGGTTTTTCTTCCTCCTCCTCATATTCCTCTGGAATATTCCCTACATGTGCTATATTCACATCTTCTTTCTCCCATGTTTAGTACAAGGGGCTTGTACTACATCCCAGAATTCTGAAGCAGCATCTGTTAAGTTCATAAGCCAAATACATCCCAGTGGAAATCTAACTCTTTGTGGCACATAACACAAAATCAGTGAAGACCCAAATAGGAGAAAGAATTGCTTTCAGAGAAGTAATACCACAACACAGGCAGGGGTTAAGTCAGACCAAAAGATATTTGGACATATAGATAGTTCTACTCTTTCTTGATAGGAACATTGTGACTGCCTGTTTGATGATAAAGCCTCTCCCATCAAATATTTCTCTCCCCTACCTGTCATTCTTCAAAGTTTTTCTTTTGTTTGAAACTCCCTGCCATCAGACTACCAATAGTGTGAATTTCATCCCAAGCTGCTTGTCCTGCTTCTTTTTAAAGCTGCTGCTGTGACACAGATCTGAACTTCTTTTTTTCTTTTGGGGGTGGAGGTTAATCATCAAATTTCAGATCTTGCTATTAAAATCCATCAGACAACAAAAGAATCAAAGTAATGAGACAAGACTGTCACTTTGTAGGAAATCAATGTCACAGTGTTTTAAAAGCAAAATTCATTTACAATTACATTACAAAAAAGAACATATCTGGGCCACTTATTTTACTGTTGGCAATGCAAAGCATTGCCCTCCTGAGACGTGCAGCATCAAACACCAGCTATAAAGCATGCACAAAAAGTGAATATGAGCATGCATTTACAGGTTTGGAAGATATGGTGCTGTTGCGACCTGCCCCAGTAAGGGGAGGGTAACCCAGGTTCTTATTAATAAATCACTTGGGATGGATTAGAGTGAAATAATAACAGTGAATCACTGGTGTTTGAAAACATATATATGTAGGATTTATTTTAGAAAAACTTTGTTTCAAAGGTAAACAGGTATGTTGCCATTTTGGGTGTTATCATCTATATCTATCATCTATAGCAATATGGCATAAAGATAACCTTTAGGGAAAATGTATAAAGGAGAGAAAGAAAAAGACAGGATAAGGGTAAGGGAAAGAAAGGATAAGGGTGGAAAATTGTATATAGTCACCCCCCACTGGATCCAGCGAGGGAACTTGGTAGTCATAGAAGCAGTGGTCTTGATCTGCTGGGGGTGGGGGAGGGAAGCAATGCACTCGAAGAAGTTAGGAGTTATTACGTACTTCCAGAACACCTTGTCCGTCCCCAGGGCGTTTTACCATGGAATAATGTCACGGGCCATGCCATGAACCTCTAGTGTCTCCTGGGCATGCATTGACTTTCTGTGAGGGGCATGGCAAAAGGGTTTTTCCCACCTTTCAGGACTGGCAGGGATGGGCTTTGATGAGCCATGCCACAACATCTCCAGCAGGCCAGGCTAGATGCACAGAGTTCATGTGAAGGACATGGCAAACACAGCTATTCCCACCTTTTCAGGACTTGACTCCTCAGCAGCACTGGCAGGGGGATGGGCCTTGCTGGGTGAACAGCCGCCTCTTCCCAGCCTGTAAAAGTTCCCTGGCATTCGTACAAGCGAACTTGTCACATTCAAAGTTTTAACTGGAAAGAAATGGTTCATCTGGATACACACATAACTCTTGTTACCTTGTCCCATAACAACATCAAGATGCTGACTCCAACTTGGAACTTCCTGTTCTGCAGAAATCTGCTGTTCTTGTAACAAATCTTCCATGAAAGTCATTATGGTAGAAGGCTAAAATGCGTTCTTATGGTGAGGAACAGTATTTTCTAAAGATGGTTCTAGAAAGCATCATGTTAGGAGAAGTGAAATCCAGTGGATTTGAAGGCCTAAGGAGTTTTTCCTCACCAGCCTATTTGTCACTTTCCTAGTTTGTGGGTGCCTCCACAAAGCAAAGCTGGATGTCAGAGAGGCAAAATACAAGCAACTGGCCACACAGAGCAACGCAAACAAAGTGCCTTTCCTGGCCCTCACAAGACCACCAGCATGGGTGGGTCATGAACACCATAAGCAGCCCCACCTGTTCTGCTCTTCTGCACCAGTTGATCAGAACTGAAGGTCATCATTTGACACACACCATTCCTCATTTTCCTCTTCTACAGGCAACAGATGCATCAGCAGAAACCTCCACTCCCAGGCACTTACTCCATCCAGATTCCATATGCAGATATGTGTTTCACTTACTAATCACCAACAAGTTGAGTTTGAAGTTTGCCAGTGAAACATACATATCTTCACATGCACTAAGACAGAGAGAGAACAAAAAAACTGTAAATCATGTTTAATATGAGCACAGGACAGACTGAAGTGCAGACATAGGACTCAGAAAAAGACATACAAAAAATGTATGCATTTACAGTTAAACACTTTTATCCCCTCTCCTACCCATTCTCCCAATTCACTTTGATATCTCCTTTCCCTGCCTCTGGAAAAACATACCGTAATTTTCCTTAAACATACCGTAATGTTTTGGACATTCCTACAACCTCTTTAAACATAAAATAAAAAGCTTTATACAATTCCAGAAGCATCCTGAAGTGTTCTGCCACAGGTTTGCTATTTCCATGAGACCCATAATAATCTTCTTCCACCTTTTTTTCATCTACCAGGCTCATGACTGAGAATTAAGTATTATGTTGGCCTTGGCAAAAAAAAAAAAAAACAGATAGCACATGTTAAAAATGTAATAGTAACAGTGATGGGCGAGTGCCTGGAACTGTTGACTTGCACTGTTTAATTTAATTAATTTTGCCACCAGGAGCAGAGTTCACAATACCAAAACTAGTGACAGGGCATGGTACAGCTTGTTATTCACAGGACACTCCACTTCTTCCCTGGAGCACATTCTTTCTGACTAGTAGCATAATTTTGTCTGGAGTCCCCTATCCCAGGGGCTGGTCCAAGATGTTGTGCAATCTGGGATTCAAGAAGTTGCTGCAGACAGCCCGAGCAAAGAAAAAAAAGTGGTGGCTCTCAACTTGCTGGGCATCAGCTGCCTATGTCACACAAAAAATCATTTCTCTCTCTCCTGCCCTCATTCCCAAAAGTAATAACCATCCCAGGACATCCCTAGCTTCACGGCCCTGTGTATCCATGGGTTAGCACTCCTCCAGCAAAGCTGCCTGGACCTCAGACCACTGAGAACATGAACAGCAGAGACATGCTTGAGGTAAGCAAAAGTCCCAAACACTGAAACCAAATCTGTTTCTTGACAATAAACCTCCGCTGATCCACATCTCCAGCAGCCTGTCTCGCTTTTCCAACCTCACAGTACAGCCTGCTGTTTCCCACATCCATCAAGATGAACTGCTTGAAATTCATCCACAGATGACAGGAGGAGATGCTGTGCACATGGATCTCAAGCTTCCAGTCAATGACATAAATTGTTGCCACCTCTCCCTCTTTCTAAGCAATCACAGTCAGGAAGCTACAAAAGTATAACTCTCTGCAGGCATGCCCTTTGCAGGGCCTGGCATTTGGGCTGTCCTGGTCTCCTCCTAGCAATGGGCAAAATAATAGTAGATGGCTTAGTTCAGTGCCATACGAATTCCCTGCAGTTTGCTTAGCTCTCTGTCCCCTATTTGCAGTCTATCTTAGTAGTAAGGATTTCATTCCTGCTTTGCAACAGAAGCAAAAACAAAGAACCTTTTGAAGTCCAGATCAGGTCTTTTCTTCTTTTGGATTTATTGTTCTTGCTGTTGTTGCTTTGCTTGTTTTATTTTTCCAAGCCAAATATTCCCTAGCAGGTGCTCTCATTACCCTTTGTCGCAGTGCGTGATTTTTGCAAGTCACCTTTAAAGTGAAGTCTGCTGAATGTCTGCTCTCCACCCACTGCAAACCAACAGCCAGGCTTACCAGATGGCCTGTGAAACAGGCTGCAAAAAAACACAGAAGCTGTGTTTGTCATGCTATTGTGGGAATCTAAGACCCTGGGTCAGGAACTGTTTGCCACTTCAGAGAGCAAACACAACATGGGCAGGAACTGCAGCAGCACCAAATATGAGACTGCCCATTCCCTGCACAGCTGCCAGCAATGAGGGAATCTGGATCTCCAGGCTCTGACACAGGCAAAATCCCAGTAAATGACTGAGTGCCTAGAAGTATCTCATCTCTTTTCCAGCCTGATCTTGCATAGACTGCTGGGCTGAAGCCTGGAGGAGAAGATTGCAATTTCACAGAAAGGTAACTAAGAAAAGAAGAGGTGAGTCGATCTCTCCCTCTTTGAAGTATGCACATGACTTTGTCTTAGGGCATATTCACCAGGTACCTAGCATTCACTATCTTACTGAGGTGACAGTACATGGTGATTGCATGCACTGGGACCATCCAGAGTCTCTCCTAGGCAAGAGTGGTTCTGCACATTTAAAATCAACTTCCTCCTTGAAAGTCCCAGTTACCTGGAGTTTCCTATTAAACAGACTTTATTCTTAGCAGCTTTTGCAAAAAACTTTGGTGATTTGTTTTCTGTGAACTACAGCTATCAGCCCAAATACAAACTATAAAAGAATTCTTTGTATTGCCACGGGGACTGACTCATTCAGTGTAAGCACCAAGAAATACAGCTACTCTTCTGCAACAAGATTTTCGCCCCATGCTTTGGCTTCTTCTCTTTGGAGAATGCATAGAATCATTAAAGAAAAACCCAGGCTCTAACGGCGTGGCCAGTGCAAAGTGTTCAGTGTCACTGCAGAATGGGCTCAAGGAAACCTTTTCCCTGACAAGACCCCCTGAGTGTTCTCTGCCCAGGCACAGACAATATGTAAAGGCACATCACCAAACTAGATAGGTGCTTTAGGATTAAACTCAGGATAGAATCCCAATCCTGTAAGTTGCCTTATATGGGTATGCTGCAGTCCCTGTCCAGAGCTCACTGCAAAATCAGGACCTCCTTGCACAGCAAGATGAACCATTTCAGGGAGCAGACTAGAGCAGTTGTCACTGTTTGAGCACCTGGAGGCAGAACATCCTCCTTGCTCCACTAATTGCTTCCAGTGCCAACAGCCCCAGACCCAGCACACCACATGCACCTTCTTAACTCTAAATTATGCTGTTTATTTTTCTAGCAAACATTCACAGGCCTCACACTTCCTTCACCCGGGGCTTTGCACTGCAAATGCATTTAGATCAGCTGCCTGCCATGACCAATAAGTCAGACTAACTACTGCTGTCCCCTGGACTTCACTGTTGTCAGCCTGTTGGCTACATGGCACTCTCTTTGGGCCAGATGTTTTTATTCATGGCCATTCCCTCTTTCCACAGCTTGCTGCAGCTACAGTGTTAGTATCCACTTCTGCTTCTGCACTAGCATCTGAGTTGCTAACAGCTCAAATGAAGCTCTTGGGGTTTGTTCATGAAGGAAAGTCCCCCAAAAAACTGAGTACAGCCCCATACAGACTCATGCAAGCATACTACCATTCTCCTGGAATGTAAAGATGCCCTTTTCTGTGAAACAGCGTGTGTCCCCAGTGCTGAATCTGCCTATGTTTAACTTCCCAGCAATGTGTCGGCATGCTCACTGTTATCAGAAGCAGCGAGTTTGTCATCTACAGGTGCAGAACCATTTAGTTGCTCATGGCAGCAATTTCTTCTCCCCTGATGCTGATGTTCATCCAGCCGCATGCAGCCTGAGGCTCTGCCAAAGTGGTGTTCCTTCCTGACTGTCCAAACAGAGCAGCGCCCACAGGAACTGAAACACCCCCAACAAGTTTCCCAGATAAATTAGTGCAGGGCAATGACCCACAGTTGCTTGCTGAACAGAAGGTCTGCATCCTCTCTCTCCATGTCTCCATGCTCCTCTCTGGTCTGAACAACTCATCTCTGGTCTGAACCTCTTCCACACCCATCTGGGATGTGGTCTGCACGCATCCTAGCACATGGTTTACACCATGAATGTATAAATTAATATCTCTGTGTCACTCACACCTCACCAGCCTGACTTCCAAAGGCAATGTGAAAGCTGGAGGTGATCAAGTCAGGATATTGGTTTCTACTTCTATGCTCTCTCCAGGGAGAGAAAGGTATGCCCCCTTCAAGAACAAGCTACAGGAAAGGCATGACTCTGGGGGCACTTCCTCTCTCTCTCTTCTGTCAGGATGGTCAGGGCAATGCTTTAAAAATAAGCACTAGAAGAGGGCCAGATTTATCATTTTATCATCAGTAACATCACCGAGGTTGTGGCCCTATTCTGCTCCAGGAAATAAGTGTCTTCCTAGACCTACCTTACTAATGAGATGGAGTTGTCTAAGAACAATTGTTACAATCAGTTTCTCAGCCAGTAGAAACCACAGCAATTCTCTGTGTGCCCCACTTTACCCTTGCTAGAAGGCTCATTTATGTCCCAGACAGCCCAGCACACAGGATTTGCAAGATCCTACTTGTCCCTCTGCAGAAACCACTGCCAGGGAGCAGAGAGGTGAGGGCTGAGTTGACATGATTTGCAAAATAACACCTCTATGAATTGCAGTAGTCCAAATATGTACCTGAACACTGATATTTTAAGAGACCCTAGTGAGTACAAATAACTTCGTTTAGGTCTATTACCATGAAAATGGGAAGGGACTTTATTGACTAGTAAATAAGATCATATCCCTTTTGATAGCATATGGCACCCAAGGAATAGACATTTTTACTTGGGTATAGAAGCCAAATTGCACTAGCAATAAATGTGTTTTATCATCCTGATAGTGCACAGTAAAAGATTAAGATATAATAGTTGAACTTTGTAAAAGTCACCCATAATCCAAAGTCAACACGGTATTTTATCAAACAATAATTTTAAAGGTGCTAATATTTAAAGACCTTCTTTTGTGACTGTCATTTTTATTCTGAGGTGTTTTACTTTTCTCATTTTAATGATCTGACTATAAAATGGAGCTGAAAATGGAGCTGAAAATTACACAGTGTTTCTCTTTAAGTTTGCTCAATGTGATTACCAAAAAAAGGTACTGTGTCCTGCATGTGCATGTGAGTCAGAGTGAGTTTCAGAGGTTTATTTTCTCAATGTGGATAGATCAAAATACAAGAAAGAAAACTGTAAAAGGGATGGGAAAATTACAACAGTAGTGTTCACAGGGCCATACTTAGTTTGAATCAGGAAACTACATCAATAGGAGACCATTCCATCAATGACTTTGATTAGGAGAACAGGAAGGTCATGACTTTTGTTGAAGACACTGCTTGTTGACATAGCTGAAATAAAAAATACACTTTGCCTTTCAGTATCGTTCAACAGTGTCATTCCAAAGGTACTTTTCAAGGCATCATTCGGATGCTGTAAATCTTCCCAAAGAGAAGGGTTCCATCCCACTATCCATTCTCTAAACCTCCTCACAGCTCCACCCACACTACCCAAGTCACAGAGGAAAAAGTCAAGGACTGGGAGGATGAAGAATCTCCTTCTTTATGAGAGGATTGGGTTCAAGGTCATCTAAGAAACCTGGTGGGTCCTGAGGGAACTGGTGAATGAAGTGTTTTAGTCACCATCCATAATATTTGAGAAGTTGAGGCAGTCCAGTGAAGTTTCTCAGGGGTTGGTATTGGGACTGGCACTGTTTAACACCTTTGTCAGCAACGATGACAAGTAGGTTTGAGTGTACTCTCAGCGAATTTGATGATGACACCAAGCTCTGAAGTGTGTTCAACATGCTGGAGGGAAAGAGGGACCCGGGCAGGCTTTGAAAGGTGGGCCTATGCAAACATCATGAGGTTCAACAAGGTGAAGTGCAAAGTCCTGCACCTGGGTCAGGGCAATTCCAAGCGCAAATACAGGCTGGGCAGAGAATGGATTAAGAGAAGCCCCAAGGAGGAAGACCTGAGCATATCAGTTGGTGACTATAGACATTATCTAGCAGTGTGAGCTGGGCCCAGAAAACCAACCACATCCTAGGCTGCATCAAAACCAACATGGCTAGAAGGTCGAGGGAGGTGATTCTGCTCCTTTTATGTGCTCTCATGAGACCCCAACTGATGTACTGCATCCAGTTCTGAGACCCCCCAGCATAAAAAGGGCACGGACCTGTTGGAGTGAGTATGAAGGAGGCCACAGAGATGATACAGAAGGCTGGAGAACCTCTCCTGTGAAGAGAGGCTAAGAGAACTGGAGTTGTCAAGCCTGGAGAAGAGAAGGCTTCAGGAAGACCTTCTAGCAGCATTCCAGTACTTGAAGGAGGCCTGTAAGAGAACTGGAGAGGGACTTTTAAAAAGGAGCATGGAGTGACCAGGGGGAATGGCTTTAAACTGAAAGTAGGTTTAGATTAGATGATAGGAAGAAATACTTAGGAAGAAACACTTTACTGTGAGGGAGATGATTAGATACTGGCCCAGGTTACCCAGAGCAGCTGTGGATGCCCTTTCCCTGAAATAGTTTAAGGCCAGGCTGGATGGGGTTTTGAGCCTTCCAACAAAAACCATTCTAGTCTATGATTCCATGACAAAAAGAGAGTTCTCTGCAACCATCTAATTTAAACCTTCTCAAATGCATTTTTAGTTTTATTAAGCAAGACTTTGCACACTGACCAAAGAGTTCAGATCTTGCATTCTTAAGGTTAAGATATTGCTACCAATAAAAAAAAAAAAAAGATTGGGAGGATAGTAATTACTAAGGAATTACATTTAGACCAAAAACTACTGAATTTATTACCCTCTGTATGTGCGCAGCATAAAAGGAAGCAATACAGAAGTTTAAGGAGAAGAGGTGGGCAAAGAAACTTCTCTTTCTTTAATGATACAACAAAGAGGAAGCCATGCTCAAAGAATATCTGAAATCTGGCTCTGTAAGTGAAGAGGACCTCTAAGTAGAGAACTTGTGTACAGATAATGGCAAGTTGTTCAGCAAGTGGTGTAATGCAAATAGCTCAGAGATGACTCTGCATTAAATGAGAGCACCAGGCTGGGAAGGATTCTATTAGAGAGTTGCCTCCTGTTGAACTTTATGCTCTACAGCCAACAGGTTTTATTCTAAACCTAACAAGGCCCTTTCCACTGATGTGCCCAGGCTTTGGCTACCAAACCTCGTTGCAGGTCAAAGTTCTTTGCTTTGCCTGTGGAGGGTAATTCATGCGGGACACTCTTGAAGGGTAGATAAGGTTATCAGGCCCAAAAGTACTTCCAAGGTTATATATGTCTTTCCACTTTGGGAGGCAAAATCAACCGTCCTGGTGTAAAAGGACTCTTGCACCTTTTATCACTGCATTTCTGCTTGTGGATACTGTGCTGTAACCAGTAATAACTAGTAATGTGGACCAAGCAGAGGTATGCTCCCACACAGTACATCCCAGACCATTTCCACGTTAATAATGCCAGCTTCCAACACTGTGTTCTTTTAATGCACCATTCCTAAAATATTATAGAATTTTATTTTTTTTAAGAGCAACTGAAAGCTGGGAAATTTTAAATGACAGTTCACACAAGTTCTCTCTGAATACCTCATCTGTCTACTGTGGAAATATGACATAGATTTTTTTCTAAAATGAAAATAGTTTCTAGGTTATCAGTGTCAGTGCAATAGCTTACAAAAGACACTCTGAAAGAGGTCCTAGTAAGAAGATGTCCTTGAAAAATGAAGAACTGTCAAAAAACAAAGTTTGCACAGATTATCTTATGTCTGCTGACAGCCTCTTGCCCCCACCAAGCTCACCCAGAGATGTAGCTCTAGGGAAGCCTGGTGTGCTTGTCTTTGAATGATTTGTGAAATGCCTGGAGGGGAAGGGCTCTGGGAGACCAGAGCAGATAAAAGAGTACCTGTGGCCACCATCTTGGCTCTTATAGCAGCTGAGACGGCACTGGATCCATGTGGTGACTTTATCTGTCCCTTTCTTTTCTTTCTCTCTCTCTCTCTTTCTTCTCCTAACTTCCTCTTCTCGAAATCTGGGTAACTTAAAGTTGGATGGGCTAGAGTTTGCTAAATCAGCGCTTTGTGAATTGCCTAATTTTATGTGGATGTTGAAGTAAAATTTGCCAAGTACCTTATGCTATCTTGATATTCAAAAGTTTTCAAGAGCCAGTTATTCAACCTCCTGAGGACTTTGTTTCATTCTCCCCCCATGCTGCCTCAGAGTATCGAAGTACCTAAGACCCTTTTAAAAAACTCATTGAGTTATACCAGTTACTGGAACATCCTGTGCTATTAAGAAGCCCTCTAGTACTTTCTCTCCCTGGGCAGTCATTTCATCAGACTTCTTTCTGACATAGTAAATAGTCTTGCAGTCTTATTTAGGCGCCACAATACAGCAGGGTCCCAGTCCTGACCCTGCTCCTGTACTTCTCCCATAGTTCCAAGAAAATATCTAGCTCCCATTTGGCAAAGACTGGGGGAAAAACTGCCACACAGAATACAAATTAACCACAAAAACGTGCTTTGTAATCAGCCTGTTATTTCTCTAAAAGCCCCTATTCTTATGTGATTATTGTGAGTTGTATAGGAATCATCTTTAAGGGAACATCACTGCCACAATGGGAACATGGTAGGATGGCCAGAAAAATCCCCCACTAGACTTCTTGTGGAGATTCTGGGCTTTTGTGGGATTTTTTTGTTTGGTTTCATTTCTTTAAGAGGGAGACTTACATGTGTTTTGAACAGAAGTCTATTTAGCTGATACAGAAAGCAAGTGAGAACCGTGGTTTCCATGAGGGCAGCCTGTATTGCCACGTGGATGCAGCAGTAGGTGCTTGTGTAGTCCAGTACTATCCCTCTAATCCCCAGGGCAGAACTGTACACCTTGCCTTCTGACAGGCAATAGGTGAAGAGTGCATTTGGGTGAAGCATTCATCCTCCTCTGACCCCATTGTAACTAAGGCTGGTGGCCTTTGTTCTGATGTCCTGAATGAAACCTGAGCCTTGAAGAAAAGCATTTTTCAAGGACTGAGCTCTAGAACTAGAAATGTGGGACAACTTCATGTATCGAATGAAAAATCTTTATTTAGTTTAAGCTACCCAAATACCAGCTTAACCTGCTCACCCCAAAAGTGCCTCAAGACATTTCTATTTGTTCTTGGACTCAATGGCTTGACATTCTGTTCCTAGTAATCCCCATCATACTGTTTGAAGTGGGGTTTGAGGCCAGGGTCTGCAGCAGCATGATAACGATGTTCTTACAGACGAGGACCAGCATACCTCGTTGATTCAACATGCAGTAGTACAGCATGCTCCAGATTTCCTTCCTGTGGGCTTATCTGCACCTACTCCATCCACACTCAACCTCCTTCAATTGCCAAAGACTGTCAGAAGGACCTTTTGACCACATCCTGCAGGGTGAGGAGGATGAAAAGTGTTGAGACTCACCTGTATGGGCTCTTATGGTGACTCCACAGGCTGTGCCAGGGGCTGTTCCTTGAAAGAAAGAGAGCTGGGACCCCAGGGTCATAGCAAGACAGGGCACCACCCTCACCAACCAGGGTGCAGTACCACAGTGCCTGAGCACAGAGAGTAGAGCATGTCTAGTGACGTTACCCAAGGTAATGCTACAGTCTAGTGATCCCCAGACAGGTCTATGCTGAAGAGGCAGGCTGATGGTCAAACTGGGAAGCCACATCAACAAAGCAACACAAAGGTCAGCAAGGTGCAGAACCAGGCATACCCACAGCACAGCTCGGGCAAGGACTTAACTTTATTCACAGTGAAGAAGAGGAGATGCCAAGGAAGCTTCCCTCTTTTCTTTCTCACATCATTGTTTTCCATTTTAAACCCAGGTTACAGCATCATTAGATCACATTTGGCCTTAAACACAACTGCCAAATGCCTTGAAGGGGTAGGGGATGAAGTTGCAGGTGTGCAAGTCGCAGTGTGACCAAAGGCTCAAATCCTGATAAGACAGGCACCACACTGCTCCACTGCTCCCCCTTCCACAGATGAGCTTGTGCACCAAAGTTTTCAAACCTTTACTGCACAAGTGCCAGACATAAACAGTGACTGGACACAGCATTTCTGTAACCCTTCCTTCACTATTCTCTAGCAACCCAGCAAGGCATTTTTAGGAGAAGTGGTCTCCTCCTTAGAGCACCAAACTCAGAAGGCTTCCAGGTATGCTCCAATTCTTCCTCCAGCAGTGACATCTAGTATCACTGAGAAATCAACCTCTGATTTCTTCTCTAAATCCTCCCCCATTCCAACTCACAGCTTCATACAGATTTTCTTGAGGGTATTTTGTAGTAGGGGCCTCTGTACACAAAACTGACTGTATGCAAAACCATCCCTGTTTCTGCTGAAGTGGAACAGCTCACACCCCTGCTACCTTTATACCGCTTGATTATACCGCTTGAAAAGAGGGGGAACTGGAGAGAGCCCCTGACTCTGACTTTCATAGGGGAGAAAGACCCCGCAGGAGACAGTCACAGGAAACATTCATCTTGCTTGCTCAGAGCCATGGTGCAGGCGGTCTTTCCAACATAGCTGGTCCTAGTTTCGTTTCCCAGCTGAACATGGAGAATGGCCTTTCCTCCTTTTTTTTTTTTTTTTTTTTTTTAATAGTCAGACCACATGGAGAGCACTCGCTGCTTTTTAGGGCATGGCTTACCTGATTCCAGTGTCAGCCTGGTTCCAGTGCCCAGTCAGTTCCCTGTTTCCAGGGAAAGCCCATACCTACCAGGTTTATAATTCTTCCTTGCTGAAACCAGAGTTCATCCAGTCTCTCTATTTCTCTAGGTCCCTTTTTTCCTTTTTTGGCCTTTGCAGGTGACAGTAACCTGCAGCACTGCCTTTCCTGATTCAAGAGAGCAAGCTCAGTCAGTCTTCCCAACCCCAATGGAGAAGGCTTGGCTTCACTCCTTCTACATGAACTGATAGGGTTTACTGCCATCCCCCAGCACACATCACCAGCCAAGGAGATATCTCGGACATGTTTGTCACACAGACATTTATGTATGACCTGCAGAAAAGATTTTCAAGCCTAATCTGATGTCAGAGCAACCAGCAGTTGTTGATGTGTCCAAACTGTCTGCAACTTCAAATAACAGAGATTTTGGACAGATCTTGTGTGTGACAGGACTGGCACACAAGGCATCCCAGTAGTTTTACAGCTGGTTCCTCATTAATAGCCGCTGTTTATGCATAACAACACAAACAAATCCAAATCAAAGCAAAAAGCCATCCTGTTCACATATACACAGAACAAGAGCCTTTCATGAACTCACTTTGAGTACACAGTTGCTTCTCCCATTTAAACTGATCTACAGAAGACAGAAATAAAGTAGAATTAAATAGGTGGTGACTTACAGGTCAGAGACCCTGTAAATCAAGGGAAAACCCTCCTATTTACTGACTGGCTTTCATGCAGGTCTGCAGAGTTTAGCACTGTGGTCCCAGAGCTGAGGCTGAGCATACACATCAAGCTATTGGAGATGATTTACCATTTGACACTAATTAGATATAAAGTAAGCTCTAGGATGGAAACTACATTTCTGTCAACAGGAGGTTCACGTTCAGCTCGGCACCAAGTGCTTCTCTGAAAGATGCAGTTCCAATTCCACACCTGGGAGGCCTGCAGAGGAATATTAACTCTTTTGCTTCTGCGTGAATCCCGGAAAAGTCTAGCCTTATGTGCCAAGCTTTGCCTGCTCCAAGGTTAACACCTGTCATCTTTCATCAACCTCAAGAGGAACCCCTGTCCACAGTGCACAGGATACACAGGGTCCTGGACCTTCAGCCCCATTCAGAGCAGAAGTGCAGCTTACAGACACTGAGTTCAGCTCTTCTCCACCTTTTACTTTTTACCCAGCTGTTCTACAAAGAAAAATATATTCCCACAAGAAAGAAAAGACAGGTGTTTCCAGCTCTTCAGTGATACATCTGTTGCCCTGAGTTTTCATGCAAATGTCTCGGTTCTTTGGCTCTCTGAATAATGTCTTCCTACAACCATGCAGCCCTTGAGAGCTTCTGTCCAAGTTAGTTGACAAGGCCTCTCATTAGGCAAAGCCAAACACATACTGCAGGATGAGGGTTCCTATGCTAAAGATATTTGTATTTCCACTGGACAAAGCTGCTCTTGCCTAAGCCTTTTAAATACTTTTACATTTACCCTGTAAATCTCCAAGTTTGAGGATTTTTTTTTTTTTTTCTCCAAGGAATTGCTGGATAAATTGGTAGCTGCACCATGCTGCCCTGCAAATCGCAGATCCCTTTTCACCTCTGCTATCCCTACCTGCACAGTGTATTTATGGAGAACAACTCCTTTCTTCTCTTAGGAGCCTTAGCTCAGAGGCCTTTCATCAAAGTCGGTACTGATTGGATCATGAGATGATACTTGTTCAATGCTTCAAACCTGGCTGATGCTCTCCTTACCACTTATCTTCAGTGCCAGCAGCCCCAGCCATGACATTACCCTGGACTCCCTCTGGGCATTGTAAGTCCACTTGCTTCCCACCCATCCTCTCTGTCAGCTGAGCACTGCTGGCACATATGTGGGGACCAAACCACTGGCATAACACCAAGAGAAAATGCTCGTTGGTGGGTATCCCATGCCTGTTGTTCCCATTTTCTCTGGCTCCTTATGCTTGGGTGATGATGTTGTGCTGCCTAGCAAGGAGGAAAAGAGCAACCTCCGAGAGTGTCACAGGGATTTTTCTCACACCTCAGTCTTCATATTAAATTCTCCAGCTCTTTCGATCTCACAGAGGAAATCTGCAGGGTCTCAATCTCCAGCTTGTGGACAAAGTAACCATAACTATTTTCTGTTGGGGAAAGCTGTTTCTGACAGAGAAAGCTGCTCACTGGTCTCTGGTGAAACTCTCTAAGCCTGACATTCCACTGTCTCAGAAAGGGCAGCAGCCTGAAGAGAGAGAAAATTATGGGAAAACATAATCACTACAGGGTCAGCTTCAAGGATGTCTGTTCCCCTCTTGCATCTCTGCTCCCATTGCTAGAGATGACTCATTTTTTAGTTTTCACCCTTGGACATAGCCAGCAAAACCAATATGGACCACAGGGCAACACCAGTGACACACAGCTTCCCGCTCCATTGGTCTTATACAGAAGGAACATCTTTGAGCCAGAGCAAGGACTCCGGTCATGGACCTAGGGGGGATGTGATGGAGCTTGGCTGCACCCAGGGCACATATTGCAAAATTAGGTGTACTATGTGTGCTGGAAAACCAATACAGCCCCAGAGGGAGATCAGGAGATAACACAGAGCTTGACCCCTTCCCACATCCTGCCCACAGCACATCTTATCATACTCCCTTGAGGCACTACATTGAACAGCAGCCTTGTTCAATGGCAGCGCAATCCAAAGCACTTTGACTTTCTCTAATTGTATATTTCTGGTGGAAAACAGAAAAAAAAATTATCCAAAGTGTCTGAAAGAGCTCATTTCATAGTATTTTGTCATTGAAAAAAAAAAATCCACAGAAAATTCCCAACTAGAGTCTGCAGCATGGCTAAATTTATTCTGCCAGTCTACAACAGTGAGCAGCACTTGTTTCTGCCAAGAAAAGTGCAGAAATCCTTTAGGACAGGGTAGCCAGCCATCATATTTTTCCCTGACCAGCACTACTCAGCTCACATGGCACTTAGCATGAAGGCTAGTGTCATTTTTGGATTCTTTTACAAAACTTAAGCACGGCTCTTTGATCCTTGTTAACTACCTGGTTTGCTTCACAGGCACTAGCAAAGCAGGTGCTGTTCATAATTGTCCTCTCAGGTGGAGCTATTTTTGAGAACTCCCTTTTTTCTGCAGAAAGGGCCATGAAACTTTAGCTTACTGCCAATGATCAAAATCTTCCTTAAGCTTTTATTTATCTCCCACTTCTACAGGCAGTGAATGGCACAGGCTCTATGAGCAGCCTCAAATGCTTCCTCCCAGGGAAAGATGTTACTGTTGATTCACACACACACTAAACTCTCCAAATACGAGTGCTAACTTTTTCTCTCATGACAGATTTCTCTCCATTACAATCCTGTTGTAATCTTTTCTCTATTAAACTGATAAAGGGAAAAAAGGGTGAATGCAGGAAAACACATGCACTACCTTTCAGTGGGAGTGGAATGGCAAGGATTGCTGTTAAACAGGCCTTGTTGCGTTCAGGGAAAAATCATTAAGCCTTGATGGATTTCTCACTTTTGTCTGCATAGAACTGTAGAACACAGCCACATTTTAAGCAATGGATTTCAGTAGATAGTAATTGTGTGGCTCTTCATGTCTCTGCCCAAACTGCAGGGAGAAGCCTGGTGGCTGGGAAGGGAGAGGGACTTTGCTGCCCTCAGCCTGGGCTCCCCATGTACTTCACATGGGGAACGGGCAATGCAAAGCTAACACTGCCTAATGTATCAATATAAAGCACCCAGGTCTATTTGGTTTAAATTTTATTAAGGACAAAATTTTCTGCTCTCTGTGGGAGAACACAGACTGGGGCTATCAGATCCAAGTCTCATCAGTGCTGAATAGCTGGGTACCTGCCAGACAGAGAAGCTCCATTGAGTTGTAAATGGGATTTTCAAACACAGTTGGAGAGCACAGATTTATCCTCCTTCATACTGGGAGACCTGCAGCATGTGCTGCATTGCAGGCCTACACTGCAGCACCAATATGTCTCACTGTGTTGTGCACTTGCTTCTTCATAGCTTGTTAGGACTGATCCTGAATACAGAAAACACAGTGTTCATCTGGAAAGCAGTCCTTGACAGCACCCACCTTGAGACCGCCTCTCACTGCGACGCCTAGTTTGGCCATGTAAATGGCTGTTTAGCAGCTCTGACCCTCTGCAACTTCCCCTGTTGAGCTCATATCACAAAATCTCCCACCTCTGAGACAACCTCTTCCTTCTTTCAAGGAAACAGTGGCTTGCTTCCTTCAGGGTGACTCCAAAAGAGGAAAAACATCTGTAAGGAGCAGCTTTAAGTATTCTCATCAGTAAAATAGCTAGAGACTTGCTAACTACTCTTAGTTGATCGCTGTGGTAGCTGGTGTCTAACAGAGTTCACAAGTTCATTTGGTGGGTGTTTTCCACGGACCTCTTGCCCAATAGACTCTGGTCCACAGCAGGAAGCTCCAGCACTGCTGAAACTCAACCATTTAGCAGCACTGACCCCGAGATTAGCTCAGCTGGTTAGAGCAAGGTGACAATAACACCGAGGTTGTGGATGTGATTCCCCATATGGGCCATTCACATAAGAGCTGGATGCAGTGCCCACACAGTGATCCTTGTGGGTCACTTCCAACTCAGAATATTCTGTGATTAAGTGTCTGCCTAACCCTGTGGCTCTGCCCAAGCAGTTTTCAAAGTGATAAGACATATTTCTATGTCAGTCTCCAGAAAGGACTCCAGCCAGATAACAGAACTAAAATTTCTGTGCTCTTCAGATGGAGAGGATGGGAGGTTTGTTCATGTCAAAATTACTACAATAGCCCCAAGGTAAGACATGGAGGGGGTCTTTTCATATGACCCACCCTATAGGTAACCCACAGTGCAATCTCTAGGCAATATCTGCACTGCAGCTGTCAGTGCTGCTGGCAGATAAACTGAATGATGTTACAGTTGTACTCCTCAACCCAGCCAGTAATTTCTTCCCTCCTGTCTTCTCAAGAAATATACGGTAACCAGATTATCTTCAAGTTTTCCAGACTGCTTTCATATTTAATGGAAATTCAAAAGTTATTGCTGGTATTAAAAAACAGATACAACTGCATGAGTCTTGATCCCTTTGAAAAACCTTCACTTCTGCAGTGGAGGCACAGGTGGAGTGCTGGTGAGGTACAGAACATCTGGCAGAAAAGGCAAGGGAGTATGAGGCAAATTCTCTGGTTTGAGGCCAACTCACAAATTCCTGCCATTTATCCTATTGTTAGCGAGTACACAAATTCACAGCTGTGTGGATATTCACATATTCACACTGCTGACGTAATGCCACGAAGGGACATACGCTCTGTACCATTATTCTCTTTCCCATACACCTCATCAAACTTATTCAGCCACATACCTGCTCAGAAGGGTATCAAGCATCCTGTGGCTACTGTAAAGCTGCTGCTATATGAACTGCATGGTTTTCCACTTACAAAAGGCTGGCTAGTGAAGTGCTCCTGCTGTAGGAGCAGCTGAGTCCTCACCTCAATTCTTTACCCTTGTCCTTCTTTCTTGAACTGTCTTTCCTATGCATCTCAACATATTTCGGCATCTGCAAAGTGCAGGTCTTGAGTGTGCAAGATGCCATACCCACTTCTTTCAAGTTTAAGGCTTAAAAACTGAAAGTTAAATATTGTGGATTGCATTTACAGGAGTATAATTCCAACAGGATCCCTTGCAGGTCCAGTTGGCATTATTCCAGGAAGCCATGGTAGCAACTGCTGGGTTGTGCTGTGTGGAAAAAGGTCTGGCCCTGAATAACAGAAGGAAAAAGCGATGATGAAGTTCTGTGTCATGCACAAAATGTAATGGAAATCAAATATCAATACTGTGGATTTTGCTTCTTCAGTAAAAAAGAGAATATAATTATATCCTTGGCTTATGGATAATAGAAGTTTGGTGGCATTTTTTTTAATTTTAATCAAAAAAGTCCCCACAGTTACCCACTGTTTCCAAAGCCTCTAGTAACTCACACCAACAGTGAGAGAAAGAAGGTAATGACCCTGCAAATTTCCTTGCAGAAAAGAGAGGAGGCTTGGTATAAACTTGCAACAAACATCTCCTAATCACATAAAAAACCAAACACGAGGGTTTGTGTGTGCAAGACTTTTAAGGCCTATATAATCCATCTTAATGAAGAAATATCACAAATTTGATTTAGACTGGCTCAGGACTAGCTATTTGATTAAAGCAAATGCTCTGTTTACTCTGGGATAATCAGCGAGTCTTTCCTTGCCCACTTACTCTCATTCTCTCCCTGTTCAGGACATCTGCTCATACAGAAACAGACACATAATGGGAAATTTTAGCAAGTGGAAACTACTCCACAGAGTTCCCCAAATGCCTTGTTCTAGAATGAAGGAAGTGAAGTACACGTGTGTTCCAGGGAAAGTGGATGAAATTCCTATCAGTGACCTTGAAGGATCTTCAATAAGAGTATCTGACCCATTTTCTGGGGTTACATGTCAGACAAGGATCATGCTCCTCCATTCCTCCTGCAGATGGATTTGGGGCACAGAGCAGTATTCTAGGAAATGACACCTGTTTGGAACTGGACATCACAAAGGAACAATAGTCCCAGTCTCCAATCACAGATTTTTCCACAGCACAAAAATTTCCAAGGGAAAAAAACACACAAGTATATCCATATAGAGGAGTTTGCTGTTGTTTGTCTGTTTTTTGGGGCAGGGAGCTTTTTAGTGGGATTTTTTGTGTCATGTTCTTTGAGCTTTTTACATAATTATACCCAGCACTATTAATACTACTACTCATCAGTGAGTACTTTGTTGCTTCCCAGGAGAAAAGAACTGGAGAACTTTCCTCAACAAAATCATAAGAAGGGCAATAGAAAAATACAAAACTTGATGTGGAGGAGCTGCAAACGATCGATTTTATGGAAAGAAGGGGAGCGGGGGGGGGGAAAGGCGGGGAAAAATGCGTCCTCCGAAGAGGCAGGCTGTGCTCCAGCACCGGGAATTACCGTCTGGTGCCCTCTAGTGCCATCACCGAATTAAGGTGGCCTTGCGACTCCACAGCTACACAGCACCACAGCTCCGTGCATGTCAGCGCCTGCGCTACCTCTGCTAGTCACCGTCCCCACTCACACCAAATGCTGTCCAAGGGCCGCTCATGATGCCCCAGGAGCTTCCTTAAAGTGAGGAAAGAATCTGCACTCCAGCAAGATCCCCCCAAATCACTCACAGTAGGCCCCTTTCAACTCAAATCAAAAGGCCACTGTGAGCACACCAGGAAGCCAAAGGAGATGTGATGGAGGTCCTGCAGGACCTGAACCCCTTTCTGGTTCATTGTGTGGTAAGGATCTGGTGACGAGGGTCCCAACCATGTCCTTCTTGCATGTTAGAGGACCAGACTATAGGCTTAGGAAGGCACTCTTCCAGAGTCTTTCAGTGAGGTAGAAACTGTAGAGCACAGTTCTTCAGGAGAAAGGGAGGCCTGAAAATACCCAATTGAGTCTTTACCTGTGTCACAGTCATAGGACAGGCTACAATGTCAATACTGTCCTTCTCATTCTGTCTCAATGTTTTCCACGGGGTTTGGAGTCTGATTCAGCAGACTGTGCAAGAAGGGCTGATGATAAATATGACACACCATGCTTCCTCCATTCTTTCCTGGTGGGACATTTCAATAGAATGTTTACTAATCCCTTCCTACAAGGAAACTCCAAGATTATTTTCCTCTAGCCTCTTATATACCATGTACATTGCCCTGCATTAGGACTTTACTTGAGGCAGTTTTTGGCCAAAAAGGAGCAGGATTCATTGCTGGGGCAAGTGAAAGGCAACCATCACCTTCCTGTTCACCTGTGATGTGAGAAATAGAAATATTACTCACAGCATTCTGGTATTCTCAAATAATCTTAGAGAAGTCCTAGAGAATCAGATAAGGGATGTATCTCAAGCCAACAAGAACTTTGTTTCTGCTGCTTTTCGGTATCACCTGAAGCAAATGCACACACATAGACTGAGATCCACCCCTTCTAAGCTCTTTAGGGAGACAACGGTTCATCTCCCAGTCTCCTGAATCTGTCAGCTGGTTCTTTCAGCTGGACCACAAATCTGGCAACTGAGCCCTTTCTCCAGTTTTTCAAGCTTCTCAGCATGGGCCAACACTCCTAGAGAGCACCTCTCTGGAAACCAAGTACTGACACTGGGGAATCCAATCCTAGAACTGAAAAAGTTCTGCAAGCCAAAGAGACAAAATACCTCTATCCTCATGTTTCCCTTGGTTTCTGCAGAGCATCCAGAGAAAACCTCATCATCTCTGAACCTAACATAGCCCTTTCCTCTTGTCATAACACCTTCTGTAAATGTAGGGCACGATGTTCTCCTCTACCATCAAACCCAAAATCTTCTCCTCCTGGCTTTGCTCCACTCAGTCCCCTTGGGTAGGTAGCCCTAAAACTTTTGTGTGACTTTCACCCAAACCCCACATCTCTATTTCAGGAGAAGCAAGACACTGGACTCATCATCTCTGTCAGGCTTCTCCACATGCAGATGCACATATACAAGCCAGGGCCTACATCCACAGGGCTCATTGCCCATTTCTTAGGGATTAAGTTTCCCCCTCAATCTTAAAGCACATGACTGTTACACTACTCACCCCCACACCATTTCCCAGTGTTATGTCACACATATCTGCCTACACTTCTGCACAGCCCCTGAGGATCACAAAGCAGAAGTTCCTGTCTAATGCAAGGCTGGTGCTGCTATCACCAAGCCAGAGCTTTGTGGCTGGGCTTCGATGTATGTGGTCATCAGCAGGAGGCAAAGTCGGCGTCAGAGCTGTGATGACTCAGAAGTTTTAGGGTGATTTTTTTTTTTTTCTTTCCCCCACAACCAATAAGAGCACTCACAGAGGCATAACTTCGCCTGCAGGAAGTAGGGCAGTCACTCCCCTGGCTGACAGGCTCCTGTGAACTGGTGGAGATGGCAGTGAACTTCGTCTACAATTGTATTGCACTTTGCTGCTTAACACTCTGGAGCTTCAACGGGATTTCAGGTGGTAAGAGTGGAAAATAATTGCTGTTTTCCTTGTGTTTTAGGTTCTGTGAGTGCTGCTACCTCATGCACTGGTCAATAACAGCCCTTCTCTAACTGCTGTCCATGCTCAGTTCAGACCACAGCTGAAAATCCAACTGTTTAAAAGACTTTCCTTGTAGTTAAGCATGCTCTCTCCATGGATATAATTTACGGATTTTAAAGTCAACTTATGGTTTTAACTCATTTGTCAGAGTTTAAATTCTGCATGACCTTAAATACTAAATCTAAAGATTGTGAGTAACAACTTGATTGCTAAGTACAGATGGGCACTTGAGTGCCGATTAGCCGACTTTAATGAAGCATTTTTCTGTATCGTTTCTTTCTCTGCTGAGCAAGGAAATTCTTAATTGCAGCTGCCCTTAAATCTTTAGAATGGGAGCTGCAGGCAGGAGTGTTTTTCTCTGAAGGTTTTAGTTGACTTCAGTTTCACTTTGCCTCCCATATACAGAAAATACTGATGCACTCGGGGATGGTGTTTGATTAGCCAGGAGATTTTTGTTTCTGCTGTGGTTTCCTTTAGGTGTTGCAGAGGCATGCAGGATCTCTGCTGCATCTAAAGTGTAAAGATAAGGCCTAGCCTTGCTTCTAGTAATGGGGAAGAGGTTTTGAAAGTACCTGACGGGAAAAAAAAAATCAACTTGTTTCGATCTGCCTATTTGTTTCACTGCAGATGGAGGGAGCATCTACAGGATTGCTCCCTCATACTGCAGAAACAAGGTCTCAAAAGTATTACTTAAGGAAGAAAGCACAAGAGAGGTTCTCTTAATAAAACATTCAGCTCATCTGTGCAAGAACAGTCCTTGTTTGCTTTATAACAGGGATTGCCTGTTGAGTTTGAGGAAGAAGAGAATCTAACCCTACCATCATCCACCAGGAGAAACAGGAAGAGGGCTGGCTTCTCTCTCTTTCTCTCTCTTTTCACATTTACAAATCTAGAAGCAAGGATGGGGTCTGAAACATTTATGCTCTGGCCCTAAGCATCTCCTGGTAGAGCCGCAAGAGTTTTCTGCCCAAGTCATGAGATCACATCTTCTAGACCTCTAAGTATTGTAGGTGCCTGTCCAGGTCATGCAGTGCCTCTGCTCCTGCCCAGGCCTGGATTACAAGCATTTCAGCAATACTGCAGATGCAATGCAAAGCAGAGCCCTGCACTGCTATCTGATCCTCTGAGCCATTCTGCCTTGTGCCTGGAGCTGGGCCATCACCTTACACAAATTCAACTTTTTCAGGTAATGGCACTCAAAGGACAGCCTCTCTTTTGTCAGCACATACAATGAGGGCATCTTCCCCTCACCCTGATCACCATCTAAATGCTTCTAACATAACCTCAAGATGCCATCAAAGGCTTAAGAGTAGTGTGGGTGAGAAAGAACTTATATCTGAAAGATTAGATATGCAAACTAAGAGCAGCAGAGCTCTCTAGCCAGTGTTTGATATATTATCAAAACTATATTGTACTCGGAACAACATGATCGATCTTTAGATTCAAAGTCAGTTCTTCTATAAGCTGGGAGTTGTACCAGAGACTTTTAAATAATATTTGTGATACTCTGGCTTCTTCTAGAGTCAGTTTGAGCTCTGCTGTCACTTCTGGCAGCAGCTCTTTATGTCACTTCATTCCACCAGATTGTTTCACCATTTCAAACATATAAAGGAAAATTACTTTTAATTGATGTGAGCAGAGTCCCTCTGAAGCACGAATGCATTGGACAAGAGGGTTAAGAGGGCTAAAGGTCCCACCCTTTCAGGCAGCTGATGTGTTTTACAGTCATGTTTTGTGTTTTTTCAGATACACATGTACCACCACCTCATTCAACCATGAAACCTGGCTCCCCTATCCCAGTGAACATCAACAGCCCTGGCGTTCGCAAGGCAGCTCGCTTTGGGGTTTATAGATACAACAACAGTTCCAATGACCTCTTTCTGTTTAAGGATTCACAAATAAACAAAGCCATGGTACAGGTAAGAGGAGCAGACCTCTGGTGCTCCTTCAACCCATTTTGTAATTGATCCTCCCATGGCACACCCAAGACACAGCAGCCCTGATCCTCCTCTATCACCTGCCACGCAGGAGGGCTCTGTGTAGGTGACATACAATTCTCAGATGTAGCACTTGATTCCTAGCCAAAATTTTAGCATCTCTTTCCCCTGCCCTTACTTTAATGGATGAAATTACTTTCTCTAGATTGTCAGAGGGCTGAAATACATGCTCCATGTGGAAATTAAACGCACTGTGTGTGAGAAGAGGGAGCACCCCAGCCTGGACAGCTGTCACTTCCAGAGGAAAAAAAACCTGCAACAGGTGTGTCCAATTCCTTTGAGGTACTCAGTAACTGCTAGAGTCACTGGAGGTGATTCTTGGCCATCTCTAGCTGTATAATCACCTTCAGACCAGCTCTGCCAAGTCCCCATAGATGTACAAGCCTCTTCTTTGCAGAGCCAGCCAGGGTGAGGTAGGATTATCACCTCTCAAGCATCCAGGGCCAGCTCCTGTCTGCAAGGAGTTGAACTGGACACATCTACCTAGCCCATACCCCTGGGTAAAAGTGTGCAGAAATACAGTAGGTGATAAATAGAGGTTTTCTGGGTGGGGGAAATCTTTACACAAGCTTTCCTGCTAGACATCATTACTTAGCAAACAGTACTTTTCCTGGGATAAAGTGGGCAGACAAAAAGATGCTCCTGCCCCATCATGGCCTGCAATGCTGAGACCAACCCACAGACACCTGAACTTTCTCACTAATTCTCCTTTTATTTGCAGATGCTGAGATGCTATTTTGAGGTCTGGATAACACCTTGGTTAAAGAAAGTACATGTCCCTGTTGTTCACTGTCACCAATAGCTTTCTCCATGAGAGCCTGATTTACAGGGGATCTACCACCATGAGTTTTTCCTTACCTGGACTGTCGACATCAATACTGAAGTGGAGAATGTACAGAACCACCCCAGAGCTTCTCTCTCAAAGTACTTGGTCCTTTTTTCCTTGAGAAAGATGCTCAAAAGTAACAAAGACCTGCCTTGACTGAATGTATTGCTATCCAGTTGTGTATCTCTTTTTCCAAAACTAAAATGCACATGAACACATATTGTCATTGATTCAATAACGAGCCATCCACGCTCTGGCTGCATTTTCAAGCACATTCAGGAACTTGGTTTATTCTGTAATAACCTTCACAAAGCCATGATGGAAGCAAGTCTAAACCACAGCACGTGTGACTACAACACTGAGGAAAGCTTTACAACAGTGAGATAGTTTGCCTGGGTATGCACACATGCACAGGTTTTAAGAGTCTCCTGTGCTAGGGAAAAGGTTAAGACATATCTGTCAGGAATGCAAGAGGTAAACAAAAGTTCTTTTTTCAAGACAGAAGTACGGATAAGGATGTCTTGAAACACAGACAGCCCAGAAATTACACAGTCTAACTACTTTAATCAAATGCTAATCTACCCTGCAAAAGGGCATCACTGCAAATGCCAAGATGAATAAACTTAATCATATTCCCAAAGCATAATGCTGCTGAGGTTAAACAACATAGTTTCATGTAGGTTAATACATGACATTTAATCTCTGGCAGACCACAGATTATATTCAGGTTCAGCAGACTGATGGTCTTCTCTGCGTGGGCATCTACCATTCCTACAGCCTTCACTCTTCATCCATGGGCCAATTATCGCTTACACTGGACTAATGTCCTTATTAGCAAGGATTTGGGTAGCTGCTCCCTTAAAACAGCAATAAAGTATGAGCCTATGTTCAGTCATACACAGACCAGCACTTCTAAATGGAAAGGGCCCTGACCTTTCCACAAAGAGCATGGTTTTTTCCCCCACAAACACTCCTTTTCTTCTGAGAGTTGTTGTATTTCTGCAGCAATATTACAACTCCTATTAGCAGTAACAATTTCAGCCTTTGTAACAAACTTTCAGTCAAGAAAGGCCAATGAAGGGCTCTAGGCCGAGGTCTGGGGATCTTAAGATGATCTATTAACAGCATAGCTGAGGTCTCTGCTCCAAGTTATCCCAAAGCAAACCTTTCCAAGCTGGACAAGTCCCAAGTCCTGCTTCAGAAACATAATTTGTGATGAGCAGGTGGCCCACCAGCAGGTCAAATTCAGCATTCAGTGCTAGAGAGGCAGCTGTGCTGCATCTTGTCTTTGGAAACAGCAGTCTCTTGTCTGGAAAAAAAAACAATGCTCAAAAGAAAGCTCCTGAAGGGTCATGAAAGGATGTAGTTTAGTGCTACATTCACCCAACACACAAGCCACCACTGACAGCCTGGTGCCAAAGACAAGGAGTAAGAAAGCCAACTACAGTGGCTTGAGTTGTTCAGGAAGCAGGAAAGCCAAGCCACAGCTAAGTTTGTAGGAAGGCAAGAAGTCAGGAGTGCTCTCTGAATCTCAAAGGCGTTAGTGTCTTGATTTGAAGACAAATACTGGGAAGTGAACTCCAATAAAATTAATTCCCTCCCCTTTTTATTCACATCCCCTCCCTAATACAGAGAGAAAAAAAAAAAATGAGGAGGAGGTTTTAAGTGAAAAAAATAACAGTTTACTAACAAGGAAAGATAGCAGCACCACATACAAGGGAAATGGCTTACCCACAAAAAAAGGAGTTCACCACATCAGGCGGTCCTCTGGAAACAACGAGGAAAAAGAATGGTGGAGGGTCCCCCCTGCCAATCACTCCTGTCCACCCCACCAAACAAAAGAAAACAATGGGAGAACAGGGGCAAAAGCAAAAAACCAGGAGAACTGTGCTGCTCACAGGAGCCACACCACCAAACTGGCCACACCACCCGGTTTAGTCTACTTAACTAAAACTGCAGTGGTGGTACCATTCAGTCTCCTTGTTCCCTGCCATGTGTGCCTTGGCCCGCCTGGCTTGACTGGGCTGTGTAGAGGCTGCAGGGGCTCGGGCACAGGCAGCGATTCCTCCTGGCAAGCGAACAGCAGCAGTTCCCAGTGGCGCTCTGGCGGTGGCGGCCCCGGGCACACTCTGGCTGCACTGGTGGGACTGTGGCAGGGTGGCAGTCGGGGCGGCGGCGAACCCTGAGCTGCTTCGATTCCAGAACGACACGGCGAGTCAGTGGCTCCCAGCTTTGCTGCTGTCCCAGCAAGGCAGAGACGGTTTCTTGCCGTGGCTGAGACCCTGGACCAACTCCTTCCCCAAAGCAAAACGCCCCCCTCCTCGAACGCGGCATGCCCCCTTCAGGTGATGTAATGGTATGAATATTCATTGCTATAGCTACCGTCCCTCGCTTGTAACCAGAACAGTTAGGAATGGTCTCAATCCCTTTTTCACTTCAGCTGGGTGCTTCACACAGTGCCAAGGGTTTCCAACCAGGCTCTACATAGTCTATAGCCCAGGACGGTCTGAACAGATCCATGTCTCTTCCTTCAGCTAGCAGGACAGCACCACACTTCCATACACCTTTCACATGCCACAGTGGGGGTAAAAAGGCAGCACACTGTTGGCTCAGGTCTGTGCAGACATATGCAGGCAGTAAGCACACCACAGAACAGTGTCCCATGTGTGACTCTTCAAGTCCCTGGCACAAGGGGCTTTGTCTCAATCTCCTCACCAAGCCAATCTTCCATTTGTCAGAGCAACAAAATTTAAAGCCAAATGAACTTTACAGAATATGCCAAGTTGGAAGGGACCCCCAAGGATCACTGAGTCTAAATCCTGGCCCTGCACAGGACCATCCCCAAGAGTCACACCATGTGCCTGAGAGTATTGTTCAAATTCTTCTTGAACTCTGTCAGGCTTGGTGCTGTGACCACTTTCCTGGGGAGCCTGTTCCAGCACCCAACCACCCTCCGGGTGAAGAACCTTTGTCTAATACCCAACTAAACCTCCCCTGGCACAACCTCAGGCCATTCCCTTGAGTCCTGTCACTGGTCACCACAGAGAAAAGATCACTGTCTGACCATCCTCTTCCTCTCAGGAGGAGGATGTAGGCTGCGATGAGGTCTCCCCTCAGTCTCCTCTTCTTCAGGATGAACAGACCAAGTGACCTCAGCTGCTCCTCATACAACTCCCCCTCAAGGCCCTTCATCATCTTTGTTGCCCTCCTTTGGATTATCTCTAATAGCTTAAGAATGTTCTCTAATAACTTGGCATCGTGCAGGCTGACAAACCCAACATGATCTTGTTGTGCTCTCCAGGAAAATGCAGCAAGACAGTTTGGGCCACTCTATCCAAGCAGACGAGCACTTTCTGAGAAAGACAGGTCAGCTTTATGTTTAAAGCTGCATCAAAATATTCCCTTGTAACAGCATCCATCATCTCCTCAGGTAGATAACAGAACTTTCATGAGCACCGAAGAAAGGAGCAGAGCTAAAGTCAACTAATATCTCTGTACCTCTCCAGAGCACTTCACTGAGGAAGGATTTGGGAAATTATGAGGAGGACACTGCTAGCACTGACCTAAAGAACTAGAGCTAAATACCATTTAATCACAATGACATGCAGCAATCAAAAAGCCAATGTCTCTGCCCTCTGCATCTTTGATAGAATTTACACCAAGGTTAGCTGTTCACCAATTCACTCCAAGGCATTCACACCCTTGCAGAGCTTGCCAAGGCTCTGACGTCTATTCCAGGTTACAATGGCAATTAAATAAAAATATTTCCAGTAAATATTTAGGGCATAAGGTGAAAAGGAAAACTCATTCTTGCTAGCCTTGGATGTTGGAGAAAAAAAGGAACAATCCCAGCAGCATTAAGAGCTTGTGAACAACCAAAGCTGATGCTTCTGAAGTATGGGTTCATGCCACCAGTCTGCTGACTGACAGACTTCCACTTTGCATTCCCTTCACATCAAGGACTTGGAAGTCCTGCCTATACCAGGTACACCCCATTTCACAACCTGACTGACTTTCAGAACCCACTTACAGCTGGGGGAGTCACACATGCAGTGCACAGAAACAAGACAAGGTTTAACTGGCAGCAGCTAGATAAGGAGACATGACTGCTGCTGGCTACAAGGAAAAAGCCTTGTATATAGCTAATTACAATCACTTACTGCGAATTTTTCAGACCCTACCTCAAACAAATTAGCAAAAACTAGCTGCCTTATGTGCTTATTTGCAGCTAGATAAGAAGGCCCAAGTGTCAGCATCATTAGATCTCTTTTGTGATCACTGAAGAGACAGACCTAGAGGTCATTATCTCACCTGCAAAGGTCACTGACACAAATTTAAAGGAATTAGATTTATGCCAAGGCTTTGCAATCACTTTCATCAGCTGTTTACACTGAGAAACCAATTTTGCGTAGAAGTGTCAGGGGCATACATGAGTTATCTTTCAGCAGCTCTACTAAAGGAGAAGTTTGCTACAGAAAAGAGACAGGGCAGTTAGCTGTGGAGTAACATTTTAAATAGTTTCAGCAAAATCTTTTTGATACTTGTGCACTGCAGGATCATCTGTTCCACCAGCAAGACAAAACAAAATATCTTCAGAATGCACAGCTGTGGAGTACTCCAGCTCAGTTCCTTGCCTTGGGTTGTTTTACTGCAGAGCTTTATGCTAACGAAAAAATTTCTCCAAGCCCTTCAGGAGATAGAGCAATATTCTTTCATATCGCATAGTATGTCCCAAAAGAAGGTCAGGTAAGACACAGGAAGCAGCCTCATGTTCCTCTGGTTGTTATGCAGACAGGGTTTCCTCCCTTTTTAGGGAACTTTCTTCTTCTTTAGTCCCTTTCTTCTGCCACCAAAAAACAATCTCGCTCTGATAAGATCTTTGGATACCTCTTGCTGCTTGCAGTAAGGCCATGTGTTCACGCTAGAGAACAGTCTCAGAGCTGCAAAGGTGTCATGTTCCTGCACTGATATCATCAAGAAGACTGGCTGTTTTTTTCCAAGCCTGACTTATTCCAGCTTTCTCCTTGCACAAGGCAGGTGTGCACATGTGCATCTGAAACCAACATGCCACTGACTCATGCCTCTGTGGAAGTGAAACGAGCCTGTAAAAACAGTATCCACAGAAGCATCAAGAGGAGATTATGCCAGTTTATTTACTCCACAGGCATTTTAGCATTGCTCTTTTACTCTGGGAGAATTGCATTTGAGGAACTGTCAGGTATTAGAAAACCCCGAGTTTCTGAAAAATACTGTCCTTAAGAACCCCTTATGCTGAATAATGAGAGACCTGTGTGTCAGTCAACTGTTTCATCTGGGTTTTACAACAGATCACCCATTTCTGCATTATCAAGATCCAGCACAGCAGCAGGAATGGGAGCCAACATCATCTGTTCTCAGGAAAGGCACCTCCTTTCAGCCTCTGCAGACTTTGGGTCTCCTTGGACTGGAGGTGTGCAGACCCTGCATTCAGATACTTGTCCTTAAACCACACAATGATATCTCTACTTGGTTCTGCAGTTCCACTCTGGTCCCCAACCAACGTTGTAGTCATCACAGCACTAATTGGCCTCCTTTCCATTTTAGTGGCCATGGAAGCATCAGCCACCTTGGGCCAGGCACCTCTCTCACCAGAAAGCATCGAGCATGCTTGGCTTTCTCCTAGACCTTAGTGCTTCACATACCACCACCCTACTCTGCTTCAGGTTGACCTCTGACATGCAGGGCCAAACATAGTTTATTTATGTGGACAAAGCTTCAGATAAAACTAAGTGTTAAGGTTGTTACAATAAATGAAATGCCAATGGCCTGGTTAAGCACCCTATCACTGTGCAAAGTTTGTTGCTTACAATTATGCCACCTACCACAGTTTATATTTGGGGTTTTACAGACTTCAGCAGTCTTTATGTTTTTTTAAGGGTGCTGCTGACTGACTGGACTTGTACCCAATTAACACCCTCTATTTGTACAGGCTCAACAATCAGGCTTTATTCATTCTGAGGAATTTAACTGAAAACTGCACTTTGTCCAAACGCTTAACCTTTAGACAAACTCATTTAGACTGACAGTTATTCAGCTGCTTTCCAATGAAGCACAGACAAGAACAATGAAAAATTTCTACTGCCCGAGCTGGATGAACAACAGGTAGGGCAAGACATCAGAAACTACAAAGACTTTCATGGGCACAAATTCTTGCTTGCCTCTGACCCCTACTCCCAGAATTTACATCCTGCTCTCAGTGCAAAGTGGTGTCTGTCTGCAGTTATTTCAAATGCAGCTGTGGTTAGAGGCCCACTTTTCACAGCTGGAGAGGTCTGAACCCCCACCACCAGCCACAATGGAAAAGTAGCGACTGAGCTCCCATGAGACATCAGGGACAACAAAGAACCCAAGTACCCAAGGCATTAGCTGAGCTTCTTCCATGCCACAGCACTTTCACCACTGACTTGCCAGATTTTATAGGCAAATTGATCCCCCTTGGAAGACTCTTGTGCAGACAGCTCCAACATGTTCATGGTGCCCCCTCTTCTCTCGTGACTGTGGCACTTGGCAGAACAACCCTCTCTGCTATCACAAGATTAAAAGAAGAGCTCAGAAGGTAACAGCCCCAGTGAATAAGGGCACAAGCTAGGGGAAGTTGCTTCTGGGCTTCAGTTCTGCCATAAACATTTCTAGTCTTCTTGCACCTGCCCCTGAGATACACCTGGTCACAGTTTGACAGCTTGGACTAGAGCACTCAAAAGTCACACCAGACAAAGCCATACTCTGTTAAATGCCACTCATGTTTGGCATTCTACTTTCCCCTTCCCCTAGAAAAGCAAGTTATTTGATGATCTCTGGGTCTGCTGTACTTGTTCCAAAGCTCAAAGAGCACTAAAACGACAAGACCACAGTGTACCAAGTTAGTCTTCAATGGTAGCCAGGAAGGAGTGAGGGGTTAGAAGAGAAGAAAAAGAACCCAAACTAAAAAACTCCCAAGAGGCAAGTTTTCATATGTCTTACCCTCTTGAGCATCAACGGCACTACAACTTTTTTGCTTTCCCACTTTATAGCTTTGGGGAAACTGTCTTAAAAGGGAATTAGTCACACAAAAGCCATCACATTTGGCATGTCAAAACAGCGGAGGTCTACTTCACTGCAAAAGTCAGGAAAAGTTTCTCAACTGGATACTTTGGCGAATGAATCACTAGAGGTAACTACATCTCAAGAGGTAAAGCTGTGCTTGCCCTTTGGGTACCAAAGAATCAGCATAAAAGAATCACCACAGCAGACTTGCTTTTTCAACCCCAATTTAAGATCCCATCAAGTTCAACTTTCATAGCCCTCCAGAGTAGGATAAATAGTTCCAAGGGTTGGCAGAGCAGTGTTAATCAGCTGATGCTGAAACAGCCTGCCCTGGGCTGGGTTTTCCCAAAAAGAGACATTACAAGCATGTCCCATTCTCAGCCCTTCTTCAGAGTTCCCACAGCTATGTCTGCCCATGCCCATTGCAGTCACACCTCTCCAGCCTTTCAAAGTTACCACTCCATCTCTGTCCACAAACTGTTAAGATAGGGTTCAGCTGCACCAAAGGTCAGAGCCTGCAGCAACTCAACTATTAAGCTTCTTTTGCATCTTACTGAACACTCTCCCAGATCGAGTAACCACCACGTCAAGCAATAGGGTTTGCAGCTCCTAGCCTGTACAGGAACAAGTCAGCCTGATCCAGCAACCATCAGCTACTTGCCACAGGACTGCTGCAGCCTGGAATTAACAAAGAACAAGGCAACAGAAGCACTGACAAGAAAGAATAATTTTCATTTGCATAGCCCTCCATTAATAGAGAGAAGCACAGAAGGCCAGTGAAAGTAGATGACATTTTTATCATCTTCCCCTTCTATGGTGCTTTGCATTACATATATAGCAAGTCTCAATTATTTCCTTTTCAAAGATGAGGAAATTGAGCAATAACATAAGTTTATGTTTGACTGTCTCCCAGTGGCAGAAAAGGAGAGAGCAACAAAAGCTTCAATTCCAAAGTACAAATCAATGCACTAAGTCACACAACTGCTGAGGAAATCCCTTTAGTTCTCCAAGATGCAAACCCTCTTATTTAAAATCATAGTATGCATGGTGTTGGAAGGGACCTGAGAGATCAGGGACACCTTCCATTACAGCAGGCTGCTCAAAGCCCCATCCAGCCTGGCCTTGAACCCCTTCCAGGATTCAAGACAACTTCTCTGGGCAACATGTTCCAGTCTCTCTGTGCTCTATGATCCTGCCAGGCACAGAGGTGAGACTGACTGGCCTGTAGTGCCTTAGGTCTTCATTTTTTTCCCTTTTTTTTTTAAATGGGTGTTATTTTTCCCCTTTCTAGATGGTGGGAACTTAACCAGACTGACACAACTTCTCAAATTTGATAGTGACTTAGCCACTTCATCCAGCAGCTCCCTCATGCATTTCAGCACATCCTGTGCACCTTCATGCTCCTTAGATGGTCTTGAACCTGATCTTCTCCTACAGTGGACTGGTTCATTCTCCCAGTCCCTGCCTTTGCCTTCTGCAACCCAGGCAGTGTGGCTGGAGCACTTGCTGGTGAAGACAGAGGCAAAAAAGTTGTTGAGTATCTCAGCCTTTGCCATGTTCCAGTAACAGGTCATCCTTTTCCTTCTGTTGAAGGCTCACACTATTCCTCATCTTCCTTTTCTTATTAGCATTCATATGGAAGCTTTTCTTGTTGCCCTTGATGTTGTTACCCAGGTTTAATTCTCTTAGGCTTTCTCTGGCTTTCCTAACCTGATCCTGGCTACTCACACAATCTCTCCATATTCCTCCCAGGCTCCCTGCCCCTGCTTCCACCCTCTGTAGGCTTCCACCTTTTGTCTGAGTTTGTCCAGGAGCTCCTTGTTCATCCATACAGACCTCCTGCCATTTCTGCCCAGCTTCCCCTCTGTTGGGATGCACCACTCCTGAGCTTGGATAGGTGATCCTCGAATATCAACCAGCTTTCTTGGGCCCTTCTTCCCTCCAGGGCTTTATCCCATTGTACTGTACCAACCAGATCCCTGAAGGGGCCAAAGTCTGCCCTCCTGAAGGCCAGGGCAGCAATGTACTATGCGCCCTCCTCACTGCCCTAAGGATCTTGAACTCCAACACTTCATGGTCACTGCAGCCAAGGCTCCCTCTGAGCTTCACATTCCCCACCAGCCCCTCCTTGTTGGTGGGCACAAGGTCCAGCATAGCACTTCTCCTCCTTGGCTCCTCTATCACTTGGAGAAGGAAGTTACTATCAATGTATTCCAGAAACCTCCTGGATTGCTTTTGCCCTGCTGTGTTGTCCCTCCAACAGATGTCAGGGTGGTTGGAAATCCCCCTTGAGGACCAGAACTGTGAACGTGTGGCCCCTTCTGTCTATAGGCAGTTTCATCCTTTCAGTGTTCCTGGGTGGGTGGTCTGCAGCAGACCCCCACTATAATGTCACCTGTCCCTGCTCTGTCTTTAATCCTGACCCTTAACCCCACGGTCAGCTCCTCATTCATCGGCAGGCAGAGCTCCATGCACTCCTGCTGGTCACTGACACAGAGGGCAACACCCTCCCCTCATGTCCCCTGCCTGTCTTTCCTCAAGATCCTGTATCCTTTCAACACTCCAGTCATAAGAGCCATCCCACAGGCAGGCATGTGCACATCTTTTAACTCTTGCTTATTCCCCATGCTGTGTGTATTTGCACAGAGCCATTTAAGTTTGAGCCTCTGAAGACTTACCGTCTGAGGTGGCTGGAATTCCTTTGTGCTGCCAGCCTCTCCAGCCACAGGTTTTCCTTTGCAGCAATTGACAGAAAAGCATTCTCTGGATTTACCAAGCAGAGTTATCTGTTCACAGAGGAAGTATATCATTCCCTCTGGAATGACCAAAAACATCCATAAGCTACTATTGCATCCCAAAACCTTCCACCGAAGTCTTCCTTATCCACCATTACTAGATTTTACAGGGGCTCTTTGAGTCCACATTCATCTTCAGACACCAGTCCTACCAAAAATCTTTACCGTTTCTCCATAAAAAGCATTTGAAGAGGATTCCTGCAGCTGACCCTCTTCTCTCACATGTCTCTCAGGAATGGTCACATAGATAATCAACAGCAGACTTACAGGACCTGATAAACATGGAAGAAATACTTCACGTGACCCTTTCTAAACCTGCTGGAACTAGCCCTTAATAACATAGAAAATGCAACTTTCATTCATCATCTGATCACAATGCTATAAAGAAACACAGGAGTCCACAGGTAACGATGAAATTTGATTCTGATTAACAGCTAATTGTAGTGTCTAATGTTACTTACACAATTTGGAATTGAAGAAACCCAACCGTATAACTAAATTTCTAGGCATGTTGTTGATTTCTGGATGTTGCTGCCTCTACCACAGCACCATGGTATGACATCAGAATATATACTGTAATCCTAAAGAGCAGGTTCTAAAACAGAAATAAACACATGCAAGCCATCATCTTAATTCAAATAGTACATAATTAAATTCCATACATCACAAATCCTTCCAGTGTAAGAAGACATACAGTTGCATTAAAGGCAACATGATGATGTCTGTTTAAGATGACTCCAAACAGGGCTGGGCATGGAAAAGCAGTGGAGGTTCTTTGAAGAACAAATAACTGAATGAAAATGCCCCACCATACTCCTCAGATATTAACAATGATGCACACCAACTCCAAAGCATGAGCAGTCAAACCAAGGAAGAGAACAGGTACAGCAAGCTGTATGTTTTCCTATGTCAACAGTGGTCCTGTATGTTAACAGACTGTCTTTCACTTTTTGTCCTTGGTCACAAACTGCCTCAAGCACTTGCTTCCTTTGTACCTCTGGAATATTATAGAACAGTGGGACTTCATCATGGATGGACAGTTAAACATGCTGAAGATTAATTCTGCAAATATACGGAGACCGGAAGGAACCCAGGTAAAGATATCCATTGTGTTCATGTGCCTCGCTAACATAAGCTACCATCACTCCATTGGGATCATGAAAGCTTCTTCTGTAGGATCCTGTCTCAGTAAGTTCAACAACAAGGCTATATTTGGGCACAAAATTTGTCACGGTTTCCTGACTCAGCAACTAAAAGAAAAAGAAAAGAAAAAAACAAAATTAACAAGATATTTTGTTCTCCACAATTATACCTCAGCCATTTATACAGGCAAAGACCATTCCACACTCCTTGGAAGAAGCAGCTAAGAACATAAGCACACAATTTAAGTAAAGACTATTACACAGGGTTAACGCATTAATATTGAAAAGGCAACTTGAAAAGAAACAAAACAACCAGCAGAAGCTTACTCAACTCCAGACACAGGCTGAAATGTTGCCCACGCAGGAGACATCAGCTTGTTCTGGTGCAGCTGATGCCAAGCAGCCATCATGCTCTCCTGCCCATAGCATCACTTTTTGTTAAGGCTCCTGCACTGCACCAGGAGAGACAGGGACAGTATAGAGCTTGTTTAGCTGAAATGGCGCTTCCATCCTAAACACTGCTTGTTGATTTTTATTTTTTCAAGGACAGAAGTATTTTTATTTCTTCACGTTGTTCAAAAAGCACCATGTCGTTTCTTTAGCATCAGATAGCCCTTATTCTTGCTCATCCTCATTCTAAAGCAGGGTGTGACACAACAAAAGGCATAATGAATCACAACAAAATGTCACCCAACACCATCGTAACATACACACTGTCTCCCAGGATGCCTAAGGTAGTCATTAGAACAGGTCAAACTTCCCAAACGCTCCTCAGACAATAAGTAGTTTAGCCACTTCAGGTACAAAGGTGAAGTCTTCACATATCCAAATGTAGATCCTGTGTTGCTGCATGCATAGAGCAGAGATAGTACCTTTTCTTTCCTGAGATCAAGATGGAAGACAACTTAAGAGATGTTTACCCACTACTCAGAGAAGCAAATCTTAGTTTTACAGAATGCAGGTTAGCTCAGCTAGTTAGAGCATGGTGCTAATAATGCCAAGGTCACGGCTTTGAGCCCCTTACAGGCCATTCACTTAAGAGTTGGACTAGATGATCCTTGTGGGTCCCTTCCAACTCAGAATATTTTGTTTTACTACCTATGAATATAAAGGACTGTTCTACCTGGGGACAGCAACAACAGTTTTAAGCACAACATTTTTTTTAATGAAGAGGAAGAAACACAGCAAATATTTAGCACTTCCATTCCTACACTAAGGGTAATTCTTTTAAAAAATTCTTTTTAATTTTTTTTTTTTTTTTACCTTAAATATCATCTTTTTAATCCATGGTTTTTCAGCCAAGAAATCCAACAAAGAAAATCCAGGATTGTGCCGGACAGCTGACATAGCTACCCAATATCCTCCAGAGCTGCTTAACCTGATATTATCTGGAAGACCAGGCATGTTCTCAACAAACATATCTGCTCCACCTTTCATCAGCCCCGACACATAATACCTGAAAGTTATAGATAGTAGATTAGGACATCTTAACTCAAGCAGTCTAAATGATAAATAAAAGTCCCAAAATAATTCATTTCTAAAAACAGTTTTGTTTTTTTTTCATTATTTTGGTTCCAGGAAAACACAGCACAGCCACATTCTTCTCACCAGAAGAAAAGCCAGTCCACTATGCGTAAGGAGCCCACAGTGGAAAGATTATGCATGCCAGATGTTTACAACAAAATAAAAAAATCAAATATCGAGGAAGGCCACCTTCTCTGTCACTTATAACTAGGCATAAATAAAGTGTAGGGTTTCTTTTGTCATTCCACTCATTTATTTAAACAATCTCTAAACAGAGATTTGTAATAAATTCAGCGAAGTCATACTCACCTCCTAATTCTAGCCATGGTTGTCTCCTGCACCAGGACAAAGTCTTCTGCAGGAGAGAGCTGCACACCATTGGGAAACCTCAGCCCCACCATTAAGACTTTCACTTCTTTTGTTATTGTGTCATATTCAAGGAGGCTAAAAAGAAAGCATTTTTGAGTGAAGATGAATATTTATTCATCTCTGTTTCATTCTCCAGGCATTCAATCTTTTCTCACATGCACTTCACTTAAGTTAAAAAGGCAGAATAGCCAGGAAGCATTTGTTTATGAATACAGAAGAAATAATAAGCCACTTGAGACTGGCAGCATTTGTGAAGGATTTGAGAGGAAGGTAATACTAACACCTTCACTTTTAAAACAGATGTTCCTTGCAAGTCCTCTTGAAGGAAAAAGAAGAATCTCATTTATTTTGCTGCAGGTCTCATTAGCAACATCCATACATTCTCTCACGCTCTCGTGGGCAGTGCAGTGTTGGCACAGGTCGTTTACAAGGGGAAAAAATTTGAAGACCAAGGAAGTGGTGAAGTCCATTCCTACAACTGAGCTCACAGTAAATTAAATGCCTCAGGGAAGAGATACTTGCCGCCCATCATCTGTGCCCTCCATAAGCAAGAACAAGTAGTCTCGTCTTTGCCATTTGCTACTGGAGTCAGTGAAGTAGATTTTCCTCCCATCCTGGGTCACCGTAAGATCATTTACAAATGACAACTTCTGACCTTCAATTACTTTTTGGGTTGACACAAGCATTTTCGTTTCACCTGGTTACAAAAGAAACAAAAAAAAAAGACTCACAAGACAAGCTTTTGTATGTCCTGCTCTAGAAATGAGTAAATACTAACATGAAATTTAGCTCACTTTTTTTCAATTCCTGCTTCTTTGTTAACAAAACGGTTTTGGCCTGTAATGGAGCAACTGAACATAAATGACCAGGAGAAAATACTCTCCAGAAAGACTGAAACAGTAGATGATGTTATCTATTGGTAAGTGCCAAAATTTTCACATTTTGAAGCTCATATGAAACAAAGTGCAAACTCAGGTCCCAACTTGCAGGCAAGCAGGGTGCAGCAAGGATGCTTAGAAGCCAATCACTACTCCCTCTTTCCCCATAAACCTGTAGGAACAAAGAGTAATACTTTCTAGGCATTAAAACATCAACAGGTTCACTGAACTGCTCTGCCACATTATTATTATTATATGGCCACACAGCCCAATTATTAAGGTCAAATCTCTAAAACTCAACCAAAATCTAATGAAGTCATCTTCGGGCACAGGGTTTTGGTTTGTTTCTATGTTTGTTTTTGTCATGACTGAACTATTATGACAGCTGTCTGCCATGCAGATGGGAGGCCTTGGTCATACAGACCCAGGGCAACACAGTCTGAATCCTTCTATTACACGTCACCCAGCATTTGGCCAGCCTTCCTTTCCCCACCTGAAGTCAATGTACAGAGGTAAACTGACAGAAAAATCAACCCTACACAAAACTATCACTTTCTGACAGCACAGCTCCTAAAGAGCTCCCTGAGATCTGCCTCAAGACACAATGAAAGGCACAGTGCAACAGTGCCTTTCTCAGCAGGAACAAGCCACGTGATCTTCAGCTGCACCAAAATATATCTTTCTTCACTTTGTGTAGATTTGGGTTACAGAGAAGTCACAAGCTTTTCACTACCACAGCAAGATCAAGACAGAAACAGAAGTACAGCAAAAAGAACAAAAGGTTAATGTGACAACAATCTTTTCTCTTTCCTTTTATGAAAACTGAAACAGCTACACAGAGCTTTATTCATGGGTTCTGAGGTACCAATTTTGACAACCAAAATTATGTAACAGCAGAAGATAAGTCACTAGTAACTCTGACCCAGACAGACAGATACAAAGAAGTGACTGATACAGGAAAATAAGTATCAAGTTCTTGCACGACTCATTTCATCCAGAAAGCTCCAAATCACTTTACAAAGAAGACAGGCACTGTTTCCTGACCTGCAGTGTCTGGCAAAACCGCAAATGAAGCCCAGATTTGTCAGTGAAAGGGAACTTCCGAGCAGAAAAGTCATACCTGTATCAGGATCAACTTCATAGAGTCCATAATAAGCATCTGCCACAAAAAGAGTGTTATTTGGCCCAACTCTGATGCCAAGTGGTCTTCCACATGTTGGCTCATCTTCGCGGGTTCCTTAGGAAACAGTTTTAAAATGGTTTTCCAAATAGAAATAAATAGAAGGCAATCAGGCTACCTACATAAGTGTATTGGATCTGTGTAAGATGGAGTTCATTTTCCCCACAGTAGCCCTCACAGTACTATGCTTTGCTTTGGCAGCTAGAAAGGTGTCCATAACAGACCAGTGTTTTGGCTACTGCTGAGCAGTGCTGGCACAGCATTAATGCTCTCTCCAACATTCCCCTCTCCAGGAGGCTGGGACTGGGCAAGGTCTTGGGAGGGAACAGAACCAGCACAGCTGACCCAAACTGACCAAAGGGATATTCCACACCATATGGTATTAGATCAAATAAAAAAGCTAAAAGAAAGGAGTAGGAAGGGGAGGCATTCATTATTTACAACATTTGTCTTCCAAAGCAATCTACGTGTGCCGAAGTCCTGCTTCCCACAAAGCAGTCAGACATCATTTGCTGATGGGAAGTAGAGAATAAAATATTTGAGGGTTTTGAGGGGTTTTTTTCCCCTTGTTTGCACATGTGACCTTTGCTTTTGTTTCAGTAAACTGTTAACCTAGGAGGTTTTTTTTTCTATCTTACTTTCTTCCCCCATCCTGCTGAGAAGGGGAATGACAGAGCAGCTCAGTGGGCACTTGGGTCAACCTGTAGCTCAAAAATCCCTAAGGCATGCATATGGCACATACATTCATTAAAGAAAAGATTCCTACTTTTCTAGGTGTGAGTGAAACAGATATCCCCATGCCATGTTTTCACCAGTCTAGAGAGAATCATATAATCTGCCAGGCTAGTAACTAGCTAACAGCAGCCTCAAACAGGGCTAAATATCAGAAAACTGAATTTAATGAAATGCTTATTCTCAGAAAGAATCAGTTTTACTGCAGGTTTGTGGAGTTCGGGTTTTTTAATTGAAAAATAATTTAATTAAAAAAAACTTTCTTTTTCTGGAAAGGTCCAACATTGTCATGAAATAGCTGCTTTATCAAGACACAGACACTGAATACTTCTATAGGAAGAGGAAGGGGAATACTGTAAATCCGAAGAATTTAGACAAATTCAAGGAGAAACTTTAGTCCTGAAGAGCTAAGAAGTTCAGAACATCTACAGTTTTAAAAATTAGCTTGAGAAATTTCTGGAGAAGGCAGTCAGCTGCAGCATTTCCACTTCCCTCCTCAACTTAAGGAGCACAAAAGTCTAGGCTCCCCATTACCACTTTGGCCCTAAAGAAATAGAGCAGAGTAACTTTCACTCCTCTCTCAAGCTGTACAAGCCCAATAGAAATGAGCAGGGGAAAAGCAATTCTTCACACCCATCCTGACCTATATTCTCACCTAAGCAGCAGCTGCAAATCCAGCTTCTTATTGCTGGCTGCCAGCACCAAGGCTGTCCTACCTGTCAGTCAGCCAAAGAGCGCTTCCAAATCAGTCCAGAGTTTACTCATGTGAACATCCACACAAAATTATATAGATAATATGATGAACGTGTCAATGAGAGCTAATAAGGACAGCAACAGTTCCTAACTTCTAACTGTCAATCAGCACAGAGCAGCATAACCTCAGGTAAGTTTCTACACTACTGCAAACAAAACTACCCACAGTCCCAGCAAACACCAGTCAGGCTTCTCAGACTGCTCAGGCACTACTGAGATGGCCAACATTAACTTTCTCATAGAAACGGTTCTGTTAATAAACAAGTCACTACCAGTTTTTCCCAGCTCCAGAAATCTCATTAAATGAAGCAAATAAGTCATTCAGAAGGAAGTGTAGAATTCAACAAGAAATAACTCCGATTTAGCGGTGAGAAAACAAAAACATCATAACCCAGGCAAGACCTCTGCTAAAGCAAGTACAGCCACTATTCCCCACTGTACTTATAAACAGAGGAAGGGAAATAGGTACAACAAAATGCAAGGCAAAATTCTGAAAATAAGCTGATCTTTCCCACTCACACATTATCTGAGAGTTCATTCACTCACACTTGTTTAGGACTCCTCAGTTTTTATGGGGTGGCCCTTCACCTCAGAATCACGCTAACTTCAGCTTCCACAAATATCAGGCCAGGTTGCTGCCCATTTTTTAACTGAGATAGATGTTTTTTCTAGATGGACTAAGAGGTAAAGGAATGTTGTTTGTGATGCACTTCAACCTCGTCTTCCTCCTGATGTTAAGATGCAGGATCTTCTACCAACAAGTCCTCCATGTCGCAGCCTTACAAGAGTGCAGGCCTTGTAGTCATGACACAAAAACCCCTGCATTACTAAATTTTACTGCTGGAAACTGTGCTTTGTTGCCTAAGAGCACCCATTCTTTTGGTCCTCTGTTTTGTCTTCCTTCCAATGCACATATCTCCACTCATACTTCATTCATAAAAATATATTAATATTTCTATAAAAAATTTCTATACAGGAAGATAAGCACTTGCATGAGCAATTCAGACTGAACATAGTTTAATCAACACATACCCTTGACCCAGACATTTTCAGATACAGTATGTTCAGGAGCTGTCACTCACCACAAGGACCATGGCCAATTCTGGATATTGTTTGTATTTCCCCATCTTCAATTTTGATAATCTTCCCATCAGCTGTCCCAGTAAACAGCACATCTGCAAAAACAACTGGTGTGATCAGCTTGATCACAAAACCACAGTGGCAAACATCTTCTACATGATCCTTCTACTAGCATGAAGTAGAATTCATGTCTAAGATAACAGTGAAGTGACATAGCAAAAGAAACAAAAAAGGGAAGGGGAAAAAAATGAAGGCAAAGAAGAGCATTTGGTTAGATTTCTTCCAACTCAAGAAGAAGAGGAGAGAGTTCAACCATAGGAGTTACGTGTGTATAGGATATGAAGCTTTTTACCACAAGTGGTCTAAGTTCTTAGTTAAAGGTGGACATAACTTAATGGCCAGTCATTGGACTGATCCCTCTGGGTAAATTTCTACTTCATCATAAAATATGGTCAGACACTGCATTTATCTTATCACTCTTCAATGAGAGACTGACCAGATAAAACCTCTCTTTGGGATACAGTCCACATTGGCTGCTGGACACCTGCCAATGCTCATACTGTATGAGTTCTGAAGATGAATTACACAAAATATGGCAATTGAACAACCACACAAATCAAAAGCATTGCCAAATTACTGTATTCATGCCAAGCTGTGTGATAGCATAAGACATTAACTTAATACAAACAATACAAACTTTTCCATACAGCCAAACTAAATAAAACACTGTTAGACTAGTAGAGCACATTGTTTGAACTTTTCCATCTCTAATTTAACTGATGTTTTAGGTTTGCTAATTACACTTTTAAAAGGGAATAAGAAGACTCCAACATTTATTCACAGAAAACTTATTCTCAGTCAGGTTGATTATTTCATCCATAGGTCATAGTCCCTTGCAGGAAGATTTCCTTATAGAGTTTTCAATGAGATTAACAAAACCAGGCAATCAACAGCTTCAGGTAATCACTTTAGCACACTGTAAACAGAGACAGGTAAAAGAGTGTAATCTGAAGAAGAAATTTACAGTAGTTTCTTACTGGGTAAAATAATTTCTTAAAAATATTTTACTAATTTATTAGAAGATAAAGCAGAAGGAAAAAAGATTATATGATTACTGAGTACCTCCTGTATCGAAGGATCTTTCAGTAAAGGCCTTGCTTGCAACTTCCACTCCCTTTCAGAGAAAAAGCAGTCAAAGACTTGTGTAAAGTGGAGTTTCTAGCCTTACCCCTCCTTCAGGAGGCACAGGAAATAACTCCTGCACAATGCTAGGTTCTGCTAAGAGGGTCACACCATTAGAAGTTTAGATAACTCATTAAGAAAGCGCTCAGAGGTGGCATGGGTTTGTGATTTGGGGAGAACACACATTCTGTGATAGAGAAGTACAGGATGGCACCTGTGTTGGTTAGATTTCTTGCAATGCAGAAGAAGAGGAAGGAATTAAGCTTTAAGAGTTATGAATATGGAATATGAAGGAATTATGAACATGAGATATGATACTGTGCAACATCAATAAAATGTAAATATGCTATTTACCAATTTGAGGAATTTTCTGTCATAAAAGCAAATATGAACACCACAAAACTCAGCTCCCTCAGTGGCAATGACCATTAAAAGAGCAGGTAAATACTAATTCCCACTTAAGAGCTAGTCAAATGAAAAACGGGACCACTTCCTCCAAACATAAGTAGCCCCTGACTACATTGCTGATGCTTTCAGTTGAGGACAGGGATTTTTAATCTGGCAACAATATTTACTTTATCCTCATGAAAGAGAAAAGCAGTACATAGCAGCCAGGTTTTGCTGCCTAACACAATTACTTTCACAAAAACCTGCACATCCAAAATAACTTACAGAGTTTGTTACCTAAGAGGTATACTGCTGAACAAACAGTTCAGCATTAAATTGATGGAACAACATTTAAAGACCCTTCTTTAAAAGCTTATTTTGTCAGTGCTTACCCCCAATATTGACAATGGACTCTGGTCCATACAGCTGGTTTTCCCATAACCGCTCAGCTTTTCGTAGCTTGGTATTGGGTTCTAGTGCACCCGTCAGGAGGGGAGGCTCCTTCAAACTACAAAACAGAATACAGACCCCGTGATCCTTTGCACAAAACGCAAACATTCTTGAGCAACATACTGGATCGTTTTTTTCCTAGTTTGCCAACTCCTGCAACCCCGACCTATGCTTTACAGAAAGCATATTTCAAAAATAGCCACAGCTAACGAGCTGAAATATTGACTCTTGTTCATCAAGGATCACAATTTCCTGGTTCTGCTCATCAGAAAAGTTGCAGTTATGTGTTCCTAAGAAATCTATACATCTTCAAGTCCAACAGTTCACCTATCATACACAAAAGCAAAGGATTTCTGCATTGCCACAACACAAAAGAATAGCAGTTTTCTCACCTGAATGAGTTGTTTGTACCAGAATACAAACAGCTAAGTTTTTTCCTAAGTAGATATGTACAAATTCATAAGCAAAAAGGTTTTAAAAATTAAAAGCCTGGTATGTTACAATACACTGAGATCTGACAATGTACAGCACTTTCATCACAGAGAAAAAATAACTTAATTACTAATTAGCACGGGGGGGAGGGGAGGGAAGTGTTCCAGTAGCTTGAGCACTAGGACACACATGCTTTCATACTATATTGAAATATATGTTCTTGTTTATGACTTGAATGCAGGCCCTTAGAGAAGGACCAACTTGGGTACTGAACTCGAATCTCAAAATGACAAAATCAGGTCCAATCTTGCAAGCCCTTTATATAAACAGTCAGGTTCAAGCCAACTAGGATTCCAGCTACAGAGATACAGAGAAGGGAAGCAGTAAGATGCCTACACAGCTCTAACTAAAATACCAGACTTCAAAACCAGCCTTAACTGAACTTGAGTATGTTTCAGCCCCTTAGGTTCTTAAAAGCTCACACAAGCCCCTCAGTCTCCATGAGTTAAGGATTTCAAGGTGTTCTTTCACAAGAGTATGCTAAAGATACCTAGGCCAAATTTTGAAATAATTTCTCAATTTTTTTCTTTTAATAACTCTTTATATGACCATAAGCAAATGTCTTCCACCCAGAGAATCTTAAAAAGATGAAGTCTGACTTCAAAATTTACCCATGTTCATAGATCCAGGACCTATTTGTCACCAACCCCATTGCAAATCTACTGCTCATATGGTGAAAATCATTACAATTTCTAAAGCTTCAGTGACTGAACGAAAAAAGTCAACTGAAACTGCAACAGTCAACTGTCCTTAGTGAAACTGCAGTTCTTGTCTCACAGGAGGCAAGAGTGCATATGTGTAATCACAAGCTCCACTGACAGCTTGGACAGCAGAAAATTTTCCAGATTAATTATCAAAGACAGTAATTCAGCTCATTTGATGATCAGTAGTGACACACAACTACACAGATGGCTCAGAAACAGACTGGGTATGGATAATATCGCAATCACTCCCCAATTTCTTAATCCAGTTAGAATCACTTTATGCTGTTAACTCCTGTTTTTTGAAACAAAACAACAGAACACATAGGAGAAGTTATGCTTCATTTATTTCAAAACAAAGTAACAGTTTACCTTATAGGCTGAGGATCTATAGGACAATCCAGTAGAACAGTTACCCCAAGCAGCGGCACAGCCAGAGACGCAGCCAAAGTCAAGAAGGTAACACGGAACACCTTGCTGCTGTAAGTACTACCAAACCAGACAAGAAATAGGATTAACATGTTAAGCTGTTTACAGGTACAACAGTCCTCAAAAATTCTGTAGTAGCCTATTTTCTTCAGAAGAGGAAACAGAAACACCTTTGCCCAACCACTCATCCTGACTGTCAAGGTGCAATTTGAATACATTAGGATAAGAGAAAGGTCAGCATACTGGCATCAGATGAGGCAGAGCATTTTCACGTCCAGGTTTCATGCATTCTACAAGTTACAGCTAATTAAAAAGAACCAAAACAAAAACAACAACAAAAAAACACAAAAACCAGTCAAAAACAAACAACAAGAAACAGGGTAAGTGACGTTTTTTTTGGTTGGGGTTTTTTAAACTTGATCTTCAGTTTTAGCAATGGTTTCCATCCCAGCACAAAATTTGAATGAAAAATTCTACTAAAACAACAAATATAGAGGAAGTTAAATGAATGGTTGCTCAACTTAGTGAACACTGGTTTGGAACTCAAAGCCAAGCACACAAAGTAAATTAAGTATCTTCTATTTACCCATCAAAGTACACAACAAAAATGCAAAGAGCATCTGCCATCTTGTCTTTGTCTCAGGAGGCTATGGGGTACTAACTGCAGAAACATCCACTCTCTCGCCCTTGTCTTGGGAATAACCATGAGCACCTTTCTGTGTGCAAATCATCCTCTCTTTTGTATACTTTTGTTATTAATATTGTTGCTGTTCATTTCTCATCCCACTGCTGTTTGTTTTCAGTAAATTGTTATCTCAATCCATCATCTCTGCCTTTGTCCCTCTCTCACCAGAGGAGGGCAGGGGGAAGGGGAGCAGCTTACTTGGAGTTTAATTCCCAGCAGGTTTTAAACCACTACAGTTTTCAAAAAGTTCAGAGAAATCAATCAGGCATTCACAGAGGAACGCACAGAGCCAAGTTCAACAAATTCTAGCCTTGAACTAGTAAAGCAGCTCTCATAATTTTAGCTGTTCTGAACAATTCACTGGCCCAATCAGCCAGTCTCCTTGCAGTATCAGTTAAATAAAGACAGCGCCCGATGGTTCTTCACTAATCCCTGAACCACTTCCATTGTTTTGTCCTTCATTAGCCAATACTGCCCAGAGCACAAATATCACAACTGGGGATCTAATGACATGTTCTTATAGTAGTGATATCAGCATCAAGGTAACCTTTGGCATTACTAGCTAGAATAGCAAGGTCCAAACTAGGCATGGATTTAGTCAGTGTTTGCATGCACAATGTACAGAAAATCAGACATTCATAACTCATCACATCTTTTTCCTGATGGCAAACTGCTGTCAGCCCCTCTCTACTGGCAGTAGATGTAGGCAGTTCAGATGAAGTCCTGCCCCAGTTTCCCCAGCCCTGCACACCACTCAGCAGGCTATCACAAGCCACCACACAAACCACCTGGCTGTGATGAGGTGACTGCCACAAGGATGCTGACAGCCTGCCATGACAGAGAGTTGAAGCTGTTTTGAGAAGTGCTGTTAGCACTGATGCTGTTGGTCATCAAATTTTTCTCAGTGCCCCTAAGGTACTCACCACCTGAGCCTAATTCCTTTCCATCAGCATGTGCAAGTATTCCTGCTCTGGAATACATTAAAAATAAATTTTAGTTCTTGCTCTCAAGAGTGCAGCATTCCCATCCTGAACTTTAGCAGTGTTACAGCACTAAGCCTGTCTCCATCTGAGCTGGACCTGGCTGGGAAACTGCTTCAAATAAGCTTTTTTGCCTGCACTGACCTCTTCGTATTTCTCAAGAGCCAGACTGCCCTTACAATCAATTGGAATGATTCAGCACTTCCTGCTTTAACAGTAGATGTCTCAAGGAAGAACAACCTCCCCATCTCCCCTTGGATTTGGAATCCAAGAGCATGGGGTAAAGATACAAGGCAATCCCCAAGTTTACACAAAGACTTCTGTTGTTGACCTTGTCTTTCCACTTGTCCTTCAAAAGATAAAGGCTCAACATTCTAGTAGTAAAAATACTGTCAGCAGAAACCTGAGCATCTTCACGACACATGAGAACAGTTCACACAAAATGAAGCAGGGAACTCATCTACCATGGTCAACTTAATTGGGAACTCATCTACCACAGTTTTTAAAGCTCCTGAAGGCATGATTTCAGTAAAAGTCATATTTCTCATCCTCATTCAAATTTGCAAGGAACTAACAATAAAGGAAAAAGTCAGGAAGAATAAGGTGTCAAACAAACTCACACTTCAAGCCTGCAAATTGCAAGACCTAGTTTAGATACTGCTGAAACCACAAGAATTTAAGTAAAACCCAAAAACTTTAAAAAAAAAAATAGTCAGCTGCTCAGAATCCTTACCAAAGTACACTACACAGAATAATGACAACTGTAAGTCACTGGAAAGAATCACTGAAGTAAAGGTTCACCAACAGTGATAAGCAAAACAGAAATCCTTTGTTAATTATGTCTTTGATAATTAATCCTCAAATCTCAATAAGGCAATTTACCAGGACTCCAGCTATAATAACAGCAATTTAGTTATCACTACGAACTAAAAAGAGAAGCCATTAAACCAGCTCTTGAAGACACACAGTAGGCTATAGCAAGACAATACCATGGATCATCCTAGCCAGGAACCCAGGCTGCCTCATGCTCTTGGCAGAAGAACTGCTGGGCTGAGGGGAAAAGCAAGAGTTTCTGCCATGGCTTCCAGACAGAAAAAGGGCAGGCCCTACAATTTCCTTCACTGTTTTCATGCAGAACATGAGAACTGTGAATATTCTGGATCATTGACGGAACCCTAGAAATTCAACTGATTTGAGCAGTTACCAGAAGAGGGTGAAGCCAGGAGGAGCAGTCCCAAGCTCAGAGATGCTTATGTTCCTTTTCAAAAAAATGGGCTATATGTGCAAGCCATCTGAAGGGCATATATAAGAATCTGCAAGTACTCAAATAAGCGACATAAAAGATGGTGAACAAAAGTATTAAAAGTCATCAACTACCTTAATCAATGAAAGGCAAAACAAACACTACCCCTCTCTTATGGCAGCTTTATTACCTTTAATTACAGGGAAGCTATTTTATTTATAAAATTCCTAAACAATTGTATTGCTTTTTTATTTTATTGACTAAAAATTCCTAAAGAAGATGGCAAATTGAATCTCTTTTAACTTAGCCACAAACAAAGAGATTGTTTATAACGCTATTCTGTCTCAGACACTTGTAGAATTGTCGTTAAACTACTGCCAAGATATAAACAGCTATACAAGACTAATCACACCCACAATAAACCTGTGGAAGGCACAATGGGATAAATGTTATCTCTTCACTAGCAAATGATAAACAGTACTTAAACAGATCTATAGTTTAAAAAAAAAATAAAAAGACCAAGAAAACAGCCACAAATTAAAACTTTTCTTTCTTTCTCTTTTTTTTTTTTTTTTTTTTTAATAATTATTTAGTTAAAAACTCTTCCTGCAGCTCGGTAAAGCAGGTAGGCAGGCGCTGTCCCAACCCCTCCCCACCGTCAGCCACCTCGAGCAGAAGCAGGAGCACTGGGGAGAGCCGAGGTGCTGGAGGTACTCGCAAGCTGACACCGCAGTACCCGGCACCAACCATGCCTCCAGCCGAGCGAGGAAACGCGGCCTCAATCCGCACAGACAGACGCGGGGCAGGCAGCCAGCCAGCCCCTTCCAGCGCCTCCCTGCGCACTCTGACCCAGACCTGCTGCTCCCTCGCCGGGCCGCGCCGGGCAGGCAGAGCCCGTCTGCTCCCAGCACACCAACCCAGGTAGGTACTCCTCGGGCCGGGCCCAACCGCGGCCCCACAGCCGCAGCGTCACGGCAGGCCCTCCGCCCGCTCGGCCGGGCGGCACCGCGCACGGACACACCTGCCCTCCTTGGCCTCCTGCGCGGGGCTGTCGTCGGTGATGACCTGCGGGCGGGGCAGCCGCCGCTGCCGCAGCCCCTCCGCCTCATTCATCCCGGGGCTGCCGCCGCCGCCGCCAAGCACCGGAACCGCAGCCCCGCCCCCGCGGCATCGCCACGCCCACGCCGCTCCGGGCCACGCCCACGCCGCTCCGGGCCACGCCCATGCCGCTCCGGGCCGCTCCCCCGCCGCTCCGGGCCACGCCCACGCGGTTCCAAGTCACGCCCCCGATGCTCCAGGCCACGCCCCAAAGCAACGGGGCACGCCCCATAAATCCCAGTCACGCCCCACAAGCCCCAGGCCACGCCCTCCAGCCCCGGTCCTTCTTCGGCCTCGCTCAGCTCCCCAGTCCGTCCCTCGGCCGGTGCCGGCCTCTGCCCCGCAGCCACGGGGGTCTCAGAGCACCTTTCCAGAAGCATTTAGCCATGATGCGTGCCTTGCACGTGCCAAAAATTATTTCCTCGGACAAGAAAGTTTTGGATTTTTTGGTCATTTGGGTGCATTATCTTACATGTAGTGTTGCTCTTATTCACTGAGCCTCAATTACAGACCTTTTTTAGTATGACTTTTTGACATCTATGTGAGCTTTTTTAACACAGGACATTGTGCAGAACAGTGCTTCCTATCACCTTTTCTTTGTAACTACCAAGAAAGGGGATACTAAATTTTCTCTCTAATATGAAAATATCTTAGACAAACATAATATGATTTACTGATTGAGCAGACTTTTGCTTACTCTCACCGTAGTCACATTACTTACTTGGGTTTCCTTTTTCTGCTGGAAGCCAAGGTTCAGCTTCAGACTAAGAAAGCACCTTTGAGTGTCATGACTAACAGCATGCCTTCTGCAAGGACACACAGGTATGATTCCCTGTCAGGCCAGCAACCAGAAGATAGGAATGTGCTCAATAAGTTTTTTAAAACAAATGTTGAACTGTGTGCCCATCTTTAAGAAGAAAAAGCAGTCACGAGTGTGGAAAGAACTGCTCTTTCCCATTCTCCCTGCCCTGGTTAGCATTAGACACAGGATTCCTATCTGCACTGGTTTGCAGCTGGTGTTTTAAAATGTACTGAAGGAGAATGGGTCAGTTAAACTTCTCATTCTATAAACTAGGAGATGCTACTACTTTCCCAATTTTATCTGTTTCCACAACTATTTCATGCTCTTTTCTACTTGTGATTTTATAATCTAGTCAAGAAACTGAAAGCAAACTGATACTGTAAACAAAAGATGGACGATGGAGTCACACAACAATTACTGCATGTGTTTATATCTGCTTATCATAGCCTTCGGAAACTTTGCCAGACCAGAAATTCCTAATTCTCACCAAAACATATGGGAGCTGCAAGTCTTAGCAGTGAATAAGACTGAATCTGTGGAAATGCAAAACTGAAAATTATCAAGAAGGACATTATACCTTCAGCAATCCTCATCTGTACAGCTGTACAGTTAGTCTAAAACTCATCTAGAAGAGCATGAAAACCTACAGTTGAATGAAGAGATGGTTTAAACAGAAAATTTGATTCTTCTTGGCCTGATTACAGGAATACAAATAAGAAATGACTCCATGGAAATCAGTGTGGCTGTGGCAATGTAATCTCAGTATAACTACAAAAATATATCAGCCCACAGGATACAAAATTGTCATAAAAAGTGTTCATCTTTTCCACCTGTTTCCATTTTCTGTAAACAACACTGGAATGTTAAGTTAAACTTGGTGTGTTTTAACCCTACATTGCAAATATGGCCTTTGTGGGGCTCCTGCATGCTCTACTGTCACAGCCACCTGCCTGAGCGTGTGTTAGGGGAGAGAGGCACAAAACCACAAGATTGCCCAGCAGATGTCTGGTATTTACCTGGGCTGGTGTCCTGGCAGGCAACAAAAGCAGTGTGGCCAGCAGATCAAGGGAGGTGACTCTGCCCATCTACTCTGCTCTAGTGAGACTCCACCTGGAGTGCTCCATCGAGCTCTTGAGTCCTCAGCACTGGAAGGGCACTGACCAGTTGTAGTAGGTCCAGAGCAGGAACAAAAAAATTATTAGAGGGCTGCAGCACCTCTCTCATGAGGAAAATGTGAAATGGGTTTGCGCAGCCTGGAAAAGGGACAGCTTAGGAGTGACCTAACTATGGCCTTCCAGTACCTGAAGGAGCTTACAAGAAAGCCAGAGAGGGACTTTTTATAGGAACATGCAGCAAAAGGACAAGGGGAAATGGATTCAAACTGAGAGAGAATAGATTTAGTTTAGGTATTAGAAAGAAATACTTTTCTGCCTCATCACCATTTACAGAGGGTGGTGCAGCACTGGAAAATGTGATCTTTAAGGTCCTTCCCCACCAATACATTCAATGATTCCATTATTCTGTAGTATAACTGCTCCTCTGTCTCTGGCAGAAGAAGAAACCTGACCAAGTTCCCCAGTCTTTTTGCATCCTTACTTACCTTTATTGCCACTGGGAGAGGGTTAAGCAACCCGAAAAATAAAACAAGAGCTCCTGTTTCAAACTTCAGTGACCCTGAACTGCCAGCCACACAGTTTGGATGGATGGGCTTTCAAAAGGTGAGTGGCTTGGAGGGATGGAGTTCTTGCCCCCTGCTAAAGCTGTGACGAAAGCAGAAGCAGCAAAATGCCATTTCAGCTCAAGCCTTGCCCAAATTCTTCCCCTTCCTCCACGTCCAGAATGGGCAGGCAGAGCTGGACTCCTACAAGGTTCCAGTTTGAGTGCTTTGTGCTCCCTGGCTTCCTGTGCTTCCTGATTGGAATATGGCTAGTGAAGGAGGGAAGGGAATCTTGGGAGATAGGAGAGTCTCTTCTCCCCTCCCCTTTCTCTCCTCAAGAGCCCCTCTGAACAATGGGTTTACATCTGACCTCTTCCCACCCACACCTTCAACAATGGGTTTACATCTGACCTCTTCCCACCCACACCTTCAGTGGTGGGGATGGATTCTGTGGAAAAGGATCTGGCTGGGACTGGTGCTGGGGGAGCCAGCTCGATGAAAACAAACACCTGTGGAGGGTAGCAGAAAGGCGAGTTGCAAAATCCGCCCAACAGCTATTTTCATTTGCAGGTGCAAGAAGGCTTGGACTGCTCTACTCCCATTTTCTGCCTTGGGATTTTTCTCTTGGCCAGTGCAGGGGTAGGGGCTATGAGTGTTTTCCTTGCATGTACTGGTTGGGCCTTCCAACGGCTCCCACTTCCAGAACTCTTCCAGATCTGGGGGCTTTCTTTTACAACCTAAAGTTGACCCTAAATTTAATCACTATTACAGTAAATCTAATACCAACCCTACCATCTAATGCTAACCCTATGAACAGTAATGCTAGCCCTAACCCTTAACCCTAAACTCAAAGCTGACACTAAATTTATCCCTAATGACCATAACCCTAACTCCAAACTCAAGCCTAACTGTAACGAGTGATCTTAATGACCATAGCCCTAAACCTAGTCTGTGAGAGCCATTTCGACCTAGCCCTGTCTAGGGTTAGTGTCTGGGTGAGGGATAACACAAACCCTAAAGCTAAACTAACCCTAACCCTGACCATAACCCTAACCCTCTTTTTGACAATATTTGCTATACTTAAACATACTGAGTTTTAAACTAAACCACACACAAAGAGACGACAAAAGGAAAGTAAGGGCTTACAAAAGCTATTGGTCCTGGCCACTTTCTGTCTGAGGCCTAGCTGACATGTTCATTTTGGACCTAACTATAGCTAGGATTAGTATCTGAGTGATGATAATGGATAAGCCTAACCCTAAGGGCCATCTCTATCCCAAACCAGAACACTAACCCTAACCACATAACCACATCCTAACCCCTAAGCCTAATGCTAATCCTAATGGTCCCAACTCTAAACCTAAGGCCTCTAACCCTAAATTCTAACCCAAGACCTAACAGCACCCTGACCACAACAGTAACCCTAAACCTTAACCCTAACTCTAATAGCAACCTAACCCTTACACTAATCCTAACAGTAACCATAACCCTAATGACTCCAATCGTAACCCTAATCCAAACTGTAAAATTCTCCCTAACCCCTTAACCCTAAATTCCATGCTGGGGAGGTGATCTTTTGCATAGCCTAAATGCTTAACTGGCTCAGCCCATGCTGGGAATGGTGTTTTGTGGGAGGGTCTCTGAGCCCTGCTACTCCAATGGGCCGTGGCACCCTGCTTTGCATGTGGCAAGGTTTGTGGTATCCTGGGACTAAGGAGCACAGAGCCTTCTGGGCAGGCAACCCTCAGCCCCACCAACATGGTGTTGGACATGATGCTGGGTGTTTTGGTGCCTGGGATTATGTAACATAGTCCTCTGAGCAGAGATCCCTGAAGGATGATTTTGGTGATGTCTTCGGAGTGGCGGATTAAAATCTTACCAATCTTTCTTCTGAGTTTCTTCAGGCAGCATTGCACACTGTTGACTATGCCCTGATCTGCAGGGCAGTGCCCAATAATAGTTGAGCAACTGGCTCTCAGATAGAACTTTCCTTGTGGGGTAGATTGTTCAATCTAAACGGTAAGGCACTAATAAGATTCTTGTTTGGGAATGCCTCCAGTGGGTGGAGGGAAATGTTAATGCATTCCAGTTGTTATTAGTTTTGTCCTTTTTAAAACTGGTAATGCAGGAGGATGGGTAAATCCGGTGTGTGCCTCAAAGGGATTTGATTTTGAGTGAGAATAGCCAGTGAATTAAATTGTGCTGTGTTAATTGTTATGTAACACTATATATTACCACTTCTTTCACTTATGTCCCTGCCACAACAACCTAGTAGAATACAAAAATTCTTCCTTTCTGCAGTCACTGTGTCTTAGAAGGATGACATTTGGAGAGGAAATCTTCCATTCAGAGACTGAAGTTTCACCACAGACTGCTTCTGGAATCACTATGCTGTGATTCATCACCATCAGTCCCAGGCTGATGAAACTTTGTTTTCCCTTCCTCCTGGAGCAATCCACAACTTTCTGAATTCTCTATTCCTTCTTGATGAACTATCACTTTTATAGTTTTATCAAAGGAACTGGCAATTTAGTGCAGCCAATATGCATTTCCATCTCTTTCCCAAAGACAGAGGTGAGGCTGACTGGCCTCTTTATTCTTGGATTGTCTTTCTTGACTGGATATGCCATCTGCCTTTTTCCAGTCACTGGGAACATCCTTTGGTTGACATGACCTTTTAGGGATGATGAAAAGTGACCTCACAGCATCTGCCAGCTCTTTCAGTGCTCGCAGATACATCCCACATGGCATAGAATCACAGAGTGGGTAGTGCTGGAAGGGACCACAGTGGGTCATCTCGTCCAACCTCCCTGCTCAGGCAGGGTCATCCCACAGCACAGGGCTCAGGGTTGTGACCAGACAGTTATTGGATATATCCAATGAGGGAGACTCCACAGCCCCTCTGGAAAGTCTGTTCCCGTGCCCGGTCACTGCACAGTAAGGAAGTTCTTCCTCATGTTCAGGTGGAACTTCCCGTGCATCAGTTTCTCCCTGTTGCCTCCTGTCCTATTGCTCGGCACCACCGAGTAGAGCCTGGCTCCATCCTTTGGGTACTCTCCCTTCAGATACTGATAGGCATTGATGAGGTCCCCTCTCGGTCGTCTCTTCTCAAGGTTGAACAGGCCCAGCTCCCTCAGCCTGTCCCCGTAAGGGAGATGCTCCAGTCCCCTAATCCTCTTTATTGCCCTGTGCTGGACCCACTCCAGGAGCAACATGTCTCTTGTCCTGAGGAGCCCAGAACTGGACACAGCTCTCCAGAGGTGGCCTCACCAGGGCTGAGTAGAGGAGCAGGATCACCTTCTTTGACCTGCTGGCAGTGCTCTTCTTAATGCAGTCCAGGATCCCATTGGCCTTCTTGGTCACAGGGGCAAACTGCTGGCTCGTGGACAGCTTGTTGTCCACCAGGACTCCCAGGTCCTTCTCCACAGAGCTGCTTTCCAGCAGGTCAGCCCCCAGCATGTACTGGTGCTTGGGGTTATTCCTCCCCAGGTGCAGGACCCTGCACTTGCCTTTGCTGAATTTCAGGCAGTTCTGCCCATCTCTCCAACCTGTTGAGGTCCTTCTGAAGGACTGCACAGGACTGTGGGGTACTGGCCACTCCTCCCAGCTCTGTGTCATCCATGAACTTATTGAGGAGGCAACAACCCCTTCATCTAAGTCATTGCTGTCAAAATCAAACAATACTGCACCCAGGCCACCAATTAGACCCAGTACCCCTGATTACAACCCTCTGAGAAATGTCATTCAGCCACTTCTCAATCCACCTCACCATCCAGACAGGATTTACTGAGCTTGTCTATGTAAGAGACAGTGACAAAAACCCTGCTAAAGTCAAGGTAAGCAATATCCACTGTTCTTCCCTCATCTATCCAGATAGCTGTTTCGTTGTAGAAGACAATCAGGTTGGTCAAGCATGATGTACCTTTAGTGAATTCATGCTGACTACTCCTGATCACCTTCTTGTCCTCTCTATGCAGACAGACATTCCCTCCAGAATGAGGTGCTCCATTACCTTTCCAGGGATTGAGGTGAGACTGACTGCCAGTAGTTCCCTGGGTCTTCTTTTTTGCCCATTTTGAAGACTGGGCTGACAGTGGCTTTCTTAAAGCCCTCAGGCACCACTCTTGATCTCCACAACCTTTCAAAGATAACCCTGAGCAGACTTATGCTGTGCACCAGCTCTCAGCATTCATGGATGCATCCCATCAGGACCCATAGACTTGTAGATGTCAGGTTTGCTTAGGTATTCTCTAACCCAATCCTCCTTGAACAAAGGAAACCCCTCCTTCCACCATTCCTTTATGCTGGTCTCCTGTGTCAGAGATTTCTGAGGGGTGCTCGTGTCACTGAAGACTGACACAAAGAAGGTGTTCGGTAACTCTGCCTTCTCTGCATCCTCTGTTCCCCTACCATTTAGGTAATGGGCCCGCATTAAGCTTTGTTTTCTTTTTGTTACTGATGTACTTTGTTGTTCTTAACATACTTGGCCAGGTTTAATACCAGTTGGGCCTTGGTCTTCCTGGTCTCATTTCTACATACTCTCTGACAACATCCCTATCTTTGTTTCAAGTGGCCTGTCCCTGCTTCCACCTCCTCTGTATCCACTGCTTGTATTTGATATTCACAGGACTTCCTTGGTTGTCCATGCATATCTCTTGCCCCCTTTGTCCAATTTCTTCCTCACTGGGATGCACCATTCTTGAGCCTTGGAGGAAATGATGTGTCATAGGTTTGAAAAGAGATGCTGGAATTTTTTCCCGATGTCCATCCCCCACCATCTGTTTCTTCCAGGGTGGGGGGCAGGGGATGGAGCAAAGCCACGCGTGCTGGGCAGCACAAGAGCAGGGGGGAGGGCGAACGCTCTCAGGAAACAGAGGTTGCCACAGAGACAGCTGAGAGTTGATTGTTCGGGGGTTTTTGGGTTTGGCGGGGACCAGACAGAGCAGGGAGCCTGGTTTTGGCCGCCTTGTCTACTTTTCCTGAGAGGAAGTTTTTTCCCCCACAGAACACCTTGCGGAGGACAACTGAGAGACCGACCCATCTCAGAGTGAGGTATTCTGCCTTCAGGACTGCTTGTGGGAGAAAGGACTCCTTCACTGCTGGCTGTGAAGCCATCAGCTGGTGCACGTGCACGTGGCTGCAAGAAGCTGTTGAACTGCCAGGACCGTCCTGTCTCCTTTCCTCCCGCCACGTCCCTCCCCGGGTTGCCGTGGGTTTCCTCACCCCCCCCCCCCCCCCCCCACCTGGGGAATCGGGACTTTGTTTTATTTCTTCTGAAAGTTTTTGATTGCATCACTGGTTGTTTATTCAGATTTTGTTTAAAAAAAAGCTGTGGGTTTTTTTTTTTCTTTTCCACATTTCTGCCGGAAGTTTCCTAATTTCTGATCTTGTTAAACTAAGACATGGTGCTTGAATATTGATCAGATCTCTTGGACCCCTGTGCTGGTTTTAAAAAGCCCAGGGGAGAAAGTTAAGACTGCTCAAGCCACACCCTTATGATAGTGAAGGGGAAAAACCAAAGAAAACAAGACTGAAACAGGTTAAAAATATGAGAGTCACAATTTTACTGAGGTGAAATTACCAATAACAATAATACAGAGAAAAATCGTCAACCCACAGAACCAATAAAGGCAAAATGTTGCCTGGCCCCTCACCCCCAGGGCAAAACCATACCAAAAATGGCACCCATTCCCTTGCTGTGCACCATACGGCCTGGGAGAACAAAGAAAGTAATGTGGTAACTGTAAGAAATAAATAAGGCAGTTTCATTACAAGCAGGAGTTTCCATAGTTGACTCATGTCAAGATGCCTGGAAGTTGTTTTGTTTGGGGAGTTGGAGAATCATTTGATGGTCGGCGACTGATGAGCTGCTTTCAATTACTTACTGCAGCTGCTTACAGCTCTGCTTGAAGTTGTTTTCTGCTGCTTACAGGTCTGCTTACAGTTACTTGTTGCTGCTTACAGTTACCTACAGTTACAGTGTGAAGGCAGCCGAAAGCATATAAGGCAGGAAGACCAGTCTGGGCTCACTGCCAAGGGACCATGAGGCCAGGACAGGGAAACAGTATGATAGGTCAGGAAAGACTGACGGAGAAAAGAGGGAGCTGGCCCTAAGAGACCCATTTGAATCCAAGAAGAGGCCTATATCACCTTTTAGGGAAGAAAAGGAGCGGGGCTCACCCTGGGAGAAGCGAGTGGTTATGTAAATCAAGAAACCTTAAAAGGACTCGTCCCTCCCATTCTCGGTGTGCTTGGACTTTGTCGCGAGGCAAAACAAAACCTGGAAGCCTATTTTGTTCAAAAGGATTTATTCTGCCGAGATGTTGGCATGGGTTCTGGCGTAGCAGCAGCTGGTGAAAGCAGCAGCCATGGTCCCAGGCAGCTCTGGTGGTGGTGGTGGTGGTGGTGCCGATGTGGCGGCTCTGGCAGTGGTGCTGCAGCTGTGGTGGCTTTCTCCCAGTGCCAAGAGGACACACAGTCCCAACTCCCGGTCCCACACACCCTCTCCTACCTGTGCAGCAGCAAAAATAGCAAACCTTCCATTTCCAGCTGCGGGGCTGAAAGAGGCAGTCCACCAAACATGACACAGAGGTCTAAAACACACCATTTGGTCACTCCACATAGTGCTAAACTCCACCTACTATCCTTTTAACTAGGGCAACCTTTCTTCCCTGCATGGCCCATTACTTTGGGATTCTTCCAAGAAGGTCCCTGAAGAGGATAAGTTTGTTCTGCTGAAGTCCATGGTTGTGATCTTCCTTGCTGCCCTGCTTCCTTCTCACTCGGTACTGAATTCAACAATCTCATGGTCACTGTAACCAAGGCTGCTCCCAGCCTTCGCATCTCTTTGGTCTGGTCTTCCTGGTTTCTTTCCTAAACAGCTTCATGACAACACTCCAGTCATGAGACCTGTCCCATTATGTCTCTCCAACTGTAAGACCAAAGCTCTGAGACCTGCACAGGGAGCTCCAGTTCCTCCTGCTCATTCCCCTTACTGCAGGCACTGGTATATACAGGCACCTTATTGAAGGACTGGAGTGTAGGGGTGGCAAGGGGATGCCCCATAGTCATATCTTTGGCTTTCTGGAGGTATCCCCACTTAAGCCTTATTCTTCTGGATGGGTGGTCACTATAACTTCCCCATTCCCCCACCTTTCCCAGGTTAAAGTTCACCTTACCAGGATGGCCATTCCTTTGGCAAAGACTTGATGTGTGTCTAATTGACTGGAACGGCCCCTAATTCTGCCTCCCATTGCTGTGGGTAGTTATACTCCTACAGACTCTGCAAGGAGGCTTGGGACTTGGGAGACCTAAGTGAGGGGAAGAAGGAGGGGAGAATGAAGCAGAGGGTAAGAAAGAAAGGGAGGCAAGGGAAAATTGGGAAATAACAGGGAAGAAAAAAGTGAGGGAGGAAGGGAGGGGGAAAGGCCAGGGGAAGATGATGGAATGAAAGAAGGAAGAAAGGTAAAAGAAAGAAGGCAGGTAAGAAGGAAAGAAGGCAGGCAGGAAGGCAAGCAAGAAGGAAAGAAGTATTGAGGAAAGTAGCAAGAGAAGAAGGAAGATAATAATTAAGAAGTCAAGAAGGTGGAGAAGTGGGCAAGGAGGAATAGAGGAAAGCAGAAAGTCAAAAAGGCAGGAAAAAGGGTAAGTACTATAAGTACATAAAGTGAGGTCAATAGTGAAAGGAGGAAGTAGGAAGTAGAGAGTAATAAAGGATGAACATAAGGAAGGACAGACAGAAGGATGGATGAAAGGAAGAACAGAGGGGAGGAAGGACAGATGCAGTGAGGATGGAGGGAAGTAAGGGGGGAGAGGAAGGAAAGGAGGAATGTAAAAGAAGAAAGGAATGAAAGAAGAGAGTAGGGATGTAGCACATTTGTAAATACTGTACCTATCTTTGCATGTTATATGCAAAGTCATTTGATTGTAAATAAATTTTGTTTACAGGTTGTCATGGTCAGGGGAAATGGATGCTCAACAAAAGTAATGGAGGTAGAAGGGAGGAAGGTAGAAGGAAGCAGGCAGGAAATAAAAGAGAACTTGGCAATCCTGCTGCATAAGGTTATCTGCCCCAAAAAATCAACCGACTTTAACCAGATGCACAGGCCCCATTACTTAGCCTGGATGAGAAATATGTCATTTTTGTGTTTAATAAACAGGCAAATGCTTCATCATTCAATTAGTGATGTTCATGAATGAATGAGACTCTCACTATCCCTAATTATTACTATGCTGAGAAGGCACAGTCAAGAGAATAGGCTTGTTAAAAATCAGCAGGGAAAGAAGCCCCTGTTGATCACAACTCTAGTCCGACACTGAGAAGAGACTTCAGAGTGAGAGGCCCCACGGTTGTGCAACTCAGACCACTTGCCAGTAAAACATTACGCATAACTTTTGCCACTTACCCAGTGAGGTTTGTGAGTGAGTGAGCCCCAAAGGGCTCTCACTTCTGATGACAAGTGCCTGGCACAGCCTGCTCCAGTGTCAGGTAGGTAGTTTGACTGGGACAGTACATCTGTCAAACCATAACACAGGTGTTCTATGAGCTAAGGGAGGACAGAAATCTCCTGCAGAGCAGAATGGCAAGGTTTGATTTTCAGTACAAATATTGTCCATGAGAGCAGAGACTCACAGTCCTTCTGACTTTTTGGGGTTTAAGTAGGCATCCAGGAAACAGTGAATGAAGAACTCAAGGCATGAATCTCCACATTAAGCAACTTGAGCATCTAGGATGTTCTGCTCTGTCCCCCCAACAACCTGGGAAATTCAGGTTGTTCCTGCAAGAAACAAGTGGTCACACTGGGGAAGATGAGGCTGTCTGGTGATCCCCATCACATCTCTCCCCCTCAGCACCTCTGGGAAGCAGGCCTAAAGAGGTCACAGGGAACTCACTTGCCATATATGGGCAGCAGGGTTGGGACTTCCACCATGACAGGCTCTGCAGGACTAGAACCAAGGGGGTGCAGGGGAGTGGAAAAATCAGTCCTCTCTCCCAGTCTATCCTGGCAGTTGGTCCCTGCTCAGCATCCCACAAGAGCCCCACAGCCCTCCCAGATGATACCCAAGGCTTAAGAGCCCTTGTCTCCAAAACAATCCTACAAACCTCCAAATCACCCCTCAAGCCCCCATAGCAGTTCCACATCTGCCTTCTGCTGGGCACCAGATGTTATCATCAACACACAGGCAGTCTGTCTTGCACTTGCTCCCAGAAACACCAGCCCCACTAACCTGTGTGGTCTGGTCTGCCATCCTCTTTTCCATCCCTCCCCATACCTCCTTTTGTTCCTTGAACTGCCATGAAGGAAAAGTCACTTTATAGGGCAGACTGTGTGACCTGGGTGAGGATCCCAAACCCACACCAGTTTCACAAATAACTCCTGGGATGAGCACATCAAGGTCACATCCTCCTCACTCGAGAATATCCTACTCTCCCTCCCAACCCATGTTCCCCACAGAAAACAAGAAGGCTTGTGCTAGAGGAAAAGTGTTTCTTTCTTTAAACAGAACTTTTTTCAACCCTTGTTCCTCAGGGTTTTCTCTTTTTTTTGCAAAGATAAACTATTATCTGAACAATCTCTGCATATATATATATATATAATATATGTTTATACATTTAAACAGTCCCACAAACTTATGTCACTCACAGTAGCCCTTCCTGCTTCACAGCAGAGAAGAAAACTCCAACAGCAAAAATGCTGGTCCTCTCAACCAGAGGAACTGAACCACATCCATCTGTGGCTCTGGAGGGAATCCCACCAGCTCCACATGGGAGGCTTTGACTTGAGTGTAAATGCATCACTCTACAGCATTTCTAGACACTGGCCATTTCTAAACAGTGCCATGCTAGGATACATGCCACACTCATCTGTGCCCAGTCCTTGGGGAGAGCACATCCAAGGACAATGAGCAGCCCTTTAACAGGTGGCAAGTAGGCCTCACTTTGCAGGTGGACTGTGACTTTGTAACTCAACTAAATACCTATAGGCAGAACTGGAGACAAGATAAAAAGGCAAGGAGATATCTTTCTGAGAGAGGTGGCCACAGTAACACAGACCAGCTTCCCAGAGCAATGTTTCAGCTTATTAAAGGAGAGTCACTGAGCAATTAGACTCCCAGAAGAAATGCTTTGTTCCCCCTGAGAGCTCCTCCCTGCCTTTGAAGAAAAACACTAACACAAACTGGTTGAGACAGAGTAGAGGCAGAGGTCCAAGCTGGCAGGCTGGGTGATAGACCACTTCTAGTCATAGCTATCATCATCATCAAAGTAGGAATCACAATCTGATTCATTATCAATCATAAAGTTGTCTTCATCAAGGTCATCATCATCATCATCATCATAGTCTTCCTGCCACTGTGGATCATACTCCTCATCTTCAACCTCTTTGCCACCTTCATCCGTGTTGGGGGAGTCACACAAGATGGTACGTTTTTGCCTGTTGAGAAGGAGAGCATCAGAGCAGAGCCCCAGCTGTGAGCAGCAACCACAACCCAACCCCACAACACCCTACTACAGAGGTTTTGCTGCTTTCCCTACACCACTGTCACTTAAATTGTTACCTCAAACCACAAAAGAGGATGTAAGTAATTAGTATCTGTTATTCACTCTTTTGTATGTCAGTGAGCACAGGAGAAAACTCTGCTCACCTGCTTTTTGTCTGCACTTATCCACCTTTCCTTTTTATCCAGCTAAGAAAACTCACCCTGTAAAGGCAAGGGCTGAAGCAGGCACATTTGTGAGTTTCAGCTTTCTCTGACCAGGATCTCCTGAAGTCTGGAGCCCAACATGGAAATCCTGCTAGCATGAAATAACAACCAGAAGAGAGAGAGAGAAAAAGAGAGAGAGAGAGAATATGCAATTTGGGGTGTATTTTGTGCTGCAAACCCTTTCCCTACACACACAACCCTTAGAGTCTAACCCCTCAGCTGATCAAGCCCTTTGGCTTGCCCACAGTCAAACTAGACCAGAGCAAGACCACCCATTATAAGGCATGTGAACTTCACCTGTGTGGAGTGCCAGAGAATTGCAAAGAGACGCTCCTTGATCTGGCGCACCAATTCCAAACCAGCATTGAAATGCTCTGCTTTCAGAAGCTGAAGAGATGAGGCCAGGTCCTGGTACTGCAGCAGGGTTTCCTCTGCAATTAAAGTCATGTTGCATCACACACTCTTAAGCAGAGACCAAGTCTTTGGTTCTGATTAGGAAGCCAGCCACAGCTACGTAGATCTCCTGTGCACATATGGCACACTGCAGAAAGGAACATGTTGCTCTTTACTCCATCAATCTCCATCGGCAGCCAAATTGCACCAGTGGATTTCCCAGAAATTACATCAAGAAGGCAAAAATGGGCTGGGAGAAGTGAGAGGCCAGCTATTGTCCCACTACAGAGCTGCTGCTCTTTGAACCATATAGTTTGGAACACTAGTTGCTACTCTAAAGAGGCTGCAGGACTTACCCAGAAGGATCTGCAGAGTATTAGTGAGCAGCTCTAGGCTCTCAGCCTGCTGTTCCACAATATCCATGCTCTCAGTGTCCTGGTTATAGTAGCTGTACACACAGGAGTAAGCCAGCACCTGAAACAGTACAGATCATGCTGTTAAGCACCCTCCTCCAGCTTCAGAATGGGCAAGAAGTGAGCAGCATCAAACCCTTCCAGACCTCATTATTATCAGTGGCTGAAAGAAGCCCGGCAACGCTTTTGGTGTATGGCCATAGCCCAGTGACCCATTATGCCAAGTGACAGCAGTGCCAGGCTACCTAGAGCTACTCACAGGATTGGAAATGAATGTGCAATTATTTTATATTGAAGTCTGAAAGAACTGATTGTTCCCACCTGCAAACCATCACAAGAACACAGACTGTAAATGCATAACAAGTGTCACTGACCAGCAGGCAAAGAGTCAAAACCAGCAGCACACACGACCTGGGCTGGGCAGCCCAGGCTGAACTCAAGTGGCAATGAACTGAGGGAATGGAGCACAAAGGGAAGCAGGCATGGTACTATAGAGCACCAAGAGCCCACGACAGAAAGGTTTCAAAAAGTGTCAAACTCCTATTATGAATAAATGACCCCTAAAGCAATCCAGGCACCCAGCAGGAAGCAAGATCACTGTTGCTATTTAAAGAAATGGACCAGAAAATTCAGCAGCAGCAACAAGCAACAGTGATATGTATCCTGGAAAACACAGGGGCTACCACACTGAAAAGACAATATAGGGTCAGGCACCCTTCTTCCACATGCCTCTCTCAAAATCAAGCCTGAATGCAAAAACAAGGTGTATATGCAAAGTCAATATCACCAGACAATTCCCACCTCCTGACTATGTTTCAGGGGATAGCAGGCATTACAGGCCTAAGCTGTCACAAGCTTACTGCACACTTCCAGTGGCTGCACTGCAAATCCTTTTTAATGTGGCTATCAGGGCATGCAGTAACTCAGGCTTCCAAAATATCTTCCAAAATATCATGAAATGGAGTTAAGAAATAAAAATCATGACATGAACATCAAAAGGAACTTCCTAACTGAAACACAGCATCAGAAGAGCTTTCAAAAGGTATCTTCACCGGGGCATTTCAAACTGGAATGGACCAAACCCACTATATGAAAACCCTATAGACCCTTGTGTTGATTCCATGGTGCCAACGTGAACTAAGTTGTCCTATGACCTGACTGTATGGAACACTGCAAACAGAGCCCATCTCCAAGTGAGAGCAGGGAAAGGCAGACACGAGCTCTGACCCTGTCCTGATGCTATCCCTCCCTTTCTGCTTTTCCTGTCTCCCCTTGTTTAAGAGTAGGACAAGGTTGGTTTCTCCTCATGTCTCCTCACTTTAAGAAAGACATAAAACACACTAATAGAATTAGGTCTAAACCTCAGCAAGACTGTTATCCAGCTTTACCTTCCGTGCCTGTTCTAGCACTTTGCAGGCATCAAGAACAAAGGTCAAGTTCCTAATTTTTGGCATCTCTCTGATGGAAGAAATACTGTTCCTCAGACTCACGGCAAATTCCTGCAATAACCAAAGGAGGGGGAAAAAAAAGCCAATGTCAGTGTCAAGCTCTTTAAGATTGAAAAAACGGCACCTTCCACACAGGTATTTGCTAAGCATCCTTAAGTGCCATCCCAGAAGATGCAGACAACAGCACAGCATCCAACTATGACATCTCTGTCACTGTGCCATCACTTCAACCTTTTACAGTACCTCAGCTCTAGGCAGAATTCTGCCTTCAGTCACCATTGCTTCCAATTACTGCATCACTTTGAGCTTGTGAACACCACAAGTTAGGTGCTCAGGTTCCACAACAGACTTGGTAGAAGAAAGCAGGCCAAGGACTACCCCTTATGTCAGAGTAAGGGTGAAATGGTCAGGCATCCCGACTTGGACCTGAAGCCTGCTTCTCAGCACAGAAGACGCTGAGACACAACAGAAGCTGTCCTGATCCCCAGGGCTAAGGCACCGTCAGCATCTGCAAAAGAAGGGGACCTTACCCTTGCGTGATGATGAAAGGTGCATCTCTCATTGTAATCCTGAAAACGCTTCTCCTGCCAAGCTGCTTTACTCACCTGAAAGGAAAGGTAAAAGCAACCTGTAGCAATTTCTCTGAAGTACCAGGGCTGCCTGCTGTACTGGAGACTTTGATAATGCTGTTAGTATTATTGGCGAGCGCAAAAGTCCAGAGTAAAGGCCCCAAGTGGAGATCCTCACCCTCTCTCTGAGAAGCTAGGTGCTTCTGAACAGAGGCATGAACGACAGGGATGCAGCAAACCACTCACCATAGCAGAGCAGTTGTAATAATCCTTATGATTTGGTCTCCAGGGCTTGAGGCAACGCCAACAGAAGCCATGACTACACTTGGCACATGTCATACTGAATGGTAGGAGAAGAACAGAAATCACTCAGACCTAACAGCCACTTGCAGACAGTTCCTTCCAGTGCTCTCCTACATCACGGCACTGGGGTGTGCCACACACTCACTCCTATTCACCCAGTACTATGCATTTTCCTGCATATATTTTTTAAAGCCTTTGCTAGAAGCAGATGATGCTTAAAACCAGTCAACGTCTCCAAAAATGAGATAAGTAAACTGGCAGCATGATCTCACAGTAGCTTATCAAGTACTCAAAGAGTGACTAAGCATTCCACAGTTTGAAAAAAGATCCACATGAGCACCTCACCCTTCCCTCACTAACGCAGCACTCCACACAGTGCAGAAAGGCACTGCACAGCCCTAGGGCCACACACCACATGTGGGGACAAACCACAGCTGGGCATTAAGGACTGTGCCAGTGCAAGAGAGAAACAAATGGCAACTCCTAAGCCCTAACTTCAAAGCTGGAGGTAATTCCCCTATCATGTAAAAAGCTGCCAGAGATCCAAGCTGATTCAAAACAGTCAAAAGAAAATTGCTCTAAGTTACAGGAATAGGTGAGCATGAAAGAAAAAATGGTGCTGAGCTATCCACTCCCCTAACCTTTACTTCTATATGGCTATAGTGGCTTCTGAGAGCAGACAACAGCACTATGAAAAGGTACTGCAAAATCAGTTCTGACTATCAGAGCCATCAACGGATTTAACTCAGAATGCTGGGGAACATTTTGCCTTTCTAGGAAATAAAAGCAGTCACTCGTTCTTCTGAAACTGTAAAGCAGACCTATTATAGCAATTGAGCAATTTTCAAAAAAAAAAAAAAAAAAAGCAAAGCACAATGGACCTAATTGTATGTTTTTGCCCTCTTCTGTTTCCAGTAGCAAACAAAAATGTGTACTCACTGCAGGCAACCCTCATTTTTCTCTATCTGAGCCTGGCAGTTCGGGCAGTGCTTCGAAATGAGCTTAGCCAGATGTTTGCTTTGGGCTTCACTTGTCATTCCTTCATAGTATCCATCATCATCCACCCACTGAGACATGTGGCTGCAGCTGGCAGGATAATGGGCCTGAAAGGGAGACAGTCAACCGCACAAAAGCAGAATGGTGCACACCAAACCTAAGATAGTATTACTCATGATTCAGCTCAGCCTCACCTCTGGGAAGCTGCAGTTGAAGCAGGATATCCAGGAGCACTTGGAACAGGCTGCTCCATAACCGAGTCCATCCTTTAGGAGGATCTGATCACAGCCTTGAGGGTTGGTGCACCATGTCAGGTTGGAGCAACACTCAACATAGCGTCTGAGGAGGGCTTTTTCATACTGTAATAAGAAGCCAGGAAGGAGATTTAAGGCAGAGAAATAGCATGGTTAGGCCTTACAACCAGGGTCTGGAGCCTCTGGGCTATACATCTCACTGAACAACGGCTCACAACAAAAGAGCACTGTTTATTCTTTCATTCCCTTTGTGCACACAAATTTCCCCATCCCCACATGTCATATCTGGAGGCTGTTTCATTTCACAGAATTGCTGAGGTTGGAAGGCATTTCCGGAAATAAAAACTAGTCCAATCCCTCCAGCTCAAAGTAGGATTGCTCAAGACCATATCCAGTTGGGTTTTGAATATACCCAAGGATAGAGACTACAAACCTCTCTGCCCAACCTGGTCCGACATTTCATTACTCTTACTATTAAAAAAACCTCAACAACCCAACAAACAGTATTCTTACGTTTAAATGGAAATCCTTGTATATAACTTAGTGCCCACTGCCTCTTATCCTTTCACTGGACATCATGAAGAAGAATCCAGCTCCTTAATCTCATTTGTGAATTTACACATGTTGATAAGATCCACTCCTGAGCCTCTTCTTCTCCAGGCCAAACCAACCCACCTCTCTCAGCTTTTTCAAGAGGTGTTCCAAAACGTTATTCATCTTTGTGGCCTTTTGCCAGATTCTCCCCAGTATGTCCACGTCTTTCTTGTCCTGGTGAGCCCAGAAAGGGCCACAGTACTCCAGATGTTGTCTCACCAGCACTGGATACAGGATCACCTTCCTCAGCCTGCTGTCACTGCTCTTCTGACATCAACCTAAAACACTAGTGGACCTTTTTAGCCATGAGGGAACAATGCTGGCTTATGTTCATCTTGTTGTCCACCATGATCCTTTTTCTTATTCCTGCAGAGGTGTTTTGCAGATGGTTGACCCCCAGCACATACTGTTGCACTGGGTCATACTACATCAGGAGTAGGACTAGGCATTTCCATTTGTTGAACTTGGAGGAGTATATTTTAACTTCAGCATTAGATCTTCACACAATAATCTAGTTATTTTGAAAACAGGCTTGGACCAGAGATTTCCAATGATTATTGCAATCTAAATTATTCTATGGCTGTCTCTGCACGAGACACTAACACTCCAGCCATACCACTTACCGAGCAAAGGAAAATATACCACTTCAGTGAGAGCATCAGAGCAACTTGTTAAAATTAGCTGCAATTTATGTTCAATAATCATTTCTTTTTATAAAAAAGCCACAGCAACAGGCTATTAAATCCTGCTCTCAGACAGGTGTGACTAAGGGATTTGCAAAGGCAGTAAGGACTAACTGTCCAGATATATGCACTAATTCTCTGAGCACTTCTTATTAAAAAGAAAAAAAAAAAAAGATACATCTAAACCAATGCTTTTCTGTAGCCTTGTCCATTTTGGTTGCCAGTTTGCAAGCTAAAAGCAAAATTGTAAGATAGAGAAGCCTTCATGACTACTGTTCATTTCTCCTTTTGACTGTTCATACAGGATCACAATGACAGTAAGAAGTTGGAAGAAGAGAATATTTCTGGAGAATCAAAGAAGTGGAGACCTGTCAAACAACAGATCAGTGGAAAACAGACAAGACTGTTCTGTCCAGCAATTAACAGAAATAGTCTGTCATGTGACAGCCACAGCTCTGCCATTAGGTGGGGAGGGCATTCAGCTCTAATAACTAAAAACTAAAAGAACAGAAAGAAAAAGCAGGTTCTGCCTTAGCAGCAGCTGCTGCTGTCTGCTGCTGACCGAGGCCTAAAGTAAGCAGAGCTCAGGAAGCCTGGTTTAGAGATGTGTGTAGACCCACACAAACTTAGTGAAGATTAAGTTTGATGTGGTAATTTCTGTCATCTTCACAAAACCCTGAGGTGCTCAAAGACAGAGACTGATGGAAGAGAAAGGACACAGAGGTCAGAGGCAGCAAGAAAACGAAATTGCTCATGTTTTCCTGTGTCCTGGATTTTACAATTGCTTCCAGCACACCAGTAGAGGATACTTATCATGAGCTGCTACCACAGCTCTCACCTGGTCCTGAACTAATGATGCACCTGAAATGTTATTTTTTGGAGACATGTTTAGAGAAAATACCACTGTGCTCTTTTTGTTGACATTATGCTTTCTTGAATAGCTGGTATTGATCATAATCAGAGACAAGAGACACCACTGGGCAGAAATCTGGTTGGCCTTAATTGTCACAGTGCCAGAATTTGTAACAAGAAGGGGAAAAGCAGTAGCAAGATTATCTGATAGTGCTGACCAAATAGAAACTGAGCTTAAACACAAAGCAACCACCTCTCCTACTTCACCTTTGCTATGATCTCCTCAGAGGAAACGATGGAGTAAATGAAGGCTGTGGTTGGCTGTGCACAGCACTCAGATATGGGACAGGTGCAGTTGACAACCATGTTCTGTTCAATGCGAGTTGTGAGATACTCACTCCAACAGGGCTGTGAAGGCAGAAAAGGAGAGATGAGACCTAAATAGGGTTGTGGGACTTTGGAAGCCTTCCCCACCCAGCAGAGGGTGCACAAAACCCCATAAACCCGCGGGTAAGTACTCAAAAGCACAAAAGTGGGAATGGACAAATCAGGAGCTGAAGGATCACAACAAAAACGAGAGCTGAGAAAAGAGAATGTATGAACTCTGAAAATCCTCTGATAACACCTTCAGAACAGCTGCTCCAAGTAGATAGCAGCAATTCCCCAGCAAATCACAGGAATCAAAGACCCCAGGACTTTCACCTTGCAGCAGTAGTGCATGCAGCAGAGGGTTGGTGGCTTCTCAGTGGGACACAGCTGGTTCACACAGACTGGGCAGTGGGTTCCAGGGCTCGGAGGAGGCTGCACATCCTGCACTTGCAGCCCCGAGGAGATGAGCAGAGCGTCACGGTTCTCTACATAGCACTGGATCAGGAAATCCACATTCCACCTGCAGTGCATGAGGAGGTGTCGAGCAACATCATCCGATATGCTCAGAGTGTCCTGGACCTGCTGTACTGTCTGGTTCATGAGCAGCTTTGCCTCCTCTGGACTAAGCGTGTGCCCCATTGGCACCTGCAGCATTGCCATAAGATACTCTTCCACCCTGTCTATGCCAGGATTCAACCTGAATGTGGAAAAATGTGTCATGTTCATACAAGGTGGAGATGCACACCCCTCCACATCTGGTGACATGCATCCCTACCAATGCAGGCTGTCTATGCTGTCCTCATCTGGAGATGCCTGTGGTAGCCTGCACTGGAAAGTCATCTGTGCCTGTCCCCCACGAGGTGTTGTGGGTTCAGCAGAGATGTATTCCAAGACATGAGGCCTCCCCTCCTGGCGCCGGAGATAGCCCTGGTTCAACAGGTGCAGGACGCAGGACAGCACGTCCACGCTGTGGCAGCAGAAGCTCAGGAACTGCACACCTGGCCCCAACCTGCCCTTCTGACAGGCATCAATCACCTATGGCAGCAAGGGAGCCCCACGCTGTAGTGCGCCACAGCACCCACATAGCCCCTCTCTGCCCCCCGGGACCTCCGTACCCTGAACACCAGGTTGTCGACGTGGAGCTGCTTCTCCACCTTGAGGATGCGGGTTATGAGGCAGCAGAGGACGTTCCTCTTCCTTTCCAGGGCGCTCACCTCTGCCCTCTCCGTCCGAAGGTACCTCTGCTGGGGCAGCAGCCTCAGGTGGCAGCCAGAGGCCTGGGCCAGGGCTCTGTGGTTCAGCCGCAGTGTACCTGGAGCCAGCACCCAACCCAGGGTCAGCCAAGCCTCCAGCTGGGCCCTGAAGAAGCCCCAGGACACACGTATGGCTGCTGGACCCAACCTGGGCCTCCCCCACTGCCCACACAGTTGGCTGCCACAGCCCCATCCCCCACACATGGCCCCAAGCAACAGCCACACACACAACCCCTGTCCCTGTCCCCAACCCCACACAGACCCGAGACACAACCACCCACACTGACCCGCACCCCGCCGAGCATGGCCACAAGCCCAAGCCCCACACACCACTCCCAGCCCTACACCTGGTCCCTGACACACAGACCCACACCCCCAGAACCACCAGACAGACCCGCTCCAGCCCATCGCTGTACAAGTTCACGCAGCCCTAACCCCAGCACCTACTCGGGGCTCAGAGCAGCACCTCCCCAGGGGTGCCCCAGCCCCACATTCACCTCCTGGCGTGCAGCTCTGCACCAGGACGCCCTGGCCGTGGGTCAGCGGTGTCAGCGCGTGGTGCACCAGGTCAGCAGGGAGCCCTGTAGCCTGCAGCAGGGCCTCCACAGCCACCTCCTGCAGCAGGGCAGGGGAGGTGAATGGCTGCCCAAGACCTACTGGCCACAGGCCCAGTTAAACAAGGGCGCCCTGTGCCCCAAACACTGCTGGAAACCCCACTGGAATGGAAGGGAGGACACAGCCCTGCCACGCTCTGGCGTCCGCTGCCTCCCTCCCCCCACTGTGGCCCCAGCTCCTACCTCGGTGCTGTTGAAGCACAGCAGGATGTACATCTGTAGTGTGGACACATGGAGGACACAGTCTCCAAACTGCAGCTCAGCGTGGCCCAGCCACGTCCACTGCAATCGCTGGGGCTTCGTGCACTCCCAGCCCAGCTGGCTCTGGCCTGCCAGGGACAGTGTCAGCACCAGGGCCGGGGACCAGCCCCGACCGGCACTCCCAGCTCACCCCACACACCGCCACTTCTGGCTGAGCTGCTGGGAGGGTCTGGGCCCCGGAGAGACCCGCACACACACCCACTGCCACTCTGCACTCACTCTGCTGGCAGAAGTCGGCAAACTCATCCAGGGGGGAGCTCAGCGTTGCAGAGAAAAACCTTCCAGGGTTATCCATGTAACACAGTGGGGAAACAGGCCAGCAGCGCGGGGACAGGGCCAGCACCTTCACCTCCGGCACATCCGCCACCGAGGCCGTCTCCAGCACCTGGGCACAGGGACATGAGGGCGGCTCAGGACAGGCTCCATTCCTCATTCCCCATGAGGAATGCCAGTGGTCTCCAGCCTCCCCACCCCACCCCCTCACCTCATCCAGGCCCATGTCCAGCTCCAGCAGCCGCTTATCCTGCTCCTGCAGCTGGAAGAGGCGGAACTGCCGCTGCAGCTCCTCTGACTCAGCCAAGTTACTCAGCATCTCTTGGGGAAAGCGGCTGGGGAAGCACAGCCCGATCTGCTCCACAATGCCTCCTTCCAGCCAAGACGGCCCTTGCGTCAGGAGCCGGTCCCCCAGGTAGTGCCTGCCACAGCCGCCGGCATCAGGTCAGGGGTGGGCCCCAGGCCTGTGGTCATCAGCCACCCGCCAGGAGATAAACACAGCCCTGGCCTCACCCCATGCCACACAGGCCCAGCAGCACACACATTCCAGGAACGTGTGTGCTGGGAATGTGCCTCTGCAGCACCCATGGGTCCTCCACACACCAGAGCTGGGAAAAGCAAAGCGGGAGCACCACTGCCACACTGGGCCAGGCTCCCCCACCATGCCACACCACCCTGCACCAGGCCCCTGGTTCCACGGAGTCCATGGAGACACAGCACCCTCACCTGTAGAAGTGCTCAAAGGTGTGGGCGAGCTCCAGGCCACTGAAGACGACAAAGGGCTCCAAGAACTGCTGCAGCCGCTCCAGTGGCCCTGTGCTGCCCTGCGCTGCCCTGCGGAGCTCCTGGATCTGCACATCAAGGTAGCGGGCAAACTGCTCACTCACCTGTGAGGAACAGGGCTGGCTGTGGAGGGGACTCACAGGGTGGCCACAGTGCAGGGCTGGGGGAATGTCCCTTGGGGGAGCAGCTGGGAAACTCTGGCACTCTCAGGCAGGGGCCGAGGGTGCCCAGGCACCAGTCCAAGGCACGAGTGTGCCGGGGCCAGGCCCAAACCGTGATAGGCGCCACACCCACAGCTGGGGACCATCTCAGGCTGCCACAGGACAGGGCTCTGTGGCTCGGTGGGGATGAGCACACCACCCACCCAGAGCTCGCCCCAAGGCCATGGGCCAGGGCAGCTCCCCAGCCTGCATCCCCCCAGGGCCACCACACCAGTGCCGCACTCCCTCGACTCACGTGCAGGGCAGTCAGGAAGGAGAGCTGCAGCAAAGCCCCCGCAAAGCCCTGGCCCAGGGCCAGCATGAAGGCCGCCTGCTGCCCAAAGAGCTCCTCCGTGGCACCGCGCAGGCGCTGGTACAGCCTGCAGTATTGCTCTGCAAGGTCTGGTGCCTGCCCTGCTGCCTCCAGGAACTGCTGCACCTGTGGGACACAGAGCGAGAGAGGTGACCCCGCAGCGGGATGTGCCCATGGGAACATCTGCAGCCCCAGCCTGACTGCCCGGGTCCCAGCCAGGGGCCAACTCGGGCCCCTGTTGCTGCTGCAGGCTGCTGAGAGCTTGTGGAGAGGGCTGGACAGGGTCTACGAGGGAATGACAGGCACAGCAGCAACCCTGCAGGAAATCAGGGCCCGACACTGTACCTTTCTCTTGGCCTGGCAGCATCCACCTGGGTGCAGGGCCTGGCTGACACCTGAGCCATGCCAGGGTGACAAGTGCAGCAGAGCTGTCCCCACATCACTCTGGGCTCTGTGGAGGCCTAGTACAGCCCTGTGCCCTCCCCACACTCCCAGGGCACTGCCAGGCCTCACTCCCTGCTCCACCCACCCAGCGTGGGTCCCACACACCCCTCCCGGCCAGCCCTCCAAGCTCTACCTGCTGCTGCACCACGCCACGCCAGCACTGCGAGATTCCCCACAGGCCGCTCGACTTCTCCACCACTGCCTTCGCAGCCCTGGCTGGCACCTCCTTGTTCTTCCCTGCCTTCTCACCTGTCAAGGGTGGACCCCGGGGTCAGCGTGGCTCCGTGGGCAGGTCCCACACACTGACTGACCACAGCAGGGCAGAGGGGACGCTGGGCAAGCATGGCCATGACCACAAGCCTTTTCTGGTTCAGAAGCCTCCTTTGCCACAGGGCCCTCCCCAGATGAGCCCCATGGCCACAGCCTGACATCCTGGACCACCGTCAGCCCAGCCCCACGGGAGGGCAGTGCCTCACTCACCAGCTGCTCTTGTCTCCTCTGGCTCTGGGCCACCAGGGTCCACATGCACCAGGAGCTGGGTCAGGCGCCGCACACAGGAACCAAAGGCAGCCCTGTGTCCCCTGGCATGGCGGGGCAGCTCCACGCTCTCCAGGTACTCCCTCAGCAGCCAGGCCAAGGGACTGACGCCATCAGGGCCTGCGAGGCCAACCAGACTCAGAGTCAGCTGCCTCTGCCTGGGGCACAGCAGAGAGGGGCCCCGGAGAGCGCAGGGTACCTGGGCTAGTGATGCTCTGCACCAAGGGGTTCACCAGGGCCTCCCAGCACGTCCTGCCCAATGCCCGGGCTGCCTCATCATCAGGAAGGAAGTGGTCAGCGAAGCCCTGCTCGTGCTGCAGCGCCCGGTTCAGTCTGCAACAGCAACCGGGCAGCACACGGTGCCAATGGCTGGGAGAGCTCCCGTGGGAGAGCAGAGCACCGTGGTTGCTCCTTGATCTGCCCCTTGCCAGCCATGACGGCTCATGGCCCCACTCGCCCCCAGCAGCCAGGGCCCCTTGCTGCCCCTGGAACCTGCCCACAATGGCCCTTGGGCCAAGCTGGGGGTTGTGCAGTGCCTGTGATCTTGCTGTGCCTGGCCGACCTCTGCCATGTCAGGATGTGCCAGCTCCTGTGGGAGACCAGCACCCTTCTCTGGTGGGTTAACCGAGCCCACACATCCAGCTTAAACCTGGAGCACCCCAGGTGGCCCTGGCCCTCTGGGAGCACTGGAAGCCAGGAAGGAGTGAGGACTCTTCCCTGTCCAGGCAGGACACCCAGCTGCTCCCTTCCTAGCCCTGCAGTCCCCTCGGGAGCTGCAAGAAACACCCCCTGGGGCCCTGGGACACCTGTGACAGCACAGCCAGGAGACACCTCACCTGCCAAAGAGTTGCAGCAGTTGTCCCCGGTCCCGGCAGATCTCCTGGCACCAGGCATGAGCCTGAGCAGTGCAGGAGAGGAACGTCCGCCGGCACAGCTGCTCCTTGAAGACAGGCCACAAAGTGGGCTTGGGACCCAGCACCTCAATGCCACGCACACGTGTGTCAATGCCACCCTATGGAAGAGCATGACCCTCAGTTCCTCAGGCACAGCCCTGATACCTCACACTGCCAGCTCGCTGGCCTGGCCCCTGCTCCCCCTACCTGCTGGCACCGCTTCACCCGGATCTGGATGATGGGCCAGAAGCGGGTCATGTTCTCCAGCAGGATCACTCTGCTGTCCGAAGGCAGGATGGTAACCTGCAGGCAATGAGCTCTCAGCATGCCAGGCAGCCACACCCTCCCATGGCCAACCCCCGTTTTAGTCACAGCCTCTGTACTCCCCTTGCATCTCCTCTGTATCCCAGCAGCCCCAGCACAGCCCCGGGGGCTTCCCCCACCAGGGCTCCACTCCTGGCTCACAGCCCCAGCACACCAGCCTGCTGCAGCCTGGTTACAAGGCTGCCTGTGCCCACCTCCCAGCACCCACTGGAGCCTACAGGCCAGGGGAGGCTCCTGCATGCCCCCACCTCCCCATAAGCATCCCCCAGGGCCTCACACCAGGGCCAGACCTCCACAGGGCACAGCAAGGACCAGCCCGCCACTCCCATAGGAACTCACTGTGTTGAGCTCTGTTCTGATGGTGGCAGGGCTGTCCCCACCCAGCACCGCAACACGGGATGGCATATAACTGGAGTCCTCACTGGCCACCAGCATGCTCATCTCCCTGCAGCACAGCAAACACAGGGCTGCCCAGCAGTTCCCCCCTCCCTGCCCTGGCCCCCAGCTGTGCCACATACTGCTGTCCATGTCCCGCTACCCCCAGGACAGGGACCACCCTGGCAGGGCTTGCACAGATCCCCAGAGCCCTCTCCTCCACATACAGCCCTCTCAGCCTTCCTGGCCCAGCCCCACCTGATCACCACACCACACTGCATGTGCACAGTGATGAAGTGGGAGCCAGTGCTGCCATTTGACTCCCAGTATGTCTTGGGGTTCCTGTCTGTGAGCCTGCTGGCCTGGTGCGGGTTGGAGGAGACCTGCACCTTCTCCCAACACTTCTCTTCCTTCACCTCCATGCTGGAGCCTGTGCAGAGAGAACACAGAGCCTCCAGCCACCAAGCCAGCACATGCCAGCACAGGGCTCCGTTCCCACTCCCAGCACTCACCTCGGCACAGGTTTTGCAGGAAGACATCAAAGAAGGGGATGTTGATGGGCTGGTGGCTCCGGCGGTGCTCCTCAATCTGTCCCAGGACCAGCTACAGGATGAGGCAAGGCTCTTACCGGGGGCCCCCCCGTCCTCCTCCCCTCACCCACCGCAGGGCTGCGGCCGGCAGAGAGCAGAAGGCTGTCCCTCAGTGCTGGGGACAGCCTGATGGCGCCAAGACCCAGAACCCCAGCACAGCTGGGCCTCCCCAGGCCCACCTGGATGCAGCCAGCCAAGATGCTGGTCATCAGCTTCTTGTAGAGGCTGGCGTACTTCTCACAGTCCATCACCAGGTTGAGCAGGGCTGGTGCCAGCGGCGGAGCCACGCTGTGCTTTTCCAGGGCTTTGGACAGAGCCTCGTGGGTGCCCACGTGGCACATCACCACCACACAGTCCTTGCTGGCAGAGGCCAGGCGGTGCAGGAAGCCAACGACCTCCTGCAGCACCTGCTGAGCCACAGCCCTGAGCAGCCGGGGCGGTGCCAGGAACTCCCCTGGCCCCCCCAGCTGCGGGTGCTGCAGCTCCATCCCCCCCACCCCAACCGCACCAGTGCCCACCAGAGTCTGGCCAGGCACAGCGCTGGGCATGTGGCCATCAGGACATGGACACAGCCAGGACAGCTGTTCCCCACCTCTCCCAGCACGTCAGACACAGTAAGGCCAGGCTGGGACCTGCTTCAACAACGTTGGGCCCGGCCGATGCACGGCACAGCCAGCACGGCTGCCCCTGCCTGCCGGGAGTCCCGGGGCCCCCTCACCTCCCAGCTGCTGCTGTGGGCGCTCAGGGAGGACACACAGGGCTCCACACACTCGTGCCAGGGCAGCACATCCTCCTGATAACTGTCCAGGAACTTGTTCAGGACCCTGAGTGACAGAGAACCAAAGTGCCAGAGGCAGCCAGGCATGTCCTGTGCTGCCCCTGCATGTCCCCACCAGCACCCAAACACATACTGCTCTCTCCCCACATAACTGTACCCAGGACAACCCAATCAGCACCTGCTTATGTGCTGGGGTGCTCCTGCCCCTAGTGAACAACACCCCCACCAGGACCCACAAATATGTGCTGTGTCTCCCCAACATCACCATCAGCACTCACCCACCTGCCGTGGGGGCCCCAGACCCCCCCAAATCCTCCTGCACTCACCTGAGGATGCTCAGGCTCACAGCCTTCTCCACCCCCAGCAGCTCCAAGCTGCGCAGCAGCAGCCTGAAGCAGCTGTGGTCCTGCAGCAGCTGCGCCACCTGCCCAGAGGGGACAGGGCCTTCCCCGCAGAGCTGCCGCTCCAGGGCCACCACCACCTCCTTGGACAAGGCGCCATCCTCCAGCCTGCCCAGAAGCATCCGCACGCCCTTCAGGTCCAGTGGGGCCTCTCTGCCTGCCACGACAAGGACACGTGGGCCCAGCCCAGGCACTGGCTTGAGAGGCAGCGGCCACTTGGGGTGCTCTGCCCTGGCAGGCGAGGCAGCCCTGCCTGCGGTACCCACGGAGCCCTGGCATGGGGAGGGTGGGCAGCGCGGTACCTGCTGTCTCCAGGCCCAGGGGCAGCCGGTGCTCTGCGAGGCGGTTGATGGCACGCAGGGCCAGCACTGCATGAGGGCAGCCACTGCTCTGCCCGTCCCTCCAGCAGCTCTGCAGCACCGTGGGGAGGTCGCAGCTCGCCAGCTGCTCCGCCAGGCCCCGGTGCCCATCCATCAGCATGTTCACCACCAGCAAGCCGTTCTGCACTCCTGAGGAGCCCCTGTAGGGACAAAGCCATGAGGGTGCTTTCCTCTCTGAGGCACAGAGCCTTCCCTGAACCCACAAGCCACCTGCCTGCCATGCCCATTCCTCCCCACTGCAGAGGGTCCCCCCAGCCCCAGCTGCTGTCCGCACTCTGCCCCTACCCTGGGACCCTCTGCATGGTGCTCAGGGCAGCAGGGATGGTACTCAGCAGACTGGCAGAGCCCTCGCTGGAGGCAGAGCCGATGCTGGCAAAGATCTCCCGCATCATCTGCGCGTCAGCATGGTTCCAGGGCAAGGACTTCCCACCGCCACCTCCTGGCTCACCGTCGGCAGCTCCCACCAGCACCTTCAGGGCCTGTGAGGTCAGAAGCGGTCCACAGGGCAGCGGGCATCTCCACCACACCTGGGTGAGCCTGCACACTGCCTGCCCACATCCAGCATGCCCTGTGCCACTCACCGCCAGGCCAGCCTGCTGCACCAGGGCGGAGGAGCTGTGCTGCTGCATGCAGGCCAGCACGGCCCGCACGCCGCCCTCCGTGGCAAACGGCACACGCCAGTTGTACTGTGCCATCAGCACGGCCAGCAGCCGCAGTGTCACCGCCACCAGCGCCTTCTCTGCCACCTCAGTGCTCAGCAGCTCCACTGCCACCTGCACCAGCTTCTCCCTGCTCAGGAAAGGATACCTCAGGAGAAGCCTCCTGGCGCTGCTGCTGCTGGCACGCCAGCACCTTGGACCCTGCCAGCCACCTCCTCTCTGCCCACACGGCTCTGCCGCAGCTGGGTCAGCCCAAGGAACGAGCCTGCCTGGGACAAAGGGATACAAAATCCACTCTTCTCTTGCCAAGCACAGGGACATACTGGCCTTCATACTCCCATTGCCACCTCCTGTTTGCCCAGCTCCAGGACTGTCCCCCACCGTGCCGACATAGCCCTCCCCAGGCAGCAGGAGGGATGTGCAGCACCCCACAGCTCACCCAGCGCTCCCGGTCCCCAGCCTGCCCTGGGCTGTGCCAACTTGCTGCTCGGACTCAGGCTCCTCCTCCAAGATCTTCAAGATTTGCTTGAGCCCAGCTAAGCGCAGCCCCACCGCTGAGCTGCTGCTCTGGATCACGTCCACCGTGGCTGCAATCTCGGCCACCGAGCTGCTCTCGCTCACCCCTTCAGGGCTGCCCAACACTGGCCGGAGGGAAGGAGGCATCAGGGCAGCAATAACACCCCCAGCAGTTCCCAGGGTGCCGTGCACCCACAAAACCAGCACCCACAGGCCCCCCACCAGCTGCCTGGCCCTCATACCCTGCCCACAACCTTCCTCTCTTGAGGAAACGGTGCCACTTCCAGCACCGCACCTGTGCCCCAGCACTTAGCAGGACATTACCTTTGATCTGCTCCTCCGTCACCTCTGGGAAGAACAGCCCTTCCCTCTCAAAGAGCTCGCTGAACAGCTGGGAATCGGACTTCACTGCCACACTCAGGGCTTGGGGCGGCACTGTGGCTGCAGAAAGGTCTTCCTTTGCTGATTTGACCATCGTGGCTTCACAGCCAATGCTCCTGCAGCCACTGCCCTCTGAGGACACTGCGGTGCTTCCCCCACCATCCTGCTCAGCCCCCCTAATGAGGAAGTATCTGGCATAGACGCGGGAGCCACGCAGGTCACGCAGAGTGCTGCCCTGGCACCGCTTCTCCAAGACCTGCAGCACCTTCTGGGCCAGCTCCACAGGCACCGACAGCCGGATCAGGGCTTCTTCATCCACCTTCAACAGCCAGACCAACGGGCTCAAGTTAATCTTAGACTCGCCACAGACCTCATGCCCTTTGTGACAGCCAGTGGCAGAACTGATGGAAAGGCTGCACCACTGGGGAGTCCCCAGGGCCTCTTCCCTGTGCCACCCTGGCTGTCTCCAAACCAACTGCCACCAGCCCAGACCTCCCACCTGCACTCCCCACCCAACTGCAACTGGCACAATGACCCCATGGCCCTGCCTCACCTACCCAAACCTCACTGGACAGTCATTCTTCCAGTCGTGAGAGACTGCGTTTCCTCTCATCTCCCTCACAGCTTTGCTGGGACAAGCTCCTTGTGCTTTTGCCATCCCCACTCACCCTCCCATTTCTGCCCCGTTCAGGCTGTCCCTGTATAACTCATGTTTGCCATCTCCTCTGGTCCTGGTCCTCTCCCTAATGTTCTCCCTTGCTCTCTCCCTCCTGTCTCCCCACTGCAGGCACTGGCCCATACCTGCTCTCCCTGGTCCTGCTGGATGAGAAAGGTGATCTCTTTCTGCTCCTGTGCTTCCAGCTTCTTCACGAAGAAGAGCAGCTCCCACCACTCGGCACGGCTCAGGGCCTCCGCAGCCTTGGTTGGTGGCTGCCCCAGGTAAGGCAGGGAGTACAGACCTCCCAGGGGCTTGCACAAAAATGGTTGTGCAACTGCAGGAGAGCACAGCAAGGAAGGGCACTGTCAGTTCTGCCAGTTCCCCCATCCTCTGCTGCACACCCCACATTTCCATTCAATTTCTATGTGGGATATGATGACTGGAAAGAGGTATATACAGAAGTGAAACAGAGCTCATGCTTCTCCCAAAATCGGAAAGATTGAGATAAGGCTTAGTCTAACCAAGTTTGTTTTAACACTTAACCGACATGAAGTTAAGTCTATTTACAGGAGGTGGAAGTCATTAAAAAAGCCATCTTTTCAACTGGCAATATGAGCATTTTCAAAGTGATCTCACCTACATTCTGTCTCTTACAACAGTTAAATCCAAACCACTCTACAAAAAAGATGTCCAAGAAGATCATGGCTATGATAAAAGAGTTACTTTAATGGGTTTCCCTGGCCAGAGTCATGTCACATGATGAACAAGAAAGAGGTATCTAAAGTCTGGATTCTCCCTTTTATCTTCTCCCAGTACAAGGGCAATGCCAAAGGATTCTAATAAGATGCTGCAGAGGTCTTATGAAAACAGTGCTTTAATACTCATCTTGTCCAAAGCTTAATGGTATGAAATTAAACAAATTGTTGCTATGTTAATGCGTTTAGAAATCGTCATCACTTATTTAAGGGGATCTGAGTGCCCCTAAAGCAGCTTCATCTCAGAGAAATTCTACATTTGTGTTTTATAAATTTGTTCAATTAATTCAAACACACAGTTTTGACAGTTGTAGTTCAAATTAAATTTTATGCTTTTTATACCATTACTTTTTTTATATCTTGACAGAAGTCTAGGGTTCAAAAATACTCCATGCAACCACAAGCCATGTAATTACTTAACTAGATCTACATGGTCATAAAAACTAATAGTGCTTCCTAAACCCAACCTGCTACTTGCTATGTGCTTGACCGTATAAAGACCACCACTCAAAAACATCCCACAGCAGAAAGAAAGAGATCATATACACACCCAGCACATAATCTCACCTGTGTCTAGATTAAAGCTCTTTATTGGACTATATTCCTTTTCCTGAGCAGCAGGATCTTCCCACTGGTCTCCAAAGCCAATAATCTCCAATATGTGCCAACGCATCCAGTAGGTCCGACCTGTTGACTGCCATAAAACCTGTGGGTGAAACAGATCTAAATTATCAGATCTCTTCACTCATTCAATCCTCATGCTACATTTGTCCTCCCGTTTCCCCAGTGCATGGAGACAGCAAGCACTGTTCAAGTAGAAGACCACGCAATTCACATACAGATTTCAGCATACACATTGTCTAATTTTGAGGCATACCATCTTTACTAACTTGTTGCCTTGGTTACACCCAGATCTTTATTTTTAAAAAAACACCACTTTTGCCTGCAACCTACACACTACAGATCTCATTTAGCACAGCAGCAGTGACATGAGTGCATCCAGTTAATCATGCCTGGTCCAGAAGTGCCAAGCAGCAGGTTCCTTGGGAAAAGCATACAAAGGAAGAATGTAACCAACATCACCTTGACACAGATGAGCTGTATATAAAGTGTCTCAAGGCACTTTTATACCTTGGTCATTCACCAACCCTCTCAAACAGGTTTTGGGCTCAAGACAAGCATGTCTGAAATACAGCACTTGTTTCCTCTGCTTTGTTCAAGTTGCCCTCAACTTTTCTGTTCTGGTGTTTTATGACCCTCGTTGTAAAGAACTTCTTTAGGTCCAATCTATAGACAGTTCTTACAAACATTTACTTTCTTTTAGTGTAACTGGGCACATGGAAAGAGCACCAAGCTCCTTTCACATAAGAAGGATTTTTTTATGGCTTCCCACACCATAGTTTTACATTTACCCTTCTGAGCAGAAGGAGAACTCAGCAACAGCAAGTGTAACATGTGAGTAGCTTCAAAAACCAGCAGAAAAACATATGGTTTGCCTGTTCCACTGAGCTCTTTTGGAGTTACACCAATGCTACTACAAACCCATTGTGCTGGAAAGCTAAAGAGATAAGATGGTGAAAGACTTTAGGAAAGTACTATACAGAAGGAAGTTGAGTTAAACTAAACACAACACCAAACAGTCTTTAATGAATCCCTAACCTAAACTAGTTATGTACCAAAGATATGGTTGCAGGACCAGACACAACAATGAAACTCTTTCTTTGGAAGGCAAAGAAAGCAACAGAAAACAGAGAAATAAAGGAAAGACGGGAGGAGGTAAGAGGTACTCATGATGGACTAGCCCCAATTGCCATTCAGATCTGGTTTTGCCAATAGTGTGAGCCTTACAGATAACATACTGAAAATAAGTCTGGATGGAGCAACTGCAAATTCATTCAACCTAACTAAATAGAAAATTAGACAGGAGAGGGAATCCAAGGGACCAACACAACAAAGGGAATTGAAGTTAACAGTCCACTTCAGCTGAACATTGAATTAAAAACCCTTTGAAATTTATGTCACAGGCAACAGGAGAAAAATGTGAAAGGAGCTTGGTGCTCTTTCCATGTGCCCAGTTACACTAAAAGAAAGTAAATGTTTATAAGAACTGTCTATAGATTGGACCTAAAGAAGTTCTTTACAACGAGGGTCATAAAACACCAGAACAGAAAAGTTGTAGATGCCCCATCCCTGGAAACATTCGAGGTCAAGTTGGATGGGGCTCTCAGCAATCTAGTCTTGATGAAGATGTCCCTGCTTATTGCAGAGGCTGGACTAGATGGCCTTGAAAGGTTCCTTTCAACCCAACCTGCTCTAAGATTCCTCCTCCCTTAAAATATTAAAGCCTTTTCCTGATTTCTGGCACAAACTTAGCAAATACGCAGCTCTTTTCAACATAAACCCTCAGTTGAGGTCTACTCACCTAAAGGGCATTTTTAAAGGGAAAGAGATTCCAACACATACTCACAGATCAAAAGCAACAACTATGTAGGCTGCGTTCAACCCACTGAGAACAACAATGTGCCATAAACAGTCTCTCACATACTAAGGTTTAAATTCTTCAAGTACCTTTTGCTGTGCTACTCATTTGTGTCAGCTAGCCTATGCCTAAACCACTCTCAAGATCAAACCAGGGCTAGGGACTGCTCCCAGGATGCAGGATATAGCTACCTATTTCAGAGACCAAGAAATCTTAGCAGCACAACCTATACTAAACCAGACTAGCTTTCCATACAACCCACACCACCAGCTCTGAAAGGTGAGTTTTTTGCTAGGACAGATGTAGACAGTGATATGTATTATGATACACCAATTATTCAACTTTCTGCACATAAAGACATCATTAGAAATCATCAGTCACTCTGGTCACTCCAGCCGGAATACGTCTGCCCGTGACATACCTGTACTGTGTGCATGCTGTTGGTGCTCTGAAGAAACTCGCCTTCCTCCCCAGCTCTAATGTCACCACAGTCCTCCAGCAAGCGCACCCTCATGCCAGGCACCAGGTTTGCCTGTAAGTACTCCACATAGTCACTGCTATCTGCGAAGTCTGATGGGGTCAGGAAGGTACGGCTCTGCTTTTTGTGGGCACCATGGTTTGAACTGAGCACAGGCATTTGGACAACAGATCTAGCTGGGGTTTTGTGCTGGAAGATGGAGCGGGTGGCTCGAGGCCGGAGCTCCTTTTGCAGTTCTGGCTTGTGGTTGTGGTTCCAGCCCATCACGTGCACCAGCTCCGAGATTAGGTTTGCCATGGCCATGCTGAACTCAAACTCCTGCTTCACACGGCTCCTCTCCTCAGGGAGCAGCCTGGGCACAGCACAGCCCTGCTGCTCCTCTCCCTGCTCCACACCGCTGCTCAGCTTGTCCAGGAGAGAAGTGACACACAGGTAGTGCTTCACCAGGACAAACAGCAGCTTCCCAGGGACCTGCAACAAGCACAGCTGTCAGACTCAGCCTGCAGAGCACCTCCAGCTCCCAGCTCTCTCTGAGCCACTAGCTCATCCACAGTCAGGATCCCAGGAGAGCTCCGGACCAGCTGGCAGCAGCAGAGACCTCTCAGCCCACCCTCATCTCCCTGCTCCCAGAAAGGCTCTCTGTGTGCCTCTCCTCCACCTCCAGCCTCACGCCAGGCCCAGATCCTGTGCCAGCTCTCCCAATAGCCAGTCCTGCTCAGCTGCCCAACTCCAACTACCTTCTTGTCCCAAACAAGGACACCAGCCCTGTCCCTCCACTCCCACCACTTCTGGACCCTTAAGCCCCACAGGCCCAGGGCTGGCAGGGCCTGCCACTACCTGTGGAAGGTGAATCCCCTCAAAGGACATGCCCTGCTCTTCAGAGGATGTTATCTCAGCAAACAGCTCCAGCAAGGTGCACCGACTGTCAAAGTCCATGTGCTGCTCAATGCCATCCTGTTGGCTCAGGGACAGCAGGACATAGGCCCGGCTCTCTGCAACAGCAACAAAAACTCTTCAGGCCCCATGGAGACAAACCTCATCCCATCCACCCCACAAGAGACAGATCCACAGGCAAGGAACAGCTTTGCTGCTCCCTGCCACCTGAACCAGATTCTGTCTGTCCTTTCATCTGGAGTGGCAACATTTTGCTCCACAATGTATTTTTTCCACCCCTAAAGCTGCCAAGATTCACCCTAAGCAGCAACCCAAATAACTGACTCCACATCAGGGTCCCAGGGAAGAAAAGAAGTTTTAACCTGAATCAGCCCTTCATCTGCTCTACTACAGAGCTGCATGAACTCAGACACTAGGACAGAGAAAGCCAGATCTCTTGAGGGATTACACCACAGCCAGCAACCTTCCAGGTGCACCCAAGCCTCATCAGGCACTTCCAAGTCATGGCAGCTCCTCTTAAACGAGAAAACGGGGTGAGAACCAGCCTCTAGGTAAGAACCCAGGGCCTAAGGAAAGGCTCCCTGCCAAGAATAGGCCAGAGCCTTTCCAACTGACAGTATGCAGCAAAGCCACCCCAATACTCTGCCAATCCCCTTGGCATAAGTCCTTCTAACAGTTAATCAGCATCCCAGCTCAAGAATCTGTCGGGGGAAAGAGTTTTTAACTCTTACAGCACTCCAGACAACTACAACTGAGGAAGTCCAGAAGATCCAGACTAATTCTTGCCCTTTTGCCAACAAGCCCCAAGACATGTTGCTTCCCAGGCATCTCACTCCTACAAAAGGACTGGCACCCCTCAGCTGCCCAGCAGCACCTCCACAGTGGGACTGAGCAGCAGCAGCCCCCACCTGCATCATGCGAAGCCAGGGCCCGCAGCATCTTGCCGGCACCGTGGCGGATCTGCTTCTCCCTGTGGCACAGCATCTTCATCAGCACGTCCAGGGCTCCCGTCTCCCTGAAAGCACCCACCAGAGAGCCGATGCTGGCGTAGGCGCTCAGCACGTGCACGGTGCTCAGGATGGAGCACTCGGGCGTCCCGGCCTCGGCCACCTGCCGCATGGCTCGCTGCACCAGGCTCCTGACATCGGCCTTCATCTCCAGCAGCGAGGCTTCGTCCAGCGGGACATCTGCAGCCAACGGGCTGGGCGCCTTCTCCTCTTTCACCCACCGCCCTTCCAGCTTCCTCTTGCCCAGCAGTGCTGGGCAGCTGGCACAGACCTCTTCTGCAGACATCCACATTGAGATGTTCTCTGGCTTGATCTCTGCAGAGGAGGCACTGCTGCCTCCCACTGCTCTCTCTTCCAAGCTAATCACACTCCACTGGATCAGGTATTCGGGCTGGCCATTGTGGCCTTGCCGCTGCTGAAGCAGCTTCTCCGGGTAGGCCTGCAGTTTGGGTCCCAGCTGCACAAGCAGGTTGCCACTGTGCTTCTCATTCACCATGGCAGCAGATGTGCCTGCAGAGACAGAGGGGAAGCAGAATCAAGCTTTTATTTTTGAGCTGCATCTAGGGAAAATGTGAGAGAGCACCTCAGTTGCCTGACACTAGAAATGGCTGAGGCACAGCTTTTGATCCTGAGACCCTACAGCCAGGATAAAGCTGTGAAGGAAAATCCATTTTGCAAAGGCTCACATCTGCCTTTCAAGAAAATAAGACCATCTTTCATATACAAAAGCTGGTCCCAGCATTACTGGCACACACAGACAGAGGTTCTCCTCAGAAAAAAAACCCAAACAAGGCAAAATGGTCCCTCTTATAAGAAGAATTCACATCTACCTTCAGTTGTGTCTTCCTTGGAATTTGCAGCAAGCCAGATGGGAATCCTCTTGCAGTCTCTATAATAACAAGACTAAGTTATTGTCCTGTGCTTTGTAAGTGTTTAGATGCCATACGATAAACCAAACAATTGTTATCCTTAAATGAGCTTGGATGGTGCACACACACAGGAAAAAACCCATGCTACAAGGTTCACATAAGATGAAAATCAGAGTAAAACAGAAGTCTCTGTGAAGTTTGGTAACTTCACCCCATTCCCACATCATGCCATTTAGCATGAAAAAACCTCTTATGAGCAGAGCCCAGAAGAAGGGGCCCAAATGGACTTGTAGCTAGGTAGGGGAGAATTCGGGCTTAGGGCACCTGAAGGATTGCTGCACCACGTGAGATGAATGAATGTGCGCCAGAGGCCGCGACAACCCACACACAGCCCAACTGGCAGACCGCTATGACACAGGTGCTGCACTCCGTGTCAGAGCTGTGATACCGAGTCCACCGGGCATCACGGCATGGCGTTCAGCAGCACAGCTCGGCCCAGCCCGGCCGGCCTCGGCCGCTCCGGACACCCCAGCGAGCCGCGCCCCACAGCCCGGGCCCCTCGCTCACCGCTGCGCCGCCGCCGCCGCCCCTAGAGCGGCAGCGAGGCCGGGAAGGGCGCGGCACAGCCCGGTCCCGGTGCGCGGGGGGTCGGCCGATCCCCGGCGCGGGGAAATGGAAGGGGCCTCTCAGGCGCCTGCCCCGTCGGGAGGTGCCTGCCCCGTCGGGAGGTGCCCGGCTCTCCCCGCACCGGCACTCGGAGCCTCCGCTGCCGCGGCGGCTCCGGCGCCACCGGGAGGGACCGGAAGCAGCAGCACCGCCCGCCGCGCTTCCGGGTCCGCACTACGGGAGGCGGCGAGGGACAGGGAGCGGCGGGGGCTGCGCGCTCCGCGCTTGGAATCACGGAAGGGGTCGGGCTGGAAGGGACCACAGCGGGTCATCTCGTCCAACCTCCCTGCTCAGGCAGGGTCATCCCACAGCAACAGGGCTCAGGGTTGTGACCAGACAGTTATTGGATATATCCAATGAGGGAGACTCCACAGCCCCTCTGGAAAGTCTGTTCCCGTGCCCGGTCACTGCACAGTAAGGAAGTTCTTCCTCATGTTCAGGTGGAACTTCCCGTGCATCAGTTTCTCCCTGTTGCCTCCTGTCCTATTGCTCGGCACCACCGAGTAGAGCCTGGCTCCATCCTTTGGGTACCCTCCCTTCAGATACTGATAGGCATTGATGAGGTCCCCTCTCAGTCGTCTCTTCTCAAGGTTGAACAGGCCCAGCTCCCTCAGCCTGTCCCCGTAAGGGAGATGCTCCAGTCCCCTAATCCTCTTTATTGCCCTGTGCTGGACCCACTCCAGGAGCAACGTGTCTCTTGTCCTGAGGAGCCCAGAACTGGACACAGCTCTCCAGGTGATCCTCACCAGGGCTGAGTAGAGGAGCAGGATCACCTCCCTCGATCTGCTGGCAATGCTTTTCCTAATGCATCTCGGGATACTACTGCCCTTCCTGGCCACAAACACTGCTGGCTCCCCTTCCCGGGTCCCTCTGGGGTGAGGGGATGCAAGCTGCAGCTGGAGCTGGAGTGCAGGGACCTGTCTGTGGCCACACACTACAGCCAGGGGTCACAGGACTGCCGTCCCTCCCTGCCAATGCTGAGAGGCAGAAAAACACAGAAGACCAGAGTATCTTCTGATTCTCCTGGCTGATATTAGAAATGAGAAGAAACGGAGGTGGGAGCTGAAGACTGCACTTGGTAGAGATCAAGAGGCTTTTTGATAACGTGTTGCACTGTGTGTTGGTTCAATTTCCCTAGTTATTAATCGTCTTCATCAAGGGCTGTAGCAGGATGGGTGGTAGGTAGGCTAAAAGTATGTGATGTCAGGACTAACATTATTACTGCAAATAATAATGTAATAATAACCATTAATCAAAAATTACATCAACATCAGGCCCATGGCCCTGGGGTGGTGCCAGCCCTGTACCCACCGTCCCTCCATCCACCATTTGGCTTCAGTGACAGCTGTGCTGGCTCTTGGCAGGTTTGGGGCTCTGAGACTGTGCTGTTCTCAGTGTTCCTAGAGAGACAATTGAAGCCTGTTGCACACAAGTTTGTCCTATTTACAGTTCATTTTGACCTTTGGTGTTACACTGATGTGAAATGCCCATACTGTAAAATCTAAATTCTTATCCCTTATCCATGTTTCCCTTCCCCTGGCAGGCCTCACAGCCATCATCAGAAACCTGGATCGTGGCTAACATTTGTTTTAAATTATAAACAGACATTAAAATCAGCAAAATGGATGAGACTCTACTTTCTTATTTAATGCTGGAGCAACTTCATGCATGTGCCCAAGTTAATTTCTACCCTCAGTACTAATGCAACTAATCAGATAATTTCCATGTTTTACAATAGCAATCAGCAATTAATCCAAAAAATATAATTGCAATTAACTGTAGGCTGCATAAAACAGTGCAGTGCTGCATCAGTGCTGCATTTGTGGAGATCATCCTCTAAAGCAATGGTGGACTGTAAATGTTCATGTTTTCAAGCCAAGCTCTTGATTTTCACCATTAGTGCATGTAATCTCTGCTGATGCTGTTGATGCTCTTTCCAGAATCCCATGGATGCTCTTGAAATCTCCACGTTCTCACTTAACATGTCATTTTCCTTCCCCATTCACTACCAAGGCATCTTGTTTGTGCCACTGAGAGGTTTCCTGTGGTGTTCACGTGGCCTGCTTATGTCTTGGCTCCAATGGTCTTGATTCTATGCTTAGTAGGTCATTTATCCTAAAAATAAAGATTACATCTGTGGCGTCTTGCTCCATATGTCACAGACGGCCTGCTGTGCACAAGTGACATGGGATTGCTTGTGCTGATAGGAGGTTTGTGTGCTGAACCACGAAACACACCTGTTGTAGGCATGCTGCACATGGGGCTGGCTGTGGTGTAATCTGTAAAAGTGAAGCACCTCACCTCCTCATGAGGAAAGAGCCATTTCAGCTGTGTTTTCCTCCTAAGCCTTTCTTGTGCAATCTTCTCTCCTGCTGCACTGACATATTCTCTCCAAATGGCACTCTGAGGAATGGTGCTGCGCCTCCACTGCACAGACTTTTATCAGTTCTAAGCTTTCCTCGCACTATCCTGGTATCCACTCCAGGATCTGAAGCTACGTAGCAGCATTTTCAGCTGGCAGCCTGTTGCCCAAGCAGCCCTGAGGACTGTAATGAGTCCCTTTCCTTTTGGTTTCGTTCACAGCTTTACACACTTTACTGAGCCCCCATGTGACCTTGACCTGGCTTCTAGGCATGTGCCTTTGACCTGACCTCCTGTCTCTCTAGTTTGGATTTTGAATATTGCCGTATCTTCTCATAGCAGTTTTCTGCAGGGAATTTAACAGTCCCCTGCTCCTCCCTATTAACCCCCATAATTTAGAACAATTCTTTTTCTAAATTCCCCATTCCTTCTCATTCCTAGTTTTTACTTCTCTTGACTTGACACCATGCCCTGCTCCCCAGCAACACTGTTCCAGAGCTTTCAGAAAGGACAGCCCTCACAGCCCTGCTATAAGCCATAGGCCCCCTCTGGTCCTGCACTAGGTTTGGGACTCCCAGAGTAGAAGTCCAGGCAGTCAGGTCTCACCTGTGCAGGAGGCAGTAGGGATGGAGACTTTTGTAAAGAGACCCTCTTTGCCACATCATGCTCAGATAGACCCCCATCCTTGACAGTAAACAAACAGATGCAGGAATCTGCCTTTGATCCCCATGCGTTGCCCCTAAGGTACGTGTCATCCCCTCCCGCAAAGCATGGTCGAGATTCCAAATCTGTGCACAAAATGATAACATTTATTGAAAGAGTAATTTTTTTTTTTAATACAAAAGAAAGCTCTGTACATAGTACTGTGATTACTTCCACATCCTTCCAGAAACACAACCCTGGAAACTGGAGGGGAAAAAAAAAATAATCCCAAACACACTTATGCGTACGCACACACACACACACACACGCACGCGCGCACACACACCCCTCAAACCAGTAAAATTAACTAAAAATGTCACCACACAATAAATGCCATTTCATCCCTGATACACAAGTGTTCTTACAAGTCTGCACTTAAATAAAATACACCATTAGCGTTTAACCAGCAGTTGCCTTTGGGGAGCCAGGGAGGGGATGCAGTCAGACACCCTGTAGCAGCAGGGGCTCTCCTGCCATTCTGGCCCAACAGCTCTGCTCCATAGTGCTAGCACAAGCAAAGCAGAGCAAAGCCAGGCCACAGTGACGTGCTGGGACAAAGGACAACACAAACCCCAAACCTACACTTCTCCCCGGATGAACTCCTAGGTACCCAGATTGCTTTGGAAGCATTACTGAGCAGTTTTCATATACCTAGCAAAGGGACATAGCACTCCCACATGCTCTGAGCTGCAGTGTATGCATCACTCTTAGAGCAAGGATATTAGGGGGAGGCAGCATGCAATGTCACTCTCACCAACTCTCCACAAGCCTTTCCCAGGCTGTTAACAGACCACGGGCTGAAAGACCCTTCTGGGAATTCTTTGTACAGGGAGCTTGGAGGGGACCTGTCCACATCTGTGCACTGCAGAAAAGCTGTAGAGGGGGATCTACAGCCCAGATCTTCAGCTAGGGGTTCAGGAGATGCTACCTGCACAGCAAGCAGGGAGAACAGGGATTAGCCACTGCTGGTCACTCACCACACCCAGGGAAGAGTGGGGATGCCTATATCCCTTAGGCAGTCACAGGCAGCACTGCTCCATACCAAGAGCAGTGACAGAACAGCTGCAGGTCCCTGGACCAGAAGTGAACAGGGTGATGATCAGAAAACCCAGCACAGCTCTGGCTCCTACACACGCTACAAATCCCCTGCTCCCAAAGACTGGGTTTCCCACTTCTAGAAACTAACTAACCACTGCTTCGCTTGCCTTCTGCCCATTGAGCCCAGAATTATGGGTCCTCAGTACAGATAAGTGGGAAACAAGCATCCCACTCAGTTGAGCTTGATCCCTGGCACATGCTGGTGGATGGAGAGTGTGGCTTAAACGCTAATGTTGAGGGAACATGTCCAAGGTTACAATACAAACTCAAAAGCAAGGCCCCTTTCCTGCCTCCATGCCCACCCACCCACCCCTCTCCCGTCCCCCTGGTACAAACCCCATTAAAACTGTACAGGAGCCAAACTTTTATTCCTTAAAGAATTACATAAATACTGAGTTTAACACTTAGAAAAATAAAGTAATTTTCTTTTTTTTTTTTTTTTCCTCCAAGGCTTCTTTTGTCTTTAACTTAAAAAAAAAAAAGTTACAGTAACTGCTTCTTCCCCTAAGGATTCAGCAGCTTCTCTCACTCTCCCTCCAGGGACAGGGCTAGGTAGCAGAGCCATTCACAGCAACTCCCATGCAGGACCAAGCATGCTCCAGCCCTTCTCCCCCAGCCTTGCTGAGCCTGTACAGGCATCACAGCTGTTCCTCCACAGCCCAGGATGGCCTGCAGATCAGCCTGGTGCTCAGAGGAAGAGCCTGACACCTGCCCAGCAGCTCAATGCCCCATGGGCTCTTCCCTTTGATATTTGAGTTGTTTCTCCACCTTGCATCAGACACAGAAATTTAGAACACGCCAGCTGGAGCTGCAGGGGGATGTAAGAAAGACCCAGCCACGTTCCCCTGGGTGTATGGAGTCCATAAGCAGTGCGAGGGCTGAGAGTGTGGGGCTGAGCAGAGCACGGAGCCCCCGAGGAGCTCTCCAGGGCATCATTGTGTTCCTGGACATCTACAGACCACCTCAGCTGTGCAAGGGCAGCCGCTGGGCCAATCAGGCTGAAAATCTGCCAGGCAGCCCAGTGAGGAGGCACTAAGGGCAGAAGGCTCACTGTAGTGCATACAAGGAGTACAAGGCCACGTGCCATCAGCTGTGCCCTGCCCCCCAGAAGGAGGGTGCACAGGCCCAGAGACGCACATGCAAACTGGCCCCTCTCTCCTGTCCAGAGCCCAGGTGAGTTGCTGCAGCCAGGACCTGTCACCCCCACAAAGGCACATTGCTGAGGCCAGCAGCACAGCCTCAACCCACTCTGCTCTGAGCTGCGCCTGCGTGATGGCTCTGGGACTGAGCTGAGCCCCACGCAGAGTAAACACTCATGGGCAAGGTGACTCGGAGCGCCCAGAAGGAGCCAGAGCCTTCAGCTGGGAATGGCCCGCAGTATTTATTTACAGTGCAGAGCAATCCTCCCCTCGAGAGACAAATTTCTTTGGCTGGCGTGAGACAAGCACAGCTATTGCAGCATCCAAATGCCCCAAGCCCTGCATGGCCCCAGCACCGCCCCACCCCAGGTGGGTCCTGCAGCCCCACGCGCATGCCTGTGTGCGTGGGGGTGGGCGAGTGCGTGTGTGTGTGTGCATGTGTGGATGAAGGAAACGTGAAAAGGCAACAATAAATAACTGGTGCAGTCTGTACGAGAAGGCATTGCCACCAGCCCTGACACTGGCATGACCAGCCAGGTGCAAAAGGCCAGCAGCAGAGGCCTCTCAGTCACTCTTGGCGCTGTGTGAGGTGTCCAAGTTGACCACCTGCAGCTCCGTCAGGCTGCTGCCACTGCTGCTCTGCTGCCCGATGACAGCCATCTAGAGAGAAAAGGGAAGAGGACCCACTGGGGGACAGCACGCCCTGACACCGTGTGTGCCAGCAGCCAGGGGGGCACTGTCCCTCCTGGGCACCTGTCCACGGAGGACAAAACCGCGTCACCCCAAGGTGGGTGGCACTGACAGCTTAATCAGACCTTGAAGACCAACCCTACCCAGCCAGGTCTACCCAGGTACACAAAGAATGTGCAGGCAGGAGCAGAGCAAGAATACCCCCGGACACCTGCAAGTACTACTCTGTGCCTACCTGGTGAAGCTGGACAGCTGAGACTGGGATCTGAACAGTGCCTGATGGGGCTGTCAGGAACACTTGGGGGACACCACCTGCCACAGAGAGAAGCACAAATGACACTGTCCCTTTAACAGTGCTCCCTACTTGGATCCATTCTCTGAGCTCCATGGGGCTTCACAAGGACAAAGCTGCCAATCTGCATATATGGAGGCATTCCAGAAGAAAGCCACATGCACTAGTTTTCCAGATGCTTGGAGAAGCAGGCACAAGTCCTCAATCCAAGTCTTGACCACACGGCTTCATGCTGTTTAGCTCCCTCATGCAATCATATGACCTCTCCACTCTCCTAGCTCCCTCTGCTGCCTGCCCCACACACCACCCATCCCAGAATCCCTCATCCTTTTTGCCCAGCAAGAGCTCAAGCAATCCTTTGCACAAGAGAATGGCAAGATCTAGAAGTGCACATCAAGCATCACCCTTGCCAGGCCTTTGTACAGCCACTAGGACTGCTGAGAAGAAAATTCTTGGAAATTAACATACAGCATAAATACATGCAAGAGGAGAAAAACCAGGGTGTGGGTGCACTTTAAGGGAGGACTGACCCAGACAGCTCTCTTACCCTGATCCTGGACCTGGCCGTGGGACACCTGCATCGCTGAGGGCGCCTGTGGGAAAGCGTTGAGGACTGCAAGTCCACCGTCCGCAAGGCCAGACGTGGGCGCGTACATCACCGCGTGCGGGCTGGGGTACATCATGTGGCCACCCACAGTGGTTGGCACAGACGACGTCATGATGGTCGCTGGGAGGGTCACTGGCACCAGGACAGACTACATGTGAGCCACATGAAAGAGCCCTGCCACACTCACATGCCCGCTCAGCACCCCTCTCTCAGCCATGATGTGCTGAGGCACGGTGCATGGAGATACCCATCTTGTCTTTCCTCAAAGCTCTTGGGGAAAAGTCCCACAGATCAAGCAGAAGAGCTCCAAGCTCTCCTTTCATGAGTATGAAGGGGCAGAAAAGCACAGGAGTCAAATATCCCAGGACTAAATTCAACTTGTATCTCAGGTTTCCTCATGAGGCTTTAATAAAGCTGTTGAAGTAGATTCAGCCTGCATCCAGGCACCTGAACTCAGATTTTGCCAACAAAGAGATGTCCTCTGCATAGGTGGTAAAAATCTCAAGCAGATGTGAGCCAACGCCTTGTACTAGAGGCAATGCTAGCTCACTATGAAACCATATGAGAACTGGGCAATCCGCTCCCAGCTCCCTGTTGTAAGAGTTAATGATGTATCTGGAGAAGCTCTGAAATCCCTTGGAAGGTGCCCCTAGGCACAGCAGCATCTACCTAGATACAGAGTAGCACAGAAGCTGGCAACAGGGATCAATACACCTGGGAAACTGTCAGAAAGGCTGGGATAGAGTTGGTCTGAGGAAGGAAACTGGGAAGGGAGCAGGCATGAGGTCTGTTGGTGTGGGTTGTTATCAGCAGTAGTTAGGAAAGCAGACAGAAGGTGGTTACCTGTTCCGCTGGAAGAGGTCTGGGTAAGGTCAGTGCTGCTGTCACTAGAGGGAGACGTTTGCTGTGGTGCCTGGTGCACCTGGATCGCTTGGACTGGGACCTGCTGAGCCATGGTACCACCTGGGGAGAAAGAGGAACCCATGAGTCGATGGCTCCACAGGGATACAGGCATTCTGGACCACGTGAAAGCCCTCCAGTCCTTCACTGGCTGCATACAGTTCCACAGCATGACTCTGCACTGCTCTGGGGAAGGCTAGACAAAAGCAGCATGTGGCAGAAACCAAAACCTGTTCTTTCCTGGCACATGGGCCAAGAAGAAGCTAGCTGGCCCACAGAGCTCCAGAGAGCAAAGAACAGGCCACAACAGCTTTTGCCAAAGTCCCAGGCATGATGCAGGAACATCTGGCGCCCTCCTCACCATTCCTGGCTCCACCAAGACACAGCACAGATGATGTTGGGAGAGGGCCCAGAATATGCCTCTCCAGTGCTCAGCCAGCTCTGCAAGGATCATCTCGCTGCACAAAGCAGAACTGCAAGAGCCCAAATGGCCAAACGAGCTGGGCTCTGCTACCTTCACAGTCTGGAGATCAGCTCCATCCTCCACAGGGCACTCAGGGCACTGCTATCTCAGGGCTTGTGACCTCAAGGACAGCACAGTTCCCTACACAGGCATTACAGAACACATGGCCTCAAGGTGTTGCATCCTGGAGGTGCAGGGGCACAACCACACAGCCTCTGGCCCAGACCACTCACTGCAAAGCAATCCAGTTCCAGAAATAGAGCTTAGCACAGAAAGCTCCCCTAAGGCTGAGGTCCTGTCTCCAGAGGGAAGAGCAAGGAATGTCAGGAGGCAGGAATCACTGTCCACCTTGCTCAGACTGGGCATCTCCCCACACACCACACCAGAGACATACATCAGTTATTCTCTTAGTTCCTCCAAGATCACAAGGGATATCCAGTCCCCTTGCATGGGATCATGCTGTCTGCCAGGGCCCATAGGAGCCTTAAACATTCCAAGAAAGTACCCAGGCTGTCAGACTCATCGACTTGGGCACAAACAGGTAGGACACAAGAAATACTGTCAGTACTGGTCCTCAGACGATGGCTGCCCCACAAAGGAGAGCCTAGCCCTGCTCTGAAACTCCAGCCAGGAGCACGTCCAGACACAGCACCACAACTGGGGAGCCTTGACTCAGCACAAGAAGAAATTCCTGCAAAGGACAATGTACACAAGGCAGCACAGAAGCACTACTCCTCTGCTCTGTGTCTCCCCTAACCACTGTGGTTCAGTGACTGACTGCAGATCCCAACACAAAAGCAAGGGCAGCTGCTACTCATAAGCAGCCACTGGGCACCTGAGCCCCTGCAGTATCCTTCCATCAATTCTAGCAGCATAGTTCAGCCTCAGCACAGCTGCACTGGAGACCTGTCTCCTCTGTGTTTCCTAGCCACAGGCCAAACCCTGGGGTAGGAGACTGAAAATCCACTGCTTCCCTTGGTCTGTATCCCTCAGGATGCCGCTCCTGCCTACCATAAGCATTTTCTGCCCTGTCTTTCCATATGAAGCCACAACAAAGGTACCCTGTGCTCTGCCTCCTCTGTGCTCCCACCTCACTCGGTGGTCAGCTGTGTGGCCAGAACCAGGAACCCAAAGACACCTCCATCCCCCCACCTCTAACAAGCGGAGGAGAAGCGAGTGCTGACCTGTCAGCGACACGATCTGCCCTCCAGCTCTGGCAGGGAAGCGGAAGACTGTCTGTTGTGCCTGCTGCAGCTGTCCAGCTGTACCTGTGACCACCTGGCCCTGCTGGCTGGAAAGAGCCAGAGAGTGCGGCTGTAACTGAGTGAGAGGAATGGTAGGGGTCCCCGGAGAAAGGGAAGCACCTGCCGAAAGGAGGGAGAAAGAAAGGCTTTGTCACCACCAGCTCTTTTCACTCCCTCCAGGCTTCTCGGTGCTGCCCTGGGGTCCCAGCTCAGCTCCCTGCCACCTCCCAGCAGCAGGGCCAGCTAGCAGCACTCTAAGGAAACAGTCAGTACATGACCCTTCTCCAGTCACTGGCCTGGCTGGGTTTGCACAAGGAATCTCAGCCAGGTTCACCTTACAGCAACAACCCACTCTGCTTCCCTTCTGCCACTAGACCTCCTCTCCCCTGGAGAGAACAGCAACATGCTCCAGGTGCAAAGATGGACAGATGAAGCCCTCAGCCCCTAAAGGCACTGACCTGACATGAGGGTGAAGCCAGTGGGTATTGGCATGAGGCCCCCAGACGTCACTGCACTGGCTCCAGTAGTCTTCAGCACTGTCCCGTTGGCACTGGTGACGGCATTGGGGCTGATGCTGGCAGACACTGGCGCCAGGTAATTAGTGATAGGGAACGATGGGCCACTGCTGACCTGCATGGAGGTTGAGGTGGTGGGGGCTGTCTGGATGGACGTTGTTCCCGGCAGGTTGGTGACAGTGAATGCGGGTTTCAGTGCATCCTACAAAAGGAGAGATGGTGAAAACTCGGACCAGCCCATGAGACATCTGCCCATGACACCAAACCAGGCTCTGTAGGTTGCATCCCCTTGCCAAACCATACCCTCATAGCCTGCTGCCAGCACATGGAGGAGAGCCAGGGCAGCAGAGAAGAGTTGCTTGTACAAACATGAGGAGACTGTGCCCAATAATGCAGCATGAGGAGAGCTAGAGAGTACTCAGCGTAAACCTTGGATACAAGCCCGGGGCCACACAGATCCCCTGAGAGCCTTCCCTGCAATGCATCAGGGGACAAAGCAACCCTTCCCCTCCCCAGGAGTCCCCAGAACATCTAATAGGAGAATAGCCTCTTTTTGGCACAGAACAGGCAAAAGCAGTCCTTGCAGGGGCAGCCGTAAAGGCATACACCACCACCTGTCAGGAACACACAGCACTTCCCTTGAGGCAGGAAACACACAACCGAGAACAAGCCAAGAACTGGCTCTTTAAAGGCAGCTGTACACTGAAAGGAGCAGGGGAGAGGTCAGCAAGGGCAAACCTGTGGACACCAGGGAAACCCAGACCTGACAGCAGCTTTGGCAGGCCCTGTGGAACGTCTCCACAAATCTGGAGCAAAGACAGTAGGAAGAACCTATTTGCAAATCCACTAGCAGGAGACAGGCACAAGGCAAATGCTTCCAAAGGACCCCACGTGTCAGCTACAGCCAGCACACAGGAGAGTCCTGCAAGGAGCATCAGAGCTCCAAGCCTGACGACAGCATCGCCAGAGAAGCTGAGTACCAGGGAAAGGGCCCTGTGCTGGGCCAACATTTGCCTCAGAGATTGGCCTGCCAGGTCTGGGAACAAGGGAGGAATGTGTGTGCCAGGTTGCAGAGCACATAACACACTAGTTTCTACAGCCACAAAGCATGTGGCTGGATGTGGCTTGGATCTGCAGAACCCAACCAAGCCCTGCTGTCTCTAACAGTCATATTTCACCTAACATGCCTCTGTCCGCCAAATCAGCTTTCAAATACCCAGGGTCCCCGTGGCTCCTCTCCTGCCCTGCTCACCTGGCCAAGAGCACACTAAAAATGCACTGCTTCACAGGAGACCATGTCACAAGCCACAAGGGATCTGCCATCTCCATGTCCTGCCACAGCTGCCAGTACGCCTGGGAAGAGTTAAGGCTGCCACACTCCCACCCCTCCCACTGCAGGCTGGTGGGCCCAGCTCTCCCACGTGCTAAGCCTTGTTCCCAGCTTGTCAGGCTGCCAGGAACAAGGAATTCACAGCTCAACGAACAGCTAAAAAAGGGAAGGCAGCCCATTTTGGACAGGGGGATCCAATCCCAGGCACTCAGCCGTGCCCCAGGGCCTGGGGAGGGAGGAGAGCAACACCCTTGGCACCTCAGTGCCTGAAGTCCAAATTAGAAGAGGCACGTGATAACAGAGCAGAGCCTAGCAGAAGCACTTTCCATTAGCTCAACCACAAACTCCTGCTGTTCCACATGGGACATAGGAGGCTGTGGGTGCCCTCCCCATGTGGGTGACAGGGCAGAGCTCTCCCCAGCCCACTGAAGAGCCAGAGCAGAGTTGGGCAGGACAGGTCCTGTTCCCAGTTGGAAAAGCCACGGTTCCACATCCCCAGCTATAGCTCTAAAGCAGTACACCCCTGAGACAGAGTCCCCAGGCAGCCAGAGCACTCCATACTCTCAGGGCTTGAGGAGACACCCCAAAACATTCACAGCACTCTACTCAAGGGGATTCCCAGGGCTCCCTAGAAGCACAAGGGCAAACCTCAATCTGATGAGAGCAGCAAAGGTGCTTGGAGAGCTGTTGCCAGCAGGCTTGAACCATGCACACCCCATCTCTGCACTCCCTGTTCTGACACAGAGAGACTCAGATTCCTCCCATCTTTATTGTATTTGTCTTGGGCTGCATCAATAGCTCCCAATACAGAAAGAGAGCTGGGAGAGACTTTGGGATTGGAGACCCACTGCCATGTCCCCACGACTGTCTGGGTTGCCTCGGTAACCCTGGGCATCTTGGCTTTCCCCAGCACCTTGCAAAGCCCAGACTACATACGAGGCCAGCCTTCAATAGGAGCCAAGCCATGGATCACCTTCAGCAGAGGTTACCCAAGGGGCTATGGACAAGCCTTGAGGCAAACATCAAGAACTCCCCGAACTCCCTTCCCTTCCTGATCCAGCTGCACATCTATTCCCCATCACAGCTCAGTGCAAACTTCAGTTTGGAGAGCAGTGTGTGGGAACCAGCACACAGCAGAGAGGTGCAGCATAAGCAGCAGGTGTCTGCCCGGACCCACACCACTGCTTTACAGCATGAGTGGATCACATAACCACACCCAAGAGACTGTACACAGACCGTGCCCTTTGGGGTCTGCAAAAGTTGTGGGGGTCAGTGCGCAACAGTATCATCATGAGGATACAGTGTACCCCAGTCCCAGCTGTGGTCCGAGCTCAGCATCATGGCAGAGAGTTTGGGTCTGGCACAGAAGGATCTCATAGCTGCTGCTGGCTGTAGCACAGAGGAATGCCAGCAGGCTGCTGACTGCAGGTAACAGCCTGGCTGCATTGTCTTCCCACTCCGCTGCAACAGCTGAACACAAACAGGTTTTGTCCACACAGAGATCTGGAAAGCAGAGTTCACACAGGAAGGCCAGGGAGCCTCTCAGAGCATCCTACATGGCTGGACCTGATTATCCGGGCTCAGAATCTCCTGCCACCTCCTCCAGTGAGGTACCTGTAACCCAGCCATGTGTACCACCCATCCCTCACCAAATGCCAGCCACCTAGCATTGCCTACCCACAGGCTCCCTTAATTCCCAGAGGACTTCTTGGTCTATCTGAATCAGGCTGATCTCTGCCAGAGCACCAAGCAAACTTCCAGGCAGAAAGCACAGCAGGACTGGGGAAGGTCAAGGTAGGACTAAACCCAGTCCCAGGGCTTGCCTTGACAAGAACTCCCAGCAGGCCAGGGTGGGTTTAGTCAGAATGTCAAGCAGAAGACAGGGCCATATGGCTCCTTCAGCCTCACATCAAATGCTGGCTGTGGCCACAAAGCATCCCACACTAAGCATTACCACTGGGATGGAGCTTGCAGGGTTGCATCAGAAAGTGGGAAAAGAGAAGTTGTGTTAAGAAGATCTCTGCGGAGTAAGTGCACCCTAAGAGAACAGTTCATTTGGGGCTAATTAGCAGTACTTTCAGGAAGAATCTAAAGGGATATGATGTGGACAAGTCTCATGCTAGGGACAGGTCATCGGCCATGCACAGTGCTTCCTACACATCCAAATTACTCCAGGTACAAGCAATTTGCCTCTTTACAACATGCTCACAGGACTTGTTTTTTCATCCAGGAGAAGCCCAAGAGACACGAGTCCTTACAAATACAGGCTGCACAAGGGAGAGATTGCTGGTCATAGCAGACTCCTCTGCCTACTGGAAAGGGCTGACACAGCTCACATTGAGAATCAGAGGCACCTCAGGAAAGTCATGCCAGATGGGGATAGCCAGGACTGGTGTTGGGGTCCCATCCAAAGGAAGCCTTCCCAAAGACTCTTCTGGGCTCCAGCACAGAGTCTTCAGCCAAGAACACTTTGGCCCACCACACCTGCTCTGTCTCCAGGGATCTCTGGGACTGCTGATGTTTCTCAGGGCTCAGCAGCAATAAGCTTGTGCTTGGTGCAGCACTGCACACATGTGGGAAAGTGAACCTGGAAGAGTAGTGGCTGCTGGGCACCCAGCAGCACTGTGACCAGAACTGTTGTGCTGTCATAGCATAAAAACAGGCAGATGAACACCCCCGAAGCCTCAGGCAACATGCTGGGCACATGTCAGGGCTGCACTCCCCACCTTTGTGATTATTCCACAGACATCCCAAGGTTTTGTCTGCTTAATGTTTAGTGGTTACTGCATGGCAAGGATGTTGCTATGGCTTGTACACAGATGGTTGGAGAGCTCCTAGAGCAAGGCCACAGTTCACCCGGAAGGATACTTTTGCAGCAAGCCTGCTACCCATGCCACAGGCACAGATACAGGACTGCTCTAACTCACAGCACCCAAGGACACTGCACACAGATCTGGGAAGCTGTGGCTCAGTTTCAAATTCAGCATGTCACCCAGCCTTGCACCACAAATTTTCCTGCCTCCCACCTCCAAATACCTGTGGACCTGAGCACCAGCCTGCAAAGGAAATAGGAAGGATACAGGAGACAGCTTTCTTGCAACAGCTCTGAGGAACAGCCCCAGGGAATGCAGGGACAAGACAGAGCCCTTCCAGCAGAAAAGCACCACTGCCTGGCTCTGCACCCATGGGCAGGCCACCCTGGGCAGAAGGCCACAAGTAACACAGGCGGGCAATGGCCAGCGTCTGCAAGGACAACAGGCAGGGAGCAGAAATGGTCTGTCCAGCCAAATGTTTCCATTCCCCATGTCCTCCCTGCCCCCTTCCAAAACAGCACCAAAGCAAGAGACAGCTGCAGCTTATAAGGAATGTGAGGGGCCCTGCCAGGGACTCTGGCGAGGGAAACCAGGCCTTATAAGGCCATGGAGGCAGAATCAAATTTTTATCAATGAGTGCGAGAGCATGGAGACGCCTGGGGAGAGATAACAGTACTGAAAGCTGGCCAGGGGGGTGGGCTGAGCTGGGGGGAGCCATGCTGCAAAGACCAGGACACCTGCCACCCGCTTCCCTCCCTGTTCAAATCACCACTGTTGTCAACCAAGGAGCCAACCCTGAGAGGACACGGCACAAGCTCGATACAGTTGCAGCAAAAGGGGATCCATCCCCAGCTCCCTAAGCTGCTATTTAAAGAGGTCTGGGGCTGATCAGGGCTCCTGGCACAGGCCATGCCTCCTCCCTGGGTGCCCACGAACGTTACCTTGGTCTCCCCACTGCTGTCCGACTCAGACACCTGGTAGGTGAGGTCCGTCTCCTCAAAGCCCGTGGCACTCATGCGCTGGTCAGTGGTGGGGTCTGAGCGTGGGGGTGAGTCCGGGGAATTGAGGCATGTTTGGATCAGCGCCTTTCCTGTCTCACTGGTGATCATGGGCTGCAGTTTCCGTGTGGCAAACGTGTACACATGGCCTGTCTCACTGGCCACCAACAGCAGGACTTGAGTGCCAGTCAGCGTGGAGAGCTCGTAGGCCTGCCAGCAGCACAAGGGAAAAAGAGGGAGTCAGGGAAGTCAGAAGAGGTGACAGGGACAACATATAGAGCAGAACAAGAGTCACTTCTTGTCCATGCACTCCCAGCATGACTTTCCTTTTCCTCACACCAGCTCGGGCTCCCTGTCACGCCTGAGGAGCTGTGGCCTCTAAAATCAACCCAAGATTGGTTCTGTACAGGTTGAACTGCCTTATGCTGTGTCCCCACCTCCTTTAGCATACCCTTAGGTGATACTGCCTGCCAAGAGACGGCAGGTAAAGTGGTCCCCTCAGTAGAGTAAGCTGAGAACACAGGGATAATGAAACTTCTCCATTCTGAAAATCCCACTCGCCTTTCCAGATACATATAGATACTTTTCCCTCTCACTTCTGTGAGAGGATACTATTGGACCCACATGTCTCTGCTACTTTGTTGCCCTTACTGATACCACATCCAGACTAGGACCCAGATTCCTCTCTCAGGGTTCACAGTCCTGAGCACAGCTGCACCCAAGTGCCACTGCACCACCATCCCCCCAGTGAATACCTGTAGACTAAGAAGTACACTCTTCATATGCTATCATTGCACATTAAGTGGTCTCACACAAGCTTCCACAGACAGGATAGCCTAATTCTACATCCCATACATCCAGGATGTGCCCAGCAGAACCCCATACCCATTCCCACCTTCCCAGGGTGACTGATGCCCAGCTCAGCTGGGATGCAGTGCTGCCTAATTGTTCAGATGCTATGAGCACCACCAGGGATGCAGGCGAGCCAGCTGCTTCCAACTGCCCGCAAATTCCCCCAAGTTTCTAATCTGTCTTTGCACACCGGGAACCACGGAGTGCACTCTGGACCGGCCGAGACGTGGCGTTCGGCGGCCCGAGGAGCCAGCCCTGCCGGGCCCCTTGGCGAGGCAGGGCAGCCCAGCTGTGCCACCAAACACCCAGCGATGGCTAACAGCGTGGAGCGGCCCGGGTCAGCTGCGGTCTGGAGGTAGACGCTGCACCGGGACGGGTTTCCCTGGCATACTAGCCGTCTGTGGACCGCTGGGCATACCGACATCCCCCAACAGCGGGGGTTCCCGCTCCCGGCCGCCCAGCTCCCCGCCCGAGGCTCCCGCGCAGCCCCCCGGAAGGGGCTGGTGCCGGGCCGCGGCACCGGGAAGCCGCCGGCGTTTCCGGGCACGGCCCGCTCCGCGCTCGGACCGGGGTCCCACGGACAGGTGGGACCCGGCCCACACCCCCGGCCGGGCCGAGCCGGGCCACCCCACCGCGCTGGCCGGAGTCGCGGGGCCGCACCTTCTTCATGATGCCGGTCTTCCTCTTGCTGAAGGTGGTGTAGCGCCGCAGCTTGTTGTCGATGAACTCCATCTTGATCTTCACCCGGCCCCGGGTCTTCTTCCCGGGCTTGGCGCCGCTCACGGCCCCGCCGCCGCCGCCGCCGCTGTAGGCGGCCGCCGCCGCCGCTCCCGCCGCGGGCCCCGCCGCCGCCGCCGCCGCCGCTTCGGCCAGGCCACGCTTCACGCCGCGCCGCTCGCCGCCCAGCTCCTCCTCCTCGGCCGACTCCGAGTCGCCCTCGCTGCCGCTGTACAGCGCCTCCCGCTCCAGGCGGCCCCCGGGCGCCCCCGCCGCCGCCCCGCCGCCGTTCGCCCCACGCGGCACCGGCGACCGGCCCAGCCCGGAGCCGCGGGCCAGCGCGGCGGCGGCGCCGTTCCCGGCCCCGGCCTGGCTCGGCAACATCGCGGCGGCGAGCGCGGGTCGGGTCGGGCCGGGTCAGGCCGGCCCCGCCATGGCCCCGCCGCGCTCCGCGCTCACGGCCCCGCTCCGCCGCCGCCCCCGCCGCGCCGCGCCGCCCCCATATAAAGCGATACAATGTTGCCTTTTATGGCCAGGGCGCTCCTTATATGGGGCGAGCCGGCGCCCCGCCGGGAGGCGCCGTCCCATTGGCTCGCGGCCGCCCAGCGCCGGCGCCCATTGGCTGGCGGCTGGCGTTTGATTTGCATACGGCCAGGCCGCGCTGGCGTCACCCCCGGGTTGAAACACGCAGGGAGCTGTTAAAGGGACCGCGCGGGCGGCCCGGGCGGGGCAGGGCCGGGCCGGGCCGGGCAGGGCTGGGATGGGCTCGGCTCGGCCGTCCTGGGGTGGGGCGGGGGAGCGAGGACGTGGACGCCCGCGCTGCCAGTCCTCCCCTCGCCCCCCATTCCTACCGCCAGCTCCAGGCACTCGGGTCCTCGTAGGGGCCACACCACGTGGCTCAAAGATCTACCTCGCCATCCTCAGGATCTAGCCAGGAGGGGCTCTGCGCCACCCTGCCTGCCTGTAAGTAATGCCACTGGCTGTTGCTCGCGGCAGCTCTCAGACCCTGTAAGGTCTATCTGTCCCTCTTGTCTCTCTCAGGTGGCTGCAGAGGCAGGGGGAGGATCTGTGGGGCACGTAGGTGCTCAAGGGTGCGCAGGACACAGAACTGAGCAGGTATGTCCAAAATACGCATTGCCCAAGTACAGGTTGATTACTAGTCCGAAGAGAAGGGGTCTGCATTTATCAGGATGGGCCACAGCTGCTTTCAAATCCACAGGAGGTGAGGATGGGGTTCTGTATGACAGCCATCCACGGGTAGGACCACCATGTACACTTGGGAAGATGGCTGGGCAGGCCCCAGCACAGATGACAGCCCATACCCACCCCCGCTCTGCAGATCAGAGCGCTCCTAGCAGGTGGCACAGGTCACGTCCCCTGCCCAGGTGTGACCCAGGACCTCCACAGGAGGGACAGCTCACATAACCAGGACAACTGTGTGCAATGCAGGCTGCGTGTGAGTTAGCAAAGCTGCAGGAGAGACCACAGCCCCAGAGCTCAAAGCTGTGAGGACAGAGTAACATCCTTTGCTGAGGAAAGTGCTCTCCCACACCCTGTCCTACAGGGAACAGGAACTGCACCCCAGGGGAAGACCTCAACTGTGACAGCACCAGCCCTGCCACAGACCCATCTTGTCTCCTGGGCACCCCACGGAAGGTTCTGCAACTCGCACAAGCCTTTTCCATATCTGCCTCATCACTCAGAGGACATGCACGCTTGCCACCAGTCTTCACAGCTGTCTCCCACAGCCCAGGGCCAAGCTCTTACAGAGCAAGGGAGTAACTGCAAAACCAAACACCCCCCTCACTGCCACCACCACCTCCCCCTCCTCCCTGCCAGCCATGCTCCTCCAGTGAGCACACATGCCATTTTTAGCTCCCAGCAGGGCTGCTAGAACTCACATGCCTCCATCACATGCCCTGGCCACCTTCCCTTCAAGCTGAGCACAAACTACACCTAGCACAGGTGAGACTGAGGCCCTGCCATGTCATGCCAGGCTGAGAAAGGGTCAGCAAGACCCTCTGCACGACTCGAGACACCAGTTAGACTTGGAACAATGAACACACATAGATCTGACAGCCAGAGCCAGGCTGGTCTGCCTGCCTAGTGCAACCGTACAACCACTGCAGGTTACCAGGACTTGGTTTTCTCTTGCTCATGAGATGGCTACACACTCCCTTCTTCTTCCTAGGCCTTCTGATGGCAGGGCCATGTGGAGGCCTTTTGCTCCCCAAGCTGCAGGAGGGTCCACACAGGCAAGAAGTGAGAGCTGGCTCATTCTGGGCCGGCTCATCCCTTCTGTTGCCATCTCTTCCCTCCCTAGCCTCATCTTGGGTATGTTTTCCAAGACACTTGTCCTGCTTATGCTCTGAATGGAACCAGAGCTTCAGCCTGCCTCAGTCTCCAGGGATGACCATCTTTCACCCAGGGCAGTGAGACGCACACTCTAGAGCCAAGCTGTGTCCCCAGGCCACCGTCACAGGACACAAGTTACCAGCAGACCCTCCCTCACCAAACCAGCAGGCAGTGACAATGAAAGCAGCTTAAAGCAGGTTTTCAGCCACTTGACAGTCCCATTTTATTTTCAGGGTTATTCTCATTCACAACCCCCCAGTCATAAAATTCCCATTTCTAACCCTCTTCTTACACAGCTTCAGGCAGAGCACTTCACACTATGCCCTAAAAACCTTTTAACCTGATTACTCACAAGGTTCCTTCCAGACAAGCTGCCTAACAGCTCCACTCTAGCATGGGCCCTGCTCCCAGATGCCCCAAGCATCACCCCAGCCCTCCTTGCTGCCTTTTCAATCCTCCTCTAGGCCACTGCACCAAACCTTTCTTCATCCTTTTCCAGCTCTTCATCCATATTTCAACTGGGAAACTATTAAACACCCTCTTCACTGGCTCCTGCAGTTTGATGTTTTCCATCCTATTCCTGATCTTCCTACTACTGATACTTCAACTGCTCTTCTTTTAACAGAGAGATCTTTTCTATGAGCAGTAAAAACTAGAATGGAGGTACTGCTGTACATGTAAAACTAGGTTAGGGCCTTTCTTAATGTGCTTTTTTTTGGTCAGCAGAGGGGTGCATGAATAGGGCTTCTCCATGAGGGGTGACTAGCCACCACCTAAGGGTGACACCCAGGCCCTCAGGAACAGGTCCCATAGTACCTGAGCAGAATTGAGACAGGTGTTAGTATCAGGGTCCATCCACAGAGCAAGCAATGAACCAAGTCCAGTATCCACGTGGTCATGAGATAGAGCCAAATCAGGACTTGATAATAAGGCCTATGTCCCTAAAAGACAGGGCTAGAGGCAAGACAAAACCAGGAACACCAAGGTTGCTCAAAACAAACCTGAAGGCCCAGGCTTGAGCTTAAATGTAGCTCAAGAGCGTGGGGAAGTCCTAAGTGAGGCTGCTTAGAACAGTTAAGGCCCATTAGTTTCCCCACAGGGCTGCAGAAGATCCACAGGGCAGCAAATGAAATTGGACTAAAGCAAAAAGCCACACAGTAGATCTGTGCATTCACTGATCAGGGGTGCTCAAAGTATACATACGTGCAATGGGAAATTGTGTAACTTTCTAGCAAGAAAAAACATCAAGGACTGCTGGAAATGCCTGGTTTGGAGGTCTTTACGCTTTAGGGAATTGTTAGTTGGGACTAACGTACATCTGCTTGCTCTTCTCTTACACTGTTCAGTAAATGTTCAATTTTGACCACAGCCAGTGGCCCACTAGGTGAACCTTTGCTCTGATAAAGCCATGTTTTTCCTGGCCCTGGATATCACACATGTTCTTTAAGGTGTTCCTTCAATTTGGGCTGAGGCAATTGGATCGCACCTTGGTCAATTGCCCCAGTCCTCTCACTCTCCCATAGGGGCTTTGGCTAGGACTGTATTTGCTCAGCTTGCTGTTTCCAATTAGTTTGGCCAACATCTGTCCCATCCCCAAGGATACAGAACATTTTCATGACATCACTTCCAAAAATACACAATCCCAACCCCTGTCATTCTGCACTGTTTGGGTCTGGAGTTTGTCCTAATTTTGATGACTTTCCATTTGGGTGTTTCCCTCTAGTCACCAGGTCTTGACTGCACAGCAAACAGGTACTCGAGTCTCCAGGATGTGTTGGGATAAAGAAGATAACCCAGTCCTGACACTGCTCACTGAACAGCTCACTGCAGCCATGGTGTTCCCTCCCAGTACACAAGATACCTGTATGAATGAAGCTGGCAGAACAGGGATGTTACCCAAGAAATCCTTGGCATCTCTGTTCTCTAGTTATGGCATCACTGAGATTCTGCTTGACTAGGCCACTGCAAGTGGCTTGGCTGCAGGAATCAGCCCAAAGGGTGCAGTGGTCCTGCCTGAAACAAAGGACAGCAGACAGGAAAGTCCACAGGAACAGGATGGATGGGAGAAATGGAACAAAAGAACATCAAACAACAGCAGATGTGAGAGGTCACTTGCAAGTTAGAGAGCACATATGCAGCAAAAGAATGCGTACACACTGGAGAGGACTGGGGGGGGGTGACAAGAGGGAGAGGCAGCTGCAAGGGGGAGAAGGCAAGGCACATCCTGACACAGCCTGAAACAGCTCATCGTAGTAGTGCCACCAGTCCCACACTGTGGCCAGGCCATCTGGTCATGGAGGTAGCAAGGGTTCAGAGTGGCAATAACCTGCAGCCAAGTCCACCAGGAGCACCAGGTCCAGTGAACCAGACCCCACCGTCCCCCTCTAGAGAGGGGCCCAACACCCCAGCCACTGCCAGTCTTAGCTTGCCAAGAGGCCTTGGCTTGGGGAGTCTCCATAGATCCCAGCTGTAACACACAAGTGTTGGAAAAGGGACAAACACTTTTGGTAACTGTTCCATGGCCAACAAACTTGCTTGCACAGTTTCCGAGCAAGCCCTTTCCTGGACCAAATTTGAGCTCAGAGTCAGCTAGCACATTTCAAGAAGTGAGCCCTTTTCACCCTCCAGTATCTCCACAGCTTCTCTGGGTAGCAGAGGTGGGAAGGGGATCCTGGACATTTCTGATCCGTGCCTGATTAAAGCAGCGCCAACTAGACTGGATTGTTCAGGACTTACCTCGTCCAGGGTTGAGCATCTCTGATGATGATGGAGATGCTGTAGCTTCTCTGGGACTCAGACCTTAATAACCCTCGAGGGGAAGCATTTTCCCTAATACCCAGTATGAAAGTCCCTGGTGCAGCTTACGCCCATCACCTCCAGTTCAGCCCCAGTAGGCTTCCTGGAAAAGCTCAGATGTGTCTCCATAATCCCCCAACACAGAGCTGTGCAGCAAGTGAAACCATTGGTCTGCATCTTGGTCAAACCCTGCGTCTCACTGTGTCTCCCAGGGACTTGGCTCATGTTCATGGGGGAGGGGGGGGCTGGGGCTTCTTGTACATTGTCTGCCCAACTTTCCCAAGAAGAGACTGCCAGAACCCTACCATTGTTCTGGGCCACTAGCACAGAGGAGAGGGATGCAGACCACATGAGACAGCAGGATTTCCCCCAGTATCCCCATACTGGCCTGGCCCTACTAGCTTCTCTGTCCCGCAAGTGGCAGCTGTGCAAAAACACAAGCCAGTGCTGGCTGCAAAGCTGCCACAGGCCACAGAGTTACATGCACAAATCCCATTACTACCTGAACTGGGGGGAGACTGTCAACGTGTCCATAAGTGGATGTTTGCTTGGAGTTTGAGAACATTTTCTCTTGAGACACCTGTTCCTGCTGGAGAGCAACCCATGACTGCCCAGAGAGACAGCAAGTGCTGAGGCAAAGTGCTCCCTCAGGGAACACAAAGCTCAAATTCATCCGAGAAGGGGACTAAAGGGCTAAACACAGGACACAGATGCCTGAAGAACTGGCCCCCAACCCTTCCCAGGAGCCATGTGGAAGAAAACAGCTATCTGACAGCAGCACCTTACAAAGACAAAAAAAAAACCCAAAAAAAAAAAGCGCCTTCTTTATTGAGAGCAGCACATAAAAACCCAACAAAACCCAACCCTTCTTGGCTGCAATACCCTCCACTCAAGCAAACAAACTAACCCATTCTAGGCTGCATTCCAGTAACAGAAATACTATGGTAGGGAGGAGTCAGCGCTCTGGAAGAGGGAGAGGGAGAGAGGGGGCTCTGCCCAGAGTCATAGTACAAAAAAAGGCACAGGGTAACTGGGAAAGGTAGTGTGCTCCTTCATATGCCAGGCACTTCGTGCTCCTGTTGGCTGGCCTGTACCCGTGGGGGTGTGGGGAAGTCAGGCATGCCTAGCACAGATGGACGGAGAGAGAGGCTGGGCCAGGCTGGCAGGTATGGATGTGGCGAGCAGGGACACCCCAGCTCTCACTGGATGAGGGGGAGCTGCGCTCCATCCACACCAGCAGCCTAAGGGCACCAGGCTGAGCAGGCGGAGAGCAGGAGGCAGCAAGGGCTGTCTTTTGGGACCTGTGGAGGAGGGGGGGTGGGGCTGGGGTACACTGGCTTGTGCTTTGAGTCCAGCAGCTGCTGGCGCTGAGCTGCTTGCTGGCGCATTGGGGTCGGGCTCAGCAAGGGGCTGCAGGAGTGCCAGGGGCTTCCCAGGCACATAGAGACCCCCTTCCACCCCGCCACGTCCTTCACCAGCAAGGGCCAGATGCTCAGGCTTTGCTGTCAGCTGAGCTGTCCCCAAGGGTGGTGGCGAGCTCACTGAAGGAGGGCCGATCCTTAGGGCTGGGGGCCCAGCAGCGCTGCATCAGCTTGGCCAGGCGGGAAGGGCAGCCCTCGGGGTGCGGGAGCTTCGTCTTTCCTGACTGCAGACCTGGCATGAAAGAAAAGTTCAAAGGGCCATAGGGAAGGGGTGTGATCCTCTCTGTGGTGTGCAAGGAGGGCAGCAACTCTCCGTGCAGGCTGGGACAGCCTCCTCAGACAGACCAGCACCATGTCAAGAGGAGGGACGTCACACAGCTTGTCTGGCCACCTTTACCACATGGAAAGAAATTAGGCTACAATTCCAGAGACAGCATAAGGTATTCCACATACCTGCTAAGACCTCATCATCTGCCAGTGGAGTGTAGGGCATCTCGCCATGTGTGAAGACCTCCCACATGAGCACCCCAAAAGACCACACATCCGACTTAGTGGAGAACTCATCTTCCAGCACAGCTTCAGGTGGCATCCAGCGCAGCGGGATCCAGGCCTGGCGGAAGTGGTAGTACTCACTGTGGGCAGCACAGGCAGGCAATGAGACTGGTGCCATTCCACCCCCATTCATTCCCTTCTCAGGTTCCCACCTGACCTGTTGTACACATCCTTGCTGAGGCTCAGGGATGAGACCTTGACCTGCCGCTGGGCACTGACCAGGCAGTTCCTGGCTGCCAAGTCCCGGTGCACAAACCTGCCGTTGGAGAGATGCTCCATGCCCAGGGCCACCTGTGTGCAGAGAGACACCTGACCCCAGAGACATGTCAGCACTGGCTGTCTTCCTTCAGGTTCCCAACCCCACAGCACTTCAAAAGCTGCACTGTCACCTTATGCTTGGTAGTGAGAGGCTGTGGCTTCAGAGACTCATCTTTGCTCTTGGAGATCCTCAGGAACTGCTTCAGGTCCCCCTGGGAGACAGACAGCAATTAAGACACAGCACCTCTACATGTCACTAGTCTCATCAGTGAGAGGATTGCAGTGCCTGGATTCGGCAGACCTACAGATCCTCATCTCCTGATCCATGGTTCCTGCCTTGCAGGGCAAACCAGGTTATCTTGCTTCTGGGCCTCAACTGGCTGCAATCAAGGCAAACAGACCTGAAGTCTCCAGGAGGCTCCAGACTCCCTGTAGCCCTTAGCATTCACAGCCATTCTGCAGCATGGAGTCCTGCAACTTAGCTTACACAGCTGAGTCCAGGACATAAACCAGGAATCAGAAGGACGTAAAGAACAAAGTCACCTCCAGGTCTTGCAGGAGAACTTCATTCCCCTGGAGACTCCTCCACAGGTTGGGAACAGTAGTAAGCTCAGCCTGGTATCCCTACACCTTGCCTGCCCTGTGCTGCCAGCCTGTTGTCACACTTGCAAGCCCCATGTGCACTGTTGTCATCCCCCTGCTCCACTGCAGGCACTGCTGGTAGGGCCCTTACCAAGTCCACATACTCCAGGACCATGTAGTGTGGCTCTGCCTCGCGGCACAGCCCCAGCAGCCGCACCACGTTGGAGTGGTTCAGCTTGCCAAACATCTCTGCCTCTCGACGGAAGTCCAGCTGCAGCTGCTCATCCCTTGTCTGCAGGCTCTTCACCAGGACCAGCACTTCACCCTCGCCATCTTCTGCACCTTTGGCCTTGGCCAGGAACACTTCACCAAACTCCCCCCTGCCTGAAAGTGCAGAGAAGCACACAGGAAGAGAGAGTGTGTTAGGACAGCATGTGTATTTGACAGTTCAGTGGCTGCAGGGCCCTCAGTATCCCAGCACATCCCATTTCTTGGCTAGGACAGCTGGGGTTTCAGTCACAGGTTTCCTGCTGGAGTGGGGTCAGGGCCAGGGTAGCTCAGCATACCCAGGGTCGTGATCGTCTGCAGGTTGGAACGCGGAAAGTGCATCTTGTCAGTAGCACTGTGCCGCTTGCTGGCCCCAGAGCTGCTGGCCAGGTTGGTCAAGGCCACTTCTTCCTGAATCTCTGCTGTCATCTGCCCATTCTGCAGCAAGGCACCGCCTGTGAGGGAAGCACAAATGGCTTCAGCATCCTACCGGGATGTGCAGAGAATGTTATATTTGGGGCTTAGCCTCTTCTGAGGCTCTGACACTCCAAGCACAACTGGCTCCGAGCACCCCAGCTTGATGTCTAGCCCCAGGCAACAGAGTGGCCTCCATGCAGTTGTTCCCTCTGGGCTCAGTTCCGGCCTCATCTCTGGCCCTGCAGCCACCCCCCTTGAAATCAGATGCTGAGCAATGGCTTTGGTCCCAGAACCAGCCAGCCCCATCTGGCCTTGTCCATCCCATGCCACTCAGTCATTCCAAAGCAGTGGCTACATCCAAACTACCACTGACAAAACTCTGCAGAACAAAAGCAGAGGATGGGATGCATGGGGCAGAGAGGGAGCAGAGTGAACCCTGCTCCCTATAACCACAGTCTCTTGATGCCAAAGAGCATCTCAAGTCTATCTGGCATTAGCTGCTGCAGTCTTGATGTCCCTGCTCCTTACTCACTTCCCAGCAAGCCAGCAATACTCATGTCCTTGAAAATCTTGAACCTCTAAGACCAGATCAGCCTAGACTTTACCTGGCTTTGTTAAAGCAGAGCTGGGAAGTACTGTCCTTGCAATCAACCCCAGCAAATTTCCTGCACAGGAACTCCGATAGAAATTTCCATAGCCCAAACAGAAGCCAGAGAACAGGACACAACATTATTGTCTTAAGAAAGTAGAGAACCCTGCATTTTAGGCAGCCTGTAGAGGAACAACTGCATAGATAGGAAACCTTGATTTTAAATGCATTTACTGTTTGGATCAGACCTGGTGCTTTGGAAATGGCACTTTCCATAAGCTGAAGGCAGGAGTTGGAATGTAAAGGAAGGTACAGCACTGCACTAAGGTGGGTGACACACTTTCAGCATCACTCTGTACTACTGTGCATGCTGCATTTCAGCTAGTCCTGGAACAAGCATTAGGCAAACACTTAGTCATGCAAAAGTAAATCACAAAATTAAGACTTGACCCAACAAAAAATTCCAACAGGAATCTCACTGCCTGTAATTTCTATCACAGGTTATTGTATAGCAGAGAGTGTACATGCATGCTTACAATGCAGGTGTACTAGAGAAGTACCAGCACATCCTGAGGTCTGGCCACCATAACAAGGACCATGGCTTTGTCACAGGTAGGACTGCAGCTGTGAATACTGAGTTATGTTAAGAGCCATGGCTACTGACAGTTGTACACTCTCACATGCTGAAGATTTGCAGAAGACAATAGTGAAAAAACACCACCTATCCTATAAATCAAAGTTTGATCTACTTACATTCTCCCTGTTTTTACATTAGTTATCAGCAGGACTGTTTGACCCTGTGCTGTCTGCATTCATGACTGATCGTGTCTTAAGACTACAAGCTTCAAGCCAAGAAGATAACACAAGAAGACCACTGCAACCTTGCCAAGAAAATCCTGAAGGCTGCAGAGTGAGTGTGCTGCCACTGAGAGACAGCACCAGCAGGCAGCAAGAACAGATGCTTTTGAGAACAGATTGTTTTACAGAGCTTGCACAAGGCAGTTAATAGCATGGGGATGGCAAAAATAACAGGAATTTAATTTATGTATCCAGCAGTCCAGAGGCAAACCAAGTGTAAAGAAATGGACTACTTTGCCCACCTGCCCGCAACACCTGAAGAAAGAGACAATGCCATGCTGCCCTAGACACATTAGCATGTGCCACCTCAGAAATAAGTCCCCACAGCCTCCCCAGATGCTATGTCTGTATTCATTAAAAAAAAAAAAAGCAGCACAGTCAGACACAGGGATACTAAAAGCAAGCACCCTTGTTATAGAGGATGTGGCACAACAAGGACATGACCTTGGAAGGTAAGTGACTGATTAGAAGTGCACTGAGCCATAGGAAGGTCAAATCTTTCTGGATTCTGAGGGCACTGGACAAGTCAGCTGATAGTCAGCCAGGGAATACTTATAGTTACTGAGGTAGATGCTGAGATACTTCTGTTTACCTAGGTAAAGAGGGACCACGTCAAAAAGAGGCATAGAGCCAGATCTTTGAAGACCATGGTGAATGGGTAACGCCACTGCAGCTGAGAGCAAACACAAACCACTTCTCCAGACAAGCTATGGAGAGGAGTGTAGACATCTGGGCACCTGGGTCTGCTTGTAGCAGTGAGGATGCAACTCTCTGACAGCTAAACTGGTTACAGACAAAGGCAATAAGGAGAGGCAAACTCTGGCAGAATAAAAATATAATAAGAGAGGCCAAGATAAAAATCCAAGACCACCTCAAAAAGATTAAAAAAAAAATCCTTTCCCAGGAAGATGATGTTGGCCAGCACCTGCTGACACAGATGAGCTGCCTGCTACTTGTCCACAGAAAGAGTACACAGTGGTGACAACAGCAGAGCACAAAGCTGCAGAGATGCTCCTGCATCCCTACTCCCAGGGAGTTCCCCACAGCCAGAGTTTGGCTCTGTTCAAAGTACCAATGTAAGAGGAAAACCAGCAGACAAATCCAGCAGTTATGTTTTGTCAGGCCCTCAAAGCAACTCGCATGTGATCAGGTCACGGCTGTGTGCTAGAGAACTGGGAGGGAGAACACCTGCACTTATGGGGAGGTTTGGGAGATCCAGGGGATTAAGGACAGCAAACTCAACTGCGCCCCACCACTTACAAGTCCTCACTAGTATCAGTGAAGCAAGAACAACCACTTTGTCAGGAGAAAGCTCAAACAACTTTTGGAAATGAAAATGATGCCCCAGAGATTTCTTGGGTTCCTTGAAGGAGTCCTGTAGCTCATGTACAATGGGAACCCAGTTTAGTCTATTTGCAGGGTCTCATGGAAACAGTTGTTAAAGAACAGCTCAGCTGCTACAGAACATGGGGAAACATCCTCCAATGGACACACAGAAGGTAGGAATCACGGCAGTACAACACAAACATGGACAGGGTGCTGCTGGCAGCTGTTTGCCAAAGCTTCCAGTGCAGCTAGCAACAAAGATACAGGCCAGTTGTGGCCAGCTACAGTGACACTGAGCACTGGGAGGTGCAGCCAAAGATGCAACATGAGGCCCGAGGAAAGCAATGTCCTATCCACAGTGGTGGAGTCAGCCAGCTCTGTCAACAAGGGAACTGAAGCCAGGGGCACAGCTGAGAAGAGGACACAGCACAGCTGTGTCACTCTGCAAGGTGGACACACCAAATCCTGTCTGGGGCTCCCCATCTCAGGAGGGTGACAGCACAACTAGAAAAGGCACACGCAGGAACAACCAGACATACAAAAGAGTTGTGTGTTCCAGTGCAGAGCTGGTAAGTGACAAGTTTGAAAAGCAAAGAGAAAATGTTTAGATAACCTGTTATGCTCCAGGAGTCCTTATTGGAGAATGCTGTAGATGCTCAAAGCTTGTAAGGGTTTCAGGGATAACAGGGTGAGTTCAGTGAAACATCTTCCCTCCAGCACCAGGAGCTGCTGAACTGTGATTTGAAGAGGCCAGCAGAGTACTTCTATTTCATTACATTGCAATAGGAATCCTTCCCTCCCCTGGTGTATATGATGCCATGTACAGGTGCTGGGATGCAGGAGCAATGCATAACTCAGCAGAAAGAGATGGCCACAATGTCAGGCTGGGATGCAGGTTTCACACTGACTTTCCTATTTCTCACCTGGTAGCAGGTCTCTGCCACCAGCCATAGACAGAACCAAGAGCAAGAAACCGAGGGTAAGGAATTGTCCCGTTCCCTGGGAACTCCCTGCCCCTCAGACCCTCCAGCACAGGCATAGGGGGCCAGCAGTGGAATCCCCACCCTCTGGGGTATCAGCCTCACCATTCAGACACTCCATTTCAGGCTCCTCGCCCTCTGGGTGCTTCTTCAGCCTCTTGGCTTTTCTCCGCTTCTTACAATAGAACATCAGCCCCAGCACAATAATAATATAGGCAACAGCTGCCCCCACTGAAAGCCCAATGGTCTGGATCATCTTGTAGGGTGTGTGGCTGCCAAGTCCCTCATCCTCTTCCGCTGCTGGCTTATCTGTGGGGCAGAAAGCACCAACGACATGAAGGTGTGGAGGGATCTCCCAAATCCTACAGGAATGTGCTGTAGGAATGAGAAAAGCCCCACCTCCCACCTGCTGCTGTGGCCACCCCCTCATCCACCCACAGCACACTGGGCACATCCCACAGCGCACTGGGCTGCATCCCAATGGGGATGATGTTGTGACTACCTGGCAAGCACAACCTGACATGCAGCACCCACATACAGGGCCAGAAGCAAGGCCTAGAATTGCCAGGGATCCCAGGAGGCCACGTGCCAGCACTGGGAACTTACCTACAACATACAGGAAGGCCTCGCGGTGCTTGATGTTGCAGCTGTTGCCAGCGATACAAGTGTATTTTCCAGAGTCCTCGGTGGTGACGTCGTAAATCACCAGGGAGCCATTGGGCATGATCTGAATCCTGCCAATCACACAGAGCTCTTTGCAAACACCAGAGCGCAGAGGTAGGCTTGGGGCACCTGAAGCCCCATCTCTCCAGAATGCCTCAGCCCCATGTCCCTAGTGCAACAATCTTCAATCTCAGGCTGTGCAACGCTCAAGAACAAATGACTGCAGCTCAATCACAGCTTGGCAGGGTGTGCCTGAAACAGTAACCCTGGGAACAGGGAAGTCCAGGTCCTGGCACATGGAGACAACTATGTGCCCACCAAGCTGGGAACCCGAGATTGCACTGGTGACACTCACATACTGAGTAGGCACAGGGAATGCCAGGCTGCACCCCATTTCAGCTTGGAATGGAGGTTGCATACCTGGGCAGGAGCTTGCCAGGATCCAAAATCTTGTCCTTCCCTTTCCACTGGATGTGTGGTATGGGGTCCCCCTCTGCCTGGCACTGGAACATGGCTGTGTGCCCCTGGTACACTGTCGTGGGCTCTGGCTCTAGCTTGAAGGTGACATAAACTGAAGGCAGAGAGACCAACATGAATGCTGTCAGTTCCTGGGAATGGTGCTGAGCTCCTGCAAGGGCGCAGGGCCAGCACTGGCACAGTGGCACATGCCCTCTCAGTCTGCATGCAAAACACTGACAAAACAGACATCTGAGTGCCACGGGGCACAGTTTGGGGTCAGGCCAGACATTGCTTTCTCTGCAGGGGCATGCCAGTTGGGTGCTACCCAGGCAAACCCACTGCAAGGCCAGCTCAGCAGGAAACCCACCTTCCTGCTGCAGAGCCCTCACCTGCTACCACGAGCTGCACGGTGGCACGGATCTCGCCCTGTGGCCTGTTGGAGGCGATGCATGTGTAGTTCCCTGAATCGCTCCTGCTCACCTTGTGGAAGGACAAGATGCCAGCATTGTGGCTGACATGGGATGGCAGGCTGCTCCCATCTGCAGGACACAAGAAGATGGATGCAACAGTCATGCACTGCAGTCACTGTGCCACGTGGCAGCTTCCCAGGCAGCCACAGCACTGCTGCTTTGCCCACACTGGAGGTGGGACAAAGTTCCTGGGGCCCCAGGTCAGAAACAGACATATCACATCCAAGTCTCCCTTACCTGTTTTAGTCCACTGGATGGTGGGTTTCTCCCGGCCAGTGGCTGAACAGGACACTGTAACCTCTTTATCAAACTCCATGCACTGCAGTGGCTGGGGTGGCGGGGTGAACTTCAGCTTCTCTGCAACAGACAGATGTGCTGTTTTACACCCCTCACAGCCACAGGAGGCACTGGAGCCACAGGTATCACACCTGCACCCTGCCAGGCAAAAGAGGTCCCCACAAGGGGGTGACTTAGCATACCTAGCACGTGCACTCGTGCATACCCCTCGATGCTGCCTGCTGGTGTGCTGCTCACACACTTGTACATGGTCCCATCATACACCTCCACATTGTTGATGCGCAGCGTCCCATTCTCGGAAATCTCGAACCGAGAGTCCTGCCCAGAGGGAGGGAAGGAGAGGGGCAGAAATGACACTGTCACCAGCCCTGGGCTCAACCCTTGCTTGGGGCACTTCTGACACTCCACATGCCCACATCATGCTTCAGATAGACACATCCCTGTTGAGACCCACATGGAGAACAGAGACAGGCTGCAGTGAGCTTTTCCTTGTCACTGCCCCAAAAGCACACAGCTGACTGGCAGCCAAGTGACAAGAGACAGCCAGCTGTGTACCAATACATCAGTAGGATGAAGATAGTGCCAGGAACATGGTCAAAGTGGGGGTGACAGGGATGTTGGGCCTAGGAACAAGGTGAAAAACAACAGCAGCAGAGCAGGTGGCCAGCAGAAGTGCCCATAAGCAACAGGGGCTTGCCCCATCACCTCACCTCAGAAATGGAGACACCGTTGCGGTACCAGGTGACGGTGGGTTTCAGGGAGGCCTTGCTGAGGCAGTGCAGGTATCCTGGCTTGCTCTCCTCCAGCTGGCTGTCCTTGGGCATCTCCACCCACTTGGGTACCGCTGGGCACGAAGGCAAGGGGTTACACAGGGCCACTCATTATTCCCCTGACCAGCACCAGTACAGACAGGCAGTGTGCAGCCAGACAGGGGGCCCAGCAGCTCAACCATGACAGAGGTGCCTGTCTGTATCAGAGGTGATGGACCATGCTGCCCCAGCTCACCCTAACCCCCCAACCAGCCCCTTTTCTGCTCCCGCCCTTCTCAGAAAGTTGCCTACTAGCCACAGTGATGCTCAGCTCCTGTTTTTTCTCTCCAGCCTTGTTGGCAGCATGGCACGTGTAGATCCCTGCATCCATCTCAGTGATACTGGTAAAAACAAGCTGCTCTGCCTCTTGGTACACCCTGCCAGCAGTGGGAATTCGTTCTTGGTTCCTCTCCCACCAGACCTGGGGGGTGGGTACGCCTCGCGGGGCAGTGCAGGACACGCGATGTCCCTGGTTCGCCGTCAACACCTTCGGGGAGAAGGGTGCCATTTCTTCGATCTCTGAGAGGAGCAATAGACAGCAGAGCTCAAACAGGGCGGGAACATGTAGCCAACCCACCAGCATCATCATTCAAATGGGAAGCATCACTGGAGGGAGAGAGTGCACAAGCTGTGTTTGTCCCCCTCATCCAGGCAGCAAGGATGAACCATTTCACAGATAAACCAAGCAGTTTTCCATGTACCGACCCATCATCACACAGCTCCAGAGTGACAATGGAACTCTGGGACCCACTGCCCACCCTGCCACCAGCCCCAGGACCTCACCTGCTAGCCGCAGAGTCGCCTTCAGTACAAGAGGTTTGCCCCTCTGCCCGTGGCCAACACACTTATAGACACCGGTGCTGCGAGCCCTCACCTGGGTGATCAGCAGGGAACCGTTGGTGAACACGGTGGTCCTGGGCACGTGGGGAGAGGAAGGGCTCAGCGGGCATCTCTGTAGGGCATGGGCCAGAGCTACAGCCCTGCAATGTCCCACATGAGCCCATGAAACCAAGAGGGAGACTGCGCCAAGCCAAAGCTTCCCAGTGTGGGGGGAGCAGCACACACACACAAGGAGATGGCGGGACACATTCTGCATGGAGGAAATGAGCTCACAGAAGTCTTTTTCCTGGTGAAGAGCTGGCTCCCATCAAAAGACACATCATTAAACTGGGCCAGTTTCGAGAGAAGGAACAGCCAGGAGACGGGGCAGGGGGCACAAGGTGGCGCCTGGGAGCTGCCAGGCCAAGGGCATCGGGCACCCAGATAGCACTGCTTGCCTTGTAGAGTTTGGCTGAGAGACAGTCCAGGCTCCGGATCACCGTTCCCACCTCTGAGGACTGACTAGGTGTCTGGGGCTCAGAAACATTCCCAGCTTTGGGGATCACCATGCACTTGTATCTGGCAGCACAAGGGACTCATGCACCCAGTGATTGCTGTGCAGATGTTGGGGGCTAGGAGGTGTTCCCCACGTTTGGGGATCACCATTTGTGGGCATCTGGTACTGGGAGATATTCCTGACTGTGAATTGTCCCAAGTCAGTGACTGGAGCTCGAGCTGTCCTTGGCTCCAAGAAATCACCACACAGACATCTGGGGCTGGGAGACAGACCCAAATGTAGGGGCCATCATTCAGGGGCATCTAGAACTGACAGCCCTGTGGACTCATTTGAGGATAAACTGCACAGAGTCCTTTGCAGATAAAGGCCACGCACAAGGACCAAGCCCCTACTAAACCCAAGCCAGCAAAGCTGAGAAACCAATCCCCATGGCCAGCCTGATGCTGCATGCTTGCCTTCATGCACAGACAGGGTTTGGCCTCTTTCTGTCGCTTCCGGAACACAGTGCCCCTCTCCTCCCAGCCCTGCCCACATCACTGAGGTCCCTATTACTTGGATCTGTTGGTGATGGGGTTGTCTTCAAAGAGCCATTCTTGCGTAGGAGGGGGCACAGCTGCAAACTGGCAGTCAAACATGGCCTCTTCATTCTTGGTCACAATGAGGTCCTGTGGGACGATCACCGCCTGAGGAAAGCTCTCATCTGCAATGGCAGAGACCACAGGAGGGTGAAAATGGCCTGTGTCTCCTCACCAGTGCTCTGGGGGAAGCTCAAAGAAGAGGTGGATGCACCCTGCAAGTCCAAAGGAGATCGACATGCCAGCAGGCCTGGAGTTATGGAATCAGAGCCCAGGACTGCACGTGGTAGCTGCTCTAGGGAAAACCCCTTCTGCTTCCAGCAAGGCCCTGAGCACCCTGGCTCTTAGCAAACAGATTAAAGTTGTCACTGGACTGCAGATTTTCTTGTCCAGTTCCAAATACCTCTCTAAGGTCAACACTTCCTACCCTCCTTGGGTCTTGCTTCGAAAGGCCAACAGGGCATATACGTGGCACTAATATTAGCAAAACCAGCAGCACCTACAGATGCCAGGGTCCAAACCTGGTGCTCCACTACCAGAGACAACAGCATAAACCTGCTCCAGAAAAATACAATGGCAAATTAACACCTGTAGATAGGGCAGGGTTCAAATCTGGCCAGGATTTTCCAGGCCTGTCTCTGGACAAAGGCTTTGCACAGAGAAAGTCACACTAGCCTGACACTTCTCCTGCAGCCTGGCTCTTGGTCCTGCGGGAGAGGGGAGGCTGTTAGCAGGGAAGCAAAACAGCCGAGCCTCCAGCCCTAAACAGCTGGGACACAACTCACCGATGACATTCAGCGTGAAGTTGTTCTGGCTGCAGATGAAGCCAACGGCACTGCGGGCGCAGCAGTAGTACAGCCCATTGTCATCAGGGCTGGCACTCTGCAGGGTCAGCGTTCGCTCCTTGTTGCTGACAGAATAGGTGCTGCGGCCATCGGGGAGGGGGTTACCATCCCGAAACCACTGCCACGTGGGGCTGCAAGACAGGGACAAGAAGGTGACCAGGTGCACGGCACCGTCAGGCCTCCCCAGAGAGCAGGTGCGCCGAGGAGACAGCCCAGAGATGGCCCATTTCCCTGGTTCTCCATCCCCGCTGCTGGCCCTGACACAGACACAAAGCCATGAGACATGCAGCCAAGTGGATGGGACACGACTGGAAAGCAACGGAGAGTGACTGCAGCACACTAAGCAGCTCAGCGACGGAACTGTGACAGCCCATTCTTACTGTGCTCCTCGCTACGCGGCTCTGAGGAAGCCGTTTGCCTTCTCCCACGGTGTGCAGCCACAGGCTCAATCCTGCCTTTCGCCTTCCCTAGACTCTACTGAATTCTTGTAGGAGAAAGGAGGGGAGGTGAGGGAGGAGGAGAGAGAGAAAGGGTGTGTGGGGGGGAGAGAGAGAGAGAGAGAAAGAGAGAGAGAGAGAAACAGGGGAAGAGCACGCAGCCAAGGTGCAGGGGGACCCGTGGCAGGGTCCAATCCTCAGGAGGCAACCCTTACCGCGGGTGGCCATCGATGTGACACCGCAGCACCACTGTAGAGGAGGGCTGGATCTCAGCTACGCTGGACGGCTGCTTCAGCACCACACTGCCTGTCTCAATCCCTGTAGGATCAAAGAATATCAACACAGCTGGCTCTCCAAACCTAATGAGCCCAGGTAATGGTTATTGGTGACTCACAAATAACCAGAGCAGGCAGCAAGGACACAGCATACTTAGATTTGCATAAGCCCTCAAGCCAGCAGAGAGTAAAGGGACACCCACACTGCAATGGTCCCACTTTGCTCTGTGTAGCTGTTCTCTGAGGGATAAGAGGAGTTCTGAAAGGATCTGCAGTGCCCAGGACACACTTGCTGCACTAATGTCTCTTTCATATATACAAATGGGAAAGCATCTCTGACATCCTTGGATACACCAGAAGACACAAGAGGTTTAGAGGGCATGATGGACATGTTAGCTGGAGAGGAATCCTACTTGCACAGTCCAGGCTGTCCAACCCCTATCTCACCCCTACCCCCGTATGCATTAGAAAACAGTGTGGCAAAGCTGTTTCCAGCCTCAGTCCTTCTCCAGAGTGCTTTTCCCTATCCACAGTGGGCAGCATCAGGCTGCTGCCTTCACCCCACACTCACACTTGATATTGAAAGATGCATTGGCTGTGCGGGCCTCCTCCCCAGTGAGCACGTTTCTCACTAGACACTGGAAGACCCCAACATCCCGGTGCCGATCGACAGCAGCAAACTGAAGGTTGCTGCCTTCCTTGAAGCGTTGCTCTGTGTCCTGAACGGGAAGCCCATTCTGCAGCCACTCAAACTCCACATCCGCTGGCTCTTTCACCTCGCAGCGGAGGATGGCGCTGCGGCCATGCAGGGCATCCTGGGAGTACGGCTCTTTGGTGAAAAGGATTGTTGCCTGAGTCCCCACAGCTGCAAGACAGAAAAAGGGGGGCATGTTCAGAGCAAGGGGGAGGAGAAGAAGGGATCAGGTAAGCATGTACTGTTCTCAAGGGCCTCCTTGAGAGCCAAAACCACTGTGTTAGGAGAAACATATCCCAAAGCACATCTGTCAAAATCAATTCAGAGTTCAACAGACCTATGCTCAGACTGTAGCACAGCTGCTTTAAGCCTGTCTCTCCAGCCATCACTGGAACAGGGCTGCCTGGGCTTGCCACAGACAAGGAGAGCTCTCTGCTCCTTGGGGCCACAGGAGTTAAGAGAGAGCTCTTATGACCCACTACTGAGTGTTAGTTACACTTTCGGCCTCAATAGAGAAACATCTTGCAGCTGGGAAGTCAGTCACCAAAACGCTGGACAGCAAGCAGCTTCCTGGGCAGTTCAGATGTTTCTTTGACCTCTTCTTGTCCTGGTTTTCTGGGATGTGTCCTAAGTCTCAGCCACGCACTGAGACTGCCCCTGATCAGAAACACCCACAGACTGTTTTCTAGGCTTTCCTCAAAGTTTCTCTCCTTGGTATTACATCTCCGTCTCACCTACACATCCTCAGAAATTATCCAGAAAAACACTTGTCTGGAACAGGGATTGTCTACATGAATAAACACAGAAGCTGCTGGAGCACAGCTCAAGAAGATGCAGCAGTGACACCCCAAACTTATGCTGGTGACTCAGCCCACTTTCAAGTTGAAGTGGAAACAAGAAATCCAGTAGTTGGCCTCAGGGTCTGATGGCAGCCTGAAGGGCTGGAAGCATCTTTCTAGCATGATGGAAAACCCAAAGAACCCTCCTTGACACCCTAAAGCCTACCCAAGAGCTCAGGGTCCCAGGGACAGAGCAGGCAGAGCTTGCCTAGGCAATGCCTGACACGGCTGCTGAGGTACGCTAGCACACTCCCAAAGCTGGCTGCTCCTGCCCACAGCCAGCCCCACAGGCGCTCTGCTGCAGTTACCAGCTGGCCATGGCAAGGAAAGCAGACAAAGGGTAACTCAGCACCAGCCGATGGCTGTTGGACCCTGTTCCCAGCAGCATGCTCTGCAGGTAGAGGGGTGAAGCCAGGCAGGCTTTAAGAATCTCAGAACGAAGACGAGCAAGAAAGTGGTTAAAACAGCACGTTCCCAGTGCTGCAAGAAAAACATGGCTGTCTGGACAAGTTACATGAACAGGATCCAAGTTCAGCTGAAAGGCAGTTTCTCTTAAGAAACTCAGCCACATCCTCCTGCCTGGCATTTGTATACAAGCCTGGTAAAGGGAGACAATTTGACAGGACATTTCAGTCACTCAGAGCTAAGGGTAAGGGATCCTATTCCAAAAGAGACACTTTGAAGATCATGATATTCCAGAAAGCCTTAAGAGCTCTTCCCATGCTGGAAAGCCTTTGGAGATGGCTACGTAGTGCAAACGCCAAGTGAAGCCACTCACTGGCATCCCAGTGCCAGCCGCACATTTCCAGCGTGGCTAGCCTGAGCTCTCCCACTCACAGCAACAGCAAAGTACAGACACAGGTGCTCATCCAATGCTGCTGCATCCCAGGATGCATCTCTAATCTCCCAGCTCCAAATGCATTAGCCAGGAGCAGGGGCACTTCAGCCCTTATCTGCTAAAACCCTCTTCCCATAGTCCAGACAGAGAGCAACAAAGTCCTCCCATCGCAAAAAAAAGTCTATTCCCAAAGACATTGGGGCAGAGGAAACAGTAGTCCAGAACCCAGAGGTTCTGCAGCCTTTGCAAAGTGCGACTGTAGGTACAACTCTAATTTTCAGTCATCCCAAAGAAGCCACTGGGACAGAGGCAGCAAGGAACTGGGAGGTCATAGGAACAGAAGTGTACAACAACATACTGCAGGGTCTAGGATATCGACCTCGTTGCAGCCTGGCTTTCTACCTTCAGCATTCAACTGAGCCACTGACTTGGGTGTGCAGGCAACATCCTCAAGGAACTGCCCTCATCCAGGTTAAGGCCCACAGTTCCTGGGTGGACATCACTTGCCAGCTGTACTCACAGAATTAAAGGAGTGGCCACAGACTAACCCCTGTGGCCTGAATGGCAGAGCTGCAGACAGAGATCCGAGTCCCATCTTCTGGGTCTCATACGGAGCCAAGTCCCATCAACATGCTGTTCTTCAAAGTCAGCATGTCCAGTGAAGTTTCCATTGCCAGCTACCATGCACCTCCCCTAAAGGTAGGAACTATCTGTTCCAAGTGTCTGTGACACTTGCCTCATGAACACCACAAGATGAACACATGCCCCAAGGTGACACAACATGTGGGAACCTGTGTTCTTGCACAAGTACACACATTAGTTCTCTGCACATCAGATCTGTCTCATCAAGAGCACTCAGCAGGGCAGCAACCACCCAACCTCACACAAACACAGCTATGTGCTCAATAGTCCAACAGCTCCAGTGCATCAGGAGCTGAGCTCACACCAGAACAGGCTGCTTGAAGAGACAGACAGGATGAAAGGGGTCTGAACATAGAGAAGACAGGTCTGTGTTTTTTCACAGATATGCCTCAGGGCACCAGGCATATGACCACCAAACCATATCTGTATGATACAAAGCATGTGTAAGGTGGCAGGGTGCATTAAGAGAGCTCATGAAGTAAATGGATTTGTTCTCCTCTTGGGGTCTCAGCCTACTGGTCATGCTAGTGCTGAGTTTGTGATGAGGTCCCGCTCTCTGAAGGTATGTGCCATTAGGGTATTAAGATACAGGATTTTAAATTATAGTGTTTCTAGCATTAAATTATCGGCATTACCAATATAAGACTAAAGAGCAGAAGAACTGCTTTTACCCCATCACTGACAGCACAATTGCATTCTCCTCAGCGCTGATCAGCTGAGAGTTTTAGCTGCCTCATCACATGCACTCTGCTGCCTCAGCATGCCCCATGTCCAGGCAGGGGCATGTGCACAGAGGACATGATGAAGGCTTGGCACAAGTCCCACATGGGAAGCAGGGATTTTTGCCAGGTGTCAGGAAACACTGGGATCCAGCTCCCTGGAAAAACAGGAGAAACTACTTATGTCCTTGTTTTCCATGCTGGGGAAATGGACACAAACGTTTCAGCTCTAGCAAGATCCCTGTGATGAACATCTAAGGAGCATGGTGTCAAGGCAAATTGGGATAAATTAGTGTTAAGTGCAGCAAGAGCCATAAACTTGTGTTTTGTTTTGACAATAGCATCTAAGGTGCCATTAATGAACTGGCTACACGTGCTGGAAAACCAGTGTTCCAATCATATATCAGGTTTGGACTGCAAGGAAAGACTGGCAGCAGCTAGATGTAGTCCAGATATTTTGGATGGAAGACATCAAAAGCCGAGAGCTGGACACAGCTTTTCAAGAGCATCAAGGCCCACTGTTCGGAGATGAGAAGTGCTGCACTTCCCCTAAGAGCTGGACAACCCTGGCCCAGGAAAAGGCTGCAGTGAGCAGGTTCATGCATCCCTCCTACAGCTCACCTGGGCCTTTGAGACAGAGGCTCAAGAAAGCTGTCCAAGGAGAGGGCTACAGTGTGGGATGCCATTATCCCACAGTTTGGGTAAAACCTGTATAAAGTCAACAATCTCTACCTGTGACGAATAAAGAAGAAAATTACTCTGCTTATTCTACTCACCAGGTGGAGGACCTCCCAGCTTCACTGTGCGGTAGTCAGGGCTGTGCACAGCTCAGCCACTGGTGACTGTAAGAGCTGCCCCAGCTGGCAGATGAGAGAGAACTCTTGCAGCACCAATGGAGAGCAAAGGAGACCCCAGCTCAGTCTGACTGGACACCTTCCCAACAGCATGTTTCTGCTGTGGTTTCATGAGCTCATCTGGGCTGAGGCGCATTGCTGAGAGCTGCTGAAAGAAGCAAAATGATTCCTTCTATCCCCTCAGTGAGAGCCACCTCAAAAACTACCCAGCAACACCAAGTCAGCTTAGCAAGATCGAGCCAGTGCGGAGCTCTCCCAGCAACACAGCTGGGCCAGCCACAATCCTTGGCCAAAGCCAAGCAGCAGTCCTAAATGTGTGCTCTGGCAAACACCCGGCCTCCGCATATGCACATGATACAAGCCACCCCTGGTTGGGAGAAAAAGAAACCCTCTGCACATGTTTCTGGCCTAAAATCATCTCAACTGTGGCTACAGAAAGCTTTTCAGGAAAACTTCAGCCAGATTAGACAAATATTGTTGAAATGCAGCACACTTGAAAACAGTGTGTTACCCAAAGGATATTTAACTGAAATGCAAACCCCTCCTGTTGAAGCAATAAAGGTTAAGTGAATAGACTAGGGAAGCTGAACTAGTACCTCTAAAGGTCCTGAAGGTATCATTCCCACACACACAGAGCAAATCATCTGGAGGGGACATGCACCACTAGGACACACATGGACAGAGAAATGAGCGGCTCAGATCACATCCTGGCTCTGAGATCATACTCATGACAAAGATCTGAATGTAGGAACACAGCATTCTTCCTACAGAGGTATCCCCTGCTCAAAACTAATTTAATTTATTTAAGGAGGCAAATATCAGCTTCCCAGGAAAAACACTCACACTAACATCTGCATTGCCAGTCAGAATTTCTACCAAGTGTATTTCAATTCCCTTCTCGGTCTTGGTATGTCCCCAGCACTCAGCCATTGCCAGATTCCAGCCTGAGCACGTGCAGAGCATTTCAGGGTGACAAATTAAATCATCAAAGCCGTCTTCAGGACAGACTTGTGAGCAACTCTGTGAAGTTAGTCACTGCTGTCTGAAGCTCTGCAGAGTAAGTTTTCAATCCTACAGGACTGCCAGGAAGCAAAGGGCTCTCCACACATCTGGCAAAGGAGACCCAGCTCCATGGTAGGCAGCCCACTCAAAGGCTGCCACAGCATTAATGCAGTGATCTGGCAGCAGACTTCGCAGAGACTGGGAATGTCTTTAGTTTGGGACCACTCTCCAGAGCTAGAAGAGAGAGAGATTCCAGTGTTGCTCGTTTCATCCGCCAGAGCTATAAGAAAATGAACCAAAAAAAGTAATAAGGATCTGGGGGACCTGTGGCAGAGCTGGGGGCTAGCACAGGCAAACTGGAGCTGAAATTTTGGAGGATTTCACATGCCTGTTTCCACCTGGGAAGCACCAGGTTTGGTATATCCCGAACACAGAGACACTGTAGGGCTCTGGGGGGAAGGAGGTGGCAGCAAACTGCCCAGCCCTATCTATGCCTCAATGCTCACTTCTCAGGATGGACACTCTGTGCCATGGAGATAGCTGGGCAATAGGCTCCAACCTCATGGACAGCTGACCTTCCCAGGGTGCTGGTCTTTGTAAGCACAGAGATACAGCCAAAAATGTGTGGAATAGCAGTACTCACCCTTGGGAGATCAGCCCTCTCTAAGGCTATATTTAGGGCTGCAGCCAACAAGAGGGTCTATGGTCCTGGCACAACCTGGACAGGCCTGGCAGTAACAGCACTGACGCCACCTTCTGCAAGAAGCCTGAGAGCACCAGGAATGCTGCCTAGTGAGTCCCTGCCATGGCACTAAGCCCAAACCTTCATGGCCATCTTACAGGCTGCAAGTGCATGGGGCAACATTACATGCCAGGCCTTGACCTGAACTGGGTTTTCCATCCACTGCTTTAACGCATCAGAGTGCCAGTCCCACATGAGCACTCACCTGGGGACACTAAAGCAGTCCAACACCATCTGGGTACTGTAGAGCAACTGTCTAAGCTGAGGAGACTAGGCAGCACATCTCCTGCCCTGCCTGAAAGGCCAAGTCGCCTACATCTTGAAACAATCCAAAAATCACTGTCTCCTTGCCTGACGACATCGCATGGGAATGCAGCCTCAACCACAAAGCCCTCAGCTGCTGCACAGCCTCAGATTCCTGCTGAGTCCACAGCCATCCCCCTCACCTAGAGCCACGGCTGGGGAAGCAACAGGCAAGTCGGCTGGCAGCTGGAAGCACAATGCAATGCTCCACATCCCCAGCCCCATGGGAGATCCATGCCCTCATCAATCCCAAGCCACCCACCCGCAGGCATGCGCTGGGCCCAGCTCCTTCCTGGGCACCTCCTCCTCACCAAACTAAAAGAGCTCTGAACAGAGGACAGAAAGGGAAAAGGAAAGGATTCATTTCACTTGGTACCCAAGAGATTACCAGTCTCTGGAGACACCACAGGATATGAGTAATCCCAAAGCTGTTTCCAACCAAAGAAGGAACTAAAAGCATGGGAATGGGATTTGGGACAGTGCTTTGTGCAAGTTTAAGGTTTTCTGGTTTGGCAAGCAAGCCCAGCACTGTGGGGCTTCTGCAACTTGTAGCCCAGCCTTACTCTCCAGCCAGGCCCCAGGGGCGTTACTTGCTTCCAGGAGCACTTCAGCAAAATTCATCCTATGTCAGCTCAACCAGATGTGCAAGCTATAATGCTCTGCATGTGGGATAGCAGATTAGAGGATCTACAACTCATCTGCAGCACCCAGGATAGCAAAGCCCAGAACACCTAAACTGCATCCATCCTTCCTCCCCAGAGGGGAACCCTCCTTCTCTTCTCCCTTGCCAGCAGGAGGTCTCAGAGCTGCCCCAGCTCTGGAGGGGGATATTTGGCTTACAGGAAACAAAGACCCACAAGTACCAGGATGCAATGGAAGGAGCCAGCTGTAAAAACTGGCACAGCCAGCTTCCCCAAGGATTTGTTCTGGCAGACAACACAGCTGGCCAGCATTTGTCTGGCCTCTCAAAGTAGAGTGGACGTCACGTGCCCCCATGCCACAGCAAGGGAGCTCACAGCTGTCCCAGCTCCACTGTGGAGTCAGCTCTTCACAGGACTGCACAATGAGCACGCAAGTCTCAGACCTGAGGTGGGAGCTGAATGTATTTACACCACCAGCTCAGCACTCAACAAGACAGAGAGCTCGGTAACACACTGCTGAACATTTGTTCCCTGCCTGTTTTCATTAACAGTTAGCAAGGACGCCATGATCCATAGGAAGGCACTGCTGCAGCACACAGGCAGGGGGCCTGCTCCCCCTGGCTCCCCAAACCTGCAGAGCCCTTTGCAACAACCAAGGAGCAAAGAGTAGAGCTGCTCACTTAAGGAAGGCCCTGGGTACCTTGCAGCAACCACACAATGCATGTTGCTGCAGAAAGAAGGTCAGGGATACAGCTGGGAGAAAGGAGGGTAACCTGGCCAGAGATGCCGTAGTCCTCACCACTAATTTGAGGCAGACAGCAGGAGTAGCCCAAATTCCATTCCCAGGCTGCAGCTCTTCAGCCTAAGACTGAAAGACCAAGATTAAGAGGTATTTTCACCACTTTTTAACCAAGCTACCAACTCTGGATGTGTCAGATAATTAACAAACCACAGCAAAGCAGGGTGGCAGCTTTCAATCACCTAGGAGTCCACTGCCAATGCATCACCGCCCCACCATATCCACAGTGACCTCTACGTTTCTGCCACTGCCATTGCTCAGACCACTGAAGAAACAAAGCCTCTGCAATTCATCCAGCAGCAATACAGGCTATTCCTCTTTAATGAGCAACCACTAAGGGAAATGGAAGATTTGGATGACCTAACGCAGTCAGGACTCATATTGCACTGCAGCACTTGCTCCCAGCTCCATAAACCTGTAACAAGGCAAGGAAGACACAGGCTCTGAAGCTGTCATTGCATCCCTCAGCAGCATGTTTAGCTGCTCATAAACCTGAACAAAACCAACAAACCGGAAGATCACAGCTTCAAAAATCACCTGGCTCTCTGCAAGCTCAGAGGCAGAGCTAATGGCCACAAGAAAGGCAGACCTTGAAGGAAGAGAGAAGAGACTGAAAAGCTCACACTCAGGTCCCATGTCCCAAAGGAGCTCAACATGGGGTAGACAAAGATAGGCTTAAACAGACTGATTTATCACCATTCACCCAATGAGGAAGACACTGGGCCACAGCAGAACTCTAGTGTCAAAGACAGCCATATGCATATTTTCAGAAAAGACCATGACCTGTGCTCCATCCCAAGGCTACAAAAGGCATAGCAGGGATGGTATTAGGGTTTGCAGTTCAGGACTCTCACAGGTTTCAATAACACACTCCCCAAGAGTGTTATCAAACAGGTCTTTTCTTTAGGAGTAATTTATTAAACATCACTGTCTGCAGGCAGCAATTCCTTCAGTTGCCAAGTTCTCAGGAATGGCTCCAGTACTTAAGCTTTGCTTTTAGTCACTCTTGGATCAAAGAGCAGCAGACTCTGGGTTCAAAGCCCTGGCTTGCTTCCAAAGGCCAGGCAATGAAATCACTGAGCTGGAGCATCCTGAGCTTGCTGGTCCAGAGGACTCACCAAGCCCCCTGTCAGAACAAGGCTCCACTGCCTGCAGGCAGGTTTAACTCCTCATGTGCTGGGTGTGCATTTCTCGCCAGCAGCTCAGCTCATGCAGGCTTGACAGCAGCTCCTACAGGGGAGCAACATTCCAGACACTGAAGAGCTGCTAACCTCAGGACTGTAACTCTCACCTCACAGCTGCAGCCAGGCACAGGATGCACAATCACACTGTCCATAGGATACCTAAGGCCCAATGGGTTTCACACATCTCTCCCATTCTCTCTCATCCCCATCCACAATCATCATCCTAAGCTGTCGGCAGCACTTCTTCGCCTGCCTGCAGTGCTCGAGCTGCTTCCTACCCAGCCTCCACTCTAGACCAAGGGAGCCATAAAGAGCAGCACACAGTAAAAACCACTCACCCGGCCTCTTGTCCTGCCCTCTCTGCCGCCACTGGACCAGCCAAGCACTTAAAATCTTGATGCCATCTCCTCCTCCCCGTCCACTGGGGCCCACAGGATATAGACTGCTACAGAGCAAGTAATGCACGCCAGCATCTGCTCTTTGTCCCTGCAAGGCTCTCAGTGAGCACAGGGCCCCATACAGACCTCCCATTCATGGCTCGAGCAAGCCATGTGTTTCCTGGCACAGTTCATTATGAACATGCTCCTATAAAAGCAGATTTTTGGCATGCCAGAACTGGGAACAACACATGGGTCAGCTTTTCCTCCCTTCCTGGTCACAAATACAGAGCCAGGAGGCTCATTTGCACCAGCTGAAGCTGTAGAAGCAGGCAAGAGAAATCATGAATGCTTAATAACACAAGCAATCCCCTGCCCTGTGGGCTGGTCCCTATAGCCACATAAAGCAGCTGCTCGGGGCACGCCTGCTCCACACACAGCTTATTCCACTGCTCAGCAGATACCGTGGAAACAGCAGCCAAGCCAAACAGCCAGTGATATTAGCATCTCCAAATGATTTCCAACCAGCACGTTCCTTCCTGCAAGAGGTTCCAGTTGAGAAAGCCTCTCATATGGATAGAGTTGCAATAAACCACTCTCTCCCAAAAGGCCAGACGGAAACGGCTTCATTCAGGCAACGAGCTCTGAACATGGCAAACTTGGTCTGATCAAGTCCAATATCTGGAAAGTCTTTGGGCACCCATCATATAAGCCTTTTAAATGTATGTTGTTTCCCATTTACAGTTAAAAGTGAAAACAAAAACTCACCGCACCCAGGAAAACAATCGTGGGTTCAAAGCAGCGTTTCCAAGAAATGCTCTGCTAGAGTGACTTTGGCTTCATGAGCCAGGGGGAACTGGACTAGCACCTAGGAACTCCAGAAGTAGATCAAGATGATGATGAAATTGGGAAAACATCATCTGTATGCCCCAACAGTTGTACCACGCATCTGGATCCAATAGCTGTGCTGTGAGTGTGGGTCTGCTCAGATGACCACCAAACCTCTCCCTTTCGCTCCGTATTTGCAGGAGACATGATGCCTGCACACCACCACTTCATGCCAGTTATCACAGGCCATGCCTCCTATTCTTCCCACTTCCTCCATGGATGGCCACAGTACTTGCCTGTTTTGCTTGGGTCCCAAATGGAACCTGCAGACTGGTCCATTCTTTCCTCAGCTCCATTCCTGTGTGCCAGTTCAAGATTACATCTGCCCCGGCCCCCGATACCCTCATGGACCCCATCAAGAGTCCTATGACTTCTGGCACACGTAAGCCTTTGTTTGGAAACAACTTGGCTGCTGGCCTACCAACAAGTGACAACTGCTCTGCTGCAGGACTGCAGTCTGAGCTCACTTCGGGTGGCCCACAGCACTTCTCTCCACTGCTTTCCATGTGGAGCACAACCAAGCAAACATTAAGAAGCCAATTCTACCCTTCAAACCTAGCTTTAGAACTGGCGGAGGGGAAGGAAAAGGAAAAAAAGCTGCAACCACTTAGTGCAATTCCTACTAGCCTCCCCAGAACTGTTCAAAGAAGCTGCAAGCTGTGGGGGATCCCTGCCCTTCCAGGGCCAGGATCCCATCCATGGGAATGGCCAAGCCCAGCTTCTGAGCAATTATCACAAGCAACCAGAACAAAGCCACTGGGGTTTGAACACTGTAAATCAATTGCTGGAGCAGACACTAAGGCGGAGCTCGCATTAGGGTACAGCTGAGCCATAGGAAGAGCTTGCTGCCACACACAGCTCCAGTCCCAAAGCAGGCAGGTCCTGCTCACACACCTGCTGCAAGAGAAAAGACCAGTATAACTGAGAAAAAAAGCTCAGCATAAGGACAGTGAGCCCAGGTAACCAGCTGCAGACTCCTCCCGATGGCTGCCAACATGTGCCAGGACAGACAGACCCTGGCCCTGACCTCACTCGCCCACTCAGTTCAAACTAGTTTGAGGCTTCCCTGCCTCTGTTCCTTACGTTGCCCATTCTACTTCCTCAGCCCAGACCCTGTGAATCCCAGCCCCCTCCCCAGCCACACATCCCTCAGGCTTCTTTCTTCCAAGACCATCCCAAATCGTGTTTCCTAACTATGCCATAGGAGCTCTGCAGCCCTTAACTTTCATAGCTCCCTGCCTTCACCCTTACCAGAAGTGAGCAGAGACCCTGCCTCCCTGTGTGCTCAAAGCCAGGCAGCAGCCACCCCAAAGCAAGAGCACGTGATGATACCCTCTGCAGTCAGGAACAGGGCTGTAGTGGGGAGCAAGGTCTGGGGCAAGAACTTGCTGCTGATTTGGCAAGGAGCAAGAACAGCAAACAACACTTCTACTCTGCAGCCACAGAGTGATGGGAATATTTTGGGAGGTTCCTACTCATTCCCAAGCACAGCAGGGCTGCTGCCAACCAGTACTCCACTGCAGGCTTAACCAAGCTGGCAGGGTTGACACCATGCTGCGCAGTTTGTCTCCAAGGCTGCAGGATTCACTTGTGGTCTTTATGGAGGATGTGTCTGGGCTGAGCTGCACCTTGCCCTACAGTCTCTCCCAACATCTCAGCACCTTGCTCAAACAGGAAAAAGCTGGAGCAAGAGAGGGGAGTCCCCATGGTAGCCAAGCTCCTTGGCTTCCTGAAACAGCTGGGGCTGCTGAACCAGAACAACTGGCCTTGGCACTGCAGGAGCTCCCTGTCTGCCCTGGGAGCAGGCTGACACCGCTCCAAGCAACAGGGCTGCCGCCCAGGCTCCTGGCAAGCACTGCAAGAGGAGGCATTGGCATCTCCCCATGGAGACGCGTCTTGACACAGCAAAAGGATGCCATTCTGTTGGGCCACTGAGGCCAGTGTGGTCCCAGGCCCCTAAGAAAAGCCCAGGTACCCCTCCTGAGCCCCCAGCCCAAGCCACGAGTGCAGTGCCGCAGTCATGCAGCTGGGAGAAGAACAGGGCAGAGTTGGCAGCCAGTTCACCACTTCTCCTGCCCAAACACTTGGAGCATAGCTGCATGCTGGCAGCTGTCTGCACCTCTTGGCTCCTGGCTTATGGAGAAGGAAGTTTGCTTTGGTCAGGCAAGTGAGCCCATGCCTGCTTGCTGAGCAGCACAGGCAGCGGTCGCCACAGGACTCCCAGGAAGGCCAGGATAACATCTTCATAGCAGATGAACAGAAACAGAGCAGTAAGTGAGACAGGAAGGCCACAAGCCTAGTGCAGGAGATGGGAATCCTGATGGCTCAATGAAACCATCTTTAATGGTGCATCAACCAAAGGCTCCCAAGCAGACATCGCCTGCTGCATTGCCAAGCCCCAGTGAGAAACACAAACGTTTCAAGGGAGACTCGGCACCACTGCAGGCTTGCTGCACCCACCAGTCTTGCCAACTGACTCTCCCAGGCTTGCATTCTCTGGCTTCCTCATAAATAGCTGATGATTACTTCTGGCAGCACGTGGCAGGCTGGAGACAGTGATCTGAAGGCTAAGCTCCCTGGCCAGCACACCAAAGGTATTGCACTTTTCTCTCACTACAGGAAACAGGGTAGACAGATGCCAAGTGGAGCCAGGATGAACCGCGTGCTTCCTGTGCAGTGGCCTTGAACAATGACACTTCTGCCACAATGGGGTATGTGAGAATGCAAAGGTCTTCACCAAGCAAAACGCCTCTGATGGTAGAGGAGAGCTCGGTGGTGTTGAACAGCCAGGCAGGTCCTGCCAGCAGGAAAGAGCTGCAACAGAGCTGGCTCAGCATTCCTGAGCTGGAGGCAAGGAGAGGCCCTGTGGCAATGAGGCTGCATTGCTGCACCCACAAGGTCTGTGTGGCTCAGAGCTCGTCCCGTGGTAGCTGGGGCCAGCACCTCCAGGTATCATACAAATGCTTGCTGATCCATCCTCACATCCCTTCCCTTGGGCTCAGGGCCAAAGGCTGATGTTGTTCCTGCCCTCCCAAGCCCAGCCAAGAGGGATTCCCCCACATCAGCACTGTGTGTGTGGATGGAGCTTCTGGCCAGGGCTTCACGTTTTTCTTGTTCCAGCTGAAACACTGTTCCAGATGACGGGAAAAACCAGAAGAAGTTCCATAAAACTGTCTGGCACTTCCCTTCAGCAAACAGGAGCCCCAGCCAGCCACTCCAGAGAATGGAAACTCAGGCTGCAGAGACAAAAGGGTGGGGGGTGGGGGTGGGAAGAGGCCAGGGCAAGGGAAGCAGTGCAAAGAGAAGCAGCATGCACATGGGGCCTGCAAGCTAAGCCAGCTGCTTCATCAACACACCATAGGAAAAGACAAAGCTGCTGCTCAGAGCCAGGTTCTCTCCACATGACAAGGTGCCTACTCAGCACCTGAGCCAAGGCTGGACTGGGCACAACACACTCCTGCCAGCAAGGCCTATTTGCTCTCCCTGGACTGTTGGAGAATGAAGCATATTTGGCACTGAAAGTGCTTGAGTGAGCTGCTTCTTTGTGTGCTGCCACCAAACCCATTGAAAGGATTAAAACCTCCCCAGTACCACCCAAACCTGTGCTGGCCTTTGGATACACTTTGGATGTCTTGCAGATCTTGCTTGCTCAGGAGGCCAAGGGGGAGGGTTACAACCCTACCCAGCCAGACCCTAAGACATAGCTCACCAACAAACTCCACAAACACCCTGACTGCAGGGACAGCAGCTGGGGGGGGAGGGGGCAACAAGAGGACAGAAAGTGCAGTCAAGAACTCACATCCACACTAGCGCAAATACCCTCTCCATTTTGCTGTCAGCTACATGTTTACACTATCCATATGGACACCCATGAGCAACTTGCCAGTCCCAAAGAGGACTCCCAGAGCTGGGGACAAAGGGACAGCTGCACTTCTGAGCCTTGCGTGCAGGGAAACAGACAGGGAGCTTATTTATATCCCAAGCTCTGCTCTAGGATAAATATTTTAAATCTCTCTCCAGGTCATGGCAGTATATTTACAGCTAAGTTTCCCTTAGTTATCTGCCTGTAGAGACTCAGATGGATTTGCCATGAAGCCAGGCAGATCCAGCTGGCCAAGCTCTCCAGACAGCTTACAGCTCATGGGAGAAATGGTTCATCCAGTGCCATAGTCTTGAAAATGACATTCATGAACTGGCAACTGCTCCAGGGATGTGTACCCCTTCATGCTGCTGCCTCTGCATAGCCCACCCACAAGCATGCTCTCAGCCACTCTGCCTTTCCAGGAACAAGGAGAAGGCAGAGGTTGGGAAATCCACATACAACAGTAGATCAGGAGCAATCCTACTGCTGCACTCCCCAGGGAGCACAGCTGCACTGTGGGTCCCACTGGAGGTAAACGGGTCTCTGGAGCATCCTGCTTTGCCCCACTTGGTTTACTGAAGGTTTAACCTGTTTGCTCCCCTCCCACAGAAGAAGCTCCCAAGAAAGGCATTCACAACAAATTCACTCAAGCTTTTCCTAGCAGCCACCACAGTGCTGCAAACTAAAAACTGCTACAAAAAGGCACTGACTAGACACCTGAAATAGGCCTCACTCCATTAGCTGCATTGGTGTCTATTTATATGGGTTCTGTACTGTTGGTTTTTGACCCCTGGTTGCCTCTGAAGCTTGAAGAGGATGGACTGGTTGCCCAGGGCTTCTCACTGGGTTTGTATGACTTCTTTGTCAACCCTCACAAGCATTTCAGGAATACTAGTTCACAAATACTGCCTGCTGTGCACTGCACATCCATTTTTCATCTTTGTGGCACTGACCGCTACCTGGCTACAAAATATCATCCACAACTCCCCGTATCTGTCTCCCACTAGGTCCTACAGGTCTGCAGACTTCTCCTAAATCCTCCTCTTTTCATTGCCGGAAAGCTGAAAATCAGCCTCATTTCACAATCATCATTTACAGTTGTGCAGGGAAGCACTGTGGTCCATAACTTTTCTTGCTGGGAGAAACATCACCAGGGAGGCTGAACCTGCAGTATCACCTCTGAAAGCCAAGAGGGCACAGAGAAGAACAGCCCCTTGTTTATTTTCATTGAAGTCATTTATGAATCTATATTAAAAGCCACAAGTATAGGAAAGCAGAGAGAGAAGCTAATATTTCCTCTGCTCATGCAATATTAATTAAAAGGTAGCTTCTCTCTATGAGACATTGCTACATTATCTCAGCTAAAAATGGAAAAAAGTCACTGAAGGAGAAGAATATGCAAGCAGGACACTTTCTGGAATATTTTACAAATCAATAACTAGGCAGAACACTTGCACTAAATAGAGCTAATGCAAAGCCCCAGTGTCAAATCAAAGAAAGGCTTGGCTATAACAGACTCACTGAGACAGAAATTCATGCTAACCAGATCTTGAAAAACAAGTGCTTTCCTCCATTGCAGCAAAAAAGCTAATTTCCAATATATCTGGAGAACAAGTAATTCTTACTGGACAGCCACTAATCTACCAGTGTGAAGAGTACCTGGACATCCTAGGCAATCAAATGCTAAGGTAGCACACAAGTAGTGGCAACAGACACCCAACAGGTCCTGGAGAGCAAGAAGATGTGCTGAAATGTCTGCAGGTGCCTGGCTGATCACTCAGCAACCCAGGTAAAATGGATTGCTCCATCAAATCCATGACAGGCCTTTGTCTGCAGGAATGGATCCTCAGCCAGTGAGAAGCAGGGCCAAATCCCAGAAAGGCCACAGAAACAAAATGTGATGCTGAACGATGCCCAGTATGATGCTCTTGTTATTTCCTTGCCAAAATGTTAACCATTCAGCCTAATGGTTTCTCCTTCAGGCCACATGGCTTTGAGACGTTTCTTCAGCTAAGAGGAAGAATTCTTTTCAAAAAAGACTTGTGATTTCCAAGATCCACCTGAACATCTCAGTAGCCCTGCACCAGCTCTGCTCTGATTTCTCACCAGCCACAGCAAACTGGGGGCCTGGCTCAAGGAGACAAAGGTGATCTCAAGATGGGATGAGGAAGCCACAGCCACACCTGGCAGAACAGCAGTGCCCAGAGGCAGGCATTGGAGGGAAACCAAGCAACAGCAAAGTCTGGGAAGGGGACACGGCATGCCATGGTGGGTCTGGATACAGAAGAGGAATCAGGAAGAAGGGGAGACAGGAGGCACAGCTGGAAAAGGAACAACTGCACTTGGGCCAGAATGAGGCAGCAAGACAGAGGCAGGACCAGGGCAGGAGGGCCAACGCTGGTGAGGGCCCAGCAAGCAGCTCTTCCACTTACACTTCTGAAGGCTGCAAGCACATACACAAAACATCAGGGAAAGACATCGGGAGTGAACTCAGCAGAGAAAAAAAAAAAAAACAAAAACAAACGTGTTGCCTTTGGAGCTCAGTTTTTGCTTGGAATACGGTGGATATAGAACTGTTCAAACCTAGCTGGAGGAAAGAGTGATCACAAAACAAGATCTCACTGCCATCTCACTGCTACAGGAGGCAGCTCAGCCCAGGAACTGGCCACTCCCATAGCACCTGCCAGGTGCCCAGATGTGTCCCAGTCTCACAGCATTTACAGCAGGCAATACAGATGGATAGAAACAAAGAACATCAAGTAACTCACAAGGGGCTATTTTCTTTGGTCTAAGACAAATTGCAGAATTCCTGCAACTGCTGAAGGAGACTTACAGCGTTGGCCCCTTGGCAGAGGCAACTAAATGACTTGTCCTCAGCAGCACAGACCCATCTATGCTCCCATGAACAGTTAAGGAGCACTGGATGCACTGCCCTGTGTGGCACCCTATAAGACCAGCTGTTTTTATCTTCTCTGGTCCTGTCTTTACTGGGAAAGACAAAAGCCATAATCTTTTCTCCCATGAAAGCTTCCCACAGATACAGGCACTGCCAGTGACTTCAACAGAGCCAGCACCATGGAGCACCCATCAATCCATGCCACGTGAGCGATGGGCTGCCCCCGCCGAGCCAGGACACACACCAAAGCACGATGCACAGGAACTTGCAAGCCACAGCTTGTCCTGCCTTTAACCATTTGGAGAGCCACTGTATGGTCTGAATCAATGGCTTCCTTTGTGCTCTTAAAGAAGCCAATGAGCAACTGTAGTGAGGAGCGCATTCATAGTTGGTCTTAAGCAATACTGTGCCTATCTTATGCCAACATCACTGGACAGCAAGGACAACCAACCCCCTGCAGGGCTGCCCAGAGGCACATAAGCCACCCCTCTGCAGCCAGAATGGCACTTGGCCTTCACATGCCATGGCTCTGGGGACAAACTCATCTGGCTTTCTGGGGGGATGGAGGACAGAGCCAACTTGCCAGTGTGCCCAAATCGACTGCAGTAGGGTGTTGTCTTGGCTGCTCTTCAGGGTGTAAAATCCCGATGCTGGGACAAACCTCATTTCACAACAGCATCACAGGAGAAGAAAAGTTATAAAGCCTGTCACCTTAGAGCAGCTCTGGAAACAAACATCTGCAATCAGCACTGAGCATCAGTGCACAGCACTCACAGATACTGCTGTCTTCCTGGAGAGAAGTCACCTAAGAATTGAACACAGGTCAAACAGGGCCTGAAATACAAGTAGACTTGTAATCCTCACTCACTTAAGCTTTCTGCACCAGCTCCCAGCACACACAGCAATCCTGTGTCATCACTTTCTCCCAGCATGCAACACCTTGCCTTCCTGAGAGGGAAGGTTCATGCCCTGAAATTGTGTCACACCACTTTCCAGACAGAAATCTACTCCTATCAGTTTTCTTCATTCATCATCCTGCACAATACAAGCATCAGTCCAAGACATCCCAACCTCAGAGGTCCAGGCCATCTGACAGTGGTGGATTCAATTCATGCACACTCAAGGGCCCTGTGCACACTCCAATCCACAAACACTGAATTTCCTGCCTGCTCCATTCAAATCTGAGCTTAATTTGACAAAAAGACAGACCATTGGTATCCCACTGGCAAGCACCATCTCACATAAGGAATTAGCAGTTTAAAAACAGTCATGCCTCCTCTCCAGACACACAGTCTGTGTGGACCTGCTGTGCAAGGGGACAGGACTTCAATGAGTACTCCTCATTGCACTATTCCATCCTGAATTTTGCAGTTGGACCCGGCTAGCTTTCATTCTATCTTCTGGGGCACCTGAACACCTCAGCAGTCATCTGTTCACTACCAATAAAAATGTTTTAAGTAACAACATAGGCCCTTGCCTGGATGTCACCTATAAGTTTAAGGATTAGAATACATTTTCACAAGAAGCCCTTGCAGAACAATTGCAGGGGGCAAAATCAGAGAATAGAGGATGAATTTTTGAAAGCTAATCAAATAAAAGGAGCAGCCTCAGGCACTAACAGTCTGCAAAGAGTATCAACAAAAGCATCTACCCATCAACTAGTCTAAGACAAGCAAGCTCGGGAGTGGTCAGAGCTGGGCAGGCACACCAGAAGTCCTCATCCCAGGCACACAGAACAGGCTTTTAGAAACTTGTAAACCACTTGTGCCCCCTTGCCTCTATCTTTGTTGATCAGACAGCATGTATTAGTTACTTCTCAGAGCAGAGGGAAGCAGTGTCTGTCTGGTCACAGAACAGACCACTTCCCTGAAAATGTCAGGGCTTAAATTAAGACTAGGAGTACTGTACAGCTCAACCTTCTAAGCTCAGGAAAAACATTTTTGTATTAAGTTTAAAAAAGAGCTGGCAAGAGTGAGAAATGGAGCTGGAGCAGCAGTCAATGAAAAGCACATGCGCTGCAGACCTGGCTGCCAACACAAATTGATACTTTGAAACAAAGACCACTTGTGTTTGGCTTGAAGATCTTCCACAGCTACTCGGCAAGGGCTGCACAGATTAAAAGGAGACACAGGTAAACACAGAACAGTGCTTGCTGCCAAGTATTTCCCTGGAACAAAGGAATAACCAGAAATGGAGTCCTTGTCTCGACAGGGTGCCACGGGTTCATCCTCACCATGCTGCAATGCACCAAAGTAGAGGCAAGAGGGAATACTGGACAAACCTATTCAACCTCTGTTTAAGCAGCACCCAGAACCACAGGCTGGCCGAGGAGAGTTGCAGCTGCTTAAAACACTGAATGTGCCTCCATCCTTAAGAGCCCACAAGACTACAACCAGCATTTGCCCATTTCCAGAAGAAATCCCAGACACCTATTCTTCCAGTACTTCACTTCTTGAGACTCGTGTGCCTCCTGCAAAGCTGGATTCTGGTCTAGTTCGCAAACCAACCTACATCCGTAAAACAATATACCTTACAAGCCTCTTTTGCTTTCTACTGCCTGCAAAGTGATATATATATATTCAGAAAGCACAGGAAAAATGAAATAGGAGATGGTCTTCTCCAGAACAATGATCCTTCAGTCTGGTCCTTTTTTAGGGACATCAGCTGTCCTCTAAACCAAACAGCAACAGTTCCCATTGCAGTGCAAAGGTGGATTTGCTGGCCCTGTATGACTAGAGAGGTGACTGGACACTGTTCCCTCACAGTGCAGGAAAGCAACCTCTGGATCAGATCCCACAGTGACAGGCAGGGAAAAGAAGAGAGCCAACAGCTCATCAACACAACCAGCACAGGGTCTGGTAGGATGAAGGAGGTAGAAGTACAGGACTCTGAACTGGCCACATCCTCCAAAATCAATGTGCTTGCTTCCTTGGCATTAGGAAGCAAGCAAACAGGTCTCTAAAAGATCCCAGGGTCCCTCATCTTACTTGCAACTCCCTCTGAACCTCCCTAAAAATGCAAGAGATACACAACGTTTCTGGACTGCTGAAAGCTCACAAGAACATGAGGAACAAGACGTGAACCACAGGCAGAGCCTCCAAACTACAGCAAAGCCTAAGGAGTGGCTGCTGCTAGAGCAGCAGTCATATGAAAAACCTGAAAATCTGCAGCATCCCTACCTCCTTCCTATAAAGTCTCTCTCAGAAAACAAATCCTTCCATGTTCAGCAGTGGGATTGCTTATTTCAGGCAAGCCAGTACATAAGGTACACTACCTTTTAACCCCACTGTGCAATACAACATCTGCTCTTCTAGCAGACTAAAAAGCACTTACAAGTAGCTCTCAGATGACACCTCCCAACATCTTCCAAGCAAGAAACCCGACATGGAATCAGGCCACCCACCTTGGCACCTCTGCCATGCTGAAATATACACTGAGGCCCAAGAACCACTTTGTTGGTCTGTCTTTCGGTCAGTTGTCAAATCATCATTTCTTCATCTCTCCTGCCCCTCTTCCTCAAGACACAGTTGATTTCTTATAAAGGTAAAAAAACACTACAGTTGCCCTTTTCTCACACCAGGCACTATCAGCCTTCTCCAGGAGGTATTGCCATGCCAAAGGTGTTCACCTGTGGGCCTGCCTCTTTCACTTACACAGCAAAATCTACTGTGCTGGTTCACAGCCTTTGCAAACCCCACCAAACCCAAAGTTAACACCCTGTGCAATTTAAACCTCACCAAGAAGAATGTTCCTGTGCATCTGCCAAGCATCTTGTTGGTCTCGCTGCCCTCCACGCTTCCAAAGAGCTGCCTGTCCCAGCCCAGGAGACCACGTTAGGAGCACTAGAACTGCTCCTTGTGGTCTGGACAAACAATCGCATGTCCCCCAGTCTCAGGGGAATTTCCCTGCAAACACCGCAGCAGCAACTGCCTTCACAAAGAGTAGGTTTGTAACTAAGTTTGTCCGCTGCTAAATAAGCATTTGTTCCAAGTTCCCAAATATCGAAAGTAGTGGAAACACCCACTGCTAATGTGAAATATTTTGCATTCCAGGCCTGAGAGGTATGCTTGAAAATGTTCAGAGAGGAAAGAGTGTTTATTCACTGGAAAGAGGTGTACTAGGTCCAGCTATTTACTTAAGTCCATGTGAGCATGCTGGAATACAGCTTTGATCTTTGCAACTTAAATAGCAGATGAATTGAAAAGAAGGCAAGAAAAATATTAGTGTAAAGATCCCCTAGCAAATACCTGTAACCAGGCCTCACAGCCTTCAAATCTTTCTGAAGTGACTTATCGCTTAAAGTCAAACTGGCCCTTGCATTCTTGTCCATTGCCTCAAAGTCAGGCTCTTCTCTTCCTACCCCTTTCCTACCTTCTTTCCTCTATTCCCCTTGAGCTCCATGGCCCTTAGAAAAAGTCCACCCTGCCCTCCTAGGACACATACACTGATGCAACATGGACCAGGCCTTGGCCAAACATCTGACCTACTAGCAGATATGAGCTGCCATCCACTTGCCTCCTTTGAGCAAGAGGTATTCAGGAGACTGAGAGGAAACATATTCTCAGTCGGCAAGTGTTCATCACCCAGCACGCAACTAAATACAGGGTGCTTGATGCAGTTTAAAAGTCTGCCCATGTGCCTTTAGAAGACGGCTTCATTCCAGATCAATTAAGAGCTCAGAGAACATCTTTAAAGGATGCAGAACATGACAACCCTCTGATCAGTGCCAGCTCACAGTGGTTCAGGACCCCACTGTGCAGACAAAGAAGTGCCTATGGCCACGACTATGGAGCTGCTGTGCCTTTGAAGCTCCTGCCACATTGGGGTTCCAGCCTGCCTAGAGCCCCATCTGAACACAGCCAAGTCCTAAGGGGGATCAGATCATTCTCATCTTCAGAAATTTTCTTCTTTAAGGCCAGGCTCACTAGCAAACATGAGAAAAGTACTGCCATACAGAAGCATAGAGCTCACCACAGGACACGGAGGCATTTCCAGAACAAAATCAAACTTTTGGGGTTTTTTTCACTTTAAAGAAAAGTTGACTCAGCAAATATTTCCTCTGCTAGCATTTCAACCAGATGTTCCAGCAGAAGTCAGGACGCATCTGGCATGCTGCAGTGCCACTGCCAGAAAGATCACAGCTTCACTGAACAACGGAAACGGAGGAACAAGGACCAGCAGTCCAGGCACCGAGCACTTCTGAAACACATGGCAAAGGATCTGCATGAGCCTCCAGGCCTCACAGGTCTTTGCCCAGTGCTCTTTCCAAACAGCGTCTACAGGCAAAGGAAGACAATGCCCTGCAGCCCATAAAACTTACCACTAGCCCGTAAAAACCTAGATGTCAAACAGTATGTTTCGCCATCTGAGATTTTTTTGTGACTGTGAGCCCAACAGCAGTGTGTTCCTCCCAGTGCTGTAGGACACGGTCCTGCTCAGCAAGAGAAACAAGGAGGAGTTTACATGCTTGGAGCTGCACAGAAACTCCAGTAGCTGTAGAGTGGAGTGTGCTGGTAGGAAAGGCAGCAGACAGTCCTCACAGGCAGGTCTGCACATCCCAGCTGTGGGATGTGGTGGCCTGCTGGCAGCTAGGTGAATGCTGTGGCAGGTTCACAGGGCCCTGTGGCTTCAAACCAGGGCCCAAGCTAAGCATGCACTCCCCCTCCAGAAACAGCCTTCCCAGGAGGCTGCCAAGGCACGCCGCAATCACGGTGCTAATCAGCTAAGTAAGCGTTGCTTTTCGTGCTTATCAGCTGTAAATTGGACAATACTTACCGCCTGGCAGCACGGCTCAGCCACACCTCCAGATATGGAAGGGCAGAAGCGCTATAGATATCTTTTCCTCAGAGGCAGTATCCTACCCAGGTGCTTAACTAAGAGTGCTCTTGATTTTGCAGCAGAAACTGGAAAGTAATCTCTACAACTGTGCACAGTGAGACAGCAGGACTGCAAATGGCTACAAGCAGCACGCAGGACCCTCCCCACCTGCAGGACTCCCAAGCAAAGAAACAAAGTGGTCTGTTACGGGGCAGCCGTGGGGCCTTTCAAAGCCAGGCTGGAAACCAGCTCACAGCCCCTGCGGCTCTCATGCCTCAGCCAAGACCTTGGGCTCCTCAGACAAGGGAAACGGTGCTAAGAGGCCAGCGGGGAGAAACACCATGAAGCAGAGCGAGGGAAGGTGGGTCTGGGCTTTGTAGCTGGAGTTGGACAATGTGAAAGGCAGCAGCCAGGAAAATCAACGGGCCGCAGAGCTAGGACAGGGCAGGGAGGCTGGCTCACACCCTACACGGCAAGGAGGGTGGCACGGGGGAGGGGGGAGAGGGCTCATCCAGATGCGCTCAGCAAGGGACAAAACCCCTCCAGCAGCCGGGAGGTCAATCTCCACGGCTGGAACCCCCCCGCGTGCCCACTGTTTGTTCTCCGAGTTTTGATCTGATCAGATTTCATAGGAAAACCACCCACCACTGCACACAAACAGCCTTCCCAGTCTCAGCTTTCCCCGCGGAGTCCGGAGGGGCGCGGGTCGGGGCCAAGCCTCGCTAGAGGGGCCTCCGGGAGTCCTCCCCGGAGCGCGGCTGCTCCGAGAACGCCTGCTCGCCATCTCCCAGGCGGCAAATGTCTGGCGCATTTGCATCCCTGTGGATTTAGGCACGACGCTCCCCCCTAGGAGCGGGCGGGCAGGGCGAGCCGGCGCACGCCGGGGAAGAAGAGCCGGGCGAGGCGCCCCGGCGGCTCCCGGGGCTGCGCGGGGCGGGGGCGCGGCCGCCCCCAGGCTGGAACACACGGGGCCCCCACGCAGCCCCTGCTCCGCGCCGGAGCCCCGCAGGCCCCCTCCCCAACCCGAGGGGGCACGGACCACCGGAGGCTCGGCCCCGGAGACGGCCGCACGTCCTTCAGCCCCGGAGGCGGCGGCAGCCGCGGGGCCCCCCCGCCAGCCCCCCCGCGGCCCAGCTACGGACGCGAGAGGGGGCGCGAAGCCCCTCCGCCCCCACCCGGCCGCCGGGACCCGCACTCCCGGGGGCGAGGAAGGCTGCGGCGGCTGCCCCGGCCCGCACTCACCCAGCACCAGCAGCGCCCGCACCGCCGCCATCCTCCGCGCCCCTCGCCGCCGCCGCGCCGGTCAGCGCGCCCGCCCGCCCCCAGCCATGCCGCCGCCGCCGCCCCGCCCGCCGCCAGGAGGGGTTCCGGGGGAGGGGCAGCCACCGGAAACCGGGTGGGGTCGGGAGGAGCGCAGTCCCGCGGGCGGTGTCGGGCTCGGACCCTCCGTGCTGCCATCGCGGTGCTTGATGCGAGGGGCTCGCCGGCGCCGTCCCCGCGGAGCCTCCCTGGCGCCGGGAGCCCCTGCGCGGCGTGAGCGCTGCTCCTGCCGAACACGGCGTGCCCGGAGCAGCGAAGAGGCGACAGAGCTTTCTTCCTGCCCGGGGGCTCCTCGTAGTCGGGCTGTTAAATTGATGGCAGGAGCTCCGGTCTGTACCGCTGAGAGACCCTGTGAAGGCACTTGGGCGGCAGGGATCCAGGGGCTTCACACCCTGCTAGGGGCAGAGGGCGGGACACAGCCTCACGCACAAGAAGCTCACTGCCCTGCCCCTTGCTGCTCCTCTGCAGGGCCCGAGCCGAGGCATTAGCCGGTCTGGCCATCTGCAGGGCTCAGGCTGCAGGCCTCTCTGCCCGACCCAGTCCCTCCGCTAAGAACGTGCTGGAGTCCTGCAACACGGGCTTTGGCAGCCGTAGCTCTGAACACCAGCTTCCCAGCCGGTTTGTTGAGCCTCCAAAATACTAACTGCTTTTAGTCCTGCGTGGAAGACTCACCATGAGGCACACAACATCCCTGTGAGCACTGCTGGATCCACCACAGAGGATGCTGAAGCCTTTACTCAGCAAAACCTGTGGCACACGATTGGAGAGTGCTGCTGCCCTGCGTGGCAGTGCCACCCTGGTGCTGCACCAGAAGCCTCCATTACCACCTCCTGGGAGACCGCGGAGCTGCTCCCACAGGGCATGCAGCTGCGAAACTTTGCCTGTAACCACAGACCAGTCCCTTCTTGTAGGGAAGCCATCACCTCCTGCCACCAAAAGCTGTTCTGGTTGTGGTTGGGGACCGAGAAGCCTCAGAGGAAGTGGTACCCTACTCAACAAGCTCTAGAAAGGAAGTTTTATTTCAACCTGCAAGCTCAGGACAAGCAAAGCAGCTAATGTGTAGTAAGAGAAAGTGTCTCTGTCCCATATACGCTAGCACTTTCTCTCCCACTGATACTGAGCCACCTGACCCTAGCCTCACATAAGGGAATTACTGCTTTTTTCCAGGAGGGGAAGTGAGTTCAGTGCTGCTGACCCAGGTATCATGACTTGTCTGAGGAACATTTACCACATCAGCCTCAGAGCTGCAAGCTGTCACTTCATCTCCCCAGTCCCTAATGCCTTTAGTGCCCTAGGAACAAGAACTGCACCACAAGATACACAGGAAACCACCTTCTGCCCTTGCTGTGCTTGCCTAGACTCTGCCTGAAGCTTCCTTGCTCCCTTGCAGAGAAGGGTGTAACATGCTCAGCCCCACTCTCCCCACAGCCACCAGCTAGGCAGCCAGACTCCTTGCTGCCAGAGTGCAAGCCAGCCTGGAGAGTGAACAGTGAACAGCATCTGACTAAAGAAAGGAGTGGCAGAAGCCTCCTGTTCTGCAAAGGGCAGTGAGACCACAGAGCTGGCCCTGGCCTTCCCCCCATTCCTACCCTCAAGCTGCAGTGTAAGGCCAAGGGGCCAGAGCCAGAGTTTCAGCAACAGCAGCAGGCAGTGAGGCACACAGCACACATTCAGTCACGGCAGGAGGAAACGCCTTGGGAACTGGGTCAGAAGAGTCACAAGTCCCTTCACACCAAGCCACTTAAACACAGCCCTGCAGAAGTACAAGTTTCTGCAGCCAAGCAGCATGACGTGCAGTCACAGAATTCTCACCCCCAAAGATCAGGAGCCCATGTGCAGTACTGCCAAAGGATCCAACTTTTGCATGGAGAAAAATGAGGCTAGAGCAGACCCCACTCAACAGAAAACCACCTTACCTGCAGGGGAGTGTGCCCACAGTTGTTTGCAGCAGTAAGCAGCATGTGCAGCAGTGCAGAGGCTGTGCTTGGCTTAACACATGGTCATAACCCAGGCAAACATTAGGGCCCTTCTAATTAGCCACAGCTTTGCAGCCTGGAGCATCTTCATGAAGGAGACAGCAAGCCTCTTCCCAAGCCAACGCACGCACCCCACATCCCCACCATCAGTGATCTGTAGCTGCAGTGGTTTGAGCTGGGTTTATTTACTGTTGGCATTGCCAGCTTCCCCCAGGAAAGCATGACGGTACTGACGAATGTGAAACTTACTGGTCAATGCACAACACACAGTGGTGCCACAGCTGCTGCTGTCAGGACCTGTCCCTCTCAGCTTGCAGCAGGTCTGCAAAAGAGCACCCACAACTGATGGACAAAGGCTGCCAGCGCCCCAGTCCTGGCTGACGACTGTTGAGTGACAGCCAGGGAGGCATCCAACAGTCCAAAGAGAGCCACCCCAGCAGGAAACATTGAAGATTCGCACCTGAATTCAAGCCCTTTCCCCCTTCAAACCCCACTGTCCCTGTAGCAGCATTTCAGTGGCTCTGTTCGGGATAGGCAGCCATTCTCACAGGAAGCAGGCCAGAGGCCATATAGAGCCCCACACCTTATACACATTCATTTGCCTTCTAGACACCATCAGCTTGTGATTCGGCCAATCACAAGCCCTACTAGCATACCTGGCACAGCTCTGCAAGCCCAGCTCAGAGCTGAGAGGAGCGCAGGTCAGGCTAGCACATTGCACAAGCCGCCATGGTTACTACCTCAATGAGCCCCCACCGCATGCTTCCCACCAGGAGCTTGCTGCAGAGATTGTCCCTGGTGCCAGCTCCAGCCTCAGCTGGCCCCTGTGGGGCAGGTGAAGTGCAGACCAGGCAGGATTTCTCCTGGCAGGACCCTTACAGGGCAGGCTGCAAAGCCACCCGCAGCCTCTTGGTCTGTCATTTTGTCAGGACGTGCTCCATCTGCTTTGGGTTAGAACTGCCATCTGCACCAGGTCCAGTCGCGGGACAGTTTGTGGTCACAGAGGGGACTCACTCTGCTCGGCAGATGAACCAGATCTCATTGCGGCGCTGGGGGATGCTGGGATTTTCATAAGAAGCCACAATGTAGGTTTCCCGGAGCACAGTGTCTGTGGAGCCCAAGAGCTCCCAGAAGAGACTGATCTCCCGCAGAATCGTCTCTTCAGTGGTCATCCCATAGAAAACCCTGCAGCAAAGGAAGCAATGTAAGCAACGTAAGTAACAGAGCCAGCACATTCACCCTTCCCACAACCAGGGTTCCCATCCCTCTGCCCAAGGAACCACAGCAGCCATGCAGGGAGTTTGTACGTCTCTGCTGGGCTGAAAAAACACCTCTGGTGCTGAGGTCACCTGGTTATAACCCGGAGCGGTGCCCTCTCAGTGATGTGGATTTCAGGGTCCATGGGAACAGGAGGGTTTTGCTGGAATTCTGCTGGGAGATAATAAGCAGTTACGACCTCACGCTCCAGCTCGGTCTCGTCTTTGGTCAGGTGGATTTCGTTGAGCACTGGGACTGTCATGCCCAGATAGCAACCTAGAAGGAGGCAGGAAGACAGTGAGACAGGTGGGTCAGAAGTGGCAGCCCTTCTCCCCACTTCAGACGGACAGTGGCAAAGCCCTCCCTCTGTGCAGCCTGCCAGCCCCTCCAGCCGCTGCCTGCACACACCTACAGAGTTCTCTTTGCAGATGTAGCGCATGAGCTTCATGAAGCTCATGGAGATGCTCTGCTCATACATGGGCTCCCCCTTGGTGACACACGCCCACTTCCCAGCTGGGTACTGCCGCTCCTCATAGGCTGCTTCCTCGCACTGAAACAGGCCACAGAGAAGCCAAGTCAGAGTTAAGCACACTGACAACACTGCAGTACTTGGGTGGAAAACCAACACCAACAGGCAAGAAGCGGGGAGACACAACCCTGTTGAAACAAGCCAAGCCCCTCTGCTAATCAGTTGGCAGAGAAGGACAAAGAAGGCAAGGAGAGTTGGCATCACGCACGCTTCAGACAAGGATACTTATGAGCACCGGGCAAAAGTCAGCAAAAGGAAAGGCACAGACAAGGACAGGGTGCAAGGGGTTCTGGAGGCTCCTGGCATGCACAAGGAATGCAGTACATCCTCTGTCCTGCCTACTCACAAGGATGTTCCTGATTCCAGGCACCCAAAGGCCTCCAGTAAGGCTGACGTTATTCTCAGGTACAGTGCCTTTTCCTTGGAACACTGTATGCACAGAAGACAACAAGCAAAGAGACTCCCACCTAGCAGAAGAGAAAATCTGGCAGAAGAGCTCTAGCATCCAGAAGAGCTGTGAAGACTGCAACAAAACTCGTCTCAGATCCTTCCCCTATACCAAGAAGTGATAGGAAGAAGAAGAGACATGAACCCAGCTGGTGCAGAGAGGACAACTTCGTGGGATAGGTCAGAATCTCTGTTTCCAAGACAGAATGTCCAGTCTTCTGGACAAAGCCAACACAGAAGTGAGGCAAGGGGATTGGGAAAATTGCATCTGGATATGCTCATAGTTCAGCTCATGGCATGTCTGTGATCACAGGTAACACATAAAGAGATGCTGGGAAGTTGTAACCAGCACCTATCTTCCTGCTGTCCTGTTGTTCTTCAGCCAGATTAAAGTGTTCCACAGAGCTCAGGGTATCTTCCCAAACTTCTTGCTTCCACAGCTGTGCTGGCCGTGACTGGGCCAGGAAGCTGTGACCAGACTCAACAGTGAATGCAGCCTCCCTGTGCCTCCACCCACATCAGGCCTCTGAGAGCCAAACCAAAGGCAGAAGAAAGGCATCTGGCCTACTGGTGTGCATCAGTCAGATGCCAATAAGAGCACCCCAAAACACTGCAGGCCAGCCAGCATTCACCCTTTTAGCTGTGGCCATGCCAGCTACTGTCCCACCAAGCAAAGCAGAGCAGGGCAAAAGTATTTTCCAAGCAAGAAAACCACCAGTCCCTCTACACTATTTGCAACTCTCATCTGCCAAACCATCTGCAAATAAACCTATCCACCCAGTAAGTCACAACAGCAGGGTATGCCACAGCCTGACTGTTATATTAAGCACCACCACTCCAGACAAGACTTGGCCAAGAGAAATACTGAAGATGCTTCATACAGATCCAGTAGCACCAGGTCCCTGCAATGTGAGCTGGGGAATTTGACTGAGTACCAACAGAGCACAGCACTGTAGGTGGCATAGAAATTCACTTGCCTCTGAGAGAATGAGGGCTTGTAGCACTGATAGCTCAGGAGAAGCAACAAATACCAATGACCTGCCTGAACCTAGGAAATGGGTCCCAAAGAGCCCAGCTCCAAAGTCCCCTCAGCACTAATGCCAGGAAGTGGCTCTTCTCATCCGCCTCAAACTCCAAGAATCCTCCCCAGGCACAAAAGATCTTCAGGCAACAAAAAAATCTTCAGTTCCCACAAAGTCCTGGGGCCCCATTCCTGCCTGGGATCAATAAAGGTGGAGAAGAGGCCAGAGTAAGTCCCTGGGATCAGAAGAACAGGGAAAGAGGGAGTGTGGTAAAGCCCACATGCTCAGACATGTTTTACAGGGAGTGCTGGACCTCAGCCCAGAAAAAAATTGGTTAACTTCTCCTCATACAGAGGACAACTGACAGATGTCTTGGGTAGCAAGCCCAACCAGGCCTGCAGAGACACAGGAACCAGTCTTACAAGCAGTTATTTCTCAAAGCTCAGAAGCACCCTTATGTGCAAGAGGTGAGAAGAAGTGTGCAACTTGACCAGCATGGAGACGAGATCTTCAGGCCGAAGATACTATGTTTGGATTGGCAGCTGTGACAAGTAACAACACATGCTCAGGTCTGATGACAAGGGCCAGAGGCCATGCGTTCCCCACAGAAGCATATTTATCTTGTGCCAGCTGAGATCTCCAGCTCAACCAGTAGTAGCCACATAACCAGCACAAACACAAAGCCAGCAGGACTTTGAGCTATGCAGTAAGAAGTTTTGAGCAAGGCAGGGAGCAGACTCTGAACTGAAAACTCACTCTCTTGGATGTGCCCACCCCAGCAGAGGACAGGTTGGCAAAGCTGGAAGTCAGAAGACCAGAAAAAGCAGCAGGACTAGTCCAATTTTAAAATAAAGGCCGGGAAGTTGAGCACTGCCATTACTCTACAGAGGAGGAGATGCAGGAACGCCAGAATACTGCACCGATCCAGAGGTGCCATCCTGGGATGCTTCTGCGGGAGCCTCTGTGAGGCTGGTGCGCGCCTGCGATACGCGGCCACCTCCCCCGCCAGGGAGAGGCTCTTCCTGCTCCCCGGGCCGGCAGCAGCACCAGAGCCTGCCTCACCACGGGCGGGCAGCGGGCGAGAACCCGGGTGTGCGGGGAGGGTCCGGCCTCACCTTCCCGTGCTGCGAGAGGGACACGTACGGCACAGGCTCGCGAGCCTGGCTGTGCCGGGCCATCTGGGCGATCGGGCCTGCCATGTCTGCAAGGCAAAGCAACAGGAGAGACGAGACTCGCCCCGGCCGCAGCGCAGGAGGAGTCCCGGTCCGTGCCGTCAGCCCCGGCGGGCCCGCGCGCCTCCCGCGGCCCGGCGCTCACCTCGGGGCAGGCTCACTCGGTGCGTGCTGGCCACGGCCTCCCAGTGCGCGAACAGCCGGCCCTGCTCCTCCTGGTCGTCCTCGCTGTCGCCGCCGTCCTCGGGCTCCTCGCCCAGCCCCTCCAGGTCCTCCAGCGTGATCCGCGCCATCGCGTCCGCCGGGAACGGCCCGCCAGCGGCACCGCCCCGGCACGGCGCGGCGGGAGCGCCCCCTGGCGCGCTGGCGGACCGTCGCCGCTGTCCCCCCGCCAGGCGGCGCCCGCTTCCCCCCGCCCCTCCCACCCCCCCGCTCAGGCCGAGCCGCGGTCGCTTCTAGGATCGGTTTTATTTAATAAAATAAAGTACAGCGATCACCCGGCGGGGGACCGGCGTCCGGGGGCACGGGGCACTCCTGCCACTGCCCCGGCCGGGGGATAGCCCGCCCTCCCTCCCCGGGGCTGGCAATTCTACCTGGCGAGCGTGTGCGACCGGTACCGAGCGAGCCGCCACCGGGGCTGCTGAGCCCCATGTGCGGCAGAGGAGCATGCGGGCGGGCTGCGGTGCCCAAACTAGTAGCTAGGGACTCCCGGGGGAGGCCGGGCTGGGCAGGCAGACGGTGGCACGAGAGCCAGTGATGGGGAAAACAGAGCAGGTGGTGTGGGGAGGGGCCGGGTGCTGTCCCGTGCAGCGCGAAGCCAGGGTGCCCAGCAGCGGAGCAGCCAGGTCAGTTGGAGGAGAGCAAGGAGCTGTGGGATGACAGGTCCATGCTGCTGGCGCTGAGGCCTCTGCTCTCCGCACGGAGGCCTTGGGTGCCCTAGAAAAAATACAGTGCCGGTGAGGTATTTGCAGTCCACTCCCATGCCCCAAAGCTGCTACCCCAACGCCCGCACCCCTTGCCTCACAAGCCAGAGAAACCCTGGTGCTGCTGTCAGACTCATTAGGTGCTGCCTCTGCTCTCATTCTCTGGCTGTGGAGGGGTTGCTGAGCAGGCAGGGAGGTGGGTACTTGGAGGCAACACCTTCAGGTTTGGAGCTATGACTTTGGAAGAGGTCTGCAGCTGCCCAGGGGTGCCATGGGAACACCGGCCTAGGCAGAGTGGCTTTAACACCGAGCAGCCTCAGAGTGAACACACTGGGAGGTCTCAGGCACTGCACCTGTAGCCCGCTACTATGCCTCTGACCAGCTCTGACATGGGCCACAAGGCCCCCACCCCAATGCCCACTCCTGTACTGGCCCCTCCACCCACCCTGTGCTTACCTCGAATGAAGCATCGCTAGACTTGTGCAAGTAATTTAATGATGCAGCTCGTTTCATGCTACAAGAAAGCAGAGGAGAGCAGGTCTGACCACACTGTGTCTGATCAGATCCAGATCCACAAGTTGGCAGGGCCCCCACCTGCCCTGTACCCAGCCTGATCCTTGTTACCTACCTGGTGTTCCTGGGCTCCAGAGGACCATTGCCCTGCAGTTTCTTGACCAACATCTCACTGCTCCTCCGTATCACATCTCGGATTTTCCCCAGGGAGCTGCTGCGCTGCAGAGTGCCACTGCCATCCTGGACACAGAGACACAAGCCAGGATGATGGCTGAGTGGCACTGATAAGGCTCTGGCATGCTGCTGATGAGTGGCTGGAATTGGCTCCAAACATCCTTTTTTCCGCCTGCAACCGAGGATTTAGCCCCGGCCCAAAGCAGGCTTAGTGCTGACTACGTGGCTTCCCCCTCACCTTGGTCCTTCACAGGACATGATGACCATGGATTCAGGGATCCCCCCGTACCATTGCCTGGCTCATCCAAACTGATGAGCCTACCTGGTGCAAGCCCAACACCCAGACAGACTGCTGACTTGCCCCAGGGCACCAGCACAAATGGTACTGGCATCCCCACATCCCTGCTCAAATGTGACATAGCTTCATCACCTGTAACAGCTCAGGCAGCAGCTGTCAGGGAGGTACCACTGCCCAGGGAAGCAACAAGCCCTGATGAGAGTTCCAAGCTTAGGGATACTTTTGTCAGGCCAGGACTCTCTCCTCACCTGCTGCTGGCTGGAGACTATGCTCTCCCACCCCTTGCCCTTCTTCACCACATCATTACTAGTCCTCCTCTCCGTCCAGCACTCATCCCCATGCACACCCTAGTCCTGCAGGCTCACTCACATCAGACAAGACCATTCTACAAGCACACACATCCTTCTCTCACCTCTAACAGCCCCAAGACAATTAGCTTTGAGCCTCCTGAGCAATTCAGGCAGCTCCACTGGGGACACATTCATTTGGCTGCTGTGTTGCCAAGACTCCTATGCACCCCACCTTTAGCTGTGTCCAGCCACACTAGCTGCCCCAGGGGTGGAACTTCGCAGGGGGTTATTTATGTCTGCCTGCTTGTTCTGAAGACCAAAACCAGCCAGAAATCTTGTTCCTCAGCCTGTTTCCTCCCATGTGCCTCAAAAAATCCCCAATACTCAGAAAGGCACTTTCAGCCCTTGACAGGCTCAAGCCCACCTCCTGCACCACATGCATGCAAGACACAGGTTGCCTGAATGACACATCATACCGCTGCGTCATTACGGCACCAAGCTCTTCCCTCGTGGCCCGGCCTGCTCGTTACATAAGGTTACGGCACCACTGCTGACGTGAAATTACTTTTGCTCTGATGGCCTGGTAACAGCAGTCTTCCCTCCTCCCGATTCCAATGGCCCCTGGCACACACGGGCAGTAGAAACTGAGATAAAGTGATGGCAAAAACCCTTGGCTCTTTGGGATGTGGGAGAGCCCCTCTGAGCCACTCCGAATGACCAAAATGTATTGTGGCTCAGACCAGCAGCAATTACCCCATGCAGTTCTGCAGGTAAGCAGGGTCTCTGCCTTAAGCCAGTCAGCCCCTTGTGCTGACCACTACAGGTTGTGGTCCTAGGGAAGCCTTTTCCAGCACATCTCTGCCCTGATTAACCAAAGCTGATTCAGCCCTAGACTCCTCTCTAACAGCTGACCAGGACTTTTCTTACCAGCAACCCTTTCTCATGGTATTCATTTCACCCCTTCTTGGATAAGCCAAGTGCACCTTCTCACTGGAATGAGGGGTTTCCAAGTTGGGAGCCATGTGTTGCTGCTGCAAGGGACTCACTCACCAGAAAAGCAGATCATCAAAAGTAGTAAATAATTCACTCCTCCATAAAGCATCCTGGGCAGGTTTTGGAGGAGATGGACATCAAGTGTGTGGCATTAGCAAAGATGGAGTAGGGTGGTTTTTGCCTCCCCACCAGATTTGCACTGGTCACAACTCTTCCTGCCATGCCAGACACTGTTCCTTTTCCCAGGGCACACAAACCAGTGGTGGAAGAGGGCACACAGCTTGGGCACGGGAGCAAAACCGTAGTACAAGGGCAGCAGGATCTGGCCAGGAAGTATGCTCTTGTGTCAGGGCTGGAGAGGATGGAGCCACATTTTCCCAGCTGCAGTGATGCAGACTGACTGCAGACCAACACCAGAACCAAATGCTGCTGCATGCTGGGTTAAAAATAGCCTCTCTTCTATCCCCACTCCCTTTTCTGCAGGGTTATTTTTAACCCAGAACATTTATGGGGTTTGGTTTGCCGCAGAGCCCCCACCCCATTGCACCCACCAGGATGAGAGCATTCAAAGAAAAAGCAGCAGCTCCACCACTGAGCTGCACTTCCCTGCATGCTCCCACCCTGCCTAACACACAGAAGCAGCAGACTTAGGCAGGATTTGGCAGCACGTGGAGCTCACTCAGAACTGGGAGACACAATGGGGTATTTCTTTGGCTAAATAGAAACGTCTCTTGGAGAAGCTTAGATCCCCCAGGGCAGCCTTGCCACACATGGTTACAGAACTGAGGTTAGCAGCAACCCCAGACTGGAGGACAGGGAGAAGCACAGTGGAGCTGGGTCCTTCATCTCCAATTCTCAGCCTAAGAGAGGTGCCCTGGGGACAGCACATGCCCCTGAACACACACAGACAGACACCAAGCATCCCCACACCTGCTGCAGCAGCATTTGCACCCACCACCCCAGGACTGACCGACGCTGGCCTACAGAGCATGGAAAGAAGCACAGGGCAGCAATTTGGGTCTGTCTACCTTTAATTAGAGGTATGGTTGTTACAGCACCAGGTCCAGGACATGGCAAAGCACAGGGTCAGGTGGCCCCGACATCCAAATGCACCCTGCCCTGGGGACTCACAACTCTCCAGGAGCGTGGAGCAGCACTAGGAGAGGCAGGGAAGGCACAGCCCTGGAGCACTTGGCCTTGGGCTCCACAGCCCATGATCCAGAGGACAAGCTTCCTTTCAGCAAGCACAAGCTCCCAGAGGAGCAGCATGCATGTACCCCAAGGCCTCTGCACCACCACAGGAAAGCCAGGCCCAGACAGTCACAGGCACATTTAGCATCATAACCTGCCAGAAGACTAGCATGAGAGAAACAATCTAGCTAAAAAAATAAGGGGGAGTCCTGCGCTGGCCTCTGGGCTCTATCCTGCTGGCTGCAGCCTCTTCATCTTTCTTCCTAGGTAGGAGGGCCAGGGAGGTTCACTGCCCACAGGAGGCAGGATGATTGTGTAAACCCAAGGGTGTGAGACTCAGAACAGTGGTAGTCTGGCTCTGGGAAACATTTCCTTTCCCAGTAGTGATCAGCAGCACCAGACCCTGTGAAGGCCTGAAGTACCAATCAGAGGCACTGAGCCACCCTCCCAGACCCTCAGGGTCAGTACTGTGTGCCTAGCAGTTAACTGGGTTACAGATTTCCCACCCACTTGGCTAGGGACAGACAGACTGCAGTCAGCCCCAGGGACCTGTGAGCAATACAGCCCCTTCCCTTCCCCTATGGAAACCTCCCTCCAGCCATCCCATCTGCTCCCACATGCTCAGAGCATCCCCAGCCCCAGCTCCTCCCTTCCTCACATCCTTCTCTGCACCTCCTTTTTCTCCCAACCATTCTGCTCCTAACCAGTCCATTCCCCATCCGAGCCACTTCTAATGGCCTGGGGTCTGACCCCTTGCAGAAAAGTTCTTTCCTCCTACCCTTCCCTCTGCCTCCAAGGAACAGCAAACAACTTCAGCCCTGCTTCTCCCACCAGCCACACCTAGGAACCCCATAGCAATGGGGAGCTGATTCACCCCTTAATGCCATCAGATGAGGAACTTGGATACAGCATCCAGTCAGGAGGTTGCAGCCCAACATGCTTGTGCTGGCAGGTCCCTGTTCCATGCATGGCCCTTGGCTGTCACCCTCTCACACCTTGTCTTTGATGTCCAGTAGCTCTGTGGGCCATCCTATGCTCCTGTGTCCTGCAGAGAGACCCACATACTGCACTTGGGTTGCTGAGCTCAGCAGGGAGGAAGGTAGCAAGATAGGGACTGCTCTGTGGTGCAAGAAGAGCCCAGCTCACCAGGGACCAGCGCAGGTTTGCTACAGAGCACTAACATCAGCTAAGCCTACAGGGAAGAAAGCAAGTGGGCACATGACAGCCCTGCCTAGGCCAGGCCTTGGTGTCCCATAACAGCCACCCATCTTCGTGCCTCTGAAGAGATGGAAGGAATAAGCTAGGAGGGTTGAGGACATCTAATGACGGTGGAGTCACCATGCCTGGAGTGAAGACAATCCCCTGCAGGCCTGGTCCCCAGGGATGTACAAGGGCAGGCTGGGGGTGGGGGCATGCAAGGGGACGGTGGCCCGTCACCCTGGCCAGGGGGAGTGGGCAGCTCCTCGCAGATTCTTCCTGCTCTTGCTGGCCACGGGACTGGAGCTGGGCCACGTGGCCAGGCACTCCTCTGCAGGCATCGCGGTGCCCTCGCGCGCCGGGAGGGCTGGGGGGCTGGCGTGGAGTTCTCGCCGAGGAAGGAGGGATGGTGTGGAGGAAAAGTCGGAAGATACAACACAAACATCCAGGTGACTGCAGTGGAGGGGAAAGAGGGAGTCTCGGGAGGCATTTAAGCCTAGTGCACAGAGAGGAGAAAGACACAATTTACAAGGCTGTGAGGTTGTAGGTCACCTAGGGAACAGGTGGGGCAGGGCCCAGGCTGCATGCAGAGACAACGGGCCACGTCTGAGCAGGGAGAGATTCTTGTGAGACAAACCGCAGGCTCACTTCTTTGCTGATGTGTTTAGCGTGCTGGCAGGAACAGCCAGCACAGGCAGGAACAGCCTGGGCCTCCTGCTGTGGGGGGTCCTTGCTCCTGGGCTTAAGGCATGGGGTACCTGCCAAGGCCACTGCACCACTGAGCTGGTGCCATCCCTGTGCTCACATCCCAGATGCTGGCTCTCACAGCCCAACTGCCTGGGAAGCAAGCAGTTGGTCCAGGCCCTGGGGTGCTTCCAGAGCTGCCCATGGGCTCAGAGGTTCCTGGCACCCTGGGGGCTCCCATGGCCCTATCTGCAGCCCATGATAGCTAAGGGAGGGCAGCAGAGACAGCTTTAAGGCAGCTCATGTGAGGTCTCTGGACCAACTCAGAGAACAGGCTGTGACAGACAGGAGCAGCAGGAGCTGCCACAGTCTTCTTTTGGGCTGAGCTGCAACACAGTGCAGGGCCACTGGCTTGGGAGAGGAGACTGGTTATGTGTGCAGCAGGCTGGAAAAGGCATCATACGGCAGCAGCTGTGCTGCCTAGGCCCTCAGATCCTCTATCTACAGCTGGCTGGGTCAGGGAAGCTCTGTGAAGACCCTTGTGGAAGGGTCATATGAGCAGGAACTATTCCCCTTGTCTAGGACAAGCTGTGGGAAAGGGTGGCATTGCCTACTTGCCTTGAAACGATCACCTCAGAGACTGTCAGGAAGGTCTTCCCAGACCATCACCAGTGCAAAGAGATAACCCAACACCAACTACAGCCAGGAGGAACTGCAAAGATTCACCAGCCAGAACAGGGAGCAGGCAATTCTAATCCAAACCTTCAGCCCTCCCCTCTGTGCTTGTCTAGCCCCATTACTAATAAGGAGTGCAAGGGCTCAGGGTTAGCGCCTTGCTAGGGCTAAAACCCTCTTTACTCCTTATGCCAAGAGCTGGGACAGAGGAAGCTGTGCATCTGGCAGAGGCTGCTGGGTCCTCTCAAAGGTCTGTTCTCCAGATCTCCTTCAGCCACCTCTTGTGTACAATCCACAATCAAGAGAGCCAGCAGGCTTCAGGCTTCGGGTGTTGAAGGGCTGTCATGGCAAGAGGGAAGAAAAAGGAGGAAGGGAGGGAGCTGATGCAGGTGAGGATAGAGCAGAGCCAGGTAGGGAAGGGTTAGTGACAGCAGATGTGAAGGAGCAGCAAAGGACTCTGTGCACTCAGCGTCTTGCCTTTTCCAGGCTGCAACAACCCCTGGGTACCCACCTACACTGTACTCTCAGCTAGAGTTTGCAGAAGGAACAGTAAGTGTTAACAGCTCTAGCAACCCTCGAGCCAAGCACCCACCAGCACCATGCTCACTTGTCACCTTTTCCCCATCCTCCTCCTTGCAGAAGACAAAAGGTGCCTATTCCAGACCTGGATCACTACCTTTCTCCAAACTCAGTGCTAGTAACCAAAGTGCCTCTCAGCCTCAGAGCAAACCTAGACAGCCTCAGGTTGGCCTGTCTGTGCCTCAGCTAACACCAGTCTCTTTCCACCATTAGTCAGCTCAGCCTGGCATCCCACAAAACCTGCCTTTTATCACCTCTGCTTGGCCAGAGCCAGCTGAGGGCATGAGACCAGGAGACGGGGACAGCAAAGACACTGGCTGCAGACTATTCCTGTGCCCTGCAGTCACTCACTCACAGACACACCAAGCACATCACACGCACACAACCCTCCCCAGGCTCAGCATTGTCTGTGGCACAGCGCAGGACAGACAGCCGAATGGCTCTCAGAGGCTGTGTGAGCTTGAGACGGGGCCAGTGCTCTCAGCCAGGGCCTCAAAAGGGGAGCAGCAGGGAGAGATGTTAATAAGGTTGCAAGCCTAAGATTAAAGGCAGACCAGGACCAGCTCATGCTGTGCACTTCCAGGGCCCGGCAGCTCCTCTGAAGCAGGAGCCCTTAGTTGGGAATACCTGGCCTGTACACCTGAAGCCAGACCCAGACACGCACCTTTGCAGGCTGGTTGGCTCATGCCAAGAAAGAGGGGAAGGAAATGTGCAGGGAACGAATGGAGGCAGACAAGGATGCCACGACAGGCCACGCGGGGACAGCCCTCAGCCAGGTTGTCCCTTCTCTCTGGCAGCCGGCTGAGGCCATTCTTGATGGTGTCTTGTACTTACCCCGCTCCATTCCACGCCCATACTCACTTCCTCGCTACCGTCTGTGGCATTCTCGTACTTGACGCTGCCTCCCAGGCTCCGACGTCTCTCTGTGCCATCACCCTCCTTCAGGATCTCCACCACCTTCGTCTGGTTGATCGGGTCAATGCCCTGCAAGTAGAAAAGGATAAGGAAGAATCGTGTTTGGCCCTTCTGTGTTCCTTCCCTCTAGAGATCTGCCCTGCATCACTGTGCTTGGTTCCACTCCCTCTCTTGGCCATCGCCCCATCACAGCCAAAACATTCCAGCACAAGCAAGATGCAGCCAAATGCTGTTTCCTGCGCTTAGCAGTCTCTATTTGGATTCCTAGCTCCGTGAGTCCCCACAAAGCCATAAACCACTCTGGGGAACAAGGACTTGCTACCCCAAAACTGACAGCATTTTTTTTTCATGTTTTGGAGTGTGAAGTATTCTCCTGTCCTTCAGTCTTTGTGCTAGGTGCTTATAGCTCCTGCTTTATTATTTGAGGATTGAGAGGAGTTTAGGGAGAGAACTACTCTAAGAAATTCCAGGTAGGTCCTCTGGACAAAAACATTACTGTGTAGAAAACATCCCAGTGAGTGCAGTTCTCAGTAGCTGACTAAAGCCCAGTAATCTGTCTTAACTCAGCTGCACTGCAATAAGCCATGCCTTCTTCCCCACACATACACACAATGACATCTGCTCCATCCCTGCACACAGGCACATGCACAACCCCACACGTGTACACACGTGTCTACCTCTGCACAAAAGCAATCCCAATCACCAAGGTGTTCTGGTGCCATGGGAATGTAACCAAGAACATAAGAGACTGCAAGGCCCAGGAGAATCCCTCACCACATTCCAAACCAAACACAGTGCCATAACCTGCCACCCCAAGCCCTGAAATGCCCCCTCCACCCGGGAAGGTCTGTCTGGGGTTACCTGTCGCCGAGAGCGAACTGCACACTCCTCCAAGGTCTCTGCTGCCTCCAGCTTGCCCTGGCGCCGGTACAGTGCACCCAGGTTTCTCAGAGTGGTGTTCACAGTCGGGCTGTGGTAACAGATGGAAGGTGAGTGGGAGCCCTGGAGCCACTCCCTTCAGAGTCCACAGCTGCCCACAGACCACCTCTTACCTGCTAACCTTACAGGCCTTGTACCAGCCACCATACTCAGCGTAGGGAGCACTGTCTCTGTGCTTGCTCTGCAGGAGAGATCAGAGCTGTTAGTCCCATACCTGCTGCCCTCCTCTGGCCTATGCTCTCCCACTGGATGCCACGGTCAGGCCTCAAGCTGCACCCCCGCACCAGCCACACCTTTGGAAACACAACATGCAAATGCAGTGATAAAGCCCAGCAGGTTCCTGGGGCGAAAGTTAAAAGCCCATTTGCCACAACACATTTTGGCCACAAGCAAAAGTGATAGCCCGGTACCAGGAAGGAGCATTATCCCATCTCCTTTTCCCCCTTCCATAGTACCAAAAGCAGCGAGGACAACACAGCCTATTCTCATGGCATTCTGGAGGGCATAACACCCCAACCAAGATGCAAAAGACAAAAAACCCCAACAAACCCCCAGAGGCATGCCAGGCTGCATGGGCACTAAGCCCCTCAGCCATGGCTAGCAAAGGAATCAGCCAGCCCCATCCCACCCTTCTGCCCACAAGGTCAGGCCTGCCCACAGCAGCTCAGCCCCGTTAGTTGTCTCCTCTCTTTGCACCCCAAAGGTGGCTGGCTGGCCCTGTCATAGCCAGGTGCAAAGGGGCAGCTGGCCAGAGCAACAGGAGAGGAGGCAGAGCTCGACACTCAAGGAAGAAGATCTGGACAACCCACACAGCAGAGCAGTAGCTGCTTGCCAGCATTGCCCTGGGCCAGTAAGAACCACAGCACCTGCAAGCAGGAATCTGTCACTGCTGCAGGAGCAGGGCTGCTTGTCCATATGCTGTACACCCTAGTGTAGTGGCAAGCACCTGGGGTAGTGCCACACCTCAGCTCTGCACCCACAGGACACATGGACTGGGCAGGAAGCACCCAGCTCAGCCCTCAGCCCAGGCTGCTCTCACCAAGCAGGTTCAGGGAGCCACTACTCCATAGAAGGAGTTTCCCATCTGGAAAGGGTTCTAGCCCAGAAGAAACTGTCTGCACTGGGAACCGTTTTTCTTACTCAGTCCCACAGCACTTCTCAACTTTATCCCACATACCAGAGTCTACCTGAGCCCTAGGCACATGTGTTTTACTCTGCACCAGATCCTACACAGCCTGGGCAGGCACCGGGGATAGAAGGACTCAATACACCTCTGAAGCTTGAGGCAGCCCAAACCTGACAGGAAAGGTGTCAAATCCTCTAGAGCAGATAAAGCCAGGGCTGCCAGCTGTGCCCAAGGCCTTGCTGTTGTCATGAGCTGGCCTCCCTCTGCTGACAGGAAAGAGGGGCAAGGGAAAAAAAGTAGTGAAGCTCTGCAAGTGGGATTTAATGCATTTTAGTAGAAGATATGGAAACAGCACAAGGCAGAGCACAGCAGCCCCATCTCCTGGGCCAGCAGTACAAGCATATCTGTGATTACTGCTGCCTAAACAGGAATGCCAACCATGCTGTGCCGTGGGGCACAGGCACAACTGCCCTAAGGACAGTAGCCCCAAAGGCAGAGCAAGAGGCTCAGCCCTTGCCTCAGACTCACATGTAAAATGAACCTCACTCCATCTGTGGGTCCCTGCTGAGCCTGCTGCTTTGCCCTGCGGCAAAGCTTGCATTATCCAGAACATAGTTCCATACTACAGCTATCTACTTTTCACCTCTTAATTCTCCAAAGATACCATCAGAATAGCCTCAATCCTAGAGGGGGCAAGGGGAGCCTGATCTCTACTCCAACTTGGATTTCTCCAGGATGGTGCTGCAGCAAGTATAGATTCTTTGCAGCAGAGCCTTCATAGTGCAGCAACTGGAACACTGAAAAGCTGAGCACTGCCCTGCACTGGGAATGGCACAGAGCAGTTCAACAGGAAGACACAGGATGCTGGTGGGAAGCATCTCCTAGTGCTCTGCTCTCAGGACTCACAGGATGGGACTGATCAGTCACTAAGTCCAGCCTGCTGCCTGAGCCATTCAGGGTTGGGAGCTGCTCTGGGGGCAAAGGAATACGAAGACTGCTCCCACTGTAGCTAGAGGACTAGACTAGAGCCCTTCACTCTGCTGCTTCACCCACCTGTCAAAAAGCAGGCAAAGTTTTAGACTTGGCAAAAGCAGAGACAGAACTTTGCTGCATTTATTGTCTGACCACAGAGCAGGGCCTGGGCAACAGAAGCAACAGCAGCTTTGCCTTTCAGCCTAGTTCAAGGCAAGCACAACCCATTTCTATCCTCTTTAAGGGCCCACCCTGTTCAGAGATCTTTTTCAGGTTTGGCTCCATTTCCTACAGCAGTTTCTTCTTGACCTCCATTTTTCCCTAGGCAAGCCTATAGGGCTGCTTCAGAAGCCAGTTATGCTCTGGGTACTGGCAGCTCTTTGGAACAGAGTGCCAAGGCGTTGCAGCACAACCCTCTGCTGTCCACCATCTTTCATCACCTGCATGCCCAAGAGGAATCACTAAAGCAAAAAGAGACAGCATGCAGCCATGGCTGAGAAGCTCAACAGCCCTAGGAAAAGCCTCATGCTCTCTGATGGGCCTTCCCTCCCTGTCATCCCGGAGAGCAGCCATGCCACATTCCCCCTCTCCAGACACCTTGGGCCATGGCAGCTCTTTAGACTGCAGCTCCAGGAAGGAGCATGTGGCTGTGGTAGGAGAGGATCAGACCTCCTGGAATCACTCACCTTGCTCATCTCCTCCCTCTCCTCTGCATGCATCCAGATTGGCTTGTGTTCATCTGTGTGGGGAAGAATGCAGAACAGGTCCACTCACCACCTCATCCTGTTGCTCTGCCTCCTGCACAACCCAGCATTCTGTCCCCAGAGGCAGCAGCTCCTCAGAGGTAAATGACAAGGCTTCCAGATACTCCTGGTCCCTGGGCCAGAGGCCCAAGAAAGGAAACCAACACTGCTTAGAGCAGGACAGGGGAAGGAAAGAACAAGTCCTCTTATGGGGAGGGACATGTGCTAAGCACACAGGAGAAACTTCAGCCTGTGTCTGGGAATGACTGTGCCATTTGCTATTCCCCCTTTTAACCACAAGTATTCCCAACCCAGTAAAGACTGGGTTGAGACTTTTGAGAGAAGAGGAGGAACAGCTTAACACTACTGCCATAACTAGAATGGCAGCATCTCAAGGACTGCCCAAAGCATGGGCCCTGCAAGTCATCCCATCCCTCGTCCAGGGCGACACCAGAACCAGTTGAGTTTAGGCTGAGAGCCAGGAGACCCTTCCCCAGCCCCAGTGGCTTCTGCTGTACAAACCATCCACAGAGCCAAACTCCTTCACGTGAGCACGGGTAAGGATCTCCTTATACAGCACCTCTGCATCTTTGTATTTTCCTTGCTTCAGGTAACAGGAAGCCTGCAACCAAAATAAAACAGCTCCAGCCCCACTGGGAAACACAGCTGCAAGAGGGGGCAGAGGTAATCTCTCTCTCTGCGTCTTCTAAGCACAAGGCAATGCTCACCTTTCCCATGGCACCCCTCCCTAACCACACACAGCCTCTCCCCAGGTCTCACCAGGTTGTTCTTGGTCTTGGCCACATTGGGGTCGTCAGGACCCAGGCAGCTCTCGTAGATCTCCAGGGCCCGGCAGTAATAGTACTCCACTTCATCATACTTGCCCTGGTTCTGGCACAACAGCGCTAGGTTGTTCAGCTGCTTGGCCACATCGGGATGGTCTTTGCCTAGAACCTGGGTGAACAAAAGAAAAGAAGCCACAAAGACTGCAGTGGACTCCTGGAATTAGCTTGTCCATCCAGCACATGCCTATGTCAGACAAAAGCTAAGAACTAGGGAGGTAAAGAGGAGAAATTCCAGCTTCCACCTCCTGGCACGCCTCTCTAGGGCTGCAAGCACTGGAGAGACAGGAAAGGGGGTGGCAGAAACAGCAGTTAAAGAGACTAGGTAGGCCCTGGATCTTCGATGTTCACTGAGGTAATGGGACAAAGCCCCAAGAAAGACTTGCAAGGTGAAAGTGTGGGAGACTAGTACCTTCTCACGGATCTCCAGGGCTCGCTTACACAGTGGCTCTGCTTCCTTGTACTTCCCTCTCTTGCCATAGAGGACAGCCAGATTGTTCAAAGTTGCTGCCACCTACAGAGATATAAGCTTCTCTGTGAAACAAAGCAATTTCCAGTGGGATCAAACAAGGAGTGCAAGCAGCAGTAACAGTGACTGTCCCATTTCCTTCATGCCTGCAGTACTGCTGCTTCTGAAGATAAGGAGATCCAGAGACAGAAGGCTTCCCTGCCTACACGGCAGGATCCAAGAGAAGCCAACTCCTGACAGGCCATACTCAACCAGAAAGCAGGAAATACTGAAGCAGTAAAACACTGCCAGAACAGTGCCCCAGCAGCACCCAAAGGTGAAGGAAGGGACTGAAAGAGGAGGGAGATACTCACAGCTGGGTGGTCTTTGCCTAGAGTCTTCTCACGGATGGAAAGAGCATCATTCAAAAGGTGTGCTGCCTCTTTGTATTTATTCTGATCCCTGCAGTGCAAAGTCAACCAGTTACTTGGGATTTGGACAACACAGCCCGTAGCAGGCAGAGCTACAAACAACAGTCCTCCTTCCATGTAGATCCAGCCCTCACAGCCCTTCCATTTCTCCCTTCCTCCCTACTTTAGCCAGTCCCTAGCTATATCCTGGAATCTGGCAAACCAAATACCTCACCCATGCCAAAACCTTTTTGAAAGGATGTGCTCACCAGGACCTGCTGTAGAGGTAAATAGGAGATGCAGAAACCCGTCTTGGCCCAATCCTGCTCTCCCCACCGTGCTCACCTGTACACTAATGCTAGAATGTTGAGCATGGTAGCCACATCAGGGTGATCGTGGCCTGATGTCTTCTCCAGATCCTCCAGCGCCTGCTTGCAGAGCGGCACAGCCACCTCATAGCGCCCCTGGGAGGCATACTGGATAACAAGGTTGTGGAGGGTGCGCAAGCGTGCGGGAATCTCATAACCTCCCTGCTGGGCAGCTGCCACGGCACTGCTGTGCTGGTGGGGCACTACGGACACAGAGAAATAAACATGGCACAGTTGGCACAGCAGGCTTGAACAGAGACAGGCAGCAACCATGCATGAGCAAACACTTACATCCAGGACCATGCTCCTCCTCCTCATTTGGGAACAGATCATCCAGGGAGTCCTTGGTGGAGTCACCCTCCTTCTCCTCCTGAGAGGATGAGAATCACAATACTGTTGGTTCTCAGAAGAGACAACAGCAGCCTGGGCTAAGTTAGTTGCCAAACTCTCCACCCTTCTGCAGCCACCAACACACTCAACTTCCCCTGTTGTCTCTGCCACCATATTCCCCCCAAAACAAAATGGATAAAAGCCACATTTCCCCAGCTCCAGCATCCATGCTACTCCACATTCTTCCAGAGACAGTGTCCCATGCAGGCCCCCTTTAGTTACAGGCATTGCTGTGCATGGTAGCTGGGAAGGGACAAAATCCAAGGCAATGCCTGGATTACACCCAGGCAGTACTGCTGGTCCACCCCTCCAGATGCACAAAAAGCAGCTGCTCAAAAGGACTAGGGCATACCGAAGGTGAGACATCCTCATCATACTTCTTCAGCTGATTCATGAACTCAAGGTGTTTCTTCTCCTCCTCCAGTTGAGCCACAGTTTGTTCACTACGCTGCAGCTTCTGCTGGGTGTTGGCAAGCTCATCACGCAGCCATTGGTTCTCCTGGCACAGTCTACGCACCTGAGCACGAAGCTTCTGCTTCTCTGACTCCACAGCATTCAGATGGTTGGACAACGCCATCATCACCTGGTTAAGAGTCTTGGTAAGTAACAACCACAATCCTTGTCTCCCTCACATGCATGCTTAGGGTCCACCCCAGGGTCATGCTGGCCTTCTACACTTAGCCCTTTCCTGTCCCTGAGGCTTATGGGAAATGGCCACATGCCTACCTTCCCCTCTCAGTCCTGGCTAACACACAGGAGATCCCCCACCATCTCACCTGAGCTTCTCCAAGCCCCAGTTCAATCATTTCCACTGACTTGCGAAGCAGGTTGGATTTCTCATGCACGAGATTGGCTTCTTCATCTTTCTTCAGGCACTTAATGGTCTCCAGCAAGCTGTGCAAGATGGAGTTGTGTTCATTCTTGAGTGCTTCCAGCCCTTGCATCACCAGCTTGGTGTTGGAAATGATCTCCTCTTGGCTCAGCTTGTCCAGTTTCTCCTCCCTTGGGTACACCATGGTAGACATAGTCCTAGTCCTGCAGCCCTACAGAGACCAAGATAAAACTTGAGTGCCCCAGTACTGTTTCACAGTGCCACAACCAGACACAAGTATCATAACCTCCTTCAGGCAGTCAGAGATAGCGTCTAACTGGTTGCCTTCTCTAAGCCCTTTATCCTACCCTCTCCCTTTGGCAGCAGGCAGCTGTCAGGGCACATGCCCCCTGCTTATGTGGCGTGGTGTGCTGGCAACCAGTGCAGGTGGCACACAAGGACAGGAGACAAAAAATCAGTGCTGACCTCCAACACTTGCACATGCCCAGCAGGAGGAGAGCTAATTTAGCTTCCATTTAAGAGCAGAGATTTGTGGCTGCAATCCATACACTTCCTGCCCACAGACCGCTGATGCAGAGAGGCTGTCAGAGCTCAACACCTCTTCTGACTGCAGAGGAAAGGGAACAGAAAGTGGAGGGGTGCCAGCTCAAAGCTTTCTGCTTCCTCGTGGAAAATCTCCTGGAAGAACATCTCATAGACAGGAGGCAGCAGTGGCATTACTGTGCCAAAATATTGCCTGACCGGAAGAGCACATCCTGACGATCACAGCCCCGGCACAGAACAGCCACTGTGGTAATAAGGGATGCAACACCACCAGCAGGACTGACTCACACAGCGTAGGGAAGCTCACATACACCAACTGCTACAGTCACACTAGCATAACCCTTGTGTGGGCGTCAGCTTGAAACACTAAGAGCTTTTCCATCTTCATGCGCCCTGCTGCCAGCCCAAGGACTCCTCAGGAAGGCATAAGGACTCTGTACTCCTTCCCTGTCCTCCCCCTAGACGTACAATGGGAGAATACCAAACTACTGCCTTGGCAAAGGGACACCAACCGCTAAAACCCACAAGATCAGTGTGGCTGCAAGATCCCTCCATAGAAAGTCCAGGAGCTAGGGAAACACAACAGGCCAGAGGGTGCAAGGCACAAGAGGCAGGCAAGACCCCTTACAGCTGGTTGACAGTACCCTGGCTGCTCCATGACTCAGTCATCTAACCCTGTCCCAGCCTCCCCCTCCAGCTGGGCCACTCCAGGAGCCTTCTCACATTAGTCAGTAATAAAGACACCACCCACATCACTATGGGTCACTCCAAAACAAGCCTCCTGCGATGCCCTGCACAGGCAGCACCTGCCCACCAGCACCTCCTTGCCATCTGGAGCTGGCAGAAGGCTCTGCAACCTGAGCGCCCAGGGCCCTGCTGCCAAGAAGCTGGCAAACTGCCCAGGAGCTATGCAGGAGGTGGTGAGGAAATTGCTGCCAATGGACTTGCCCTTGCCCTCCTGCAGGAGACACCTCTGCATGGTTTGAGCTCTTTGTTAGGCAGCTGTCTTATGCCTAGTTTAGTGAGAGAACAGAAATTCTGCCTCAGGTATAGGAACAGAGAGAGCAGAACTCCCCTTTCTGGCAGGGCTCCTTTTTTCCTCACCTGTGCGGTCTGCCCAGGAAGGCTCAGGGCAATCCCACAGTCCAGCTACCAGGGAGCTCTAGGGAGTCAACCCTGAGCAATCGAGGGGCCCTCATTGCAGCACTGAAAGTGAAGATGATGGCCAGCACTGGGACAGTTGTTTCAAGTAAGCATATCTCAATATATCCACTAATTTCCTCCTCTTTATCCTCACTCTTTCTCGAGTTATTTTATAGGCCTGAACTCTCCTCTTGACTCTTCTTTAGTTTCTGTTTCAGTGATACAAATTCATCCCTCAGAAAGGGGAACAAACCCTCAACACACAGTGGAGACCTTACTGAACCTCAGCAGGCAGAGGCACTTCATATCTCTTGAAGACCGTGTTCCTGTTCACATCTCTGAACAAAAACTGAGTTGTCCTGCCCCATCTACCCCAGAGTCACAGTGCTGACATAACATTCACTTTATGATCCAGTATCAGCACCAAACATGAGTCAGACTTCACTGTATCCTTCACTTTTGGGTATCTGCCATGCTTCATATGCAGTTAACCCTTGCATTGGGCATTTTATACCAAAATGGTCTCATCTGGACTGCAACTTGTGCCAGTTTGCTTTAGAGAAGACCATATGATAAGGATAGCATGAGAAACCTCACTACTGTTAAGACGGAGGGCACAGATTACTGTTTTGAAAGGATAAATAGGTCTGTTCAGAGTTGGCTGCCACTCATGTTCTATCTTCCAAACTGATTTTCCAGAAACCAGCAGTTAAGCAGACCAGTTGACCATTACCCTGGTTATTCTTTTTCCCACCTTTATAACACATCTGGGGTGCAATCAAGTGCTAAAGAGATAAAGGAAGCCTTTCCTAAGGCAGACTTCTGCAGGTGAGCACAACTCAGGAAGAAATGTGCAACAATTCCCAGCCTGAAAGAAAGAGGCTGGTAGCCCAAAGGACACTAGTGCTGCCTCATCTGGCCAAGCACTGTTGTCCTGCTCTGAAATAGGTCCAGACAGCTTCCCAGGAAGGTTCAGCAGGCACTTACCTGCTTCCACAGAGCCCAAGGGTTCTGCTAAAGGGTTAAATGGCTCCATCACTAGTTTCAACTCATAAGGAAACAGCCCCAGACTTAAAAACAGGTAAGTGGGAGTTCAATGGAGCATAGGCAATGCTTGGGACACAAGAAGATACCCAGGAATGGCCTCATAGCCAACATACCAAAAAACTAGAACTCTGCTCTAAAGATGACACAGCTGAGCAGTCCCCATGGGTACTGGGGTCAGCTGTGAAATGCTGAGTTTTCATGGCAGCACCACTTATGTCCATACCAAGATCTTGCTGCCATCTTTAGAAAGTACAATACATATGCATTGGGAAGAGGAACATGTTACAATGTTACAGCATAAAAAGCTAAAACAGTCAAAACATCCTGACCCACAGCACATCAGACTCACTCTACTCTGCAACTACATCCTCAGATCCTTCAAGACATACCAATACAGGCTCTTCTCTCAAAAAAGTCACTCAAATGCTGCTACCCCTTGCACAGCAAAGAAAACCAACAAACACTGGTGGGAGCTGACTTATTATCCTTCCAAAGCAACAATTTTCCCCCACCGAGTCTTATTTTCTAGTTCTTTCCAACGCTGACAGGTCTACACTCGGTGCTCAGCCCTCCCAAGGCGAAACACGCTCTATGGCAGCCAATGTCAAGGTCAGGGTCAGGCAGGCTGAGGTTGCTGCATATGCACTCTTCCTACTCCTTTACATTCAGCAAAGGGCACTGAGTGCCCTTTATCCAGACAAAAAACACTCCTGAAGAGAGGAGGGGAGACATCATCACCTGCCTTTTGCAGGGTGAGGTTAAATGGGAATAGGAAGAAAGAATGCTTCTCCAAGCAGCTCCTTGGGAATGGACTGCCCAGTTCCTAGCTTATTCTGCTGCATTCCTCATGGCTCTGCAGGTGTCACAGCCCAGGTCTCCACTCACACGTTTCCGCTCTAGTTGGCATGTCTTCCCTATTTACTGTGAGCCGCTAGAATAGCCTGGCTTTCCAACAACAGCCACCTTATCTCCCCTCTTCTGCTCCCACTTGGAGGAGTGCTGCTGGAAGACAGGGAAGGAATATGCGTGCATTGAGCTTTGTGGCAACTGCAGCACTCAGCCAGGAATCCACCAGCAAACACATCCTGCCAGGCAGCAACCTTCCTCCTGTATTCAAGTGCATAACCAGGAAATCACTGAAATTGCTGATGCAATTTCAGCTGCTCATTTTTCTGCCTCTGAAAACTGTTCCCACATGCAAGAGCTTTAAGAGCAAAGAGCTGGAAGCTTCATTGCTTTTATCTTCAACCCACAACAGCTACAAGTACGTCAGATTAAATGGGTCCAAATGAATCTTAAAGCTCAGGTTATGATGCCTAATGCTAGAAGACTATGGAGAGTGGGGGGAAAAAAAAAAAGCACCAGGGAAATCAGGAGTCAAATACAACAGGACAGAGATTTCAGGTCTATGCACACCTCAACAAATTCAATTCACAGCCTCTCTGCATTGTCCCTGGACCTAAGTGAAATGCAGGGTACCATCCCAAGTTGAACAAGCAATAGTGTCAAGACAATAACTGCAGCTTCCTTCAAATTGCAGAAGGTCTGCCAGTACTTTCTGTATAGAGGTGGGCACAGATTTTTAGCAGGAAATTCTTCTTCAGGAGAAAGTGATCTAAGGATATGGTAGTTGCAGGAAAACAGCTGGGTTCTGGAAAAAAGCTTCCGGTGGAAGAGTAAGTCTGACCCACAGCCAGAATGACTGACCACATCTGGGAGATAGATAGCAACAGTAGCATTTAGAAATAGGAGCAGAGGGCTTAGTCTTACTTCACCATAATTATCCCAGCCTCATGCTGTGAGACACACTTATGCTACGTGGTAAAACAGCAAGGTTATATATTTGGGAAGAAAAACTACTTGACAAAAGCAGGGAGGGGTGGTGCGTGGGGTGTTTTGGTCTTCTCTCTGTTGGACCTCTGCCAGCTCATTACTGCTGAACAACAAAGGGTCTCTGGAAAGACTGGCTGACCTCCAACGAAGCTAGAAGTGAGTTCGCAAATAAGACAGCTGAGTCTTCAACACTGCAACAAAATCTAGACCTAATACTTTGGATGCTGAAAAATAAAAAAAAAGCAATAAAAAGCAATCAGAGTGCCAAAGTTGCAACCATCACAGAGGCCATGTCATGAGCACAAGCTTTCTCCCTATTTTGATACCATAGTGTCAGAAAGCAAATAGAGGCTGTAGGAGATTAGTCAGCTGCACAGAGCCTCTGAGGCTTCCACTGCACAGCCAGGACACACTGACACTGCCAGACCACTGCTAAAAGAGCCACTGTGCTCAGGGTCACCATCCCAGGCCACCTGTAACAGAGCCATAGAAAAGGGATGACAAACTGATGCTGCTGAGCTGCACATCCAACAGTTGGCATTTCCAGAGCTGCTCCAATATGGGTAAAACAAGAGATGCTGAGGTTCATGTGAGGCACAGAGCAGCAAGAGTGCTCTGTGATGCTTGTTACCCCTGCCAGAAATGCCTGTATGCTCCCCTAGAGCCACTAAGAACATGCAAAGAGAAGATCAGCGAGGGGTCAGCACCCTGGGAGTTCATACCCAACAAATCTCAGAGCTGTAATCCCAAAGCCAAAAGATGTCACTCAAACTCCAATGTGCATGACATTCTCTGTCACCATTTGTTTCTGGCTCATAAGTTTCACCACCCTATTACCAAAAAAGGGGGCACCTAGAGCTTCATTTGCCACCCAAAGTTCTTTCCCAATACATTTTCAAATGAATTCCTGAATTCCTTAGATAAAACTCAATGCATTTGCCTTTACTGAACACCTTTTCAGGACAATGGGGTGAGGCACAGAACTAGAAATTGATCCAAGGGTCCCACAGGGACCCTTCTCCAAAGTAAGAGAAGCAATGCAATCTACCTCCAGCAACAGAGCAGGCAGTGGAGGCAACGAGCTCTCTCAATCACATTCTTCTATGTCCCAAAACCAGGACTCTCCTTGGCATCCAGGCACCCTCCATACATGGTTTTGAAGCCAATCTCCAAGACCAGAAAGGCTTCACCCAAGCAGCTTCCACAATCCTTAGAGTGGTGTAACTCAGTACAAGTTGACTGTGCTACTGGAAACAGCACAGCCCTCCCTATCCCCTGGACAGGGATCAAGGCCAGGATTGCTTCTTTTAGCAGCAGCTGACACATGCCAGCTCTAACTGACTGTGAAACTCTGGGGTTTTTTTTCTAGATACTGTAAGGCTTGTGTTGGGAATGTCTGTGCTAACCAGCAGGCTGCAAGAGGCCCAGAGGACTAGCACCAAGGAACCAGATTTGCAGCTCAAGCAGAAGGTCTCTCCTGCAAGGAGATAGGAGGCTCCCTTCATGCTCTTTCCCTTCAGCACCAAACACTCCTCTCTGTCCCAGAAGCTTCAGCTCCCTACCAACCCACCATCTCTAACAGAAAACACGCCGCCACATAACCCTCCTGAAACCTAGGGCAAGGTGGTGCTAAAGTGGCTTTACAAGGACTTGGCCACAGTGAGTCAGGTTCAAACCACTACAGAAAGAACTCCCCTCCTCTTTCCAGCCTTCAGCTGGAAATGACAGGACAAAAGGTACTAGGGTTTGTTTTGATTGATCAGAGGAAGCAATTCCTGTGTTATCAAAGCATGTTCCAATTCCAATATGCGTACGTACTCTAAGTAAGACAGAGCAAGTGGTCTTGTTGGCTTTGTGTCAGATCACTCATTCCTTTCAAGACCAGGAAGGTCTTACTCCCCTTCATTCATTACTATTAAAGAATACAGATATTGGAAGCAATAAGAATTTAAAAAAAAAAAAAGAAAAAAAAACACACCACAAAAAAAAAACCAAAACAACCACCCATAGCAAAAACAAACAAATAAAACAAACAGCACCAACCTGTGCCATTAGCAGAAAGCCATTTTGCTCTGTACAGCACTTCAAACTGCTTATGACGTCAGCTGGCTGGGGAAACATGCACCTTCCAGCAGGCCATTGGAATGAGAACAGCAGTCTTCACCACCCCCACCAGCAAGCTTATGCCGGCACCTCCAGATCAGCTGATAAGACCTTGTTTTTAAATTCTTGCTTATGTCTGCAGCAGCTTACCAAATCCATTCTGCATCTGCTGCGCCTGGGACTACAGTAGAACACCATCAAAATGTGTTTCCAGCTAGTGGAGACAAGAGCTAAGCAGTTGGAATAAAGCCAGGACAAGCATCTCTTCCTAGTTTCAGAATCTGATTGGGAGTCTCACTCTATAAAAAACAGAGTGAGAGCCATTACCTTGCCCTGACAGCATGAAGTGGTATTAAAGCAAGCAGAATAATTCCCAGGAGCCAGTGCCTCTGCAGGCATCTGTCTAATGTGAATGCTATGCACTGGATGTGCCTGAGAAGTACAGGAGATGGCCAGGATGCAGATTGTCCCAGCAAGAGCCCTGAAGCCACTGTGCATGCCCTGAAGGGCTCTGGAGCACGAACACTCCCTCCCATGGTGTACCTGGGGCAGCCGCAAACACAAGCCGACTGCAGGCTGCAAGACTGTGCTATTATTTCCAGAAGCAAACAGGTTTTGTAAACCATAACAAGGCAGCCAAATTCACAGAGACAAACCTCTACCTGCATAACAAGCAAAGGATCCGTTTTACCTCTGGCTCCCCTGTCTAGTTGGAGTTCTTTGTGGCTCTTTCCCAGCAAATTAAGCCTTTATCCAGAAACGCTGCCAAGGTCAGAATCTGGCCATGTGTCCTTTGTGCCCCGAGAGCCACTTTGGAATTTGGGGTTAATACTGTTGTTCCAACCTGGACATTCCTCCAAAACAGCAGATGAAAGAACACATGCTTCCTGCTCCTTCTGCCAATTACAGCAAAGCGCAGCCATGTTTATTTACCCTGTGTCTGAGCTGGCTAGATCTTTGACCTATGTGTGCTGAACACCACCCGCTTTCTCCACACGCAGAGGCAGGGGCGGGTGCTTTCCATATCTCCAAGGTGGCATGGCAGAGAGGAGACCAAGGGCACTAGGGAGCATGGAACCGCAACAGACTTCCAGATGTCCCTGTGCAAGACACACAGGGAAGCCTGCGGTTTCTGCGGAAACGTGCTGCTGCCTCCCACCATTGTGCAGATTTCTCCCGGCTGCCTGGCCAGAGCGTTCTACTGCAACACCATCCCCCAGCTCTTCTTCAGACACCTCCTCCCAGACGCATCCTCTGCTTCCCAGAAGCTTACCAGCGATTGCCCCCCCCCTCCCCCAGCCCACCACTTTTGGTAGGGCGCACCGCCACTTCGGAACAGCTTAGGAAGCACTTAATTGATGGAAGGAAGGTTTGGGGGGGAAACAAGGCTCTTTGAGAGCCATTGCTGTATGACCTGCCTCCGTCATCGTTTCTCCGGCTTTGTCTGGCAGGAGTCACGCCCGCTGCGTATCCTTGGAACAAGCAAGCCAGAGAACCCCCCTTCAACCCTCAGAACCGCCACAGAAAAATTCTGTGCCCACCTGGCTAAGTGCAAGCTTCGCGAGGGGGGGGAAAAAAAAAAAAAAAAGTTTTCATCAGCTCTGCCCGAAATTACGCATCAAAGCGGTCCTTTGTTCCAGGGTGGCTGGGCACCCTGCCCACCTCAGTCACCGGATGGGAATGTCCCCCGCCCCGTGCCGCAGAGGAGAGGTACCTGGCTGCCTGCAGCGGCTTGTCCAGCGCCGGCTCCCCCGGAGGAGGCGAAGGAGCGATGGCCGCGACGCTCCGCGGCTCCCTCTGCCGCGCTGCCCTCGGAGCGAGCAGCGGCGCAGGCACCCTGCGCTCGGCAGCCAACCACACTGCGGCAGGGGGAGGGGAGGGATGCGGACAGGCTCCGGGAACAGGACGGTCGGACGCTCTCCTGGGAGCGCAGAAAGCGCCACGCGCGCCAAGCCCACGGCTCCCTCCTCAGGGATCGACCGAAGCACCAAGGAGCAGGGCCAAGCCCCCCAGACGCCGCCAAACTCTGCCCAAGGAGATCTACTGAGCATGGAGCTCCTCCTCAGACCGCCAAAGCCTTGTTCCAATCCCACCCTCCAATCCTGTGGCGAACGGTTCTACATCCTATTTGGTATTACCCTCGCCTTCGTCCCACTGCTGACCCCATCCCAGCCCCTGAAGCCGAGCTGGTGCAGCTGCAGAGAACCGTCCAGCTGCGTGGTTGCTATTGCTGTGCCCACAGCGATGGCCAGATACAGGAGATATGGGATGGCTGGAGCCCTACCGCGTGCACACTGCACAGGGTGGAGCTAGGCCAGGCAGTGCCTGGAAGCACTTGTTCAGTCTCTAGGTGCTTTACACAGAGACTTCGACACAGCCTCCACCTTAAGACAGTTGCTACAGTGACCCCATCCACAGTAACACACAACTGTCACAGTGCTCCCTACGATGTTTTGTGAGCCTTATGCTGTCCCCAGTTACCTACATCTTCCTGTCCCAGTGCAGAGCTTCACTGGTGTTCCTGTCCCTTCCCACTGATTCCCCCGAGGGGGGAGGGCTTCAGGTGTCCCAGGAGACAGCCCAGCCATGTTGACACGCAGATTCTCTCTTGCCTCATCTCACAACATACATTTCTTCCCTAAAGCTGTTCTCCCTTCCCTAATTCCGGAGGGCAAACCTGGCTTGCTACGGGGTACACACAGCAATGGCACAGTTAAAAGTCACACAAGTTACAAAGCAGGAATGCAAACATACATTACATACGTTATTTGTCTTACAGTGAAAGCCATTCCGGGCAGTGAAGGCACAGACTAATTATAGAGCAGTGAATCCCGCAGTCTGTGCCCACAGCACCCTGGAAACAGCTATGGCTGGGACTTCGGGCTGACCCACCGTCGTCACATACACACTGCGCTCCTCCCTCGGGAGCTCCTGGCCTCCGCCAGCCGACCCGGCCCTGCCCGCAGCGGGACCGGGACCACCGAGCCTGCGGACCCGGCGTTGCCAGAGCAGGGCGGGCGCCGGCGGGGCCCCCGAGCCAGCGGCTCTCCCGGTGCCGGCGGGGGCCGGTCCCGCGGGCCGCACCTCCCCGGCTCCAAAGTCCGCAGGGCCGGCGCCCTTCACGCCGCCGACCTGCGGCGTTACCGCGGCCCGCAGGACCCGGCACGGCGGCCCCAGCCCTAGCACTACCCTCGCTCCTCACGCTGTCTCGGCGGACAGGGCTCGCCGCGGTCCCCAAGCCCTGCCGGCCCCGGCCTCGCCACAGGGACTTCCCCGGCTCCCGCGGGGGTCCTGCCGCGCCCCGCGACCGGCGGGGGGGACGCCGCCCAGGGAAAGGCCTGCGCTGTCGAGCCCCGCTCATCCTCCCCCCGCCCGGGGCCGCGACCGAGGCCTGTGACCCCGCCCGTCTCACCTGCTCGGCGCGACACCTCGATGGCGGTCCCGGTCGCTACCCCTGTCCCGGCGGGGGCGGGACGAAACTCACAACCAGCACCGCCCGCCCTCCCGGCGGCGCAGCCCCTTTAAATCCAAAATGGCCGCCGCCTCCGCCCCTGCCGAGGGCCCCCCTCCCACTTCGGGCCGCCCCGCCCGGCGGCCCCTGCGGCTCGGCCATGGCGGCCATGGCGGCCATGGGGCTGTGCCGCGCCTTCGGGGCGCTCCTGCTCTCGGCCGCCCCGCGCCGCGCCCGGCCCCCCGCGCTGCCGCCCGCGCTGCCGCCCGCGCCCCCGCCTTGGCTGCCTGGGCCGATGGCGGCCGTCTGCCGCGGGCTGGGCGGCTCGGCGCCGCGCTGCACCACCGACCCGCTGTGGAAGTGCCGGGTCAAGTACACCGTGCGGCCCGTGGGCATGAAGAAGACGGGTGGCCGCGATCACACAGGTGGGCGGACGGGCGGGCGGGGACAGGCGAGCCTGCGGGGCCGGCGGGACGGTGCGGGCGCCGCCTGCAGCCGCTCCCGTGTCCCACAGGTCGCATCCGCGTGCGGGGCATCGGCGGGGGACACAAGCGGCGGTACCGCATGATCGACTTCCACCGCCTGCGCTACGAGGAGGGAGCCCCGCAGGAGCCCTTCAGCGAGAAGGTCATCAAGGTCCGATACGACCCTTGCAGGCGAGTGCGGGGTGCGGGCTCGGCCCGGGGCAGCCGTGCCGGTGGTGACCCCGTGCTCAGCCTTCGCCGGCTCCCCGTGCAGGTCGGCTGACATCGCCCTGGTGGCCGGCGGCAACCGCAAGCGCTGGATCGTTGCCACGGAGAACATGCAGCCGGGGGACATCATCAAGAACTCCTCTCACATTGGCAGGATGGCAGGTGCATGCCAGGGCCAGGGGCAGCTGCACCGGCCTTGCCAAGGGCTCATCAGCTGCTCCTTGCCCAACTTGTCAGCTTCTGTCTTCCAGTGTCTGCCAACGAAGGGGATGCGTACCCACTGGGGGCTCTGCCCGTCGGCACGCTGATCTGCAACCTGGAGAGCCACCCTGGGAAGGGAGCACAGTACATTCGGGCAGCTGGTGAGGAGGCCCTGCACTGTTTGCAGTGGTTTGGTTTTGCACAGATGAAGAAGAGGGCAGGGGGGCGCTGCTGTGTGTGGCCAGTGACAGGGAGTTGCTTTCATCTCCTCTCCCGCCGTTAAGAGTGCAAAACAGCCCTCCGGAGAGGTGGGGACAACTCTTCCCTGTTGATTTCTCAAGGCTCTATCTTCAGCAAGAAGTGCCGCATGAAGTGCAGTGGCAGGGGCTTTGGGGAGTTCCCAGCATGGGGATGTGCTTGCAACAGGGTGGGATACTTTGACTTGGTGCTCAAGGCAGCTGCCTCCTCTCTTGCCTGCTGCAGGGACTTGTGGGGTGCTGCTGAGGAAAGTGAACGGGACAGCCATCGTGCAGCTGCCCTCCAAAAGGCATATGCAGGTAAAGGAGCCGTGTTGCCCCTGGCTTGACTGCCTGGGCATGCAACTGCGTATCCCCAGGGAGGGCTGCAGCTCTTCTCTGTCCCCCAGGTGCTGGAGACCTGCGTGGCCACGGTGGGCCGCGTGTCCAATGTGGATCACAACAAGCGGGTGATTGGGAAGGCAGGCCGGAACCGCTGGCTGGGCAAGCGCCCACACACAGGCCTGTGGCACCGCAAGGGTGGCTGGGCTGGGCGCAAGATCAGGCCTCTCCCACCTATGAAGAGCTATGTCAACCTGCCACGGGTCAGAGCAGTGGAGTGATGCCAGAGGCCAATAAAACATCCTTCATGACACTGCTGTCACATTACTGATGCCTTTTATGGACAGGGCCTTCGGGTCTGGTAGTGGGGTTGCCAGGAGAGATGTGTGGGGTTGTGGATTGCCTTGGTGGGTGAGTGACTCGGTGGGGTCAATGGGCACAATCGTGCCAAACCTAGCTGTTGAACAACTGGGCTCTTCCCCCACCCTCAGCCTGTGGAGCAGTGAAGGCGAACGGGTAGGAAAGGCGCTTCCAGCAAGAGTGACCTGCTGCGCAGCTGGGAAGCACAGACCTCAGCGCCTTCCAGCCGCGTTAACCCCGTAGTGCGCCCCGGCCCTGCGCCGGCCGCTGCCGCCCCCTTCCCTCGCCACTTCCCCGTCCCGCTGCCCTCCGAGTGCCGCGCCGTGCCCCCCGCCCCTCACGCAGCCCCGGCGCTGCCCCGACCCTGCCGTGTCTCGCCCCCGCCCGCTCCGCGGTCCCGGTGCCGCCCGCCCCGCGCAGCCGCGCTCGGTGCGGGGCCCGCGCAGGCGCCCGCGGGCCGGAGCGGCGCGGGAGCGGTGCCGGAGGTAACGGGGCCGCCCCGGCCCGGCCCGGCCCCGCGGAGCAGGGAGGGAGGGAGGGAGGGAGGGCGGCGGGCTGGGCACGGCACGGCCGGCGAGTGCCCCGAGCGGCGCTGTCCGGGCCCTCTCGGGGAGGCCTCGGTAGCGGCCCCCGGCCGGCCGGGGAGGGGGTGTGACGGCCGGAACGGGCCGAACCGGGCGCTGCTCGGTGCCCGGCGAGCTCTCGTGTGGCCCGCGCCTGGAAGGAGCTTTGTTGCTGGCGCGGCCTGCCCATGCGAGCGCTCCCCGGTGATGGTAGCGCCGTGCCGCCTGCCTTTAGCGTGTGTGTCCCGGCCACAGGCCAGTCCCTGCACCGTGTTCCCAGTCTCGACTGGGTGATGTGCAGCGGAGCCCTGCAGTACAGACTTACACTGGCCCCTGGGTCCACCATGTGTGTTCCAGCTGGCTCGGTGAGCTCCATCAGCACACAGGCAAGGCGTTGCAGCTGAACTTCCGGGGGAAACCTGCTGGTCCTGGGCACTGCTGTCCATGTTCCTGCCATGCCCACAGCCCAGTTGGCAGTCCAAAAATTACTGTGTTCTGCCCTGTTATCTTGTTTCTACACATATGCAGTTAGTTTTCCAAGGAGAAAGCAAGCTACATCTCATACTTCACTAGACTTGCTGTATTAGGAATTTGTAACACTGACCATGAGTACAGCCAGTACAAAAGCACATTTTATTGGTTGCACTGCCATGTCACCAGCACTAGATCACAAATCTCTAGCCATAGCATGCCTCAGCCACGTCTCCCCAGCTCCTGCTTCCCCTCTGTCTCTGCAGGCACATCTGCTGCCATGGTGAATGAGAAGCACAGTGGCAACCTGCTTGTGCAGCTGGGACCCAAACTGCAGGCCTACCCGGAGAAGCTGCTTCAGCAGCGGCGAGGCCACAATGGCCAGCCCGAATACCTGATCCAGTGGAGTGTGATTAGCTTGGAAGAGAGAGCAGTGGGAGGCAGCAGTGCCTCCTCTGCAGAGACCAAGCCAGAGAACATCTCAATGTGGATGTCTGCAGAAGAGGTCTGTGCCAGCTGCCCAGCACTGCTGGGCAAGAGGAAGCTGGAAGGGCGGTGGGTGAAAGAGGAGAAGGCGCCCAGCCCGTTGGCTGCAGATGTCCCGCTGGACGAAGCCTCGCTGCTGGAGATGAAGGCCGATGTCAGGAGCCTGGTGCAGCGAGCCATGCGGCAGGTGGCCGAGGCCGGGACGCCCGAGTGCTCCATCCTGAGCACCGTGCACGTGCTGAGCGCCTACGCCAGCATCGGCTCTCTGGTGGGTGCTTTCAGGGAGACGGGAGCCCTGGACGTGCTGATGAAGATGCTGTGCCACAGGGAGAAGCAGATCCGCCATGGTGCCGGCAAGATGCTGCGGGCCCTGGCTTCGCATGATGCAGGTGGGGGCTGCTGCTGCTCAGTCCCACTGTGGAGGTGCTGCTGGGCAGCTGAGGGGTGCCAGTCCTTTTGTAGGGGTGAGATGCCTGGGAAGCAGCATGTCTTGGGGCTTGTTGGCAAAAGGGCAAGAATTAGTCTGGATCTTCTGGATTTCCTCAGTTGTAGGAAGTCCAGTTGGAGTGCTGTAAGAGTTAAAAACTCTTTCCCCTGACACATTTCTGAGCTGGGATGCTAATTAATTGTTAGGAGTGTTAAAAAATATTAGCGGTGACTGTCTCCTCCAGCAGTTCTAGCACCTCTCCTGCTCTGCCACTAGAGCCCAGCCTGGGGAGTCTGGGGTTCCTCAGCCTGAGGGATGCAGCTGCCACTTTCCCGTTTGCATGTTCAACCAGTAGCAAAGCCCATCCCGGAGTACAGACACATGCAGGACACTGACATGGCTGGGCACAGACAGTAGAGCTGTCTTGAACAGCACGTACTTACAGGACTCCCATAAACACAAGCACAGACAGCCATGTCCGCTCCTGCTCTTCGTCCAGCCAAGACTTGTTGCTCCTGCCAGCACACATTGCACTTTTCAGGTTCACAATTACACACACATTAATGGATCCATTGGATCCCAGCATGGCCCCTCTGTCTGTCCTGCACCTGTGCCTGGATCCAAGCCTGCCCACCAGCCTCAGGAGTCCCCTTGCTCATCAGTTTGTCAAGCCCAATGCTTGCTGACAAACATATAGCCTTCAGACACTTGTTCCTCCCACAGTCCACATTCACAAGTCCCTTGGGACTTCCAGCACAGGCCACCACCTGCCTCATACCTTGATCTGGACCCAGGAACTCCTACTTGCCAACTAATCCAGAGTGAAGTTTTGCTAACAAATTAAATGTGCACTCCATGCCAAGCAGGATTGGGGAAGATACAAACACTCACCCTTTCCCCCTGGCACCAGGCACTGCAGTCCTGCTTCAGCTGCTGGTGCTGACCTCCTCACTTGCCTCCCTTCCAGTAGCTGTTTTCTGGGACACACACTGTTCGGTCCCCAGTGGCTGATGGTCGAGGACCCTCCCTGTTCCAGTCACTAGCACTGAGACCCCTGCACTTGCCCCAGTAGGTGACACCTCAGGCCAGGGACACCTACACCCTGATCAGGCTTGAGTAGATTGTACTGAGTCCACTGTACCTCAGTTTTCCCAGTAGCTGGCTCCAGGCTCAAATCCATGAGACCCTCCCCAGATTCAAAGGGCAATGGCATCTCCAACTGTCAGTCTGTCCCCTTGCTAACTCCACAGGGTTCTCATGCCCCTAGTTAGGCTCCAGTTCCTAGTACCAAATGCAATTCACACAGGTCTCACCAGTAGCTGGCACACAGTCCTTGCAGTACACATGGACATGGGGTAGAGAGAGTTAGAAAAGATTTAATAGCAGGATGTAAAAAAGTAGGACAAACTGTGTCAGTGAGGTACAGGGCTGTCAAACAAGTGTACTGGCTGGCCATGGTTTAAACATGACTGGTGCCTTTTATATTCCTTTCTGTGCACCCTCTTTTGTCTTCCTTGCCAATTCCAATTAGTCAGATAATCTTACTGAAAAATAATCATTCTTAAACTCCAAATGTCCTGTTGTGACTGACCAGATTTGTTTCTCCTCACTGCCTCCATTAGCATTTGTCACTCATGATTGTGATCCTTTATGTTATCATTTATGGCTTTCTTCTTACTTTCACTTTTTGCAGTGAAAAGGTCCTTGGCTAGATACACTTAGAGGAAGGGACAGTCTCCTTCCACATACCCTTGCAATGAAGACTGGGGGTTGGCAGAAGCCTGGAGGGTAGAGGCTGATCCTCACCCAGTTTTCTCGTTTAAGAGGAGCTGCCATGAATTGGAAGTGCCTGATGAGGCTTGGATGCACCTGGAAGGTTGCTGGCTGTGGTGTATCCCGCAAGAGATCTGGCTTTCTCTGTCCTAGTGTCTGAGTTCATGCAGCTCTGTAGTAGAGCAGATGAAGGGCTGATTCAGGTTAAAACTTCTTTTCTTCCCTGGGACCCTGATGTGGAGTCAGTTATTTGGGTTGCTGCTTAGGGTGAATCTTGGCAGCTTTAGGGGTGGAAAAAATACATTGTGGAGCAAAATGTTGCCACTCCAGATGAAAGGACAGACAGAATCTGGTTCAGGTGGCAGGGAGCAGCAAAGCTGTTCCTTGCCTGTGGATCTGTCTCTTGTGGGGTGGATGGGATGAGGTTTGTCTCCATGGGGCCTGAAGAGTTTTTGTTGCTGTTGCAGAGAGCCGGGCCTATGTCCTGCTGTCCCTGAGCCAACAGGATGGCATTGAGCAGCACATGGACTTTGACAGTCGGTGCACCTTGCTGGAGCTGTTTGCTGAGATAACATCCTCTGAAGAGCAGGGCATGTCCTTTGAGGGGATTCACCTTCCACAGGTAGTGGCAGGCCCTGCCAGCCCTGGGCCTGTGGGGCTTAAGGGGCCAGGAGTGGTGGGAGTGGAGGGCCAGGGCTGGTGTCCTTGTTTGGGACAAGAAGGTAGTTGGAGTTGGGCAGCTGAGCAGGACTGGCTATTGGGAGAGCTGGCACAGGATCTGGGCCTGGCGTGAGGCTGGAGGTGGAGGAGAAGCACATGGAGAGCCTTTCTGGGAGCAGGGAGATGAGGGTGGGCTGAGAGGTCTCTGCTGCTGCTGGCTGGTCTGGAGCTCTCCTGGGATCCTGACTGTGGATGAGCTGGTGGCTCAGAGCTGGGAGCTGGAGGTGCTCTGCAGGCTGAGTCTGACAGCTGTGCTTGTTGCAGATCCCTGGGAAGCTGCTGTTTGTCCTGGTGAAGCGCTACCTGTGTGTCACTTCTCTCCTGGACAAGCTGAGCAGCGGTGTGGAGCAGGGAGAGGAGCAGCAGGGCTGTGCTGTGCCCAGGCTGCTCCCTGAGGAGAGGAGCCGTGTGAAGCAGGAGTTTGAGTTCAGCATGGCCATGGCAAACCTAATCTCGGAGCTGGTGCACGTGATGGGCTGGAACCACAACCACAAGCCAGAGCTGCCGCCCCGAAGGGTGCTCCGGTCTCGCACCACCCGCTCCATCTTCCAGCACAAAACCCCAGCCAGCTCTGCTGCTGAAGCAGCCCCTACTTCCCCACCAAAAGAGCCTGTCCCATTCAAGACGCGCTCAGCCTTCCCGAGCCGCAGCAGCTACGTGGAGTACGTGCAGGCGAACCTGGTGCCTGGCATGCGAGTGCGCATGCTGGAGGACTACGAGCAGGTCAGCGCGGGCGACGAGGGCGAATTCCGCCGCAGCAACGACGGCATGCCACCCGTACAGGTACCCTCTCCTGGGGGGCAGGGGCTGCCCAGGGGCCTGTCTGCTCTGTTGGCTACAGGCTGTTGTGCAGCCTTCCATGGGGACAGTGGGGTTGGGCTCGCCTTCCCTCAGCTGGGCCTGTGTTGGGCTTTCCTCCTCAGGTGTACTGGCAAGCCCTGGGCTGTACATACTGGGTGCACTGGCACATGGTTGAGATGATTGGCCCTTCAGAGCAAAAGGAGCTCGAGGGCCAAGAGAAGGTGAACACCCTGACACAAAAACACAGACTGAGAGCAGGTGAGCAGCCTATCAGTCTCCTTCCAGAATGTTCCCCCTCTCCCAGTTCTCTTCCCTCTCCCCCAGGAGGCTGTGGTACAGTGAACACAGTCCACATGAGCTCTTTCCTTGGGGAATGTGGAGTGTACGATAGAGGATGGGGGAATTGGCAGAACTGACAGTGCCCTTCCTTGCTGTGCTCTCCTGCAGCTGCACAACCATTTTTGTGCAAGCCCCTGGGAGGTCTGTACTCCCTGCCTTACCTGGGGCAGCCACCGACCAAGGCTGCAGAGGCCCTGAGCCGTGCCGAGTGGTGGGAGCTGCTCTTCTTCGTGAAGAAGCTGGAAGCACAGGAGCAGAAAGAGATCACCTTTCTCATCCAGCAGGACCAGGGAGAGCAGGTATGGGCCAGTGCCTGCAGTGGGGAGACAGGAGGGAGAGAGCAAGGGAGAACATTAGGGAGAGGACCAGGACCAGAGGAGATGGCAAACATGAGTTATAGAGGGACAGCCTGAACGGGGCAGAAATGGGAGGGTGAGTGGGGATGGCAAAAGCACAGGGAGCTTGTCCCAGCAAAGCTGTGAGGGGAGATGAGAGGAAACGCAGTCTCTCACGACTAGAAGAGTGACTGTCCAGTGAGGTTTGGGTAGGTGAGGCAGGGCCATGGGGTCATTGTGCCAGTTGCAGTTGGGTGGGGAGTGCAGGTGGGAGGTCTGGGCTGGTGGCAGTTGGTTTGGAGACAGCCAGGGTGGCACAGGGAAAAGGCCCTGGGGACTCCCCAGTGGTGCAGCCTTTCCATCAGTTCTGCCACTGGCTGTCACAAAGGGCATGAGGTCTGTGGCGAGTCCAAGATTAACTTGAGCCCGTTGGTCTGGCTGTTGAAGGTGGATGAAGAAGCCCTGATCCGGCTGTCGGTGCCTGTGGAGCTGGCCCAGAAGGTGCTGCAGGTCTTGGAGAAGCGGTGCCAGGGCAGCACTCTGCATGACCTGCGCGGCTCCCACGTCTATGCCAGATACTTCCTCATTAGGGGGGCTGAGCAGGATGGTGGGGGGAGCACCGCAGTGTCCTCAGAGGGCAGTGGCTGCAGGAGCATTGGCCGTGAAGCCACGATGGTCAAATCAGCAAAGGAAGACCTTTCTGCAGCCACAGCGCCGCCCCAAGCCCTGAGTGTGGCAGTGAAGTCCGATTCCCAGCTGTTCAGCGAGCTCTTTGAGAGGGAAGGGCTGTTCTTCCCAGAGGTGACGGAGGAGCAGATCAAAGGTAATGTCCTGCTAAGTGCTGGGGCACAGGTGCGGTGCTGGAAGTGGCACCGTTTCCTCAAGAGAGGAAGGTTGTGGGCAGGGTATGAGGGCCAGGCAGCTGGTGGGGGGCCTGTGGGTGCTGGTTTTGTGGGTGCACGGCACCCTGGGAGCTGCTGGGGGTGTTATTGCTGCCCTGATGCCTACTTCCCTCCGGCCAGTGTTGGGCAGCCCCGAAGGGGTGAGCGAGAGCGGCTCGGTGGCCGAGATTGCAGCCACAGTGGACGTGATCCAGAGCAGCAGCTCAGCGGTGGGGCTGCGCTTAGCTGGGCTCAAGCAAATCTTGAAGATCTTGGAGGAGCCTGAGTCCGAGCAGCAAGTTGGCACAGCCCAGGGCAGGCTGGGGACCGGGAGCGCTGGGTGAGCTGTGGGGTGCTGCACATCCCTCCTGCTGCCTGGGGAGGGCTATATTGGCACGGTGGGGGACAGTCCTGGAGCTGGGAGAACAGGAGGTGGCAATGGGAGTGTGAAGGCCAGTATGTCCCTGCGTGCTTGGCAAGAGAAGAGTGGATTTTGTATCCCTTTGTCCCAGGCAGGCTCGTTCCTTGGGCTGACCCAGCTGCGGCAGAGCCGTGTGGGCAGAGAGGAGGTGGCTGGCAGGGCCCAAGGTGCTGGCGTGCCAGCAGCAGCAGCGCCAGGAGGCTTCTCCTGAGGTATCCTTTCTTGAGCAGGGAGAAGCTGGTGCAGGTGGCAGTGGAGCTGCTGAGCACTGAGGTGGCAGAGAAGGCGCTGGTGGCGGTGACACTGCGGCTGCTGGCCGTGCTGATGGCACAGTACAACTGGCGTGTGCCGTTTGCCACGGAGGGCGGCGTGCGGGCCGTGCTGGCCTGCATGCAGCAGCACAGCTCCTCCGCCCTGGTGCAGCAGGCTGGCCTGGCGGTGAGTGGCACAGGGCATGCTGGATGTGGGCAGGCAGTGTGCAGGCTCACCCAGGTGTGGTGGAGATGCCCGCTGCCCTGTGGACCGCTTCTGACCTCACAGGCCCTGAAGGTGCTGGTGGGAGCTGCCGACGGTGAGCCAGGAGGTGGCGGTGGGAAGTCCTTGCCCTGGAACCATGCTGACGCGCAGATGATGCGGGAGATCTTTGCCAGCATCGGCTCTGCCTCCAGCGAGGGCTCTGCCAGTCTGCTGAGTACCATCCCTGCTGCCCTGAGCACCATGCAGAGGGTCCCAGGGTAGGGGCAGAGTGCGGACAGCAGCTGGGGCTGGGGGGACCCTCTGCAGTGGGGAGGAATGGGCATGGCAGGCAGGTGGCTTGTGGGTTCAGGGAAGGCTCTGTGCCTCGGGGAGGAAAGCACCCTCATGGCTTTGTCCCTACAGGGGCTCCTCAGGAGTGCAGAATGGCTTGCTGGTGGTGAACATGCTGATGGATGGGCACCGGGGCCTGGCGGAGCAGCTGGCGAGCTGCGACCTCCCCACGGTGCTGCAGAGCTGCTGGAGGGACGGGCAGAGCAGTGGCTGCCCTCATGCAGTGCTGGCCCTGCGTGCCATCAACCGCCTCGCAGAGCACCGGCTGCCCCTGGGCCTGGAGACAGCAGGTACCGCGCTGCCCACCCTCCCCGTGCCAGGGCTCTGTGGGTACCGCAGGCAGGGCTGCCTCGCCTGCCAGGGCAGAGCACCCCAAGGGGCCACTGCCTCTCAAGCCAGTGCCTGGGCTGGGCCCACGTGTCCTTGTCGTGGCAGGCAGAGAGGCCCCACTGGACCTGAAGGGCGTGCGGATGCTTCTGGGCAGGCTGGAGGATGGCGCCTTGTCCAAGGAGGTGGTGGTGGCCCTGGAGCGGCAGCTCTGCGGGGAAGGCCCTGTCCCCTCTGGGCAGGTGGCGCAGCTGCTGCAGGACCACAGCTGCTTCAGGCTGCTGCTGCGCAGCTTGGAGCTGCTGGGGGCGGAGAAGGCTGTGAGCCTGAGCATCCTCAGGTGAGTGCAGGAGGATTTGGGGGGGTCTGGGGCCCCCACGGCAGGTGGGTGAGTGCTGATGGTGATGTTGGGGAGACACAGCACATATCTGTGGGTCCTGGTGGGGGTGTTGTTCACCAGGGGCAGGAGCACCCCAGCACATAAGCAGGTGCTGATTGGGTTGTCCTGGGTACAGAGTTATGTGGGGAGAGAGCAGTATGTGTTTGGGTGTTGGTGGGGACATGCAGGGGCAGCACAGGACATGCCTGGCTGCCTCTGGCACTTTGGTTCTCTGTCACTCAGGGTCCTGAACAAGTTCCTGGACAGTTATCAGGAGGATGTGCTGCCCTGGCACGAGTGTGTGGAGCCCTGTGTGTCCTCCCTGAGCGCCCACAGCAGCAGCTGGGAGGTGAGGGGGCCCCGGGACTCCCGGCAGGCAGGGGCGGCCGTGCTGGCTGTGCCGTGCATCGGCCGGGCCCAGCGTTGTTGAAGCAGGTCCCAACCTGGCCTTACTGTGTCTGACGTGCTGGGAGAGGTGGGGAACAGCTGTCCTGGCTGTGTCCATGTCCTGATGGCCACATGCCCAGCGCTGTGCCTGGCCAGACTCTGGTGGGCACTGGTGCGGTCGGGGTGGGGGGGATGGAGCTGCAGCACCCGCAGCTGGGGGGGCCAGGGGAGTTCCTGGCACCGCCCCGGCTGCTCAGGGCTGTGGCTCAGCAGGTGCTGCAGGAGGTCGTTGGCTTCCTGCACCGCCTGGCCTCTGCCAGCAAGGACTGTGTGGTGGTGATGTGCCACGTGGGCACCCACGAGGCTCTGTCCAAAGCCCTGGAAAAGTACAGCGTGGCTCCGCCGCTGGCACCAGCCCTACTCAACCTGGTGACGGACTGTGAGAAGTACGCCAGCCTCTACAAGAAGCTGATGACCAGCATCTTGGCTGGCTGCATCCAGGTGGGCCTGGGGAGGCCCAGCTGTGCTGGGGTTCTGGGTCTTGGCGCCATCAGGCTGTCCCCAGCACTGAGGGACAGCCTTCTGCTCTCTGCCGGCCTCAGCCCTGCGGTGGGTGAGGGGAGGAGGACGGGGGAGCCCCCGGTAAGAGCCTCGCCTCATCCTGTAGCTGGTCCTGGGACAGATTGAGGAGCACCGCCGGAGCCACCAGCCCATCAACATCCCCTTCTTTGATGTCTTCCTGCAAAACCTGTGCCGAGGTGAGTGCTGGGAGTGGGAACTGAGCCCTGTGCTGGCATGTGCCGGCTTGGTGGCTGGAGTCTCTGTGTTCTCTCTGCACAGGCTCCAGCATGGAGGTGAAGGAAGAGAAGTGTTGGGAGAAGGTGCAGGTCTCCTCCAACCCGCACCAGGCCAGCAGGCTCACAGACAGGAACCCCAAGACATACTGGGAGTCAAATGGCAGCACTGGCTCCCACTTCATCACTGTGCACATGCAGTGTGGTGTGGTGATCAGGTGGGGCTGGGCCAGGAAGGCTGAGAGGGCTGTATGTGGAGGAGAGGGCTCTGGGGATCTGTGCAAGCCCTGCCAGGGTGGTCCCTGTCCTGGGGGTAGCGGGACATGGACAGCAGTATGTGGCACAGCTGGGGGCCAGGGCAGGGAGGGGGGAACTGCTGGGCAGCCCTGTGTTTGCTGTGCTGCAGGGAGATGAGCATGCTGGTGGCCAGTGAGGACTCCAGTTATATGCCATCCCGTGTTGCGGTGCTGGGTGGGGACAGCCCTGCCACCATCAGAACAGAGCTCAACACAGTGAGTCCCTATGGGAGTGGCGGGCTGGTCCTTGCTGTGCCCTGTGGAGGTCTGGCCCTGGTGTGAGGCCCTGGGGGATGCTTATGGGGAGGTGGGGGCATGCAGGAGCCTCCCCTGGCCTGTAGGCTCCAGTGGGTGCTGGGAGATGGGCACAGGCAGCCTTGTAACCAGGCTGCAGCAGGCTGGTGTGCTGGGGCTGTGAGCCAGGAGTGGAGCCCTGGTGGGGGAAGCCCCCGGGGCTGTGCTGGGGCTGCTGGGATACAGAGGAGATGCAAGGGGAGTACAGAGGCTGTGACTAAAATGGGGGTTGGCCATGGGAGGGTGTGGCTGCCTGGCATGCTGAGAGCTCATTGCCTGCAGGTTACCATCCTGCCTTCGGACAGCAGAGTGATCCTGCTGGAGAACATGACCCGCTTCTGGCCCATCATCCAGATCCGGGTGAAGCGGTGCCAGCAGGTAGGGGAGCAGGGGCCAGGCCAGCGAGCTGGCAGTGTGAGGTATCAGGGCTGTGCCTGAGGAACTGAGGGTCATGCTCTTCCATAGGGTGGCATTGACACACGTGTGCGTGGCATTGAGGTGCTGGGTCCCAAGCCCACTTTGTGGCCTGTCTTCAAGGAGCAGCTGTGCCGGCGGACGTTCCTCTCCTGCACTGCTCAGGCTCATGCCTGGTGCCAGGAGATCTGCCGGGACCGGGGACAACTGCTGCAACTCTTTGGCAGGTGAGGTGTCTCCTGGCTGTGCTGTCACAGGTGTCCCAGGGCCCCAGGGGGTGTTTCTTGCAGCTCCCGAGGGGACTGCAGGGCTAGGAAGGGAGCAGCTGGGTGTCCTGCCTGGACAGGGAAGAGTCCTCACTCCTTCCTGGCTTCCAGTGCTCCCAGAGGGCCAGGGCCACCTGGGGTGCTCCAGGTTTAAGCTGGATGTGTGGGCTCGGTTAACCCACCAGAGAAGGGTGCTGGTCTCCCACAGGAGCTGGCACATCCTGACATGGCAGAGGTCGGCCAGGCACAGCAAGATCACAGGCACTGCACAACCCCCAGCTTGGCCCAAGGGCCATTGTGGGCAGGTTCCAGGGGCAGCAAGGGGCCCTGGCTGCTGGGGGCGAGTGGGGCCATGAGCCGTCATGGCTGGCAAGGGGCAGATCAAGGAGCAACCACGGTGCTCTGCTCTCCCACGGGAGCTCTCCCAGCCATTGGCACCGTGTGCTGCCCGGTTGCTGTTGCAGACTGAACCGGGCGCTGCAGCACGAGCAGGGCTTCGCTGACCACTTCCTTCCTGATGAAGAGGCAGCCCGGGCATTGGGCAGGACGTGCTGGGAGGCCCTGGTGAACCCCTTGGTGCAGAGCATCACTAGCCCAGGTACCCTGCGCTCTCCGGGGCCCCTCTCTGCTGTGCCCCAGGCAGAGGCAGCTGACTCTGAGTCTGGTTGGCCTCGCAGGCCCTGATGGCGTCAGTCCCTTGGCCTGGCTGCTGAGGGAGTACCTGGAGAGCGTGGAGCTGCCCCGCCGTGCCAGGGGACACAGGGCTGCCTTTGGTTCCTGTGTGCGGCGCCTGACCCAGCTCCTGGTGCATGTGGACCCTGGTGGCCCAGAGCCAGAGGAGACAAGAGCAGCTGGTGAGTGAGGCACTGCCCTCCCGTGGGGCTGGGCTGACGGTGGTCCAGGATGTCAGGCTGTGGCCATGGGGCTCATCTGGGGAGGGCCCTGTGGCAAAGGAGGCTCCTGAACCAGAAAAGGCTTGTGGTCATATGAGGCCATGCTTGCCCAGCGTCCCCTCTGCCCTGCTGTGGTCAGTCAGTGTGTGGGACCTGCCCACGGAGCCACGCTGACCCCGGGGTCCACCCTTGGCAGGTGAGAAGGCAGGGAAGAACAAGGAGGTGCCAGCCAGGGCTGCGAAGGCAGTGGTGGAGAAGTCGAGCGGCCTGTGGGGAATCTCGCAGTGCTGGCGTGGCGTGGTGCAGCAGCAGGTAGAGCTTGGAGGGCTGGCCGGGAGGGGTGTGTGGGACCCACGCTGGGTGGGTGGAGCAGGGAGTGAGGCCTGGCAGTGCCCTGGGAGTGTGGGGAGGGCACAGGGCTGTACTAGGCCTCCACAGAGCCCAGAGTGATGTGGGGACAGCTCTGCTGCACTTGTCACCCTGGCATGGCTCAGGTGTCAGCCAGGCCCTGCACCCAGGTGGATGCTGCCAGGCCAAGAGAAAGGTACAGTGTCGGGCCCCTGATTTCCTGCAGGGTTGCTGCTGTGCCTGTCATTCCCTCGTAGACCCTGTCCAGCCCTCTCCACAAGCTCTCAGCAGCCTGCAGCAGCAACAGGGGCCCGAGTTGGCCCCTGGCTGGGACCCGGGCAGTCAGGCTGGGGCTGCAGATGTTCCCATGGGCACATCCCGCTGCGGGGTCACCTCTCTCGCTCTGTGTCCCACAGGTGCAGCAGTTCCTGGAGGCAGCAGGGCAGGTACCAGACCTTGCAGAGCAATACTGCAGGCTGTACCAGCGCCTGCGCAGTGCCACGGAGGAGCTCTTTGGGCAGCAGGCGGCCTTCATGCTGGCCCTGGGCCAGGGCTTTGCGGGGGCTTTGCTGCAGCTCTCCTTCCTGACTGCCCTGCACGTGAGTCGAGGGAGTGCGGCACTGGTGTGGTGGCCCTGGGGGGGTGCAGGCTGCGGAGCTGCCCTGGCCCATGGCCTTGGGGCGAGCTCTGGGTGGGTGGTGTGCTCATCCCCACCGAGCCACAGAGCCCTGTCCTGTGGCAGCCTGAGATGGTCCCCAGCTGTGGGTGTGGCGCCTATCACGGTTTGGGCCTGGCCCCGGCACACTCGTGCCTTGGACTGGTGCCTGGGCACCCTCGGCCCCTGCCTGAGAGTGCCAGAGTTTCCCAGCTGCTCCCCCAAGGGACATTCCCCCAGCCCTGCACTGTGGCCACCCTGTGAGTCCCCTCCACAGCCAGCCCTGTTCCTCACAGGTGAGTGAGCAGTTTGCCCGCTACCTTGATGTGCAGATCCAGGAGCTCCGCAGGGCAGCGCAGGGCAGCACAGGGCCACTGGAGCGGCTGCAGCAGTTCTTGGAGCCCTTTGTCGTCTTCAGTGGCCTGGAGTTCGCCCACACCTTTGAGCACTTCTACAGGTGAGGGTGCTGTGTCTCCATGGACTCCGTGGAACCAGGGGCCTGGTGCAGGGTGGTGTGGCATGGTGGGGGAGCCTGGCCCAGTGTGGCAGTGGTGCTCCCGCTTTGCTTTTCCCAGCTCTGGTGTGTGGAGGACCCATGGGTGCTGCAGAGGCACATTCCCAGCACACACGTTCCTGGAATGTGTGTGCTGCTGGGCCTGTGTGGCATGGGGTGAGGCCAGGGCTGTGTTTATCTCCTGGCGGGTGGCTGATGACCACAGGCCTGGGGCCCACCCCTGACCTGACGCCGGCGGCTGTGGCAGGCACTACCTGGGGGACCGGCTCCTGACGCAAGGGCCATCTTGGCTGGAAGGAGGCATCGTGGAGCAGATCGGGCTGTGCTTCCCCAGCCGCTTTCCCCAAGAGATGCTGAGTAACTTGGCTGAGTCAGAGGAGCTGCAGCGGCAGTTCCGCCTCTTCCAGCTGCAGGAGCAGGATAAGCGGCTGCTGGAGCTGGACATGGGCCTGGATGAGGTGAGGGGGTGGGGTGGGGAGGCTGGAGACCACCGGCATTCCTCATGGGGATCTTGGAGCCTGTCCTGAGCCGCCCTCATGTCCCTGTGCCCAGGTGCTGGAGACGGCCTCGGTGGCGGATGTGCCGGAGGTGAAGGTGCTGGCCCTGTCCCCGCGCTGCTGGCCTGTTTCCCCACTGTGTTACATGGATAACCCTGGAAGGTTTTTCTCTGCAACGCTGAGCTCCCCCCTGGATGAGTTTGCCGACTTCTGCCAGCAGAGTGAGTGCAGAGTGGCAGTGGGTGTGTGTGCGGGTCTCTCCGGGGCCCAGACCCTCCCAGCAGCTCAGCCAGAAGTGGCGGTGTGTGGGGTGAGCTGGGAGTGCCGGTCGGGGCTGGTCCCCGGCCCTGGTGCTGACACTGTCCCTGGCAGGCCAGAGCCAGCTGGGCTGGGAGTGCACGAAGCCCCAGCGATTGCAGTGGACGTGGCTGGGCCACGCTGAGCTGCAGTTTGGAGACTGTGTCCTCCATGTGTCCACACTACAGATGTACATCCTGCTGTGCTTCAACAGCACCGAGGTAGGAGCTGGGGCCGCAGTGGGGGGAGGGAGGCAGCAGACGCCAGAGCGTGGCAGGGCTGTGTCCTCCCTTCCATTCCAGTGGGGTTTCCAGCAGTGTTTGGGGCACAGGGCGCCCTTGTTTAACTGGGCCTGTGGCCAGTAGGTCTTGGGCAGCCATTCACCTCCCCTGCCCTGCTGCAGGAGGTGGCTGTGGAGGCCCTGCTGCAGGCTACAGGGCTCCCTGCTGACCTGGTGCACCACGCGCTGACACCGCTGACCCACGGCCAGGGCGTCCTGGTGCAGAGCTGCACGCCAGGAGGTGAATGTGGGGCTGGGGCACCCCTGGGGAGGTGCTGCTCTGAGCCCCGAGTAGGTGCTGGGGTTAGGGCTGCGTGAACTTGTACAGCGATGGGCTGGAGCGGGTCTGTCTGGTGGTTCTGGGAGTGTGGGTTCTGTGTGTCAGGGACCCGGTGTAGGGCTGGGAGTGGTGTGTGGGGCTTGGGCTTGTGGCCATGCTTGGCGGGGTGCGGGTCAGTGTGGGTGGTTGTGTCTCGGGTCTGCGTGTGGGGTTGGGGACAGGGACAGGGGTTGTGTGCGTGGCTGTTGCTTGGGGCCATGTGTGGGGGACGGGGCTGTGGCAGCCAACTGTGTGGGCAGTGGGGGAGGCCCAGGTTGGGTCCAGCAGCCATACGTGTGTCCTGGGGCTTCTTCAGGGCCCAGCTGGAGGCTTGGCTGACCCTGGGTTGGGTGCTGGCTCCAGGTACACTGCGGCTGAACCACAGAGCCCTGGCCCAGGCCTCTGGCTGCCACCTGAGGCTGCTGCCCCAGCAGAGGTACCTGCGGACGGAGAGGGCAGAGGTGAGCGCCCTGGAAAGGAAGAGGAACGTCCTCTGCTGCCTCATAACCCGCATCCTCAAGGTGGAGAAGCAGCTCCACGTCGACAACCTGGTGTTCAGGGTATGGAGGTCCCGGGGGGCAGAGAGGGGCTGCGTGGGTGCTGTGGCGCACTACAGCGTGGGGCTCCCTTGCTGCCATAGGTGATTGATGCCTGTCAGAAGGGCAGGTTGGGGCCAGGTGTGCAGTTCCTGAGCTTCTGCTGCCACAGCGTGGACGTGCTGTCCTGCGTCCTGCACCTGCTGAACCAGGGCTCGCTCCGGCACCAGGAGGGGAGGCCTCATGTCTTGGAATACATCTCTGCTGAACCCACAACACCCCCCACTTCCCAGGCCCAGCCACAGGTTGCCTTCCAGACTGTAGAGATCAAGATGGCATCTAGCCTGGCCTCTGCCGAAAAGAGAAAGACGTTTTCCACATTCAGGTAGATTAGGACCCGGTTGGGAGGACGCAGGCTGGGTCCAGACTGTTTCTTCCTTGTGAATTCTATTTAAATAAATGAGCCAAGTGCCATCCAGTCCCGGTTCATAGTCTCTCAGAGAGCTCAGCTGGCTCATGGCTGCGAGTGTGGTGAGGCCACGTTGCTGTGCTCAGGCAGCCCTGACTGCTGTGCTTGCTGGAGTGGGGGCAGTAGCTGCACCCTCCCCACATTTGTTCTCCCCCCGCTGCGCTCGGTCATGCTCTCAGACATGGGGACACACACACCCCCTGCCATAATGGTACCAGCATTAATTTATTAAAATTAATCCTGAAAAGTAACCGTACAATAAATTTAAAAAAAATAGAATCTTGTAAAAAAAAAAACCCAAGTGCCCTCATGCCACACCTCCAGCTGGCAGCACCCTAGGGTAGGGCTGGTTGGGAAGGAATGGGGAGATGAAGAGGACAGCCTCAGCAGCAGGGCTGCAGGGGGACTGGAAAAGTTGCTGAGGCTCTGCTGCAGAGGGCATGGCCAGGCACAGCAGCATGAGGCTGGCAGTGGGGCTGGCAAGGGGCAGTACAGGGGTGGCGGGCCCTGCTCAGCACCTGCCCCCTGCACGGAGCAGCGCTGGGGAACCTGCCCAGGCCCAGCCCAGCTGGGGCCCTGGCTGGCTGCAGGGGTGGCCTGGCAGATGCATTTGTGGAGAGCAAGGCCCAGAGCCCTTCCTGGGGCCCTGTTGGCTGGTGCCAACCCTTGTCCCAGGCTGCTGTTGGAGGTCATGGGAGGCAGATGGCATGGTGCCCTGGCTGGTGTTGGAGGGTGCATGGACCCGGTCTCACTGGCCTCACCTTCACGGGTCTTGGCCCACAGGGTGGGGGTGTGGTATCCCCCCTCCATAGAGCAGGCAGGGACTGGCCACAGAAGATGATGACAAGAGCATGTCCATCTCTCTGTCTCCTCTTGCAACCCACTGCAGCTCCATTCCAGGATGCCCCCATGTCTCACACACTCTTCGAGTAGCCAAAGATACCCACAGGGAGGTACTTCACATGTGTTGGCCACTGAGCTGCCAGCTGGAAAAACTTCACATCGTTCCACTCCACCCCATCTATGGAGACTGAGAAGAGAGGGTGCAGTGAGGCACAACCCTGCCACAGCCAGCCTGTGCTGCTTGGTCTGCCCTACAGCCCCAAGAGGCTTATACCTCCCCTCACCTCGCAGCATGGTGTTCTGGTGCTTGGCTGTGCAGATGAGGCGCGTGATCCCTTCGATGACTTGGCTTTTGGGTTCCAAGTCCTTTTCTTTAGGTTTCTTGCTCAGGAACATCACTGGGGGCCAAGGCCAGACAAGACCAATGTTAGGATGTCCCCACCTGGCACTAGGTGGGAGCTCTTGCCCCAGGGCTGGCTCATTGACTGGCCCCTGCCTAGGCCAGCTCTCAGCCCTGTCCTCCCTCCCACCCTCTTTGCAAAGGACTGTGGCCCCACAGTCAGAGAGCACCCAGAGTGGGCTTGGTTACCTTTCTTGTTTTTCTCCTTGGTGACCACAGTCATGGCCATGGTGCTGGGGGGCACCAGTTCCCCTGTGCCAGGGATGCGGCTGACCTGGAGTGAGCGGAAGTTGCTCTTGAGCGTGTTCTTGATACCCGTCTCCCGCTTGTCACCCTCCTTCTTCCTGTCCAGCCCTTGTGTTGTCCAGTAGTCCACCTGCAGGCCCATCACCTCCACACCGGGGCTCAGAGACCTGGGCAAGATGGGCAGCACCATGCAGCACAGAGGTGCTGCCCGTGCTCCTCTCCTTCCCAGTTGCCCAGCTGCAGCCTGCCCTGGGAGCACCAGTAACGCTCCTATCCCAGCCCCTGCTGCCTCAGGCTGAGCGCGCCTTGCCTTCTTACCCAGCCCCCGAGAGGCCGCTGCTGACGGACGGGGAGGGTGGCGGAGTGCTCACGGTCTCCTTGCCATAGGGAGCTGCTCCACTGGTGGCTGGCGCTGAGCTCAGCAGGGAGGGGGTACAGACTGTGGCATCATCTGAGTCCACTGGGGAGGAAGAGTATGGGTTGTGGGGGCTGGGGGACCCCAACAAGGGCCTCCCACAGTGGAGAAGAAAGCTGGGGACTGTGGGCTCCCAAGGACTCACCAGAGGCACTGAAAGACTGCTCCACCAGGCCCACCTTCACCACCTGCAAGGACAGATGAGTCAGAGGACAGCCAGCACCAGCAGGGCTATGTGCTGCCCCTCTCTCCTCAGCCCCAATGGCCTGCTGGCCCCTCAAAACACTCACCCCCACAAAGGGGACAAACTTCTGGCAGGAGTCCTCGTCGGGGCTAGAGAAGGAAGAGAGGCTGGTCAGGGTTCTGGGTGTGCTGAGCACCAAGTGCCATGTGACTAGCCTAGTGCCCAGGCACCCCCACACTGGCAGGGGTCAATGCTGGCTCACAGCCACAGGGTCAGTCTCCTCTGCCCTCCCTCCCATGGGACCCCCTGTCCCCAACATGGCAGCACAGGGCACACTACACAAGGAGGCAAGGAGTTGTCCCCTCCAGGGCTGGGAAAGGGCTTGCATGCGGGAGGGCAGCCCTGCCCCACTTTTGGGGTCACGGCTCCTCTGCACAGCAAGAGGGATGGACGCACATGGGGGAAGGTGGGGGGGGCCAGGCAGCGGCACAGCAAGCACAAGCCAATACCTGATATAAAAATCAAAATAGAGACTTCTCTTCCTTGAGTGCCAGAAACCAAGAGAAGGGAGAGGTGAGAGTGCAGCTGGAACACGAGCGTCAACCCCCGGGCAGCACAGTACCAGCTTGCAGCCCCCGCCCAGCCCATCCCAGCCCTGGCAGCTGGTCCCCACCATTGGGGCTGTCACAGCCACAGCTGCTGGAGGGGCCAAGCACACCGGGAGGTGGCAGGGAATGGTGCTGCAGGCCTCTCACTATGGAACCCCAGTTCCCCTCAGCACCACGCTGCTCGTCAGCGGAATGCAGAGCCTCACTCACTTGTGTCCCACATCCCTGTCCTGAGCACAGCCCAGACTGGGGCCACATGAGGGAGGCTAAGTGCCCTGGGGCCACGCTCACCTCTTCTGCTTGTATGTCAGCATGGCCTCAGAGATGGGAAGCTGGTGAGAGAGGCTGGCTCCAGCGATGAACTGGGCAACACGGCCTGCAATGTCCACAGTGTCTGTGGGCACAAAGAGCCGTGAGGGCCTCAGTGGCAGCTGGGCTCCCATCAGGGCACTGCTGATGCCACCCTGCCCTGCTCCTCACCTGCGGTGGGTGGCTCAGCCCTGCTGAACAGCTCCCGCCATGCTGTGTCCAGGAAGAGAGTGCTGTATTTGTTATCCACCGAGGCCAGGTACTTGGCCAGAGGGTGAGAGCCTGTGGGTAAGAAGGGCAGCGTTGGCTCCAGGCAGTGGAGTCTTGGGAGGTAGGAGGACACAGCCCTGGGACCAGGCTCACAGGGGCTCTCACCCAGCGGCACAAGAAGGAAGCGAAGGTAGTTGAGCCAGTCAGGTGTCTTGCTGGCCAGTTGCTCCACAAAGAAACGGAGGACAACACTCAGGTAGCTCTGGTCCCCTGCGACCACCACCTTCACCGGGGGAGGCATATGAGAGTTACAGTTGCAGCTGCCAAAGGGAGAGAAAAGGAGACCATGAGGGATGTGCAGTAGCTCAGCAGGTGGGCCAGGGGACATACCCTGTCAGGCCAGCTGACAGAAACCCATTGCTGAGAATTTCCAGCTTGCTGTGCACTGCCAGGGGCAAAAGCAGTGCTGGAATACTGGGATCCCCCACTTTCCTCAGGTCTACACTTGTTTTTACAGTAATGTTCAAAACTCCAAAGGGTCCTAATGAGCCCTGGGGAGCCAGGGCCATACTCAGCCCTTCTCTGAATTCACGTGGAGCCACCAGGCTGAGCCCAAGTTGTACTCACTATCGCTGGATGCGGGACACAGTGGTGTTGAAGGCTGCCTGGATGTCCGCCACGGAGCAGGTGGATACGACCAACTGCTTGTGCGCCTGGAGCTGCTCACTCACGTACTGCCAATGCAGAGAGCTCAGGTTAAGGCACGCTGGGGGCATGGCTGTGCTGGCCAGCACCAGCATATGCCTGCCCTGGCCCCCCCTGCCCTCTGGGATAGAGCTGGGACCCCTGACCCCACCCATGCCATGTGGGTAGGCCGAAACCATCAGGTCACTCATGGCTACATGCCTGAGCATCCCTGCTCCTCCCAGCCCTGCTCCTCCCAGCCCTGCTCTAGAGGCTGCTTGCCCCAGCCCTCTGCTCCGACCTTTGAGCACAGCAGCCACCACCCTTGCCATGGCAAGGGCAAAACCGTCCCAAGAACCAGGCTGTGCTCCTTGAGATAACTGTTTGGTCCAGAGACCCTCAGATTTAAATTCTGCCATCCCACAGCAGGGCTCAGCTATAGGCTCAGTCCACCTCTGCTCATTCCCTCCTCTTGCTCTCCCACACTGTGGCACTCCAAAATCCTTCTGTGTCTCTTCAAGTGTCTACATGCAGTTTAATGGTGGTAAAACAGGCAGTCATGCTAGACAAGGGGGCTTAGAGATACTGAGAGGGTCTGGGAGCGGGCATTGATCCTTTTTTCCTATCCAGGACAAGTGCTAGAGCAGGAATATGTCAAGAATGCACAGCCTGAGTCAAGACTTCACCACACTTATTGTGAAGCCCCTCCTTCTGCCATAAAATTTTCCAGCATTGTTTCTGGATGTCAGAGGTGGCTGCAGGATTCCAAAGAGGTGTCAGAGGTGTTTTGTCTAACTGTTTGTTTGCATGTTTGCACACACATACATGTGCCTGCTCACCTTTAGTGGTCAACTCCTGCAGGTACAGGGGAGGAAGGTGCTCATCAGGGGCTGGGCCCAACCTCACACGGACACAGCTGGCATGAGGCAGGGAGGCCTCACATGTGCCCCTGCCTGGAGATCCCAGCTCTGACAATGCAGTTAAAGCTCCCTGGGAATGGCAGGCAATGTTCTTCCATCTCTCAGTAGGAAACACCTCTGCTGCTTCCCAGGGCCTAGTGCCCGCAAAGGAAGGGAGCCTTTTGCCAGGGCATCCAGCAAAGCTCTGACCCAGGGGTTCCTGGGTGCCAGGACCAAGCAGTGAGGGCCCAAGGTACAGTCCACTAGCCAGCCCTTCTGGGACTGTGCTGCTGTGTGGCACATGACAGAGGAGACATGAAACTCTTCTGTATGTGGCTCAGCACTGTGTAAATGCATTGTCTCTCTGAAGAAAGGGCCACACTGGGGGAGAGAAGGACACGGCTGGTGCTGTTTTCCCTAGGACACCCTGCCATGGTTGGGAGAATCCTTGAGGACCCTGTTTACAGCTGCTCCTATGCATCCAGCTCCCATCACGCCTACTCACCTGCCCCTGCCACTCAGCAACGTTCACCAGCACAATGCTCTCTGGGAGCTGCTCGTCTGAGACCAGGATCTGGTTGAGCTGATCGTAAACAGACTTTCGGGGCACCTATGACAGCATCACCATGAAGGTTAACCCCAGTCGTCCGCCTTGGACACTCTGCCCACGGCTGAAGACCTGGCAGAGCCCTCAAATGAGAAGCCTCCAGGTGAGACTGTTCCCAGTGCCTCACCTGGGTGCTGTGCCACGAGTCTGGAGAGCTCTCACTGTCCAGGCTGCTGGCACGGCCACCCTGTCCCTTTGAGCTCTGCCGGTCCTTCACAGAGGTGCTGCGGGGACGCCACAACTGCTTGCTCTCTGCCTTGCTGTGAGTGAGAAGCAGGAGAGGCAAAACTGTTGGTGAAATCTCATTTCCTCCAATTCCCACTCACTCCAGAGAGCCAGCGTGGGCCCACACAGCTCCAGCATGAGGCACAGACCTGCCTTACCTGGGAGACACGGCACTGGGGAGCTCAGCTTTGGTCCCAGGGCCCAGTCTATCCACGCTGCCCTCCCTTGTGGCAGCCTCTGTGGGGGCCAGCCGTGGACATGGCTCCTCTGCAGCCAGCTCCTGAGGGCCACACACAGTCATTTCACACACAATGCTCTCCCTTGTTCTGCAAGGAACAGCCCTGCACCCATGGATGCCCATCATCCTAGACAGGCCTAGAGAGCCAAGGCTGCAGGGCCTCGAGAGGATTGGGCTGCATCTCCTGCAGACCCTAACATTCCCTCCACTCTTGCTGCTCTCCAGCACAATCCACTTGTCTTCCCAGCCCTGCTCCCAGGCTGGTGGGCACCCTGCTACTCCAGAAAACAAGGTGGGGCCTGAGAGAGCTCCACATCTTATAGCCTGGACTCACCACTGTAGGGACCTCCACTCCTGGCTCTTCCTGTGGCCGCTGTGCTCCTGGCTTCCGCTTGTCTGCCTCGCCCTAGGGGACAGGGAGGGGGGTCAGAGCAGGATTAAACACGCCAAGCAGGGAAGCTGCCAGTGACCCATACCTGGCCTCACAGAACACATGCTCCCACAGGGGAGCCCGGCGTCCCCCTGGGACCAGCCCCAGAGGATGCCCCCCATCGCTACCTGTCTGCCTAAGCTGGGAAAAAGAGGAGGAAAGAAGGAAAGGAGCAGCCCCAGGCAGGTGCTGCCAGGAGCTGTGGTCTCAGAGTGCAGGCACTGTGGGGGTGCTGGGCTGGCTGGGGAGGGAAGGGGGCAAGAGGTGGTGGTGATGGTGGTGGTGTAACTCACAGGGCTGCCCGACTCTTGATCCTGCCCTTTCTGGCTGTGCAGACTGCCGATCTCAGTCTGGGAACCAGAATGAGAGACTCCCTCAAAGAAACGCCTGCAGAGAAACAGACAGACGAACGGACGGACAGACAGACAGACGGGAGAGAAAAAGGCAGGAATAAGAGAGGAACAAAGTCACCATGATCCCAGCACACCCCCACCGGCCTGTCCCAAGCAGAGCACTGTGGAGAGGCCCCCAGGGGACACAGGGCCAGACACCCAAGTGTCTGGGCAACTCACAGCCTAGGAGCAGACCTGCCAGCAGTGCCACCTGCGACCCTGATGAGCTGAAGGAAGCATCCCTGTCTCCCAGCCAACAGTGCTTTCTCCCTCAAGTGATCCCCTACCCCTGCAGTGTAGGTGAGGAACTGCCACCATCTCACTGGTGTATGGTCTGTAACACCACAACTCCAAGATGCTGCTGAACCTCTCTGCCTCCTCTGCACCATCACAGCTCCCACAGATTTCTGCTACCTTCCCTTCTGCTTCCCCATGTCCAGGAATGGCTCCTTGCCTCTGCCTGCTGCTGCAGCACATTTCTAACCTCATCTTCCAACTTCTCTTTCTGCTTTCCCCTTTCCCAAGGCTCTGAAGATCACAGTATTGCATACAGAACCACATCTCAGCACAGTACCTAAATCTGCCTGTTTTTAGTCTCTGAGATGACCTTTTGGTAGAGCTGCAGAGTGCAATTCCAAGGTCCCATTTCCAAATTACCATGGTCAACAGAGGAACTCTCTTGGGGCAGCCAGGACAGTCTTTGCTGCTATAGTGTGAGCTTCCACCTTTGCTTACCCGTTTTCCATACATTATTTATTTGCCAAGGACACCCTTCACATCCTGTGGGCTGCTCAAAGACCAGTCTTTAAGAAACAAGCAGGATCTATCACTGAATCTTACTTGCCTGTTTTCCTAGGACCCTTACAGCAACCATAGTCCATCTTTCCTGCAGGAGACTTGAGCTAGATTCCCTCTAAGCTGTGTGTATGTGCTCATTAACTCCCAGGAAATGTTTCTCCTAGTGCATAGATGGGATGTCAAGTTGCAGGTTTCCACGGATGGCTACAGAGGCATTAAGGAAGTTCTTCTGTTAGGACTCTATCAGAGTTTCTTTCTGTTGTTTTCTACTGTCCTCATCTGGATATATCTGCAGCTTTCTGCGGGATACCTCCTCATTTTACTTTCCTTTTAACATGCTTCCTCCTTTGTATAGAGTATGCTGTACTGCCAGGCACGACAGTGTTTGTCAGGTTTTACTGCTACTAAAAGGACATTCCATCTCTACAAATGCACGATGGTTCCCACCACAGAGCAGCTCTCCAGCAGCAGTGTTTATACATTGGTTGGGACAAGTTAAGGCTTGATTTTCCCCCCACTGGCTCAGCGACCAGTTGCTCACAACATGTTTGTTTACCAAAGCTCCAGATGTACAGCCAGAATTGTGCCCTGATGGGACATTTTCTCCAGGTCACACTGGGATAAATTATGTCTCCTATTTATAAAATATTTCTTCACTCTTCCAGCCCTTCTGCATAGCTTCCTTCCATTTTCAGCAAATTTATCCCCCTTCTCCCCCATTCATTTTCTCAGTCATCTATGGAGATATTTGTTCCTTCACCTTTGATCTTCATTCAGTTGGTTTGACTGTTCAGGACTTACCCAACAGCCTCAGTTCCAGCTCCAGTTTTGCCCCAGTGCAGGAGCAGCCTACAGCTGCATAGCCTCCCTGCTGATCAAAAGGATGGCTATCAGCTCCCAACACCACTGGCCAAATCCAGAGCACTGGCAACTGCTCGCCGTTAAGGACTACCTTAATGCCCTTGCTCCACAGACACCTTCACAGTGTCTAGCAAGGCTGTCTATGGCAATAAATCCAACATCAGGATTACACCTCGAATTTACAGGCTGGGCTGGAAGGTCTCACCAGCTGAGAAGGCTATGCAGGAACCATGGGAACCATGAAGTGTACACTAAACACCTTGGCAGTCAGCTTCCACATCTCCTTAGAAAAAGTACAGACACAGTAATGTGAATTCAAGGGATACACACTCAGCACTGCCAGAAAACGAGGCACTGGAGACTAAACCAAGCCAGGGACAATTTGTGAACAAGCTGAAGAACAGGTCAAAGCCCAATAGGCTGTCCTTCCAGAGACAGCACCAAACAGCCCAGGAAGACTGTAACAGCAGGTACAGCACAAACCAGTGCTCACTCTGGGATGCTGTCCCAGTGACCAGATGTTTGCAAGTAGACACTAGCAGAACCAGCCTGGGGGTCTTACATTTAAATACACTCAACAGACCTTTCTTACAGTTTCACATAGTTCATGTACATAAACCGTTATCTGACCATCTTCCTTTTTCTCCCACACCACCTTTGTTTCCTTTGATGAAAGACCATATGGAACTCCTTTTGGAGTCAAGCAGATCATCTAAGCAGCTCCTTATCCACGTGTTTGGTGTCTCCTTCACAATGGCTTCTGGGTTTGTGAAAAACATTACTTCTGTCATGTTCCTGTTTTTTCCCCAGTGCCCCATGGGTTTCAGAATCTAACAGATTTAATTTCAAACAGTTTGCCTGCAACAAACTGAGTCTGCTACTCCTGCTAAGTACCTTCAGCAGGGATACCAACTAAGCCAAATTATATTTAAATACTTTATATATATATATATATATAATATATATATTTACATGGCAGGGAGGTTGGAACTAGATGATTTTTAAGGTCTCTTCCAACCCAGGCCATTTTATGATTCTATATATAAAAACTACATAAACATCAATGTCAAGTGAGCTCAGCTTGGCTAGAAGAGACCCAATGCACTATGAGGCAGTCAAATAGAAAGACACTAAAGGACGACTTTTTCACTAAAAAACAGCACAAAAGCAGAAGAGCCAGGTGAACGCAGATCACAGGGAAGCAAAGCCTGGTTTCACTGCATGGTTCACTGGAGACCACTATACCAAGTCAGCAGTACTTGGCAGAGCAAGTCAAGTCACCAGTGCCTGGGGAACGGGGTGAGGAACATTGCTGATGGTTGCTAGTCATGTTTCCAGAAAGGCTGGGAACACAGCATGCACATCTCAGAGGGACACAAAGACTGGCCTGGGCAGTCACTAAGTGCTCAAAAGACAGGCATGCTTCAGTGTGGAGAGCCCGGAAAACACCAGGACTGTTGGCAGAAAGATATGAAAGGTGGGAGCAGCTGGGGCTTAGATCAGGTAGGTACTCTTCCAGATCAGTGTCAGATGCTGGGCTGGCAGAAAATTGAGACTAAGTGTGAAGGAAGATGGATTTAATGGGCAGTTTTGAGTTTATTAAACAGGATATGCAAGTGAGGAGCTAGAGGTGTCAACAGAATATGGCAATAGGAGTGGAGACAAGACAAAGCCTGCATTAGCCCAAGCAACAGAAGTGTTGGAGGGCATTTCTTCAGATCCAATAGACTGCTGTTGGCTAGGAACTCCCTTCAACCCTTACCTCAAGGTGGGCTTGGGTGTGCTGTGCACGCTCTCATTGTCCTCAATCTCTGGGCCGCTGTCACTGTTGTTGCACTCTTCCAGGCTGTCATAGAGCAAGCCCAGGTCTTCCTCCACCTCCTGGGTCTGGTCTACAGGGTCAGAGTCCAGGACCTATGGGACCAAACCCAGAGGACACTGAAGAGATATGGAGTTACCTGCATCCCAGAACAGGCACGTAGAAGCTGCCTGACAGTCACAAGGCACACCATGACACCGTTCCCACCTGAGGGAGCCAAATGCAGGCTGTGGAAGAATCCAGTGACATTGCCATTAGGCCAAAAGAGGGTGCCATGAGCATAACAGCCAAAGGAGTCTCAGATATCCATCACACTTACTGGCAGTTAAGACATCTGGAAGGACCTTCACTGACTGTGATTCACACTTAGTGCAGACTCTCAGCCAAGGCAAGCTACCCCCAGGCTGATGTTAGCCTGCTCTCAGTCATGGACAGTATTGCCCCCGCAATGCCAGCTCCTGGTTCAGAGCCAGCATGTGACAGAACCATTCTTCCTGGGGCACCTCTCCCAAGTAGGAAGGTGCTTCTTGATTTGAGCACAAGGCTCAGAGCAATGTTCTTGAGGCAGAAGGCTTCGGAAAAGCCAAAGCCCAATCTGTGACATGTCTCACACCACCTTTGGCACATCCCTGAGCAGCTACAGCTCATGCCCTGTGCTCCCAGTGACTGGGAACCAACACTCTGACATCTACACATCTGCCAGAGACACTGCCAGGAGGGGCAGCCTTCTTGCTTCTTACCTCTTCTGTCACTTTAAACCTCTTCAGCAAAGCCACAAATTTCTGCTTGAAGTTTGGTTGCTAAAACAAAAGAAGGTAAGTAAAAAGATCAGCAAAACTGTCAAACCACGTACCAAGATGACTAACATACTGGCCACTCTAACATGCTGTCAGCTCCTTTCTTGGTCCACAGGTCCAAGGTCAGCTATGATTTCTCTTGTTCCTTAAATCTGCTGTAGAATTTGGACTAATTCTGTACTCTGTAAGAAGTCACTGTCTGGGCATGAGGGGGGATGAAAGGGTTCATACTTTTTCTGCTACAGGCCAGAATAGCTCTCCATTTAAATCTCCTTTCTCCCCAGACCATCTGGTTGAGGAATACTGCCTTCAAGCAAGAAAAGATGGGAAACAAACTCAGGAAAAAGGTGGCCAGGGACCTGCGGGGCTGAAGTCAACAGGGATGAGAAGAAGCTTGGAGAGCAAGGGGCTGGCAGAGCAGCTCCTCCCTTCTGCAGACAGGCAGAGGAGCTGCTAATGGTTCACCTTTTTTTGTGCCTACCTTCCCTTCCTCAGGAAAGGAAAGAGACCATGTCACAGCAGCAAGTCAAAACTGTGTTGCTTACAGATCATCACTGATAAGAAGCCAGGCTAAACACAGTACAGATCATGAATTGAGGTACAGCTCTGAGCAACAATCTAGCTAGCTTATTAACGGCAAGAGGTTTGCTCCTTCTTCTCAGAGCCAAGGGGGCTCTCCCCTGCTCTGCACCAAGGCCATCATTTCCCCTCCCCAATGCCCCTCACTGCCTTCAGGGAGGGGACAAAGTGAATCCCTTCCATCCCTTTGATCACATTGTAAATGGTGATGTTACTCTGGTCATGGATGTGGTTCGAATCATTTTCCTCCTAGCCTTCTTGGTTTTCCTCAAGTCATCCTCTTCATCAAACAGATCCTGCAGGTAAAAAAGTCACAACACATCAGAGCAACTGAGTTCAGGGAGCACAACCTCCTAGTTCTCCTGCCCCACACTTGCCCTCCACTTTGAAAAGCTCTGGTCCACTCTGCTCCCAAAGTCTTGCTTCTCACTTCCACTACCTCTCTCCATGGAGGTCCTTTTCCCTCCTTAGCACTGTATCCCATAAGATCTTCTTTCCCAGCACCTGTGCCCCCAGGCCCCTCCAGAGATAAATGTACCAGCAAGATTAGGAGGAGAGACAGCAACTTTCTGCAACAGTCCTTGTTGCAACCTAAAACTCTGCTCTCGGCACTCATCAGCCTTCCCTATGAAACATGTCTTGTTCTCCTGCTCTTCCCTCTCCAGAGTTAGCTCAGAGAGTGCAGCACACAGTGTCACAAAAAAAAACCACCACATTTTTTCCAGGGATCAGCCTTAACAAAATGCACAACTCCCAGGGACATGGGACCAGTAATCTGGAGGACTTTTGTGAGAGACTGAAATGTTAATCACTAATGACTCAAACAATCAGCCATCTGCAAAAACAGCAGAGTGCTTTGCCAGACCAGGTTTGCACATAAAGGGGAAGAAGAGAGTTTTTGGATGTGTGGTGGAGAAACTTCTGATCTGCATAAGAACAGCTCAGGAGCAGAGGGGGTGGAGCACCCATCACCAGAGGATGACCATGACAAACCAAGCTTCCCTAAGCAACAGACTGGATTTTGAGCCAGATAGGGGAAGAGGCTGCTAAGAAGCAGACCCTGATAGGTGGGATAAAGCCAATGTTCCCCCTTACACAATTGGATCAGTTGTAAAATCCCACTCCCCACCCCATACCAGACCCCAGGAAGGTTTCAGGACATTCACAGGTAGGCCTGAAGGTATTCATCCCTTCCGATGGGGCATAACTAGCTCAGCTACAGTGATGTGAGAGGCTGCTGTCATGTCTTAGAAGGTATCATAAACCAAAGTACCCCAAAGCCCACCAGACTTATTCCTGAGGCCTTCCACCAGAAGACTGATCCACAGTGTTGCAACAGATCCACAGTGCTGCAATCATTGTAAAACTGTGCCACTCCCTCCACCCCAAGCGGGGTATCTGGGCATTCCCACCTAAACCTGAGCATAGATTAACTCATTGAACTCTACGTTTTCGGGGCTTCCCCCACCCCCAATAGATCAAGACTGTGACCATCACTTTGACCAAGCAACAATCAAGTCTCATCACTGGATCCACAGGTGGTGATATCTTTCCTCTTCACTATCTACTCTTATCCTTCCTTCCTTTCTTTTCCTTATATATTTGCTTAAGTGATATCTTTATACTTTTATATTGTTATATTACTATAGATAATAACAACCAAAATGGCTACATATCTCCTTTCCACTGCAACCAAAGTGTTCTGAAATAAACCTGCCATATATAAACACCATTCAGTGTCACTTCACTCTGATCTGCCCCAAGGGATCTATTAACAAGAGCCTCAGTTATGCCTGCCTTCAGGGGTGGGCCATAACAACTTGAACAGGGGTTCATCCCTGTGCTTGATCAGCATGCTACCACAAGTCTTTCTTTGGCCCCAAACTAGGCAGTCACAACAGGAGGACAGCAAACACAGTGACACAGCTCATCACAGCACTGGGATGAGTCAGCCACCTCTGACCATTTTCAGACCTAGACAGTACTTCTTCCTAAAATCTCTCTTCTCTCTCAGAGAGTGAGCAGCCTCTGGCCTGTTATCACAGGGAGACAGAAGAAAATCATAGTGCCAGACAGAGGGGGCTCAGCAGTCGTTTTCTGCTGCAGACCAGACACCTCCAAAGACAGATGGGTGAGACCTATGGCTCTCCAAAGTCCCTTGCCTTACTATGGACTTGACAGCAACCCACAGTCCTTTCTGCTGTCAGGTATTACGGCTCACTGTCCTCTGAAACCATGCCAAGTGTTTTATGAGGGAGATGAGAGAGCTCAGGGTGATAAAGACCTTCAACCCCCTGACTCTTGGCCCCAGAAACAGGATCAGGACATAAGCCATCTTGCCAGGCCTCCCTTACCTGGCCCTGCACAGCATCATCGCTGGCCTCCTGCTCTGAGGAGAAGCTGTCATCCTCTTCTTCGGAATAGTTATCAATGTCTGGGGAGCGATCTGAAAGCAGACAGTGCAAACGCCCAGCTAAGCATGATGCCTGTCGTGGCTCCAGCAAAATGACTGGTACTGCTGGCAGGCACTGGGGTACACACTCAGTTACCCACGTCCAGTCCCAAGCGCTCGCCTTCAGGTCTGGGCGCTAACACACCTGAAGCTTTGATTTTAGGACCTGAGGGGACGCTCCCGTCCTCATGGTCAATGGGCTGACTAGACAAAGAGTAGATGCTGATTTCAGCCACTCGGATGTTCACATCCTTCATGTTGCTGTGGAGGCCCAGAAGTTGCCCTCCATCCGTCGGGTGCTGCATCACCTAGACAGACAGACAAGCTCCCTGACAGGATGACACAATGGCAGCTGGCAGCCCACCTCCTCTACATTACAACCCACCAACAAGCCAGAGCACTCATAGCAATGAGGGCCCGTCCACCAGCCCAGTTCTGTGCCCAGCGCTGGCACAGGGAAGGCCATGTGAGGCTCCCCTCTGTTCCCAGCTCCCTGTACCTCGGCCATGTTAATGATGCCCACTGCAAGAGTCTTGTAGCCCAGGATTGTGCGGTTCTTGTATCTCTTCCTCCGCTGCAGCATGATCTGTAGTTTGTTGCCATCTCTCTTGAGGAAATGTGGGTACTGGGGAAGGAATGGCAGCATGAGCGCAGGGCTCAGCATGACACACAGGTAGAAAACTCTTCCTCAGTGCTGATTTACAGCAGGATCTGACCTGCTGCATATTGAGGTGCCCCTCAAAGGTCACCTGCACCTATTCATCATCTTCCAAATCCCGATGCCCAGCAAAACAACCCCTGGGGCAATGGAGCAGCTGGCCTGCAGCAGGAATCTGTGCTGTTATGGTCTGAGCATGGGCAATCACAGGAGGTCCCTCCCCAGAAACTATGCCTTTCACACATAGCCCCAGGGTTGTGCTTGCTGAAAAGTGCCAGGCAAGGAAGCCCAGGGGACCAAGCAACACCAGGTACCTGCAGTGAGAAGGTCAGCTCCAGCTCGGTCTCCATCAGGCCTCCAGGCGGGAGGACGTATTCATTTGATCTCAGGACTCGCTTTGAACCCTACAATGAGATTGGCAGACACACACTGTAAGCTAAGCTCGACCACAGACCCCACTGCACCACACACACAAGCCAATGGTGTTTACAGTCCATAAGGAAAGAAGAAAGTGCCATGACTCTGTTCTGTTCCACCTCACAGAGCCACCTTACTCACACCTATCAAGTTTTGCAAAAGCCTGCAGTTTCTCCCGAGCTGCCGGAGTCCCTTCTCCTTGACTACCTGCCAGGGAGCACTTGCTCTTCACAAGTCTGTTTTGCTTAATCTGGCTCTTTGCATGCCGAGTGCAAGTCTAACACTGTGCAGGGAACACTCCTAGAGCCAGAGGGAACCATGCAAAGGGAAGGAAAGGGTCCCAACACACTGCCTGGCCAGGAAAGGGACAGGACCTGGAGACATCTCTGCCCTGCAGTAGACAGACCTAGTGCAGACAGATCCCTGTCTTAAGCATAGCTGGCAGAATGGCTCTTCTGGGACCAAGTCAGGATGTCCCAGAACAGGGGTCCCTCTGCTTGCTCAGTTTGTGTCTTACAAAACTCCTCCTAGTCTTTTCCTCAGGCAGCAGTCTTTATCTCTCCACACATAGGTATGTTTTTTTCCCTAGAAGGACAGTAAGAGAGGCACTCTAATTATGTACCCACTCCACTTCTTTCCTTTACTTCTGTCCTATCTTTACTATCTCTATGCCTTGGCTTCTGATGAAGACACTGAATGACTTGCAGGACGAAAAATGCTGTCTGCATGCAGCAGGCTCTCTTGACTGCAGGGTGGCACAACTTGCAGACCCTCCCAAAAGCTGTCTGTAATGCTGTTCCCAGACTCCTTGCCAGGACCAAGGCTTTCCTGTGAAAGGTCTTCCCAAAACTGAAGAGAGGAAGCGGAGCTCATCCCCTTCACCATCTGTGAGCTTTCCTGGCCAAAAATGCACTGACCCTTCCTGAACTCTCCTTTGATAACAGATGACAGGTAGTCACAATGACAGTGACCATTTGCTGTTTGATGGAGAGATTATCCACCAAAGATTCATTCTTTCATCAAAACACAAATGCTAGTGCAATTACTCTTGAAGATGCTATTTTGGGGTAAAGAGGTATACAAAGGAAAGGTGAGGATACCCTGGGTGGTGTGTCCAACGAGTGCAGGTTTCATAAACATTGTTGTCCTGTGCCTTACTGTCATTTACCACTATGGAAGTTACACATCCAGCCTCAATCCTAGATGAATCCAGTCCCTCAGTGAAATGCCAGTGCACATCCATGTGGTGTTGCAAGGACTGGGACAAAGGCTGTTTCACTATCACAATACAAGCACAAGAACACAGAAATACTGAGGATTCTCTATCTCTTGAGAAATGCAAACCTCTACTGGACATTGCACTGAGCACCTGATGTAGCTCAGCTGTTCTGCAATTTGAGTAATGTCAGGTAAGACAAATTTCTCCGCACAACAGTGGAGTATCCCTATGAGTACTACAGGAAAACCTTCTATGAGATTGTTACAATGAAAATCACAGCTAACAAAGAGTGTCAAGGAAGTGAAAAGCAATAGGGAGAGGTCATGGCCACAGACCTTCACTATCTAAAAACTGAAAACACACAGGAGCTTTCACTACTATAGACAGGCACATGATGTCCAGGTCTGGTTTGGGAGGTACAATCCCCAGTTTCAGGGGGATTTGGTCTTGTTTAACACAGTTAAGACCTGATTGGTCTTGTTTATAACACAGTTGAAGCTAGAAGAGCATACCACACCTGGAAAAGGAGAGAGAACTAACACAGTATTGGAGACAGCAAAGCACTAACCACAAAGTACAACCAGAATTCAAGATAAAGGTGCATTTTGAAAGAGAAAAGACCGTTAATATCATCAGCATATTTAGGGTGTAGCTGGAATTACTCAGGCAGGAGTGAAATACAAGTGGTTGCAAAGAGAATACAAACAAAGTATAAGTGAGATATAAACAGAAAACTCTGCATAGCAAGAAAGAGCAAAAAAATCCAAGTTCCTGCAGGAAGCAGGGCTGGAGCAGCAGGCAGGCCTGGCCGAGGCAAATGAACTTCTTAGCCTGGCCTATTTGGCAGCACACGGTCTGGTCTGCTATGTAGTGACTGCCAATATCATCCCTCTACAGCAGTACCAAGGTTTGAACCTGAGTCACCAGCTGTATCCTGCAAGCAGCTGCAGGAGGATCTGCATCCACAGCATCTGTCACAGGAGCTGAAAGTTCTGAGTGCTAGGGCTTGCTTTCTTCTTCCTTTGATTGTTTTCTCTATTCCTGGCTCAAGATAGGGTATTTCTGAACTACAGTCTCTCTGTCGAGAGGGAACACCCTGTTTCCCTTCATGACATAATCAGTTGTGATACCAAGACAGGTATCTGCTCCTTTACGGAGCTGAGCCAGGCACATCCATATCTCTTAATGCCATGCTGAACACCACACAGAAGGAAATGCTCTATGACATCTCCAATCTGTTAAAACAACAAGGGATAAAGGTTTAAAGATCACTCAAGCGATACGAGACTAAATCCTGTTTTTCACATAGTTCAGTTCTCACTCAAGGCCACTGAACATTATATACTGAAATAACCTGTGGGAAATGAGTAAGTCCTGTAGATGTAGAAAGCACCCTTAGCCCTTTGACAGTGGTATTTTCAGAGGAAGGAGCAGGTAACAGCACATGGCACCGTTGGAAGCTATCTTTTAAGACCAGAAGGGCATGATCACTGTGAGGAGGAGATCAGGTATTCTAGACAGGCTTACACTGTCGTTTGGGCCACATACATTTTTTGAGCGAACTGTCTCCAGCACTGGGGCTGTTTTCTTGGTGTCAGCACCATTCAGGCAGGGTCAGAGCTTTGTTTCTATGCAATCTACTCTTCAGAGCAGCAAATTTCTGAACCCAACAGAGCTGCTACTGAAATGAGAGAAAATATAGCTCTCCTTTCCTCTAGTCCCCAGCTGCCCCCTTGAGAATTTGCAGGTCCTCTATACACACATCAGCCGTTTCCATCCAAAAGATGGAAACGGCAGTGCTCACTGGGCAGCCTTCAAACAGCTTCTTACTAGTGTGACTCATCTGTTACCTAGGAGAGGAGCAGAAGGGATGGATCCATCTGAGGCCACAATGTAGGCAGGCTGTGCTGAAGCTGCCTACAGCCTCCATCTGCCTTCCAGCAGTCCTAAACCCTGCCAAGGTGGCTGGTCAGCCTGAGGAGGCACACAGATCCACCCCACTCCCACAATGAATGTTAAGCCACAGGGTAATGTAGGCAAAAGCATTCTCCTTCATTCTTCTTCAACGTTGCAGGGAGCCTACACCAGTATGCAGTCATAGCTATGCAGCCATACAGAGAAGAGGTGACCATGTTTAAATCAAGTCCCTGAATGCAGTCTCCATTCCATGGCATGAAAAGAAGCACTGCAGTGAAGAGCCCCTATGGCTTCAAACTGCTGAGGCCTATTAAGTTCTTTTGCCATCGGGGTGCAAGATTGGCCTGTGGCTGGGATGGGGGTGATCTATTTGAAAGAGCTGGAGTCCCACTGTGCAGCCTATTCCACAGTCTCACATTTGCAGTGCATGAGAAGGGGCAGCTGAGGACCTACACACTCAGAACATATCAGTCCAGGCATAAGGGGTGCTGCACAGGAACCCAAAGTTCCCCACAGACATGAAACACACACAGCTTGGGCCAACAGTGCATGAGAGAAGTGAGACCAACATAGCCTTCCCAGACAGGAGGGACCCACAGCTCCCATCTGGATCCCAGCCCCTCAGTCCTGTCAAGCTGCCACCTGTGGCCCAGCCTTGATTGCTTCCACATTTCCAGGGGCCAGGCACTTTCTGCTGCCCAGGTTGTTTCCTTGCCTGCACCAAAGGGATGCATGTCTTAAGGGTCCCAATGCTTTCAGCTCTCCTGAATGACATCATACACACAGTGATGGAAAGGCCAACAAAGTGGGACACTGACCAGTAACGCGTAAATCACAGTATCCTCCTGCTGTCCTCACTCCAGGCCCCAAGTTTCACTTATTTTGCTTTCAGTTTCTTCTGTGCAAGTGAATCAGATCTGCCATGAAGACAAACTCCAGCTCCCAGAGCTCCACTAATACTGCAGCTTCCAGCATTAATCCAGGATTTAGTTCCTAATGTGTGCGGCACAAAGAGCTCTGTGGGAGCACAAAGCTGCTGAGCTTCTGCCTCATGGTGCTTTCAATGGGATCAGCAGCTTTCCTGCCAGCTGACAAGAACGAAGGAAGGACACCAGCACCCTAGCTGGGTCAGAGGGGCTGTGGTGAGAACATACACTCAGATGTATCTTGCTTCCATGCTGTCCTTTGACAGGTGGAAAGGCCTACCCTCATATGAACCTATCTCTTCACCACCAGCTGCAGAGGGGGTGGGGGGATCGCACATACCAAGATAGTGGCAAATTCCCTGTCCCCTTGGTGAAAAGATCCTCTCCCCTCCACTCTGCCTGGTTCAGAATAGAGGTACCAGGCCTAGCACGGATGCACAGAGAAAGGGAAGGGACAGCAGAGACAAATGAGATCACGCAGGGCACAAATGTCAGCAGAAGTTATGCACAGAGGTGATGCTGATCCCTAGCACCCTTCCCACTCTTCACTCCCCAGGGAGTGATCTGGATGGAGGGCACTGCCAGAAACCACCCAGTACTGACCCTGTCTAAAGGGCTGGGAACAGTGGGAAGCCAAAGTCTGAACAGCAGCTTGAGAGGAGGGCCTTGGCTGAGGCAGGCAGGAAAGCATGGCACATTCTGTCCCAGTGCCTAACCAAATTTATCCCTGATATAAACCAACACCACGCAGTTTGCTGCTGTCCCACCGGCCTGAGAGCCAAAATCTCCTCAAGGGTGCTAACAGAGACAGAAGGGGTTGGTTGGCACAAGGCAAGGGACATGCAGACCAGCACTTCACAGAGAGCAAAAGGACAGGCTTGGCCTGCTGCCATCAGGCAGCAACATGGAGAGGAGCCTACCTGAATCTTCACAGCGATAAGCACAGAGCTCAGCTCTTTGTCCAGCTCTTTCAGCACCGTGAGTTTCTTCAGGCGCAGACTGCAGAGCCTGTAAGACAGAGAGAATGGGACACATTCAGGCACCACCATCCCTGGGGCCCTGCCACATGGTACCCGGTGCTCGGAAGGCAGCCTGGATGCTTGGCCCACTTGCAGGCACAAGCTTGGCCGAGGAACACTAGCAGTCAGGCACCACTGAGACAGACCATTGGGGAAAAAAGGAAAGAAGAGAAATTAACAGAGCTAAAGCAGGCTTAAGGGATTAGTGGGAGACAGGAAGTCCAACAGCAGGCCATATGGTAAAGAGATCCCTTCCCAAGCAGGGCTGTTGCCAGCTCTGCTTAAATCTACCTTGGCCACAATGCTGTTTATTTATAAATCAAAGCACTTAAATCCACTCTTATCCTGGACTTAGTTAAGGCAAATGTTCCCATGCTCTTCTCTTGCACGGTACCACACAAAGCTGACTCGGGAAGCAGCCCCACAGGAAGCTTCATACAGCAGCCACCCTGACAACCACAAAAACCTGGGGACTCAGCATGGTAAGTGGCACTTGCAGGAAAAAGCTAGGAAGGAGCCTGAGGCTAAGTGAGAAGAGCGACTTTTGCTGCTCAAAGGATTAGTCAGTGCCTGTGAGACAGCCAGCTACCCCATCTCTCCTGCCCAAGAGCCTGCAGCAGAACTCCCACGGACAGCACTTGCAAGGAACTCTGTGTCAGGGAGCACAGGCCAGACTCGTCTTTACCAGCAACACCAGCACTCTGATGTTTTGCAAGTCAGCCCCTGTGCTCCACTCTCCACAGCTGCAGACACTGATACCCAGGACTTTTGTGGATATCAGTATGCTGGACCTGAGATTCAGGCCATCCTTCATGGAGAACAGATTTGGCTACTACCTTTCTGTCTGACACACTGTGCTCTCTGAAGGGCCAAATCTATTATCTCCGGCTTTTTTTATTTTTAAAGGAAAAAACCCTGCTTTTGCTCTGCTAATGTACAGGAACAGTGTAGGACAGCCCAGAGGCGGAATGACAGTGAAAAGGGAAGGATATACAGCCAAACTGCAGGACAGGTTTAGGACTCAGCAAGTACTCACTTCCTACCATGTCCCTGCCCTACCTTCTAAAATTATTTTGGCTTGTGCAGAAGGTTTTCTGGACTGTGACTGCAACCCTGCTGCTCTGCCCTTTATATTTGGGTAGCAGGGCATGGTAGAGACCAGAATTCAGGAAGCTGGGAGTGCAGACAAGCTCTTGTACACTTGTTTGCCCAATGGCCTGCATTCCTCCAGCCAAAACCCAGGGCTACAGATCCCTAAGCCCTTGTACCCTGTGAACCCAGCACTACAATAAGTGATCCCATCTCTGTCCACCGTCCCCCTCTGAGCTTCTGCTTGTAGCAAGGGAGAAACCTTATCATCTGGGGCAGGTTTCTTCCTCCCCAGAAATACTTAGGCAAAGTTAGGAGTGAGCTGAAGGGAGCAAGGCCAAAGACAAAGAGGATGCCTTTTGGGCTGGAGGGGCACTAAGAGGGACTAAGTGCTCACCAGAAAGGTGGAGTACAGCAACTACACCAGATGTACTAAGTGAAAGCTTGCAAAGAGGCTAAGCTTAGCTAACACCATCACTAACCAGTGCAAGCTTTGACTCTCCTTAGTCCCTAGACAAGGCACAAAAAGAAAGGAGGCTTGAACATGTAAGACAAGGATAGAACATCTACTCAAATTTTCCTTACAGCACTGATCTAGTTACCTGCTCGGAAATGTTATCCCCAAAAGATTAAAACTTCCATATGGATATCCAGTCTTAATTTGAGGATATTAAAAGGATATCTACCTGGCAGTTGTTCTCACTGTAAAAACACACTCCTTATCCAAACTAATCCATTCATTAGCTCTTCATGCTCTTCTCTGAGGTACTCAGGAGTTCTGTCAGTACTGGTATTTTTTCTCAGGGAAGAATAAGTGCACACCGATCAGCTTTACCCTCTTGGGCAGTTCTTTTATCTCTGATAAGGTACTCTAAAGCTTCTTTCTTCTCTCTCTCTGACAGCTTCTATCCCCCTCCAGCTTTAAAGATCTCTTTTACATAGTGAGGGACGTTGTGCTCTGCACCGGGTCCTTCTCATACCACATGCAGGAAGGTGGTTACCCCCTTCCACCCTCTGCTCTTCCTCCCCTGCAGCACTCAAAGATCCAACTAGCTCAGGTATAGATTGCACCCTGCAACTCCAATCCTTCTCAAAACACTGCTTTCCGAAATACCATTACCATTCCGACAGGGATTAACATGCAAGTTCTGGAGTCTAAATGTACTTATTTGCAGCACAAGAGCACACAATTTTTAAAAGGGTGCTCCCTTAGCAACTTGGCTGTCCCCGATGATCCTCTTTTGATCTGTTACTTAACCAATCCCTGCATCACCCAGATTTGTGTCACTGCTGGGTGTTCAGTGCCAGTACTGGGCAGCAGTGGGTCTCACACTAATTTCTGCAAATCTCTACAGGACAGGATCAATCTACAGTGATCAGAAGGGTATGCTGCTCTGAATACTTCAGCCAAATCCCATGGCAACTACCCCACGGTTTTGCCCAGAACTGATCAGTTTGTGATACCCCCAAGTGACTAACTTTTTGCTAGACAAATTATAAATCTGGATTTACTTGCTCCCATAATTAATCACAACAACTAGCAACTGTTTGTGACCTGTAGAACTACTGTAAGGACTTCCTCTATATCCAGCTGTGGTAAACATGACTAACATTCTGATAGCAACAGTGACTGGCATCAACAAGTAAAATGAGCTCCAACAGGACAGTCTGACAGCCTCCTGGACCTTCAGTACTCCTACACTCCACTACTGGTTGTTTACTTGTGAGGAGTACTCATTTTTTCCTGGTATTATCTTAAAAAATGCTGCCTTCTTTCCATCACTAACTTGGACGGTCAGTCAGCCAAAAATCCTCTTTCCTGATCATGGCTTTTCAAACATGCAACCAAAGAAAGCACCTCCTACTTTTCACTTGTTCCACTCTACCTCTTTATTCAACCTGATACCCAGCAGGAGCACACACCCCTCCAGGGCTACTGCCTGAGGAGGTAACAAGCAGCAGTATGTCTGCACATTCACACACCAAGCACTGCCACCACCCCCAGCTTAGATGACGGTAACAAAAAGGAACACACGCACATATGAACACACACTCATCCCAACAGCACGCCCGGCTAAGGAGCACGGGTGTGTGTGCACCCACACACACACACACACAGAGACACAGTGCCTGGATGCACCTTAGCTAAGCAAGCACTGACTTTCAAAGTTGGGATTCTGAACTGCAAGCAACTACATCAAAATAAGAACATGGGGGGCGAGAAGGAGAAAAAAAAAGAGAGGAGCAAACGCAGGAACTCAGTGAGTTAACAACTCGTTAAAACCTCAGAGATGACGTTTTCTAGAGTATGTTTTCAGACACTTGAGTCATACTTTGAAAACACTCCCAAAATCATCACTCAGCACATTTTTGCTTTTCTTTCCTGCTCCAGGTTGCAATGTCCCAGCTGTTTCCTTCCTCTCGAGTTAAATGACAAGTTTGGAGCTTTTGCTCTGAAGTCTGATTGAAACACTCATAACACTTTCACCAAGCTGGCCTGTGAGTTCATTTTGAAAAGCAAAGCTCCTGTAACACATACATTTTGTGAAGTTCAGTGCCAGCAGCAAAGCACTGCCTCCAGCTGTTGTTTACAAATGCCAAAATGACTGCTGCTCTCAGAGGACACACACACAATGGCTAAGTTTTTTAAGGAAACTTTCCTGTCTGAGTGGTCCATCCAGGATCACTCTGGGTGTCACACTCCCACCACTACAGAGTTTCACTTCTGAGACAGAAGCCCCTTCGCAGGGGGGGACTCCATTGGACCCACAGGTGCCCTGACTGGATCCCACACTCATTTAATCACAGTGCAGTGATTAAATGAAATAAACAGCTTGAGCTGATGCCTGCAGGGTCAATGTAGGAATCTTCGGGCTTTTTTACCCTCTTTTTAGCCTATTACTCACATGCTCTTCACGTCCCTTACATATGCCTCTTGATGAGTTCATGGCTCCTTTCCTGGGGCTCCAAGCCATCTCCTGCCATCCAGGGCACAAACCTGCAGCTCACACTGCAGCTGCACACCCAGCTACCTGCACTAGGTGAATTCCTCAACAGCTTTACTGTTGCATTTTCAAGGCCAATGATTCAGTGAATGCCACGCATCTCTAAAGGCCCCAATGTCAGGGGAATAAAAACCAGAGATACAGTTCCTAAGGCTCACAGAAAGCAAAGGAAAACAGGATGAAAATACATCTATGCACAGTACAGGAGGTGGTAAATTTTTTCTGCTGGCATCCTGGCACTGTTCAGGGCTTGGCTTACTGACCACTGGTAGTAGGTCATTCTCTGGGGAGGACTGTTTCCTTGGACATTTGAACTGATTTTTTCAAGTGGCAGCAGCCAGGTTCCTTGGGTTTTCCTGTAGCTCCTTCGCCACCTGTAAATGTTAGAACAGATCCACCTTTTCCAGCACTGGCCCTGTGCACATCTTTGTCAACACTACAATCCTTATTAGATGCACAGCCATGGAACAAGCCTTTCAATAGAGACAATTTAGTAGCTCTTCAATACTTTTCCTGACTTTGACAGCTCAGGTTTCCCTTTAAAGGTGATATTAAACTCTGAGACTGGGCTTCTGGAGACTTGCCAGATGTTCTGTGGGTCTCACAAGGTAAAGGTACAGGATGCTCCCTACAGTCCTGCACCCCTCCTGGAGCAGGGGCTATTCCCAGCAAATGTTCCCGCTAGAGGACAACACAGCCAGCCAGGACCAGACATCCCAGGCATGGGGACACCCTGCAGACTTACAGAGCAGCTTGCAAAAGCAGTTTTACTCCCTCTGATCAGAGGAGTGTCCAGCCCTACAGCTCACCTCTGGTAGTGGCCAAAGGGAAGGTGTCAAGGGAAGAGCACACCAACAGGGTGAGAGCAGCGAGATACCCCCCGGAATGTGCCACAGCTTTCTGAAGTCAAGATACTCCCTGAGCCATAGCGGTATCTATGCATGAGACACCAGTGATGCACGCAGAGGGGAGGAGAGACCTACTCCACTTTCAGAAACCAAGTCCCTGTTGCCAGCAAACAGGAGCAATGAACTGGGACAGCAGCAGGTTCATCAGGCTCTGCAGCTCGAGCATCAGGACAGGTAGGTGGGCCAATAACAGACATACTGGGATGAAAGCCAACATCATCCTGCTTTGAGAGCCTCCCCAAGGGAAAGAGAGACAGAACAATCAGGGCTTGCTCGCACACTCTTGCCACTCTGCCTTCCAGCAATTGCTGCAGCCTGGGAAGGGCAAGTAAAGCGAGCTGCACTGACGTGGTGTAACACAGTAGGATGCAGAGACCAAAAGCCATGACAGCACCCTCTTTTGGGATCTCCAAGGAAAGAGCTAGGGCCACAGTCACCAAATACCTGCTGTGTATCAGGTCCTGTGGCCAAGCTATGCAAGGTGGTGTGCAGCACAACAGCCCTGGTGCTGACCAGAAATCCTCTCCTTGCCATAAGAGAGGCATTTTGGCTCCTCTGCATCCTGGCTGACAGCAGCTTGCTATCAATAGCACATGTCTGCCCTGCTGCTGGATCCAGAGCAGAGTTCTATTACTGAAAATTGCAGTAGGTTGGACTTATCCCAATTACCCAGTGATCTTCACAAAGGAAATCCTAAAGCATGAAGACAAAAACTCCCCAGGTTGTTACATCCCTTCATTTCCTGTAAAGCATTTCACAGCTTATGGTTCTGCCTGCCTTACGAAATCCAGCATGTTTTCCCATGTGACTATTCCTCCTCTCCATCATTCCATCTCCTTTCAAGTGCCTCTAGACAGACAAAACCTGAGCCAATGCTCAGGCATCCCAGAGGACCAGCTGACATTCTTCTTCCTTTTGTCTCTGAGGGTTGTAACAGCAAAGGAACGTAAAGCCTGCGCTGAGAAGGGGTTCCTTCTCCTCACGGCAGCAACTTGGCTGCACTACATGGGAGCAGGACGGGCAAAGGCATGCTGGGAAGGGCAAAGAATTACAGTGTCAGTAGGGTACACATTACAAAGAGCAAGGTGCCATTCTCAGTCAAGAAAAAAGGGAGGCAAAGGGAAGAAAACAATGTCCTTAAAGCAGATACATCCACCTTTCCTTGTCTTCACTGCTGGCTGCTTGCAGCTGCCCAGAGTCTTCCTCACAGCCTTGTGTCCTGGTTAGCATGTGCCCCCTGGGATGGCCATTCAAGATAGACCGAAAAGAGGCCAGTGCAGGCCCTGACAGTGCAGCACATTAAATGGGACCTCAACACTGCACTGAATTGGAGCACCTCTTTTTTTAACTTTCCTATCCTCATGGAAGAGAAAGCCCAGACAATCAATGCTGTTATCATCTGACTGGGCAGTCCGTTCTTAACTGCATGAAACATCACTGTGTATGCACATTTATGGGGCATGCCTGCTCCAATCAGCCCTTGGAAGGGTGCCTAACTCTTTATTCTCTGGGTAGATGATTCTGGTTTGGTCAGCAACTTGCCCTTGAGCTTGCTGCACCCGGCTGCTCTATTAAACACTCTGAAGCATCTTTCCCACTGTAGGGACCACACACAGGTCTGCCCAGGGGCTCTGACTGCCACCCAGAGGCCTCCCAGGAAGTGCCTGCTCTTAGGATTGCTGTGTGCTCAGATATGTATTTCATAGCATTGCAATACCACTGAGACAGCACACAGCCACTCCCAGCAGATGCACAGGAAAAGAGCAGGTCACACCCCAAAGAGATACAACAGTCACGACAAGGCATAACAGGCATTCCAGGCTGGGTCAGGTGCACCAATGAGATAAGGGGGCTCAGATAAAGGACAAGAACATCAGCAGACTGTGTATGTCTTTCACCCAGCAGCAGTAGCTACTACTGATCGCCAGCAACAGCTACTAGAGCTGCTTGCTGTCAGTGTGAAAGCAGCCAGGTGTGAGAGAGAAAAGCGCAGTCAGGTAATGGATTCACTGATTTTGTCTGGAAGACATAAGATTCACTCAGCATTACAGAAGAGATTTGTTGGATTTATTTAGGTGAATATAAAAATCTTTCTAATACCTAATAAGATGTACAAAATCATCCTGCTCCTCAGGGGTTTCAAAACTGGTATCTGACATCTGTAGTCAAACTGTAGCCAAAACTGTTCCTGGACCAGCCACTGTTTCCTTCACAGGAAAGTTTCAATAGGTTATGCTTTTGAAACATCCTTTTTAAAGGAGATCAGCTAATATGCATTATTGAGTGTACACCAGCCCTATACACATGAGGAGAGAGACAGACAGACCAGCAGCAGTGCTTGTGCTCAGGGAGCAGAGCACTTTTCTTTCCAAGAAGCTACATCTACTACAGGCTTTCAGCTGCTTTTGTGCTGCCAAAATGTTACCATGCCGGCAGTGCACACCGAAAAAGATCTGAACTACTCATAACATTGCATTTCTAATGAAAGAATGGCTGCTCAGGACAAGAGCTAACACTGAGATCCCTCTGCTTGTTTGCTGCCCATGGCATAGTGAGGAAGTGGGAGCTGTTCCAAGCAGGAGGGCACTGACACAGACATCATGGCATCCCAAACCAGGACAGAGTAGGCCTGGCTGCAGTGAAAAAACAGCTCTCACACAAATGCTTGGCCAAGGCCATACACGAGTATTCCCTGTTCTCCAGTATCCTCACTAAGCACAGACAGCAGTGACACTCATAAACCAGCAAAGCTCCCTGGGATTCTCTCTGGTCAGGTCTGCAGCCAACTGCTCCAGAGCACATGTGCTCTCCTTCTCGAAGCTGCTGAGCCATTCTCTGGTGTTTGGATGTGCCTCGTCACATAGGCAAGTATAAGCCAGCGTCTCTGCAAGCAAATCACTTCTAAAAAAGCCAAATGCTGCTTTCTCAGACCACTTCAAACGCAATAGCAGAGACAAGTCAAAGATAAGCCTGTATTATAAAATGCTCCCTTCCTGTTCTGGGGCAGATTTCTTAAAGCAAACTGTCTTTTGCAGGCTCCACAGCTACAGACAGCTCCACAGTTTTGGACTCAGTAATATAGGCAGCCTCGAAAAGAAGCAGACCACTCTGGCCTATTAGCTGTGTGTGTTGTGAATTTTTGTCTTGGACACTGTACACAGCAGACAAAAAGACTGCTAAAGTCAATATATAACCTAAATGCCACCTCCTGACTTGAGGACTGCTTTCTCTCGATCAACCCTGCTGTGGACTGAGAGATCCCACAAGTTTTGCCAGCCTGGAGAGCAAATTACGCACATCCTTCCCCTGATCTCAGGGGACGTTCTAACTAACTAACTAACGCAGCTAGTCCCACTGTGGGAGGAAAGAGCAGCTCCTACTGTGATGCCAGGTCTAGCACCACAAACTACCAAACTGGGTGAGCACTGCCTGTGTATGCAGCCAGTGCAGAACCTGGGCAATATGAAACAGACCACTACAACCTGTCAGCAGGGCTATTCCTACTCCTCCTTTCTAGCAAGTCTCTTCTCTCCATAAAGAATTCAACATAGAGCTCTGCTCAGCAGAGTTGTTTCCCAATAGGTTTATGACCTCTCTGATGCACAGGTCTCTTAACCTACTGATCCAGACCAGTGAGGCCACTGTGTGGACCACACACAACAGATCCTTGTCTGAAAAGTGGGGAAGCTACAAAAGGACAGTTGTTAAAACCATGGAAGAGCAATCACTCTGTATTCAATGCCAAAAATAAGATCGGGGGAGAGGAGTGGAAACCCTGAGATCTGCTTAGAAAGACACCATTGGCTGCTCCAACCTGTTGCTGTCACAGACATGCCAGAGCTATCTCACATCCCACAGCGAGGAGCTGCAGCTTACCTGGCATTACAGAGCAGCTCTCTTTTTAGCATAGAAGTGCCTGCAAACACTCCAGTGTGCATTGCTTCTCCTCGTCAGTCAGCTTCAAAAATAACAGAGACATCCATCTTGTCACACCACTGCAATCTATAGCTTCTGGGCTGTTTCTACCCAACCATGCATGCTTTTTTGAGGCAGAGGTGCCACACAACCCATGCAGGTGGAGTGGAAATGAGAAGACTGTACATGTTGCTATGGCTCACGCCAAAGTCCCTAGCTCAGGGGTACCATGCTATTTACCAGAAAATCCCTGCAATAGAATAGTGCCTTGTGTCCAGGTCCACTATGCCTGTAATATCAGGCTCTCTGAGAGCAGGCATCGAAAATCATGAACCAGCTACACATGCAAAAATAGAGGAGTTGTGTCCAGGGAGTAGCCCGAGCTCCAGTGTGCCACAGCAGAGGCATTTTCTCCTTGGGGCCCTCTCCACGTGAAACATGCAGGCAGCTGCTATCCGAAGTCATTCCTGCTCACTGGCACTCAACCAGCAGGCTGCCAGGCTGTCCAGCAGACTGTCCCTGCTCTCCAAGGTGCTGCCCCTTGAGCTCAGCACTGTCATGTACTCCCAGGCTGGCAGGGCCCTGAGGGTCCCAGTAAGCAGCCCACGGACTAAGCAGATGACACTCCAGGCACTTCATGCAACTGCTCACTTCTGGCCACTGTCCCAGTGGAACAGGACATTCTTTCCAAGGGTCACTGTGCCCACCCACCATCTCAGCAAGCTGCAAGCAGAGCCAGGAGCTATCACGGCAGACATTTCATCTACCAAAAGGGTCCATAAATAACTTGGTGTGACTCCTCACCATAGCCTGTATTACAGCCACACTGGGCACAGGCAGGCATCCAAAGACACCCTGGCCAAGAAAATTTGAATTTGTAACATACATTAAAAGTTCAACACCCTACCAACCACTTTGTCTCTTTAAAGCACAGTTTTGTAGCACTGAAGCACCAGAATGCCTACTGAAGAATTCAGGAAACAGAGGGACAATTCCTTCCCACCAACCCATGGGAATCTGTGGCTGAAGCGAAAGGATTTCCTGCACAATAGGTGCACACAAAACCACTTGGTGCGATGGAGGTGTTCCTTTATGCCCATTACAGTGGCATATGCTGGCCTGTGTGTTCAGATGCATCGCCCTTGTTTTCTCTCTAAGTACTCTGAATTTTATACAGGAGGCTGTTAAGTATTTCTGAAATGACTTGTCCCTAGCTATTCTATGTAGCCTTTTAGAAAAACATTTGCCAGTGCACATACCTTGGGACTGGCCCACAGGAAGCTCTGCACCAGCCAACTGAAGCAGAAGAGACAAAATGTGGCTTTTTTGGTTCACTGATCAAACTGTAAAAGAAGCCTATAAAAGAAATAAAAGCTAGTTCCAGCCCAGAATAATACTGAAAAGTTTTAAAAACAGCCATGAGGGGACAGCTTTGAATCAGACTATCTAACAGTGGTTAGTAAGGGCAGGAAATAAGACTGCAAGTGAATGAAATTCCAGCCAATTACAATTTTTAAGAGGACAAAAGTCAAGGGACAACAACATCAGAGGAGAAAACTTAACTAAAGGCCCAGGATCTGAATATACCAAAAGTGTACCACTTGAAGTAAAAACCTAGTACAGATATATATGGCAGTTCCTTAACAGAAACACTGCTTGCAGCTATTAATAGGCTGCCAGTTCAAAAGAGAATGCCCAACTTGGGATAATCCCATACAGAGAAGAGGCAGAGGAAGCTGTTTTCCAGGGAAGGCCAGGTACAAAAGCACAAGATCTTTTGTTAGCACAATTCCTTGGATGCAAGGAATTATAGTCCTCCCACACGTATAAAAGATCAATCAGAGATTCTACAGATTGTAACCATTGCTCCTTATCATAAGTGTCAGGATCAGCCCAGATATGGTAGGGAAGATGGAGGCACAGAGGTTGAGGTAAGGAGAGACACCAGTCCACAACAGCTGGAGATCCAGCAACTATCCAGAATCCTGGAAGCTGCACAGACTGTCTGAAATGCTCAGAGCACTTAGCCTCACAGTCACAAGCCAGTAGCAGGGTCAGCAGTGGCAGAGCCAGGGATGTCCAGCCCAACAGCCCGCAAAGCCTGCACTGGTTTAGGTTTTTTAACATGCACTAAATTGCATTGGTAGATTTAAATACAGTTTTATAAGATTACCCTTACTTAAAATCACCATGTACTTTGAGAAACATGTACAGGTCAGTTAAATTGGATTGCACTGCACTTACTCTTGCCCTCATCAAGAATATACACAACCTGCCACCCTTCACACTGCAGCAGCCAAAGCATGTGACCCATATAGACAAGGCACGTCTTAGCTGTGGGACAACTTGCTTCTCAGAAGTAACTCCAGCACTGTCCCAAGGCACAAGTTGATGTGAATAGTCAAAAGTGAATACTCTTCATGAAGAAATCATCCTTGTTCAGTGCTGGATTTTGGTGAGTTGCTTCTTAACCTTGTTTTCATCTGCACACAACAGTATCTAATTATCCCACATATCCCAAGTGGTCGAAATCATGTTCAGTGTCAAAATGGCTTCTAGGCAGCATCCAACCTGGTTTGTGTCATCAGAGGAGATAAAAGGACAGTACGGGAACGAACAAACAGCACAATCAAAGTGACCTATCTCAGTAAAATAAACCAAACTAGCTTTTCCCATCTTGGAAGCAGACCAGCACTTAATGGAAGTAGCAAAACTGAATAAATTTCTTTCACACTTGAGGCAGCTATACAACTCAGCATCCAGTTGGCTACTAGCTATGCACATTCACAAAGAAGAAGAGATAGGTTTAGACCTATCTAAATGCTGATTGCCCTCAGCAATGCAAGGACAGGTTTACCTACTACAATAGAAGAGGCTGCTGTTGTTTAGAAGGTTTTTCCTCCATCAAGCCTTATGACCAGAGTCAGATGTATTTAGGTACTGCCATTCTTAAAAGGAAAACCTTTTTATTCTACTGTATCATGGTCAAACAGTCCAAGTGGACAACAGGATACACTGCTGTCCTCCAAAACTCATCAGTCCCTACCCTATAAGTCCAGAAGGCTGTTAAAAACCTCATTTCTAACATAGCAAAGCCTCAGACACACAAGAACTACCATGCCATACTTCTCAATGTCTTCCGCAGGCTGTAAGTCACTGCTCCAGGCAGTGGCATGGGCTAAGCTCCTCCTCATCAATGTCCACACTTCACTTCCTGCTGTGGTAAGCTCATGCAAATACATCCTGCAAGCTGCTGCTTCGTGTAGTGATGCACAAACACAGCCCATGCAAATGCAAGCGTGCCCACAGCCGAGACCCGCTCTTTGCCTGCCTTCACATGACTGTCAGAAATGTACGTCCAAAGGCCCTTTGCCAGGCACCACTCTATCTCCAGTACATGACATGCAGCCATGGGAACAAGATGGATATGGGAAGGAACTCCCACTGCAGGCTGGCCTGGGATGTGCCATTGCTGAGAGGAGACATATTTGGGTGCAGTGGAAAATGCTCCTCCCACATGGAGAACATCCATCTGATGGGAGTCCTGCAGCAGCAATTACACCTTTTTAAAGACCTGTCAGGTAAGAGGAAAGAGACCCACTAGGAGTAGGCTCAAAACACTCCAAGTGGGAGAATTAACTCTGCAAGTGAGAGCTACTCAAGCCCGCCAGGTTGCCAGAACTTGGACAGCAATGCTGAGCTCCCATTATACCTGGTCTGAACCAGACTCGGTGTTTCTTTGGCAGACCAAATTTCCCTTCCACTAGTGGAAGACGAGCAACAGCAATATTTACACACATACCACTCTGAGAAGTGTCTGAACCTATACAGCTCCCAGAAATCTAGGAGGAAGTAACACTAACAGAGAAACTCTTCTGCAGAGAGCTTCCCCAAAACGTGCACAGCTACACCAGACATCCTCTCCTTTGTTCCTCCAAGAAGGCCTCCCAAGGTCCCACAGGTACATGCAGTTGCTGATGTGTAAAGAGACTGGGACAGCTGGATGAGCACAGGGTCACAGCAGGAGAAAGCCACAGTGCCACTGCTGCAGCACTGAGATACAATATACGTATATATATATACGTAATGTTGTTGGACAACTTTAACTGGTCCTCTGAAAACTCATGACTGCACAGTCTGTTTTTCTTTGATAGACAGGTCCTTGAGTGGTATCTGAGAAAGAACAGCCTGCAGATTCACCCTAGGAGGTGATCTTAGTGAAGGACTCAATGATCAAAGAATGGCTCAGAATGACCAGAGGATGTCCTAAGGAGAACCTGCTCCAAATGACTATTCAGTTCTTGGATTCAAGACACACACAACATGCACAGTTGATGAATGGGCTCTTGGAAAAAGGGTAGGCAGAGTAGAGACAGTCAGCTGAGCAGAAGGAGATGAACTTCCAAGACCTGTTCAAATGTCCTCTCAAAATACTCTGGTGACCAGTGACAGGACCCAAGGGAATGGCATGAAGCTGTGTCAGGTGAGGTTTAGGCTGGATATTAAGAAAAGGTTCTTCACCTGGAGAGTAGCTGGGCACTGGAACAGCCTCCCCAGGGAAGTGGTCTTGGCATCAAGCCTGCCAGAGTTCAAGAAGTTTATGGACAATGCTCTCAAGGCACATGGTGTGATTCTTAGGGTTGTCCTGTGCAGGGCCAGGAGGTGGACTCCATGATACTTGTGGGTCTCTTCTAACTCAAGATATTCTATGATACTGTAGACAGCCTGAAATCTCAGTATCCTCAGAATATTTAAAAAGCTGCTGGACAGAGATCCAACGCATCAGACAATTCACACCTGAGATCTACCTGCAACTTAGCCAAGAGGTCAGGCACAACCAAACAGATCAGCATGCTCATGCCCAAGAAGCTTGACGCATCTGCAGTCTGGAAATTCATATTTTACTCTGGAAGAAAAAGTATTCAGCAGCTGTGAGATGCAGCCACTGTTTCCTTGGCAACAGGGATGGTAGGATATCTTTCCCCAGGGCTGCTTTCTCCCTGGAGAGTCACAACCAGGGTGAAGTGCTAAAAGGGCACCCTTGGATCTGATCATTCCTCAGAGGGCACCTGCAGCAACCCCTTCAGTCTAGCACTTTGCTGTTGGCAACTAATTGCTTTCACAGGAAGTCAGCAGCATGTAACCACTGGACTCTCACAGCACTCAACAGCTACAAGTCCAGATACCATCAAGAACACTGTCAAGGTTCTCAACATGCTTCTGGGTCTGTAGAAGACTTTCAGGGTCTGCATCCAAAGGATGAGCAGTTAGAAATAAAAGCAATAATTAAGACTACAGAACTGAGAAAAAAAAACCCACCACACATTATCCAATTCAGGAGCCACTATTCTTAAAATTAGTTATAGGGATCCTTGCTCAAACTGGAACACTACATCCACAGCAAAACCATCCTAAGCAGCCCTAGTCTAGGTGCTGTTTGTCAAATCAGAAGTTATATTAGACTTGGACCTTTAACTTAAGCTTTTCATTAGGCTGCATGGATATCTTGGGGAGGGTTCAGCCATTCACTGGACCCCATGACTAGTACATAGCTCAAATAGCTCCAAGTTATCCTTCAACTGACATCTGTGATCTATGATTTTCTGTGCCCTGCTACACACATGCATTCCCCTGGCAAATGAGGCCTACACTGTTCCCATCACATTAGCACAAACCCTCCACTGCCTCCCTTGCTTGGTTGAGGACCTCTCTGAAGAAAGTCTCAGCAGCACGAGACACCCTTTTCCTGAGCCAGGCCATGGCCGCACAAACCCCTGATGTTCAGCCTCAGAGACCATCTGTCCCAGATCAAAGAGCAAACATGATCACAGCCGACTGAGACATCAGAGAGAGGTTTCTTGCAGTTTTGACTAACCACAGCTGGCTATGGAATTTGTTTTAATCCTTACCAGGTGAGGAAAGCAGCCCAAACTATTCCCCCTTTTGTGGCTGAGCAAAAGACAGGCATGCTGCCAAAAGCCTGCTGCTGCTGAAGACACACTTCTCCATCACTTCTCCATGCACTACCAGATGATCCCAAATTTGCCCTGTGACACAGTAAAAGGGAGTCTTGGTCATGGGTGTCTGACCTACACAGCCATGGGCAGGGAATCAGAAGGAAGGCCGGCATACACATTGAGGTTTGGCTATTGCATTCTAGTGTAAAAAGTAACAAACTCTGAGCATGTGGCTCAAAATTTAAATGAAACCTAAACCAAAGACAGTGAATTTCTTTTGCAGCAATACACTAGTCTAGACTGTTCTTTTCTCTGCAAGCAGCAGGATTTGTTACTGAAGCATGAACCGATGTTTGCAAAAACACACCAGTGGCAACCTTCCACAGTCATTAACCTTTCTTACCCTGCACATGTTTTCGCCTGCCACTTCAACAGTCTGTGTTCACAGAGGCCTAATAGGCTATGATTCTTCCTCCAAATGCTGCTGAAATCCTTATCCTGTATTTGTCTGGAGGTTTAGACTTACTGGGGACAGGTGCTGATTTTGTCAAGGTTGTTCAAAAGAGCCTATTAAGCTTGCACTGGGTGCCTACAAAGAACAGGCCTGTGCTTCCAGGGAATCCCTTGACTGTGCTCACCGTGGCTTCCTATCATGTTCAGCTACGAGAAAACAACCAGGGATGAGGAAAACAATGCACATAGCAGTGAGGAATACTAAGCAAATGATTTGCCATCACAAATTCATGGAGCTGGGAGATTTCGAGAGGACAGAACACAGCACTGGTCTTACTGCAGAAAGGGCAGACACAAGGCACTGATGCAGCAAGATGCAGCTCCATGGGAGCAACGTGTTTCAAAGGTGGAGTGGAAAATACAATTTCACTGTCTCAAGTCAGTTTGGGTTTACCTGGTGAGATAGAAACAGCCTGCTCTCAAAGCAAAGCAAAACTGCATCAAAAGCTGACCTCAAACTGTATCAATAGTGCAAAGAGCATCCTGAGGAATAAGAGACAGGACACCAATTACAATCTCCCAGACCCTCCTCTGTCCAATAGTGAGTAAACAAACCAACAAGTAGATAACTATTCCAGGAGGGGACAACATCTATGGAAGACTGACTTCATGGCAGGCACCAGTTGCTTCCAGCACTGTAAGCCAGTTTTACCATCCCAGCATTCACCCTGACCAATTCCTCCTACTCAGAATTTGCCTCCAACCTTGTGATCACTTAAGTGTTGGCCCCAAGCACTGGCCTTAAGTGTCTCTTGCACTCTGCTCCAGCTCCAGCACAGGCTGCCATGCTGTAGGAAGGAGGTGGTCAGCAACATTCACATATCCCTGAGAGTCTTATTTCCAATTGCAGGAGGGCACAGCCACAGCACAATTAATGTGGTGCTGCCAGTAGGATTTCAGGATGTGCCAGGCAGAAGGGGTGAATAGATTGCTAACACAAGTCACCCACACGCATGATATTCATTCATACAAGACAATTTCAGGAAGAATTGAGAAAGTTATTACAATTATTTCTACCTTTGCCTGCTCAATCTTGTTGTCCTAGTTACCAAAGCCCTGGTGACTAAGGCAACCAGCCTTGGCAAGTAAGAGGCAGAATGGAATGAGATAGAACAAAAATATTTAGGATGACTCTCAAAGAGAAAAAAAAAAAGCAGAAACAAGAAAAAACAAATCTGTGCCCTCAGAATCACTCCCAGTCCCTTGGTCTACTACATTTCCCATCAGCTCCACAGGAGTTTGAGAATGGACACTCCTGTATGTTTGTGATATACCCAGGAGACACAAGGCGGGCTGCAAACCCAACTCAAATGTGCCAGAGCTCCCCTAACACACTCCCTCTTTACATAGTGAGTAACTTCTACAGACACTAACGTGTACAGTAGTGTGCCCAGACTAAGAGCAGAACTTGTACTGCCATTCAGTAAACACCTCTTCTCTACTCAAGTATGGCCTGTGCAGCATCCAGGCTCCATGTTCACAATGTCCTGGAGCATTTCACACAGGCACTGCAAGGCACCTTCATCCAGGAAATGAGTAACATGACACTTCTGTGGTTCTGAGATCACTACTGGCTCTGCAAGAAGCCCAGTCCTGATTACATATTTCTCTTATTTTTATCACAGATATACAATACCCAGAACATCTCAGGCTCAAGGCTGTGTAAAGCTAAGCCAAAAGTTACTTTAAGTGAACTGTGTGACTTGAAAAATATAAAGGGACCACGTGCCACAAAGTTCTCAGACAGGCACGTCCATTGGCAACCATCCAGTCTCAGAAAAGTACCTGTATTATAAAAAAGCACCATTTAACAGCACACTTAACCCATGCAAGGGGTTGAGGTGATCTGGCGCAAAAAAACGTAGCTGAGAGTAAGGACGCTGAGATCAACCTTCTGCTAGAAAAAGATCAACATGCCACTATTAATTTGAGGCTATTGAACCTTTAGAAGCTGCAGAAAGACTTTGCAATGTCTGTGACCAACACTGAGCTCTATCACCTTCCTCTGGTAGGTACAGGGGAAAGTAACCCTGTGCGTCCCAGCAGGCATTACATCCTGCTGATTAGCCAAGACGTGGAATGAGTTCTACACCTTCCAGCTCTTGACATACAACACTGAAAAGTGTGATGGGGAGGAAACAGGTTAGGTCCAAACACCTTCATGCTTCCAGCTTTCCTAAGCCACCAAGAGAAGCTGATACTTTTGCTGTCCACAGTCCAGAACCCTGAACTCTCAATTCTTACGATCTTGACCCAAGAGCATATAAAGCTTAAAGTATAAGCAACTCTTGCTGCCTTGGAACTCCCAAGTAGCATTTCATTAAGCTTAGGTTTCTCTCCACAATTGCTGCTAAACTTCATATATATAAGAAGAAACTATATGTTTTATATTTTAATCAAAACATCAGTTATGCAGAACCTGTTGGATTGAAAAATAAAAAAAGGAACAGCTTTTGATGAACACTGCACGTTTGAACACAGTAGTGCTGGGCACCTCACAAGAAACATGAAAACAAGACTATTATGCTGGGATAGGTGGGATGGTCAGATCCTGAAGAGAAGATGCGAAAATTTCAATCAAGATGCATATAATTCATGATGAATAAGGCTGTGTTTAAAAATTGATTTAAAAGAAAAAAAATATATATTTTATCCCTCTTCAACCCTTAACTTCACTATATTACAGCTGTGCTACCGTTTAATTAATCATCTGCTTATCTTTTAAAAAACAGACAAATAAAATGGGAAGTTTCACTTTTTCCCTGGTGATTCACATTGCCACAGTCAAAGAGATATCCACCCAGAAACTTGTAGGCATCCTCATGAGAAGGCGTGGAGCTTCAGAAGAAAAATTGCAAGTATCTAGAGCCAACAGAGCTGCATGCTGAACTCACAAGAGTGAAGGGGGCAGTTCTGCACAGGCTACATGTTCCAGGGAGGACCTCAGCTAAGAAGCATCAGGTCCTAAGTTACCTTGGAAGTTTGAAAAACTCTGCCTTCAAAGGGCCCAAGGCCCTGTTGAACTATGTTCCACTCAAACAAACTTCAGAGGAATGAGCTCCCTTGCAGCAAGTACTGTTTCAAGAGTCATGTTTTTGCTTAATTTATGAATATTTTTTCATCTAAAATGAAAACAGCACAGTTTTCAAATCCGTTTGACCTAAATGCAATAAGGCCATGACACAATGACTTGAACTACTTTTAAACTACAACTACTTAAACTGTGGCAGGAATAAGGAAGCAGAGGCATCAGGGAGGATGCAGAGAGGCAGCAGCTCTTGCTCTTGTGCCCAGATGGAGGGAAGGAAAGCAGGCACTGTGCTGCAGCTCTGCATGCTCTCTGGGAAGATGGTGCTCTCTGCCCTCACCCTTTCAGAGGCTGCTTAGCTTGTCCAGCAGGCAAAGTGCCCCAAGGCCCAGCCCCCACTCCCTCTCTCCCAGCCAGGATGAATAACAAAGCTTATTGGGAAACCAGAGACCAGGCAGGGGCTTGAGGGAACCTATGCAGGTTGCCACAGCAACTCTGCAAATACATGTCACCAGAGACCACTATATTCCAAAAACTCTGACAGCAAAGCCCTTCAAGCACCTGGACGACAGACAGTCATCCTGCTTTCTGGCAAGAGGATTGCAAGTCTAAGTAAGATCAACCCAGCTCAGTCTTATGAATGGAAGATGTCCAAGGGACACCAGAGCAGCTGGCACATCCGGTGCAGGGCTGGCATCCAGCAAAGCCAAGCTGTGAAGGTATTATAAAGTAGATTGTTGAACTGCCACTATGATTGATTGCCCAAGTTTTTCCATTTGAGAGAATGGCACACTGGAGATCTGTGAAGCCTACACAGGGGAGCTTCAGAGCAGCACAGGTGTGATGTGCAACACAAACAGATTTTTCTCTGTTAAAAAGTAGCCTGAGCTGCTTCAGCACAACAGGCATTAAAAACATAAAACTAGACCTACCGGAGTGAGTAATCCTCGGAACTACTTTATAAGGGCTGACAATAATTCAGAGCACAGCGGTCTTCCAGCATTTCCCAAAATTACAGAAATGAAACACGGCATTTTCCCTGTCTTGTTTATATCATCTCTCAAAGCCTGAACTCAAGTACCTGATATTAAACACCTGGTTTCAGCCTCAGTCAGACAATACTGCTACCCCTCTGGCTCGCAGCACTAGCAAGAGTTAGTAGGCTTGATGCAATTTCTCCTGTCGTCCCCCCCCCCCCGACTGCCTGTAACCACCATGTAGAAAGAACAAATTATTCCAACAGTTGTAGAGATAACCTGAAACAAGAGACTCATCTACCACTTGCACTTTTTGTTAGTGTGACTTTTGCCTCCCTCTGGAGTATCCCAATTTGACAGTAAGCCCAGCCTCACTTTTGGTGATGCTGTGGAATGCCAAAACTCTGCAACTGAACACAGGTGAAACATAAATAAATCCAAGGCGTGCACACATTTCATTGACAAAGAAAATGTAAGATCTATGGCTTAACTCTTCCTTACAAGAAAAGAGATTTAACCCAGCGATGTGAATAGCTATGAAATACAAAGAAAAAATCCAGAAAATACAGGTGACAACCAAACTCTTAGAACAGAGATCAGGCATGTGACTATGAGAAGCTCCTGCATCAGTAACAGCCATCGCTGTTTCCAGGTTTGCTAGTGACATAAAGCACACGCTACCTGTCTCTGGGTCTCCGTGAACAGGCTCTGTGGACACACCCTGTGTATGAACCTGCACCCCATCTCTTCAGAGTAATGCTGCTTACTCCTCAAAAGGCAGGCTGGGGCAGTCTCCCACAAGCTACTATTATCTGCTCTAAGATGAGCTACTCAGACACTAAAGCACTGGGTTTCAGACTCAAGGTCAATTTCACCTCTGTAAAAAGAAAGGCTTAAAGGAAAGACTTCAGTCATAGAACAAAGCCTGGGGGGTGGGGTATTTCTTAGCTGCTTCTGGCACTTGTTTCTTGAGTTTGCACTGCTTCTGATAAAGCTGCTATCTGAGCGTTATTGATAATGTGCCCAGCACACACCCCTGAGAGCTGCACTCCTAATTGAACTGTCTCCAAGCACAAGATTTCAAAGCCCTGTGAATATCCCTGCCACTCACCTGCTGAATGATGTTTGCTTGAAGCCCCAGGTACACCATGGCAATTTGAGCTTAAAGCACCTCTGTGCACAGGAAATTCTGTAGCAGCTTCAAATATAACGAGAAAGGATGATTACACAACGCTACAGCAATGTCCTGGGGAATCTCTCTGCTTCAGTGCAACTTCACTGTGCTTTGGTGCTTCTGGAAGAGCCTTTCCTACAGTTAGAGACACATTTCCACCTCTGCAGAGAAGTTTTTTCAAGGAGTCACCTGGAAAAGGTGCCAGGGAATAGAACACCTCATAACATTAGAACTGGCATTCAAGTGAGAAATACCTTATTCTACTCAGTTATCCATGCCAATCCCTGTTAATTGAAACCAGCACAAAACAAAATGTAAAGAGGACTACCTATCCATGTGAATCAAAGGGAAAAAAACACATTTGTGAAAAAATAAAGAGGAGGGTTTAATCTGTTTACACTAGGGCTAAATCAGAAAGACTTTTTCCTCATACTGCTGCCCTCTTCCCCGTCCCTTCCAGCAGACAAAACAGCACAGCTCTGTTTCATGGACCTTATGCTGCAGGTTGAATCCACTGGAGCATTGAGCAGGCAGATATTTGGGGTGACATTACTGCCCACAACCAGCTTCCCCCAGAATGTCCTCAGGAGTCCAGGCAGTTCAGTGCCAGACTAATTTTCAGGCCCTTGTAAAAGATGCTCACAGAAATCAAATATCACCCCAGTTCATCGGGAACACTGACATCCCTTTCAGAGGGTATAGGCAGAGAAGCTGGTGAACCCCACCACCAGAAACCAATGCCTTATTCTCCACTCCCTGTGATTCCCCACAACCACTGTGTGTTTGAGTACATGACGAACTGACTCAACCTGTTAATCCAGCAAAGAACAAACCTGAAAAATAATGAGTTGTTTCCTTCCAGGCCAGCACTGAGATGGCTTGCCACATAACCAGGCTGGAACTAGTGCCAAGCTGCAAGGCTGGGACTGCCAATTTGTACCATCCCAGGTGTCATGCTGCGTATAGGTACAGTGGATTTGGAACTGGGCCTGAGAAAGGAATAAAGCTCTCCCACCTTCTTTTGAAATAACCCAATCAAAGCATGAATCACCCACAGGAAGCACTTGTAATGCCAAGTATACTCAGCACCCCAGCAGCTCAGGGAGGCTTCTAGTTAAGACAAGGGCAATTAGTCACTTTGGGGTGCCTCTCACCTTTCTAGTTCTAAAGCAGCTTCATGAAGTCAGTATTGCTGGCTTCGAGTAGTTTTTTTTCACCTATTTTGTCCTGTGTCAAATCCTGCAACCTGCTCCACAGATTTCTATTGACAGTGCCGGCTGTGCTGTGCTGAGAGCTCACACAATAACTTTGCGTCATGCATGCCAGCCACTTGCACGGCAGCACATGAAAGATGACACATCATTTAAAAAGATACTCATGAGAAAACCATTCAGTGTCAAGAATTAACATGTAACCCTCTAAAGATCAGCATGTAAGACTTCCCATTGGGGTGGGGTTCCATATTTTTTAAGATTAGAAGGGCCATAAGTCTTTAGAGTCAGTCTGTCTGGCCTGAGCTCCCGCAGAGCATACACAAACAACATATTTGCTCAGGCAAACAGAAAATGGCAACTTGCACCACAACCAAACAAGGAATGCCCAAAACCTGCCACTTCATTTGCAGATCTGACTCCTGATCTGCTAGGAGACTGGCAAAGTCTGGCAAAGTTTTGCTGCATGCTGTTGCTAAAGCTGCATGAATTCAGTCAGGGGAGATGGGCAGCAACTACTACTGAGGGCCAAACCAGGCTGGGATGCAACTGCAGAAGGGGCTGAAGGAAATTATCTGTGCCTGTGCTGCACATGTGTCTGGATGTAGGAATGCACAGACACACTGGCTTTTCTTGGGAAAGCTAAGAGGGACAATCCCCCTGAAATCTGTCACCACTGTAGAGGTGGCAACTGTTGGCTTCTAGAATTGGGATTCAAGCAAAGACTTTGGCCTGGATTTTGTAGCAGACAGAGGCAGAATCTGCTTTCTCTTGAGTGTGAAGCAAGAGATCTTAAGTCTCCCAGCTGATTCTCAAATCTCTCAGCTTGAGGACATTCTTTCAGTCACCTGAGATTAGCTCAGTTGGCCAGAGCTTGGTGCTGTTAACACCAAGGTCACAGGCTCAATCCCTGTAGGGGCCATTCCCTTAAGAGTTGGACTTGATGATTCTTGTGGGTTCCTTCGAATTCAGAATATTCTGAGAATAATAAAAGGCTACACAGCTGAAAAAGTGCCTCAGACATTGGATGCAATTCCTTGTAACATACAAAACACCACCTTGATTCTAGGAGTAATTCCTCTAGCAACACAGTGTTTAATATTCATCTACAGGAGCTGAATTCAACATCTGCAAAATTGAAATTCAACACCTTCAAAGTCATTCTTGCATTAAATAGCACCAAAATCCTTACACTTAGAAGTAAAACAACAACTTTTTTGAGAGCTCTGATTCCCATCCTGCACAGCTTTGCCTGGATCCAGAGATGGCTCCTCAAGTTGTTGCCTAGAAACCATTTTTCTTTCCCATAACAAAGTATTAAGTAGGAGAAAGCTTCCTTTCCCAACTGTAAACTCCTGGTCTGTAAATCTCTGACACGTAGCCAGGAATAAGATGTTCTTCAGAAATGGGGACAATTATCATAGAATCATAAAGTGGGTTGGAAGGGACCCTAAAGATCATCTAGTTCTGACCCCTTGCCATGGGCACAGGGATACCTTCCACTAGACCAGATTGCTCAAATCCCCATCCAACTTGGCCTTGAACACTTCCAGGAAGGGAGCATTCACAATTCCTATGGGCAGCCTCTTCCAGTGCCTCACCACCTTCACAATAGTTTCTTCCTAATATCTATTCTAAACCTACTCTCTTTCAGTTTAAAGCCCCCTGTCCTATTATTAAACATCCATGTCAAAAGTCCCTCTCCAGCTCTCTTGCAGGCCCCCTTTTAGATGCTGGAAGGTGCAATAAGGTCTCCCTAGAGGCTTCTCTTCTCCAGGCTGAACAACCCCAACTTTCTCAGCCTGTCTTCACAGGAGCAGTGCTTTCATCCCTCTGGTCATTTCTGTGGCCCTCCTCTGGACTCGCTCCAACAGGTCCATGTACTTCTTATGTTGGGAGCCCCATAGCTCGATGCAGCACTGCAGGTCAGGTCTTACCAGGGCAGAGCAGAGTGGCAGAATCCCGTCCCTACACCTGCTGGCCACACTGCTTTTGATGCAGCCCAGGGTGTGGTTGGCCTTCTGGGCTGAGGGTGCACATTGCTGGGCCACGTTGAGCACCAACACCCCCAAGTCCTTCTCCTCAGGGCTTCTCTCAATGCAATCTCTGCCCAGCCTGTATTTTGTGCTTGGAGGTTGCCCCCACCCAGGTGCAGGACATGTCACTGACAAAGATGTGTAACAGCCCAGTCCCAGCCCCTGTTCCCTGAGGAACACACCTCTCATCACTCGTATCCACTTGGACATTGAGCCATTGACCACAACTCTTCAAGTGTGACCATCTAGCCAATTCCTTATCAACCAAGTGATCCATCTGTCAAATCCACGTCTCTACAGTTTCAAGACAAGGATGTCAAGTGGGACAGTGTCAAATGCTTTGCATAAGTCTGGGTAGATGACATCAGTCACTCTTTTCTCATCTACCATTGCTGTAACCCCATCATAAAAGACTAACACAGGCGTGATTTGCCCTTAGTGAAGCCATGTTGGCTGTCCCAATCACCTCATTTCTCTTGTGCCTTAGCAGAGTTTCCAGAAGGACCTGCTCCATGATCTTGCCAGGCACAGAGGTGAGACTAACCGGCCTGTATTTCCCTGGTTTTTTCTTTTCTTCCTTTTTAAAAATGGGGTTATGTTTCCCATTTTCAGGTCAATGGACATTTCATCAGAATGCTACAATTTCTCAAATGATAGCTAATGGTTTAGCCACTTCATCCACCAGTTCTCCCAGGACACATGGATGCGTCTCATCAGGTCCCACGGACCGTGCACCTTCAGCTGCCTTAGATGGCCTTGAACCTGACCCTCTCCTACAGTGAGTGATTCTTCATTCTCCCAATCCCTGCCTTTGCCTTCTGCAACTCGGTCAGTGTGGCTGGAGCACTTGCTGGTGAAGACAGAGGCAAAAAAGTCACTGAGTACCTCAGCCAGCTCCATGTCTCGGGTAACCAGGTCTCCCCTTTCCCTCTGGAGAGGGTCCTTATCTTTCCTTGTCTTCCTTTTATCACCAACATACCTACAGAAGCTTTTCTTGTTGTCCTTGATGTCCCTGGCCACATTTGATTCTACCAGGGCTTTAGGTCCTTTAACTTGATCCTTGGCTACTTGGACAACCTCTCTGTATTCTTCCCAAGCTTCCTGCCCCTGCTTCCACCTTCTGTAGGTTTCCTTTTAGTGTTTGAGTTTGTCCAGGAGCTCCTTGTTCATCCATACAGGCCTCCTGCCATTTCTGTCCAGCTTCCCCTCTGTTGGGATGCACCACTCCTGGGCTTGGATAGGTGATCCTCGAATATCAACCAGCTTTCTTGGGCCCTTCTTCCCTCCAGGGCTTTATCCCATTGTACTGTACCAACCAGATCCCTGAAGGGGCCAAAGTCTGCCCTCCTGAAGGCCAGGGCAGCAATGTACTATGCGCCCTCCTCACTGCCCTAAGGATCTTGAACTCCAACACTTCATGGTCACTGCAGCCAAGGCTCCTTTTGAGCTTCACATTCCCCACCAGCCCCTCCTTGTTGGTGGGCACAAGGTCCAGCACTTCTCCTTCTTGGCTCCTCTATCACTTGGAGAAGGAAGTTACTATCAATGCATTCCAGAAACCTCCTGGATTGCTTTTGCCCTGCTGTGTTGTCCCTCCAACAGATGTCAGGGTGGTTGAAGTCTCCCATAAGGACCAGGAACTGTGAATGTGAGGCCGCTCCTGTCTACAGAAGGCCTCATCTGCTCAGTCTTCCTGGGGGGCGGCCTGTAGCAGACCCCCACTATAATGTCACCTGTCCCTGACATCCCTTTAATCCTTACCCTTGAGCTCTTGGTTAATTTCTCATCCATTCCCAGGCAGAGATTCACTCTGTCACTGACACAGAGGGCAAACACTCCCTCCTCATCTCCCCTGCCTGTCTTTCCTAAGGGACTTGCATCCTTCCAGCAATCCAGCCACGAGCTACCCCCCTATGAGGTAAATTGCCATCATTCACCCTCACAATCTCACAGCAGGGCACAATTTCAAGCATCCTGAGTGCGGGATACTGTAACCTACCTGTTCTGCTGCATTTCAAGCAAATAGCAGAGCTTTACTGCACATGAGCATCTGCACAACCTTCCCACAGTCAGTTCCCATGTCAAGTGCTCAGCTGATTGGTCATCTAGTGGGCTTTACCATTCCCTGAGTTCTCCTCCCTGACATGGGCCTCATCATTGTGTTACCTGAATCCACAGACTTAACACCATGTTACCGCTACAGGGTATTTCCAATTAAAGTTTGAGACTTTTAGGTTGTTCTATATGGAGTAAGGAGTTGGACTTGATGATCCTCATGGATCCCTTTCAATTCAGAATTCTATGATATTTGACCTGTAAATGCCTCTTCTATCTTAACACACTGTCCTAACACCTGAAGCATGTGAACCAACAAAGGGCATCAGAACATCCGTAGAATTTGCTTCACACCATGATCAGCCACATTTTCAGGCAACTTCCAGAAGGGCTGTGGATAGCTTTTCTTTTCTCCATACACCCAGGCAAGAAGCAACTGAGAGGAAATGATGGGACTCCGCTTGAGGAAACTTGCTTGTTTTCTTTTCTAATAAATAAAATTTATAATTACCCAGCCCATTGTTTTCTCTAAAAGCAAACAGAGGGAAATAATATGTCTAGTAGATACTTCACTGATAGTCTGCATGCCCCTTCCTATCTCCTCTGGAAAAAAGGAGGGAGAGAAGGTGCACTGGAAGATGTTCCTTAGCAAAAAGAAGTAAAGGTGAGGGGTGTTCATCCCCAGCAGCCCCACTGTCTGTAAAGTTGGCATTTCTCCCCCCTGACCCACCAACTGACAAACTGCCTTAGAAAAGACTGGAAAGCTGGCAGATTGTCTCCTCTCTACCAAAAACATGCTGACTAACCCCATCTAGATCCATATAAGAGAAGATGGAAGTCAGCAACCATGGATGAAATAAAAAACACAACACCTTTTCAGCAGCCAAGTTTGGATTTTCATCAAACACTCTTTTTGCCCTCCAGCAGAGTTGCTGCTACCTCTGAGGAGTCCCAAAAACCCTGCACCTACAAAGGGGCAGCTTCTCAGCATCCATGCCATATTACTCCACTTGCCTTTGTATTGGTGAGAAGACCAACTCAGAAGAGAGAAAACAATTGCCAACTTATTCCCTGCACGAGATGTCAGCTACTGGGAATTAACGCCGGATTTGCACTCAAATTCATACTAACCAGTAACCCTGAAGACCAGGTCCAGGCACGCTTTCCATCTGCACTCCCAGGGCACAACAGACTATTTCACACACTGCAGTCATACCATCTTATGCTTGCTGTAATTCTCATGTGTTACTAAACGGATCACACTACAGGTGATTTAGTAAGGCAGCAAGAGACTGGAAGTCTGCCAAAAGCCATTGAGAAACAGCTTGAAATTCATCTCTAAGGACAGGAGGGAAAATTCAACCATACACCTCACAGCTCAGTTTTCTCAGTTCTGTAATAAAGCAAGTGCCTGAAGAACAACTTAACACTCAACACGCTTGTTATTACAGCCTGGAGCTGTGGCCTCAGAAGCTGCCTGCAGTTAGGAGCAGGATTTCATATCCAGTTTTGTAGTCCCAGTAATTCACAGCATAGAGACAGATCTGATTCTAAAGCATTTGCTTTAGGAGCATCATCTAGTAGATGCAGCCACAAAGAAACACACACCTTGTCCTGACAGAAAATTTCTTATTTTATTAGACAACCTCTTTCAGAGCAAAATCTGCACACATCTTCAAAATTAGATCCTTGCTCTTTAAGGGGAGTCAAGCTGCTAGCCTTGCTATTCAGAAGATGACAGTTCCCAAGAGCATAACCTCTGCAGGCAAAGTAAAAAGAAACTGAAGCCTGCTTTAAGAATCATAGCACTTTACAAGAAATCTCACTTAATCAATGCAACAGAAAGCACAAATTCTGCTAGGGCAGGGAAGGAAGACAGTCAAGGAAGAAATACCCCTGTGGGTCCCAGGCAACTCTAAATACTTTTGTTCTCAGGTGTGTCCACATGAAAAAGCTAATTTTTTTTCCTATTCCCTACTATCTCAATGCCTTCCATTAGAAAAGAAAAAAAAAAAAATCATATTTAGGTCCTATTTGTTGTGTACCTGCATACATACTGTACAAGAGCTTAAAAGGTTCCTCAAAGGCTCCTCAAAGAACAGCAAGTGTAAATCAGAGGAAAGGAAGCATTCAGTTTTGGTGAATTTGCTCTAAGTTTGGCTTCCACTAAGGCAATTTAATGATAATGAAAGAGTGTGGCGACACTCAGCATAAGCAATAAATCCTTGTGTTTCAGACTGTAAATCTTAAGACAGCATGCTAAAAACAAAGTCTGAGAGATCCTAGATTGGCAGTGGCTGCACATTCACAGCCTAAAGTGCAACATAGTAAAAGACTGAAAAGCTCTTTTGAATTAGTCATACACAACTTTGTACAAATTCCTAAGACTGAAAAATATCTCTGCTATCTTTTTTCACTGTCCTGGTCATCTTACTACCAGGTCACTAGCAGTTGCCACCCCAAACCATCTGTCATTAGCAGACCTACTCCATGAGCAGTTTGTTCAGGAGCAAGCTGTCCATGCACAAGAACAAGGTCACCAGGCATAAAAGAGACTCCTTCCCCTCAACATCGCTTTTATCTAATCCTAAACATTAAGGCTTAGTCCTTCAAAGTATTTGTATAATAGCTGAAATATAGGAAATCTCAAGGTAATCCAAAATCTGAAAAGGGAAGAAAATTAGTAAGTGCAAAACATGGCTGGCTTTCACTCAGACTCACTTGTCCTTTATATAATCAAGATGATGTAGGAAATATTGAATATCTTGAGAACTGTGGGAACCAGAGATCATAAACAAATAGCACAGGCTTGTGTTCCTACTGTGCTGACAGTTGTGATACAATTAGTGACACAGCTGCAAAGTGTCCTCGGGGTCAATAGGATAGAAGAACAGAAACTCTCCTCCATTTTTGCCCCCTCCCCTAGACCTGCACCAAAGACATGGACAATATCAGCCTGAAACCTGTTTGCTTTAAATGGATTTATTGCTCTTCTAAAAGATTAAGCACTTCTGTCCCAGAAAGGAGGATGACAAGCAACAGCAGAGCGCAGTGCAGGTGTAATGTCCAGGACAAGCGAGATGGTGGAGCCAAATATTCTGCACAGGCACGTGCTTCAAAGGTAGCATTTCAAATATTCTCCATCACCACCCCTCATCACCAGGTATCATTCAGAGGCAGCAATTGTCAGTTGCAACCTAATGAGCATCCTACAGGTTGCACACAGAGCTGGCACTCCAAAAAGAGTTCACAGGTACAGGGAGAAGCAGGAAGGTCTAACAGTCACATCACCACAGCTCAAATTCAAAGGCCTTTTGCAGTACATGTATTTCCAAAGTTTCCTTGACAAGGGAGATAACTTTTCACTGAGGTCCAGTTTTTGTCTTTCAGGGGGGCAGTGGGGAGGGTGTGCACATGCACATGTTTCAGTGACATGCCCAAAGAGCAACAGATGCTCTACAGAACAGAGACCACATATTTTGTGGGGAAATTTCCTACTGGAAAATAAGGGAAGAAGAAGTTGTTCAAAAGTCTCCTTTCAGGCAGCCTGAGATTATCTCTCTCAGCCCCAGAAAGAAACAAGTTACTTCCCCTTCAACAGCTTGATTTCCCATAGCTGGTCAAGAAAAAAGAGCCAGGACACTCAAAAGGTACCTCTAAAAATCTCCATATTGGCACTAAACAATCTCTTTTCTTTCTTTTCTAGTTTCTTCTCTTTTCTTTTCTCTTTTTTTTTTCTTTCTTCCTTCCTTCTTTCTACAAGATTCCTGTTTCTCTAGCATTTGTTGTTCTACCTGCTGCTTCTGAGAAAGCCCCCCATGTTGCTCTCTGTCCTACTGCTTAGACAGAGAAACCATATCAGATATGAATTCACCTGCACTGTCGACAAGGCATCAGGACTATCCACTCAGGGATCCTTTTGAGAGCTATCAGCAGCAAATATTTGTTCTGGATAACAGAAACTGAATTATGAAACTTCATATGCTTTACTTATATAATAAATTAGTGTTAAATTAGTGTAAAACAACACATAACCCTACATTTGGTTTTCACAATCTCAGGGTGCTGTGCTATCACAGGGAAGATGTTCTCTAGACCTGGACAGCTGAGGCTGTAACCACCCTGTAATAGTTCAACACTGAACACTTCTAACCTCAACAGAAAGTTTGTTTGGCTTGAAATCACATGTACTCTGAAAGCAGAGACTGTGGAGCTTCTCTCACACATATCCTGCCTGGATTTTAAATCATGATCTATTTACTGACATCGTGCACATCTCACAGTCAGCTCTCCTTGAAAAGTCATTTACTCTCATAGCATTAGAAAAAAAATAGGCTGTAATTAAGCAGAGTTATTAATCTTTTGTCACTTGGGACCTAAAACCTATTCATATTCATGTCAACAGAAGTGTTTGCCACTACGGTCAGGACTGCACACAAGGGCCTCATCATTTCTCAGAAGAGAATATAAGAACTTCTGGGGGCCAATAACTGTTCTGCCTTCTGTTCACAGCAGTGTTTAGCTGAGACGACCACTTCTGCCAGCCCATCACCAACCATGTTGCTTTTCTGCATCTTGCCCAAAGAACACCATTCCCCTGTCACAGGCACAAGCTGCCACAGTTTACAGCCCAGTTTCTTCCATATCTCACAGCTCTGCTAGCTGTGGGAAATAGAGGAGAAATAACCATGGCTGAAGAGGAAGAGGTGATCTTTGGAAAACGTTTTTCAAGATTCCTCTTCTCAAGAGCACAGAACTATCAGGATCTGCTAAACGGTCTCCAAAAGACACTTAGATCTTTGAAGGAAGTTTTTCCTTACCTACAGAAATAGATAAGATGCAAATTTTGGGGCCAGCTGTTCTCATGCTCCTTGGACAAATTCCAGGTGCCCACTGTGGAGCCACATCACAGTTTCTTCAGCTAATGGTTAAGGCACAGGGAGGTTCAATGATTTCCTTTACAGACACCACATCCCTGTCTGCAAAGGTAAAAAACCAAGACTTCTCTCTTCTAAGTGGGGTCCAACAGTGTCAGGATTAAAGTATGGCTGTAATTGGATTGCTTACTGTAGTCACAAACAATAATCAGGTTAAGAGATTTCCTTTCCCTCCTCTTGGCTAGGCTTTAAGTAGGCAGAAGTTACAAGGCAGGTGGGCGGCTGTTAAACCTTTCCTCCTCCAATTGCTTAAGAAGGGTGTTTAGGGTTGCTAATTTTGCCTCCTACTCCTTGGTTTAAAGGCACATTTACCTTTGCAGGGAGCAAATGCACCTTGCTGTACAAACAATGAATGAAACAGACTCCTTTAAACCAATCTCCTAACTCAGCATCCTTTCACATCACATACCCACATACATGCACCACTGGAAAGATCACAGCTGAAACAGCGTAGCCTGAAAATGCACTGTTCTCTCCCACCCCCATTCTTGCACTTATATCAGCTCTTCCCAGGCTGTCTTCTCCTTTCCCCCTCCTGATTCTCAGTACCACCCCACTAGAAAAAAACAACAAACATTGAGGATGGTTGAGAGTTACCACCACAGCCCACCCAGGTACATCAGCCAGCAAAGAGGGGATTGGAAGGCAGCCAAGTTCTCCATCAGAGGGACCTAACTGGACCTCCAACCTCTCTCTAACCACTGATTTCTATGAGACACGGTTCTCTGAGGAAGTTGCCCTTGACACGCCAGTACAAAACAGGGTAAGTGGATCAGAAGTTGAGAGAGCTGGACAAACATTGTGTACTTTCTTAGCAGTTTCCTGTGTAAAGCTACAACTCACTGGCTGTGTTGCTCACAATACTCAAACATTTGGGAAGGGGTAACAAAAAATTAAAAAGAAAAGCAATTGAGGACAAACCACACCAAACAACTATTGCCCCACCATGTGCTCAGGAGAGTGGCAGTGAGATAACTACATGGCTTGGGTCCTGATGCAGAGAGACTTCATTGCTCTTGGTAGGAAGCAATTTAGATTTAAGATCCAGGCAGAGAGGCAAGATTTAATCTGTCTCTGCCACATTTTAAATGCTGTATGAATTGCTTCACCTCTGCTTCCCCCTCACCCATCTTTTATCCAAAACATGGAGTAAAACCCCCATACAACAGGCACCATTTCATTGTAACACATCACGTAGCACCTTCCACAACAGGACATGAGACTCTGCCATGAGACTCCTGGCACCTCCTTGTCACACACAAGCTGAATTCCAAATAATAAGCCCATTGTCAAGAAGCATCTCCTGAGGAAGCATTAGGATCTGCCCAAACAGCCCGTCCCAGCATGCACAGCCCGCTCTCATCTTCCACTGCAAGCTATGCAGATATTAATTGCCTCTACCAGAAGCAATGTCTTTTCTCAGCAGAAAGAGCTCTTAAAACCTCAGCAGAAAGTCCAAATAATTTTCACATACTGCTCTCCAAACCTTATTCCAGACTCCACCAGTTCCCAGGGGATTCCTAGCTGGCAGATGGGACAGCAAGGAAAACTCTGCTGGGGATCACTCTCAGGTGGTGTCTCTCCAGTTGTCCCTTTACAACTGCACAGTCGCCCTAGCACATTCAAAAAAAAGGGAACACTGCAGCAGAGAAACATGCATGGAAAAAAAGCAGGGAGAACAGGAACATGAGTCATAGCTGTGGCTTCATGGAGAGTAAGGGTTATTTGAAATAGAAGAGGAGCAAGCAATTTCAGACCCTGGATCTGAATCCAAGCCTCACTTCAGCGTCTAAACTGCAAGGTCATCTTTCTGCTCTGTTTTCAAACAAGTTACTTGTTTAACAAAGAGCATGTGACCGAATTCATTGCTGATGCGTAACAGCCTGCCTAGAAACATTAGAAAGAGCTTACTAACCAATCCTCGGGTCAGTGGTAACATGCTGCAGTGAATTATTAGAATCGTTTTTCCTAGCTAAAGAAAGGGTACATTACTTGGGAAACATCCCATCTTTACCTGGTCATTGCTTTACTTAAGATCACTGTGTAAAAACCTCCAGCTGTTCACTTGGGATCTACCCAAAAGCCACCTAAGGGCACACAGAAAAGAAGTGGAAGTTTGCAGCAGCACATTGAACTTTCCTCATTTTAGCCATGCTGAAATTAGGCATCAGCAACAGTGTGGCTAATGTCACAGAACTTTCTTCACAAATGTCACAGATTTTGAAATCTTCATCTCCATGTGCAGTGGAATTGCTGCGCCAGCTGTCCCCAGATCCAAGCCTGCTTTAACAAAAGATGCTGCAGTGCCAGTTTCGCTGAGAGCAGCAGTCAGTGGCACTGCAAGGTGCAAATGCACCACACCCCCACGGAGCCACAGCACTAGCAGTCTGCCACGATACCTGTTGCTAAACAGCTAGCTCACTGTGTCTCCAGGCTACAATAAAATGTGTTAATGAATTAACCACCACAAAGTGGTGATTACAAAAACACCACTTGCAGCCTTGTCTGCAGAAAGGAAAGCACAAGTGCTTAAGACACAGTGACAAGTACCTTTGAACCAAGTGTGAAAATGCTAATGGGGATGCAGGACAGACTACATTCTCACACTCATCACCTGGCAGAGCTTACTGGGATACATCTCCAAGTCTGCTGGAGATATGCTACTGTAGCCAAGCTGGGAAAGACAGTGAAATGAGGTCAAAGTTAGGTCACTGATACACACCAACTTCTTCCATTGTCCAGACTGTCCTGGTAAAGATCTCCACACACACTGACAAAAAGCACAGACACAGCAGCTTCGATAAAGCACTGTCCAACAATTTCCTACTAATGATGAACACAGAGTTTATGTTTCATTACAGCTTGCTACTTCAGAAGTAGTATGGACACAGGACTCTGTCATCCCACCTACTTCCTCTGTTATTGCCTTAAGCTGGCAAGCACCTTAGATCTGAATCCCTGCAGGCTCAAGAACATGGTACCATGGTGTGTTACATCTGGGAAGAGAGTACAGGGGAGAGACTGAAGTGACACAATACCAATGATACAGGCCCATGAAAGAGACAGTGTCAAACCAGCACAGGCATCCATTTTTGAGGCTTCTTCATAAATGTAAGAAAAACATTAAATTAAAAAAAAGTTTAATTCTAGAGAGTTGCACAATTAAGACTCTTCACTCAAAAGAATGATTCTAACCAAAGCTGGCAAATTTGTGCATAGGCTTTTCATCCACTTGCAATATAAGATGTTAATAACAGTGCCTGTACAATGCAGTTCTCTGCTCAGATCCTTGTGGGTGGAGCAGGATCCTGAAACAAGGGTGACTTGTCCACACTTCCACAAATCAGTATGGCAACAGATAAAAGTACCTCCAAATATGTATGAACATTTCAGCAATACACAGATGAGATGAACACAGTGTAAATGCAGAGTAATGGGAATGTTGTCCTTTTGTCTGCCTGGAGATTAGGGAGGACAAAAAGCGGGAAAAAAGCTTGAAATGTCAAGGGACTTGACAAACTTCAAGGAAAAATTTAATAAATTATTCATACACACAGCATGCTGTGAAATCCAAATGGAACATCCAGAGTCTGCTTCTGACAAAGAAGCACACAAGAAAGGAAGGAATACTTGGAACAAGCAGCCTTGAGGACAAAGTATAAGAAGACCGAAAGAAATGTCAACTTATGTGACTGTATTTCAGGGGTGCACATGCAAGCAAGTTCAGAAAGTCTAAAAGAAGAAAAAAGCTGACACTCATTAACAGTGAAAAAAATCTAAAAGCCATTAAAAAACAAGCCGAGCGCTTCAGGAACATAGTTCAGCTGAAAAATAAAAACTATAAAAGAACAAGATGTGGTCATTACAAACTACTTTGAAAATGGAAAAATTAAGATTCAGAATGAAAGATTGCTCATTTATAAGTATGCAAGTCAAGACAGAAGCACGGAAAAAACCGTGAGAACAGTGCCAAAAATATCCACAGGTGTGTGCAGGGCTTTGGAGGTAAAGGAGCAATGAGAAAAAAGTGAATGTATTGATCAGGCACTACTAGAAGACAGCTGAAGGAACATGGGGGAAAATGATAAACAAATACAAAAATATAAAATATAAAAGTAAGTATATATAAATAATGTGAATCTAAACAACACATCTAAATAATATGAATTCAGAGACACCACTTGAACTGTTATTGAAAAATGAAACAGCAGAAGAATCAATGAGAGGCATTGAACAGGCTCTTCCCCCTTGGTATAGAAGAGGTAATAAAGAACAGGAAAAGAGGAGCAGAACCCTTTTCCAGGGAGTTACTCTTACTCTAGCCCTGTTACCACTGCAACAGTACAACACCTAATTGTTTTCTGTTTTGGAAAGTGAAACTAAAGCCATGAGTCCTGCTATCATCCTGAACTGCCTATACTGATGAGAATTTAGTTATCATCTATGCAGAAAAACAGTTGAAATACATAGCTGGGCATGGAGATGGTCTCACATGCAGTGGCTTTGGATCTCATGCTACCTAAGATATGCTTGCTCTGAAGAATAAGAAACACAATAAGAAGGATCTACAGTGGAAGTTTAAAAATCAGCATGAGTAGGAAAATAAGGAGAACCTAGAAAAACTAGAATAGCAGCCAAAGGACAAGAGTTTTTATTTACTAAACAGAATCACTCACTGAATCAGACCGCTTGATACCTACAGAGCAACAGAAAGAGCATGAGAGATGGCAGTGGACAGCATTACAGAGGAGAGGGCATTGCTACAGGCCAGCATAAAATGCCTATGTAATTTTGGGTTGTGTGCACAGAGGCTGAATCACACTGCAGAGCAGGGAGTGGTCTCTGTAACCACATACAATATTTCAGGTGCGTGAACACGTTGCATCTCTCCTCCCAGTCCACTGCAATGAGTATACTGAAGTATCCAAACAAAGCCTCATTTATCTAAGAGACTTCTAACTACAAAAGCAGTATCACTTAAGCTGTCTGCTTCACTGAAGGCAGACATAGGTTCCTGCTGCCACATCCCACACAGAGGAGTAAGACACTCTCACTTCTTGTTTCCCAAAACAGTATTCACCAACTTTGATGTAGTTAAAAAAAACTCAAAACAATCCAAAACAGAAGTACAGCTTCTCCATAAGCTGAGATGCTGAAACCACAGATAATAACACAAGGTGTTTGGGAAATAACCTTGTCCATATGCTCATCTGGCATGCTATAATATGCAGTATGTTTCTCACCTCTGGCTCTCTTTTGGAAATAACTTGTTGACTGGAGTTGACTGGAGACATACTTTCAATCCAGAATAATTTCAGATTGCAAACAATTACACAAAAGCATCGGCACGGATTTCATCAAAGAACAGATCTGCTACAGGAACCCTGTAGGCTACTGGTGCTCAGCAATTTATTCTTTTGACAGAATAAAGGTCAGGGAATCTCGATCCCAGAGGAGGGTGCATTATACATGGCTGCCAGTGATCCGTCACAAGTAACTGAGAATGCCAGAGGAAGTGGAATGCACTCATGGTGTACTAGCACAACTAGAACAATGCAAGATTTTTGATAAGCCATCAGACAACTGAGGTAATGCAGCCTAGTTAATGAATGAAACACTGGAAAGCAAGGCTAGGAGGCAGCATGACAGTACTTCAAATAAAATTAAGCCCTCAGGGAAGCCACTATTAACATTCTGAAAGGAGCACACCCCCCATCAATCATACTGGCAGTGGACATTTGTCCTGAGTTCTACTAATGAGCAGAAAGGAGTAACAGACAGCCACTCAATTATTGTATACTCAGAAGGGAAACATAACACTGCCAGAGAAGAAATCCCAAATGTGCTCTGCTGCCACAGAGAGCGACAGATAGTGAACAACACATCAGACTTATTATGGCTGCAGGCCTGCAAGCCAAGCCCACGATATTAGGAATAATAAGCAATCTGATGGCTGTTTAGAACATTTTGTTTTCTACATAGGACTAGAAGGAAATCATAATTCAAACATGGCATATATCGCCAATTATAAGAGACTGTTTCCTTACAAGAAACTGTGGCCTCTCCCAAGCACTCTGGGTCTAAAGCTACTCTGGTTTATCACGGCATCATAGTATCTTTCGAAGGAACAATCTGGAATCAGTTAACTTTCCCAGAGGTGCAACTCTGTAGCTTATCCAAACAGAACAGATTTTGCTGAGGTTGGAAGTTTACCATGAAAATGTCTGATTTACCCAGGAAACCACTCAAGAACATCTCAGGAAGATAAATATATGTTATTCCAGATGGAATAAGTGTTTTTTAAAGGAATACCCAGTTCAGAGGCTCTTCATCACCAAATCAGCTTCAGAAAAGGAAACTCTTAGGGGTTATAAAAAGACATGCAATACTCTCTGCTGAGAGTAAACAGAGCGCTGAGCCCACAGCTTCCCCTTTGTGAGGCTGCAAGATGCAGCCCCACGTAGCTGTGCCAGAGGAGAGCACGTTCCTCCACACTGTATGGCTCGAACAGTGTGCAAGGATTTCTGGACCTCAGGCAAAGGAAAGCATGCAACCACCTGCACAAATGAAATCTTAACCTACTCTCTGCGAGTTGTCAGGTAATGGACACAGTCTGCCCAAACAGGAAAACAGGGTTGCAGAGACAAGAACACTGACCTCATGGCACTTCAAAGGATCACCCTAGCTGGCACTTTTGGGATATTTCCCAGTAGTACTTGCAACAACTGCTCTCATTTCAAGAGGCCTATTAGGCTATAACTTTCCAAAACCCAAGTTTGCCAAGTTTTAATGATAGAGAATTCAGAGCATCTTCTGAAATTTAATACCCTGTACACATACAAGATCTCACAGAGTGAGCCCAAACCACATGCATTTCCCTCAGTCGATGCTTTTCTAACTATCATAAGCAGGAGACAATGTGTTCAAGCACAATGTGTGGGTGGCAGCAAGACTTGGAATGTTTGTTTGCTCATGCATTGTACTGAGATATGAGGTACCATGGACTAAATGGAGAGTATTTGAATCCTTGCAGTGCCATTCATGGCATAATCTGTACAGGTAGAATCTGCCTTTGCCGCTTGAGCTGAACAATACTGACGCAGTAGCCAAAATACAACTCTTATCTCTCACCTCTCACTAGAAATACAGCTACTTATCACTGAAACAACATCCACATAACACTGAACACAACAGCTGTGTCATGGAAGAAGTGAACACAATGACACAATCTTATCTTGTTTCCTAATTAAGAACTTACATTTATGGATGCTCAGATGGTAAAAGAAAAAAAAAAAAAAAAAAGAGCAGTCCATTATAAGAGGTTGAAAATACCACTGCGGAACTAACAAGACCTCAAGCACGTTGGCTTAAATCCTTTTACACATTTTTTCAAAACAGACTGCCTGATCAACACACAAAACAATGAAAACACAGTTAAGACATTACCTTGATGCAGATAGACATTTTATTTTGGCAAACCTCTAGTTCATTTCTTGCAGTCTCCATACAGTGAAAACCTGCTACTACCTTAATACCCTTAAAGTATTACCTTAAGGTAATACCTTAAGGGTATTTATTTGCAAGGCATCCCAATAAAGACACTCCCACCTCAGAACACCGCTATGAAGACTTCTGCTAAGATAATTATGAGTGGCAGTTAAGGCTAATTGATTGACTATTTTAACCAAAGCATGGTTCACACCCTGCAGTCTGAATTAATCAGGCTTGCTTTCCTCAAAAGGCAATGTGATGGGAAGCCAATAATCCCTACCCCAATGTGGGGAAAGTGAAGATGCAAAGTGCATTTTGTTTGGTTTCCCCATGTTTTTTCTTCCTTCTGCCTCTGAATAATAGCCCACTTCCCAGAAAATTCAGCTCTGCCTCCCCTGAAAGCCACTTGAGACAAAGGCATCTGGATCTAGGCTATGCTCAGTCAGTTCATAGGAAGGTCATTAATAGGTCACAGATCTCTCTCAGCTTGGGCCTGAAATAAGAAATACCCTGCAGAAGGGATGATACTTTCGTTCTTGAGGCCATTTGCAAAAATAAATGTGGACTTAGTTCAAGGGCATATTCCTTAATCAGTAGGAAAAAACTTCGATTATGGGCAACAGTTGATCTTAGAAAGCCTAGATATCAGACGTCTTACAGTCATACTACTGAATTGTTCCATGCATTGGGGCTTATACTTCACAGTGCCTGTTTTTACTGGCCCAGACTGTCTCTGGTATCCTGAAGGCCTGGACATAACCTCTGAACTGTCCTGCATTAACAGCCAAGCTCAGAGCAACCCCACAAAAGTTGATCCAGCCTAGTCTCACTCCTGCAGCAGCCAGAGCTGCATCTGCAGAAAATGAAACACCTAAGAAGGAGCACAGGGACAGCCAAGACTTGCAATAGAGAGTTCAGAAAAAGTCATGTTCTATAGCATTAAAACCAGTGCGAAGTTCTCCTTTCCCAAGATATGCATAAGAATGTAAAATTTGAGACTACCCACGGATAAGAAACAGAGAAGCCCAATGGAGAAGCATGACTGCCCTTGATAGGATATTATTTTGCCACCACTACCACCCCTAAAGCACAGTAAGACCGGAGACCACCTTTGCTGGGCACTGAGACAGTACAGCAGAGCTTCTGCCTTGAAGAACCTAATGTCAAGACTAAAACATTATACAAGCACATCAGTAGAGGAAGAACATGGACAAACAGTAAGTAAGCACAGTGCACAGACACACCGTTAATAACCCAGGTTTGGGGCTGGACCTCACTTTAGTTTCAGTGACCACAAATACCTGCCTGACAGGTGCCCATCTGTGACCCATTCACTAAGGAAAGCTTGGGCTAGCTGAAGGCTGGAAAACACAGAGGCACCAGTCCCACGCTGGTCACTGTGGACTGTAACCACGGGCAGGACTTCTCCAGACCTGCTGACTCTACAGGCACGGCAGCACACCATGTTAGAGCCATGGTCTCTGAAGGAAGAATCAGCTTCCATTAGCTTCTTCCCATCTTAGCAAATGTTGCATTTGAAGATATTCCAGAGACTAAATTTCAGATTAATTTTACAGACGTTTCCTGCAAGCTGCTGTGTCAGATGGCAGCCCCTCTAGCTATCAGCACACAAAGAAGTTCGTGCATTAGAAAAAGCACCTACACGATGCTAATGGAAACTGTCCTTGTGAAAAGATACAGGATTCACTGGCCCAAAAACCAGTTCTTTAAACAACTTTCAGACCGATCACACACCACTTCTTCTCACCCAATGACTTCCTGAATCTGCCCCATAGCTCTCTTGAGAAGACCTTCTGATCAGTGTTTGATAAGATGAGTGGGACAAAAGACACCCAGCTCGTTAATGCATCAGGCACCTCCTGGCTCCAAGACAGGTGTTTACAAGCACATCTCGCCTGGACTATACCCTTAACCCCAGAGTCAGTGATGACATCTACACCACTCAGCTTGTCTCCCAGCTCTGCCAGAGATACAACTCTGAGTTCAGCTGGCAGCACAATGAATCCTTCTTGCTGTTCCCTGTGGTCTGGAGCGCAGGTGACACAGGTAGCCCCACAGGCTCAGGGATGCCTGGTGGCCACTGCTTGTCTTCAGGGATCCGGCTGTAAGGCCAATCCGTTCACTTCGAGAGCAAAGAGGCAGCTTCCCAAAGCAGCGCGGCCACGAAGACACACCCCGTTCAGGGATCCGTGGCCATCGCGGCACAGTCGCCAGAGGCTGCAACATGGAGGCAACGCAGCCGCGGTCCGGTGCTGTCCCACCCTGCCCCGCCGGCCCCGGGGCTGCTCCCGCGGGCGGCACGGCGGGGGCACGGCGCCCGGGGCTCGCCGCGCATCAGCCCTTGCCCGGGACCGGACCTCCCCGCCACCGAGGGGGCGCGGCCCGGCGGGGCAGGGATGCTGCGGGGGCCGCCTCCTCGCCGGCCCCGGCCGTGCCCGGGCTCGCCGCAGCCCCCGCAGCGCGGAGGGGCGGGGTCGGCTCACCTGGGCACGCAGCTCGGCGCCGAGCGGTCGATTTCCCACGTGGCGAAGAGATTCATGGGCACCGGCACCGGTCCGGGGCCAGCCACCGCCATCGCGGCCGCCGCCCCGCCGGCCGCCGCCGGAGGCCCCGCGGCGGGGCCCGACCCGAGCGCGCCGCCCGTCGTCGCCGCCGCCGCCGCCGCCATGGCCGCCATCCCTCCCCGCCGCCGCCGCCGCTGGCGCTGGGGGGCGGCGCGAGCCCCTCGCCTCAGCGCCGGCCTCCGCCCCGGCGCGCGAGCGCGCGCCCGCTCGCTCGCTCGCGGCCCGTGGCCAATCAGAGCGCAGCCGGGGCTCGGGCACGAGCCAACCGGAGCGGGGAGCAAGGGCGGGGACCGGGGCAGGTGGCGAGCGGCCAATCGGAGCCCCCGGGGAGGGAGGCGGGAGCAGAGCGGCCGGGCACCCAATAGGAGGGGCCGGTGGGGCGGGGCCGGCCAATGGGAGCGGAGCCGGGGCCCCTGCCGGGCGGGGGAGCGCGCGGCGTCGCTCCCCCCGAAGTGGGCCGGCCCCTCCCCGTTGGAGCGCGCGCAGGGGCGCGGCCGGGCGCGCGCGCTTCGGCCCGAGGCTGATCCGCGTGTCCATCCGTCCGTCCTTCCATCCGTCCGACCATCAGTCTGTCCATGCCTCCTTCCCTCCCACCGATCCCGGGCGGGGGCGGGCGATCCCCGGGGCCGGCTCAGCGCCTCGGCCGTGCGTGAGCTGCTGTGCCGACGGTTGTGGCGGCGACATCCCACTGGAGGTCCCTGCTGAGATGGCGAGCCCGTGGAATGCCTCGTGGAAGGGGGGTGCCCTCCGCGGGGTAAGCAGCTAGCGGGAGGGCCTGAGGAGGAACAGGGCAGATATACCCGCGGGCATGGTGGGTTGAAGCCAAAAGGAAACCGAGAGCTTCATCTCATTATTTCCTCGAAACCCCTGGGAACTCTTAAGGGAACAGGCTGCAGGGAGAGCCAGAGAAATCCACTTCAATCACAATGAACATCTCTCCAGGGGAATCGCAGCTAAAAGAGGAACCTAGTCAGCCAGAAACTGCAAGTGGTGGCTGTGATGAGCAAAGGCCATTTGTGATCTGGGGACCATGCCCAGAGCTTCAACAACTCTGAGGAAGCATCACAGATTGTAGTGTGGCATAGCTGCAAGGCAGGGCATCCTTAGGGCCAGCATAGTTTGCAGGGACAGAGCTGAGGGCAAGCCTGTGGTACAGCAGCTGGGCAAGTGCTTTGCTGTGGTTCTGTTCTAGCAGAAAGCATGAAGGTTCCCCTCCTGGACCTCCCCTCCAGCAGGGCCTTAGCAGACGATCTGTCTGAAATGGCTCTGCCTCAAAAAAATTGGAAAGGAACATCAGAATGTCAGAGAAATCAGAAATTAAATCATCAGAGGAGGGTGGTGCTGGTTGAGGGCTCCTGATAGGAGGCAGAGATGAACCGAGACTTGCAGTGCTCTTCATTGAAAACTATCTGAAAGAAATGGCCAAGCTCAATTCACCTAGCACTGACAGAGTTTCCCGTGGATGCAGTTACTCCTGGCAGACTGTGCCGCTGTCACTTCCCAAGTTCTAATTCCTCCACTGGCATGAGCCACATTTTACAAACTTGCACAGCAGCCTAAGACATTCATGGTTTCTACCGTGAATCTTGAGTACAGCACTGATGTTTTCAGAATGTTCTCAGTAAACATTTCAGAGGCACTTCCCTGAATACTGATGTCTAGTTTGTAGCCTGTCTTTTGGACCTCTTCTTTTTACTGTTTGTCAGTTTTACATTTCCTCTGCTGCTGAGCTTCACGTTTCTTGGTAGCATGCTGGTATTCACATCAGCTCTCAGTTTGGCCAGATGAATAATTTGAACCATCATCTAACTCTTACTTCTTGCTCCCTGCCCACCTTCCGAGCCTATTTCTGCATTTGATGAATGGCACAGATCCCAGCAGTTGCTCAGACCTCCTGACTTGCTTACAAAACAGCTCTATTGCTGCTTCAGTGCATTTTCTGTCCTTTAAGCAAGTCATTAATGTACCTTTGCTTTCCTTGACAGCCATGGCTCTCTAAGAATATTTTCTAAGAGATCTTAGCAGAGGCCTTTGTGGAAGTCCAGCTGGATCAAGGATGAGCTGCATTTTCATAGCATTCTGCCCATGAGTGTGGAAACCTTGTTTTTGCAGCAGGAGAGAGTCACACAATGGTCATGGTCTTATGTCAGCATTGTCACCCGTCTAGTTAGATCCCAGCTGGCTCAAATAGGTATCACCATGGCCTTTCCCCAAAAGCAGCTGACTGCTCCAGAGAACCCTCCTAGATCTGGGGGCTTGATTCATCCCTAGAAAACCCATTGCAGTCCTTACCCAGGTGTTTGATTTCATCCGTTTTCTTTCCAGTCTGAGTCACCATTCCTAGCTTTTTGTGTGGTACTTTAATAACATTGAGTGCTCCAGGTTTTCAGGGATGAACTTTTCTGAAAAAAACAAGCAGGGAATTTTTCTTTCCCCTGCATCATTGTGAAAGATGTTGAAAGGGGGAGGGTGGTTTGGCTAGGGTGATTCACACACACAGAAGAATTGGCCGACAGCCCACATTCCAGGTTGATAGCCCTCAAAAGACTGGGGGGGGGGGGAGGTCATGGGGTTTTTTTCTCCTCGGGGAATGGCAGGTCACTCAACTTTTGCCCTGACTCAGGGAGGGGATGTTCATGGAGGGATTCCGGGGTTTGTTTTGTTTTTTCGGCGGGGTCATCTGCCTGCTTCTGGCCCCGGTCCACCTACATTCTCCTGCACCCTGTTCTGCCCCCAGCCCGGATTTGTTCAGATTTCATCGGAGAGGCTTGGCCCTTCTGTGAAGGAAACTGTGGGGGAGCCCCAGCCAGAGCCAGCTGCTGACAACGTTAGTCTGTGGGAAGAGCCCTTTTTTTTTTTTTTTTTTATCCCTTTTTCCCCTTCCCCTTCTCGGTGAGGGGGGAGATCTCCATTTCGGCTTCTCCCGGGGCCGCCACACCGCGACCGCCAGAGCCCAACAGCAGCCTTGGCCAGCCACCACAGAGCAACTGCAGGCTCTGCTCCTTCAGTGATCCAACAGCGCCTCCCGATCGTGGTTAGAGCTGCACCAAAAGGCGGCAAGTACTGAACTGGGGTTTTTTTTATAGGGAACTTTGGCTGCAGGATTATTTAGATGTTTCTGTGTTCTTTTGTTGTTCTGCCAATACACAGCAAGGGCTGTTATCTTTTCTTTCTCCCTAGTACCTCAATTGGAGCCTCTTAATTTCGTATTTACAATTGCTTGGAGGGAGAAGCTTGGTCTTCCTCATAGCTCATCCTCCTTAGCCAAACACTTCAGTCTCATTACACTGAGACACCGTAGCACCCCCAGCACCAGGGGGTGAGCCCCTCTCAGCTCTGCATTGCCCAGGGCACAGCAGAAGGAGCCTGTGCTGGGCCTGGTACCTGAGAATGGCAAAACTTTCCCACCGCTCTGGGCTGGGGCTGCTGGCAGCAGGTGCCTGCAGGTTGTGGCGATGAGGGAGAAAACATGGCTTTTAACACGGTGCTCTTATAGCTAAAACCATGACAGCTTGAGAGGGATGTCTGTACTGAACAGAAATGTTCTGCTCCAGAGCAGCTGCTGTGTCTTGCTGCACCTCAACCTTGTTCGGGGGGCAAAGATGACATGTGGCTCTTCCAGGAACAGTGTGGTTGAGAAAAGTGATGGCCCAAAGGGATCAGGTGTCCTCCTAAGGCTTGGCTAACACATAGGGGCACACTGTGGCACCTTGTCTGTCCAGGGCAAAGGTACTGGCTGCTATGATGTCTCAAAACGGTGTTGAAGTGCTGGGTGTGCTCGTGGGCATGGTCTATTTGGATAGCAGTGACACATTAAAAAAAAAAAAAAAAGTAAAAGGGCTTTTCTGGAGGCAGATTTCAAACTGGTTACCTGGACGTTAAAGTATCTTGTATACTTTCCCTGATGTGCTCAAGGATCATATCCACGAGGCAAACAGCTGGTGCTTGGCACACAGAAAGGTCTCAGTGTAAGAGGAGGTGGGGACACAGTTGAATGTGATGGCACACATTTGGGACACACAGACCAGCCATGACTCCCCCCCACCTCATCGCAGGGCACAAGCACATGAGTGGAGGAGGGACCAGAAGCAGCCAGATGACCTGGCCAAAACCAAAAATAACTCAGAACCTTTCTACACACACACACACACACACACACACTCCCTGAGTCAGGGCTAAAGTGGAGTGCCTACCTTTCTGGAGGAGGGGAAAAAACTTACCTCCCACCCCCCAGTCTTCTGAGGGCCATCAGTCTGGAATGGAGGCTGCAGCCAGTTCTTTTGTGTGTGTCAATCACCCCAGCCAAAAAACCACCTTCCCTCTCCCTCATTCAACATCCCTCTTTCATAAGGATGCAGGGGAAAGAAAAAAAAAACCAATCCCCCTTGTTTGTTTGTTTTTTTGAACAAGTAAACCTATGACATGTGGCTGAGGCTGGAGGGTGTATGGAGGATATTAGGGGAGGATTCTGGCCTCGGGACCTGGATGGGACAGGGAGATGCTGCTGGTCACACACTGCCCTCCCCATTCCAACAAGCCAGGAGTGTGTCTTTGTCCTGAGCAGGCTGCGTAGGTTTGCACTGGCCCCCGATGGTGGTGGCCTACACAGCCATTCCCGGGCTGGCCCCACATCCAGCCCAGCACCCAGCCCAGCCTCCGGGCCCCAGGACAGTGCCACATCACCGGTGCTTGGGCTGCTGGTCCCTGCTCTGCCACTCGGGTAGTGGACCTTGTGAAGGGCTGGGGTGGCTGCAGGATTTGTGTGCTCCAGATTCAATGCTAAAAGCCTCAATTTTCAAAATCATTATGAGCTAAGGCTGCCAGGATTGCATAAGTTACCAACTATTGTGTTCCCCTCTAGGTACATCCAGGTGGTCCAGCATGAGTGCTCTACCTCAGCTTTGCACTAAGTGCCCCTTAACTTGCTGTTTTTCCATGATAGTCATTTCTCTCTTCCTCTGAGTTGCTTCCAGCATAAGTAGCAGCATCCACTCTCTGTACCATCAAGGTGTGTGATACTGCATGTAACTGTGTTTGAAATCAAGGTTTTCCAAGAGATACAATTTTTTCAGAGGCCCAGCTTGCACCCCAAAGGACATTGTCACCATTGCTTAGCTCTATTCCCTCTATTCTGTATTTTTGACAAATAGTTCTCTGAATTGACTCTATATTAATTCCTTTTTCCTACTTGTCATGCCCAATTTCTTTCTTCTTCACTCTGATGTCACCTTCCAACACCTTGCTCACATTAGCCTTTTTCTGTGATGTTAAAACACCTCTTAGCACCCTGTGATCAGCTTGCTTAAAAGCTGTTCCCCACTTGTTTGGAGTTTTTTTAAATTGCCTTCCTAAAGGATGCCCACCAGTTCCGCCACCTCTTGAACTCTGTGGCCAGATTCTGGGGGCCACAAGCCTCTTTTGGAGCAGTTGAAGCTCTCAGCATGGTCCCCACGTTGCTGCCAGCCTTTCCCCACTGCAGTCATTGCTTGCTATTCCTTGCTGACAAACTTCCTCTGCTTCCTGCAGTTCCCCTTTGAGGATGTTAACCAGACTGAAGGTTGGATTTCTGATGGATTTCTCTGTCTCTCTCCCATCAGCCTTAGAGTGCATTGCTGTCACTGCCCTAGAGGGACTCTTCAGTGACAACGGTAGGGTGCAGGTGTCACAGGCAGCACAGGCCTAAGCTGAAAATGCTTTTCCAGCCAGGTCTGGAGCCAGCAGCAGCCAGGGAGCAGCTATGTGCCTGGGAACCCTGGTGTACCCTCTTTGGTTTCCTTCAGTTTTGTCTCTGATACAGCTGCTTCCACGTATGAACTCTGGCACCCTGGTTCCAGCATCATGTTTTAGAGAAGCACAAGTATCTGCTTTTGCTCTGGTTCCTTATTTTTATGTGCCTCGTTAAAGCAGTTCTTCACTGCTTCCCACACAAATGTTGTCACCTCCCGTCCTAGTCTCTAGTGAAGACTCAGGGGTTTTATGATTCCAGCTCACAGATGAATCATCTTATCTTTAGCCCCACTGTTTGGTAGTTACCTCCAGCACCTCTCTCCTACCTCAGTCACATAGGTACCTCTGTGGTGTCCCACTCCCTGGGCACTCCATGGACAGAGACCCCTTGCAGCCTGCAAGAGATTGCTCTGATAGCAAGTGAGAGCTGGTGCTTCTGCATCCATTAGGAAAGAACTAGTTTTTTTCGGTGTCGGCTTGCCTTCTTGTGCCTCACACAGTGCTCTCCACTGAGGCTGAGTTGCAAGGTTTCATTTTTGGAGGCACATTGTTTATGCTGCTTTGTTTCCCTGCTCTTTCAGCCCTTCTGGTGATCGCTGTTTATTCTAGTGCTAGGAGAATGATCCCACAGCCAAACTCTTTACCTCGTTGCACCTCTGTAACCCAGAGCTCTGGTCCCTTCACACAGGCCCTTCACCTGCCTGCATCAGCTAGTCCACACTCACCATGGGACACATGAGCTAAGCCTTGATGCTGGTCCAGTGTCTCCATTTGCCACGGAGACTGTAGATGGGATTCATATGTTCTTGGTGCCACCCGAGATGCCCCAGGGCATCAGATACAACAGGAACCTATGACTACCCTGTCAGGAACTGATGCAAGGTGAGCTGCATTTCCCCTGGCACTCTGTCATTTGCACTTGTCCTCGGTCTCAGGTCTATGCCTGGTTTTGCTCTTAGCCCATCTCCAGAGATCGAAGAGCCTCCCCATCTTCCAAAAATACATATATTTACAATGAGCACTTTAAAGCCAGAAATACACTGCAAAACCTTCTCTGTGTAGCTAAGACCTAAATCACTTAGAAGCAAGTTCAGAGTTAAATGCAATAAGCTGCTTAGGCTGATAGAAGAGCATTTGCAGAGAAGTATGTCCACCAGGGTAAGGGAAACCTTTCGCGCTCCCTGGCTTGGTTTATCTGCACACAAGCCCCTGGCTGTGCCAAGCCCAGCTGTACTAGAGCCCTGGAGCTCCCAGGACCCTGCAGACAAGCAAGGCGGGGTGCCAGGTCACGGAGGTGTGTGGGTTCCCCTGCCTCCTCCACCAGTGAGGCCCCAGCAAGGAGGGGTCCCGGCTCCAGTCCATCCTGGAGGGCAGGCAGGACCCTTGTCAGCCCAGGCTTCCCTGCGCGCCACAGGTTTCCCTGCTGGACCGCGGCCGTGAGGGGTCTGTGTCATGCCGGGGCAGGGCGAGGGGCAGGAGGAGGCTGTGGGGCAGGAGGAGGCTGTGGGGCGGGAGGTTGGCTGGAGAAGGGCGGGAGTGCAGGACGTGGCCCCAGGGCGGGAGCTGGTGGGGACGGCAGGGGATCAGGAGGGAGCCCCGCCGAGGAGCCCCGGCGGCGGCGGGCAGAGGGTCCCCGGAGCAGGAGGGGCGGCGGGCGGTGCCGGGCCGGCCGGTGAGGCGGGGGCCGCCGCAGTCCCCGCCCGCCGCCCACCGGGAGGGGCCAAGCGCCGTCGCCGCAGAGCCACCGCCGCCGGGCCGCGCCGGGCGATGCCGCGCCGGGCCCGGGGCCGCCTTCGCCGCCGCCCTGCGCCCCGGGGAGCCGCCCGAGGTAAGCGGGACCCCGGGGGGCCTGCGGGCCGGGCCCCGCGGCCGGTGGGCAGCGTCTGCCCCCGACGAGGCCCGGCCGGCGTGGGCAGGGGGCTCTGGACAGGCGGGGCCGGGGGCGCTCGGGCACCCCGAGGGGACACGGCCCGGCGGGACGGCCCCACTCGGGCCCCGGGGTGGGCGTCCGTGCAGCGAGGCCGTGCAGAGCCGGGGTTTGGGGTACCCCCAGTGTCTCCGGAGGCTCGGCAAGGCCGTGGAGTGAGCCCCAGCCGTGTGGCGCGCTCCAGATGTGCCACATCCGTGAGCTCCCCCCTAGCCCACCGGCCTCTGAGCTCTTCTCCCTGAGAGGCACCCGTGTCTGGCAGGTTCAGGCTTGGCTGCCTCCCACAACATGCGAGGATGCTGCTGGGCCCAGGGATGCCCGACTGCGCCGGACACCTGCTCCCTCAGCCAGAAAGCAGGAGTTCAGGTAGCTTGTGCCCAGGGCCCTGTGCCATCAGTTTCAGTACCAGGAGCATCCCTGTGCAGAGGTGACCATTAACTGTGCAGTCTCCATCCTGCTCTCAAGCGCTTGCTCCGTGGTCAAGGGCCACCCACACACTGCCCACTGGATGACCAGGATGGTGTTCCAGTGCCCTTGCATGGCCCAGGTGTGGCTGAGGCGGGCTCTGCGTGGGCAGCCATCGTGCAGCACTGTGCCACACAGTCACCAGCCCAGCTTCATCCTCCATTTCATCCGGGGGGCTGGCTCCCCTCCAGAGCAGCTGCTGAGTTGTGCCTGCCGAGGCCCCGACTCTGTCTTCCCTCTCTGCCTCTGACAGCAGCTGCCTGCAGCTGTGCTTGGTCAGGGGGAGGGAGTCTGACAGTCCTGGTGACAGTCCAAGGCAGGCAGGGTCCTTTTGGGGATGGTGCTTTGCTCTGCCCTAGCCCAGGAAAGCTGAGCATCCTGCCAAAATTGAGGGCCTATTCCAGAGCTCCTTGTGTCCTGGAGCTGTGGGCTGGTGCTGCTTTTTTTTGCTTTCAGTTTATGGTGTTGGGGCAGGGTGGGAATGGGCAAACAGCTCTAGGCAAAGCTCTTGGGGACCATGAATCTGAAGGAATCTGAATATTGGGCTGATTTCTTCCCTCCCACCCCACAGGACAGCTAGGCTAAAAATAATCCTTCATCTGGTGCTGCGCATGAGAATAAGGAGACTAAAAAGAACAGTCCTGGATCATAGTAGTTAAGGGCCTGCTTGAGTTAAATGCATAGTTGTGGTCTTATGTGCCTTGGGGGAAAAATATAACCAGTGTCCCCGAATGGAAAATCCCATGGAAAATAAGGCACATACGCTTCACAGTGGCAGAGACTAGCCAGTTTGATGAGCTACCAGAAGAAGCAGTGGCATCCCAAGTGCTTGAAGTATTCCAAGTGTCTAGCCTGTCCCAGTATGTGCAGCCTAGGAACTGAGCTTCAGACATCACGTGCCACCAGGATGGCCTGGTCAGGAGTCTTGGGAGCACTTTGGCTTGAAGTCTGCAGGTTTGGAACAAACCAGGCACATAGGATGGTTGAAATCTATGAACACTCCCCCCCCCTCCCTCCTTTCAGCCATCCACAGTTTTTGGGGAGAGGGCAGCAGAAGGGCACCCAAGGGTGAGAATAGGAAATCTCAGCAACTCCCTGACAACCCTGCCTGTTCCTCCATGCAGGATGGTTCCCCCACCGCCTGTCAGCAAGCCCCACGTGTGCCTCTCCACTGTGCTCATCATGACCAGCCTCGTCCTCATGGATGCCTACCTGGTGGAGCAGAGCCAGGGCTCCAGGAAGTTGGGCATCTGTGTCATGGTGGCAGTGGGTGACTTGTGCTTCCTGCTGGTCCTCCGCTATGTGGCCATCTGGGTCGGGGCAGAGGTAAAGACAGCTAAGAGGGGCTATGCCATGATCCTCTGGTTCCTGTATGTCTTCGTTCTGGAGATCAAAGTCTACTTTGTGTACCAGAATTATAAAGCTGACCGCAAAAGCTTGGATCTCATAGCCCGCAAAGCATTGACCTTGCTGCTCTCCATCTGCATCCCAGCCCTCTACGTGTTGTTGGTGGCCACAGAGCACATGGAGTATGTCAGAACATTCAAGAAGAAGGAAGATCTCCGCAACCGCCTCTTCTGGGTCATTGTGGACATGCTGGATGTGCTGGACATCCAGGCCAACCTGTGGGAGCCTCAGAAGAAGGGGCTGCCGCTCTGGGCCGAGGGCATCATGTTCTTCTACTGCTACATCTTGCTCCTGGTCCTCCCATGTGTGTCCCTGTGCGAGATCAGCATGCAGGGCATTGGCATCGTGCCACACCGGATGATGCTGTACCCCATGCTGAGCATGCTCACTGTAAACATCACCACCATCTTCATCCGAGGCAGCAATATGATCTTCTTTAGGGACGCCCGGGTCTCCAGCATCTTCATGGGCAAAAACATGCTGGCCATTGGAATGAAGGTCTGTATGTTTGTGCAGTACCAGCGGCACCAGCACCACACGCCCCCAGGGCCAGACCTACAGCACAGTGAGCCAGCCCAAGTGCCCACGGGGCTGCGCAAGTCCCGGGACCAGCCTGCCTGCCCCGAGGAGCTGGCCCGGGACAACACGTGACAAGCCGGCAGGAGCTACAGCCTGGGCACCACCATGCCTGGCCGTACCTACAAACCAGAGGCAGGCTGCTGAGCTCCCCGCCTGGACAGAGGGCGACGGCCCTGCTCCCTCCCTCCCTGGGCGAAGCTGCTCAGGGCCCCGAGGGTCGCATGGCGAGGGCCCTCTGTAATGGCCTCCGTAAGGATGCAGAGCAGTTTGAGAACTCAGCACCACACCAAGTGAAACAGGCAGCAGAGCAGAGGAGGAGGCCAGGGTTGCCTGCCAGGTGTTGTGACTGGCTGGGGCCAGGCAGCCCTGTCTTGTGCCAGGCTCCCCCACCAGTGCTCCCCATACAGCACTGCCCTCTGGCCAGGCAGGGCACTACACAGGGACACAGCAGGTCACCTGCTTTGCTGTTGTGGTTGGCCCTGGCTCTGGTGTGGTCCTTGGCAGCAACCTGCTCCTCGCTGTGTAAGCCAAGGTCCCCATGCACAGGGAGCAAGGCCTGGGCCTTCCCCTGCTGTCACCTCTCTCAGCCAGCTGCAGGCCTGGGGGACTCAGAGAGGGGTGACTGTCCTTTTTTGTATCACCCTCTTTGCAATAAAAGACCTGAGCCCTGCAGCCTTCTCATGTGTGTGTCCCTGCCAGCAGGCAGATCCCCCCACTGCTCCTGTGGGTGCATGTCCCTTGTGTGCCTGTAAGTCCAGCTGCAGAGCATGTGGAGAGTCTCACTCAGTGACCACCTAGGCCTGGGGAGAGCATCCCAGATACCTGGGTCTGAAGCCATTCCTCCTTGCCTGCATTTAGGAGAGGAGAGGCAGGTCCTTGTGAGAGTTAGGTGGGCTCTGAGGGTGTCACTGGTGGGGTAGGTGTGGCAGCTTTGTCAGTCACCACTGCATGTGCAACCAGCTGCAGTTACATCAACTTCTACCAGTCATGCTCAGGGACACCCATAGCAAGTCCCCACACTCCACCTGGAGGGACACCAGTGCAGGTCTGGCAGGGACACTTTAGAAACAAGGAAAATAACCCAACTGCTTGAGGCTGGGAGGCTACAGGAAAGAGCAGCTCCGTGGAGATGGTGGAAGCATCTCCTCTTGGAGCTGGTGTTGCCATGCTGCTGCCTGCTCAAATACCCAGCGACAACTCACCACTGGCTGAGTTGGGCAATGCCCCAGGACTTCCCCTGCTGCGGGGTGCTGGGGCCAGGAGCTGCACGTACAGAGGCCAGCAGACTCACTCCTCACTACTAACATGCAGAGCAGAGGCAGGTGACATCCCAGCCAGGATGCTCTCCTTGCAGGCTGCCTGGTTTTAAAAACTCAGCGGGGAGAAAAGAAGTTAAGACTGCTCAAGCCACCCCTTACAATGGGGGAGGGGGAAAACAAAAAAAAAAAAACAAACCACAAAACTGCGAGAGGTTAAAAAACGTTAGTCACAATTTTACTGAGGTAAAATAAATAACAATATAGAGGAAAAGGAATGGTTTACCCACAAAACCAACAAAGGTAAAAAATTGTTACGTGCGCCCCCCACCCCGAGGGCAAAACCAAAAGAAATGGTTCCCTTTCCCCCTGCGCCGGCCCCACGTGGCCCAGGGGAACAAAAAAAACACTGTGGCAAACGAATCCCCACGGTCCGACGCCCTCCCCAACCAGGCAAAAACCACGGGGGAAACACGGACAAAACAAAAACCTGGAAGGAGTTATGCTGCCGAGGTGCTGGCGTGGGTCCCGGCGCAGCGGCTGCGTGGGCGCAGGGGCCTCTTAGTTGCCGGCTGTGCGCCTGGAAAAGCGGCGGTGGCAAAAACGCGTCGGCGGCTTTCAAAAGCGGGAAGCTGCGATCCGCTAAGGGATTGCGCAAACCTCGGGAGCGGCGTGCGGTCCAGGGCCGCCCGCTCCTTCTGAAGGTGCGGAAACTCCGCTTCCAGTAGCCGCGGCTGCTTCTCTCTGTACTGAGCAACCACACAGTCTTGGAACTCCCGATCTTACATCCTCTCCCCAGAGCTGGGATGTAGCAGGCGGCGGCAAGGTGCAAGGTCTCTCGGTGCTTGCGAAAATAGCTCCGGAGTGACTCCGTCGGGACGGGGCCACTCCCTCCTTTTGGAGGAGCAGCAGACGGCATTCCCGGTGGCACCGAGCAGCCATATGGTCTCCGAGATCCCAGTCCTGCACCTTTGCTCCTGCGGAGCATGCCACGAGCAGCTCCCAACCTAGGACCACCTGAATTTCCACTGGCTCGGCGTGTTTATCGTGGAAACCACACCCGCTCGCTGTGACGCGGGTATATTGAATATTCAACACCAAAGCTCCACCCCTTTGCTTTGTAACCATAACACAGTAAGAGACAGGCCTCAGCAGGAAGATGCCCTTTGGCTCCAGAGGGGCAGGAGAAGAAAGCAGGACCACTTTGGGGGTCCACCAGACTTGTCACCAAGTACAGGAACTATGAGCACCAGGGCATGGGGACACGTACTCAGAAATGCTTGAGGAATGCCACATGGCCCCTCAGCAAGGCTGTGGCAGCAGGTCTCAAGCCAAGCTGGCACATCCCATTTCTACTGCCTTCCCCCAGTCCTATTAAGACCTGTAACCACAGCATCACCCACAGGAACTGCAGTGGAGGCAGATGCTTTAGCAACAGCCTCAGGCCCACTGAGCTGCTCACTGTTCCATGTTTTGCTTATATCAAGGCCTGTCCCTTGTCCCCACACAACTGTGGCCCACCCACACACAGCACAGCTGTGCCCAGGCAATGCCCTGTCCTGCAGAGCCAAGGCACTCTCGCAGCACCCATTCCGACCTGTCAGACAGGGATCATCCAAGTCACCTCCTTATCACCACAACCACAGCAGACAGGGGCAACCAAAGCAAGGAGAAACATGAGAGCTGGTTCCCCTAAGTTCAAACACTTTTGACTGTAACAGCACCAACACTAGGAATAAAGGAAAACCAGTATTTTATTTCATACAGGATCAGTTTCCCAGAAGCACTAACAGCCCTGTGGAGACAACCTTGAGAAGCCAAGGAGAGAATCCAAGCTGCTCTGAAGGAGAGATAATGAGTAGCAGTAGCTGAGCAGTCAGCAGCATGCCCCGTGAGAGGAAGGCCAGCCTCACCTGGGTCTCTGCATCACTAGGTACAGCCCATGCAGAGCAGTGTGATCCTCTTCCCTTTACTCAGCCCTTGTGAGAGTTAGTGAGTCCTTGCTAGAGTTAGAAATGAGCAGGTGCAACAACAAAAACAGCTCTCAACACCATAAGCATCTGCACAACACACTTATCACCACCCCTGGTCTAAACCACAAGCTAAGAGGATATTTCAGCTACAAAAAAACTCACTATTTCCTTCAGTTCAGCCTCTGCTCTGCTGCCTTACAGCATCACTGTGCAGTGGAAGGCAGATACTGGGAAGAAGGATGGCCATCTTCCAGGCCTGGCCAAGGCAGAATGAGTCCCAGTGCCAGACAACAGCACGTCTGTCCAACGTCACAAGTTCTTCTGTGAGGGTAGATGGCGCTTGTCTTTGATGGCATTTCTCTTCCTCTTCTTGCTCAGGAAGCTCTCCAGCTTTCCACTCCTCTTCAGCTCTGCATACTTCTCAGCCAGCTCCAATTTCCGCTTCTCAGCTGTAGAGGAGAGGGAAGCAAAGTTTTACACAGAAGCCCAAAACATCTCCACAGACCAGCCCATCCTCACCTCTCCCTCCCTGGCTCCCAGGCTTAGCTTGCCCCTTGAGTACCAGTACTAGAACAATCCGTTCATGGCTTTGAGGAATAGTATGGAAACCTCACTTCCAGTGCTTGAATTCCTGTCAGCAGTAGTCCGTCTAGGTCTTCCTGCAGCATGTTCACACTGAATACTTACATTTCTTTAGGAAAAAGGGTTTCTTTCCCTGCTTGGCCAATTCCCTCTGTTGTCTCTTCAAAGACAGCTCTCTCTCCCTCAGCTTCTGCTGTTTTTTCTGTGCCTGTTCTTGCTGTGTCTGTACAAAAAAGATGGCCTGTGTCAGCATTGAGGCAGACCTCAGGTCACATGTCCTCTCTTCCAGTGCCTCACAGAGAGATGCTGTGCTGAACTCACCATGCGGTTCAGAAGCTGCTGAAGTTTCTCCTTCTGCTCCGTGTTCCGGCATTTCTTTAGCTGCTTCTGAACCATCTAGAAGAAGAGAGCAGAAAGCTGCATGACTGCCTGTCTGTCATTGCCACTGTGAAAAGCCTTTGAAGAAGCAGCCTCTGCCAAGCAAGGTTCTTCCAGGCAAGGACAGGCACAGAGCATCACCTCCTTCTCCTGCTTCTTGATGCTGTCCAGGAAGCTGTACGTCTTCATAAATATTTCAGGCTTATACTCTCCAGACAAGTCATCAAATCGAGGGTCTCTGTGGACCTGAGGGCAAGGAAGGTAAAGACAAGAGCTGTAGCCAGGATCATCCTGTCAATAGCCTGCTTGCTCTCCTTTCACAGATCAGACCTTGCTATTTTTTTCCCTAGCAATATTACACACCAACCATTGAAACATCTGCAGTTGGCAAAGACCAAGTAGGATGATTAAGGTGGCAGGCCCTCACAAAGTCATGCCTGCATCCAGTCTACCAAGCAACAGACATTTCCATATGCAAGTCTACACCCAGGAGTATCCAATTCAAGGAACAGGAGCAGGAGTGCTACCTCCAAACACTTGCAACTCCTAGACCAAGAGCGGGCTGAATATGTGTTGTCAAGGTGATGGATGTCGGAACTCGAACCTATCTAGACTTTCACAGATTAACGAGGTCAGGTCATACAAAAAGGGAGAGACAAAAAGAGATCTCTAACTGCAGAAATTAACATATTCAGATGATCCAGCAATAACAAGTTACATTCAGATTAGAATGCAGATGGACATTTGAACTCCTGGGATTAGTTCTGAACAATTACCATGGCTTGCAATAAAATTGTCACTGGTGGAAGTCATTATATCTTCTAGAAACACCTGGGCACTGAAGTCAACCTGCAGCTGCTCCTTCACCCATCCCTTCTTCTCCCCAGGGAAACATTATCACTGTCTGCACTCACCAGTAGTCCAGCCCTGTTCTCCAGAATGGAGATGCCTGTGCCATCTGCAGCAGCCCAATTACCATGTGTGTGCCCTGTCAGCATTGCTAAGGGAAGTCAGTTCCTGAACTGGGGAGGGGGAGCACCCACCTTCTTTCTAGCAGAGACGACTTGCCGCAGAAAAGGCACAGGCTTCTTGGCAGACATCTCTAATGGCCTGCAAAGGAGAGAAATGTATTTAAGAGGAGCAGATGTCATAATAAGGCCCAGGCTAACATGTCAAGAGGTTAGTCAAACCCTCAGAAGAACATTACTGCACCACAGAGTCCCCCAACTCAATCCTCCCCATACCTACAGAGAGCAAAGAGGTGACTCAATCAAGAGACACAGAAGGCTAAGGCAATCAAATGTATAAACGTGTGGTTAAAACAACCCTACACAGAACTTGTAACAGCCCCACTGTATCAAGTGAAAACCCACCACCTGCATCAGTAAATATGCTGTACTCGATTACTTCTCTCATAGTCACAGAATGGCTAGGGATGGGAGACACCTCTGGTGGTCTCCACTCTGCAAAGCAGGTTAACCTAGACAAGATTGCACAGGATTGCATCCAGGTGGATTTTGAATACCTCTAGAGAAGGAGACTCCACAACCTCACTGGGTAGCCTGTTCCAGTGCTCAGTCACTCTCACAGTAAAGAAGTTTTCCCTCACAGTCACATGGAACTCCCTGTGTTTCACTTTGTGCCTGTTGCCCCTTGTCCTGTCGCTGGGCACCGCTGAAGAGAGCCTAGCCCCATCCCCTTGACCCCTGCCCTTAACACATTTGTAAGCATTGATAAGGTTCCCTCTCAGTTGTCTCTTCTCTAGGATGAACATGCCCAGCTCCCTCAATCTGCTCCAGTCCTTTTTTTGCCCTCTGCTGGACCCACTCCAGTAGCTCTGTTGTCTCCCCTGTCCTGAGGAGACCAGAACTGGACACAGCACTCCTGATGTGGCCTGGCCAGGGCTGAGTATAGGGACAGGATCACCTCCTTTGACCTGCTGGCAAGGTTCTTCCTAATGCACTCCAGGATCCCATTGGCCTTCTTGGCCACAAGGGCACTGCTGGCTCATGGACAGCTTGTTGTCCACCAGGACCCCCAGGTCCTTCTCCACAGAGCAGCATTCCAGCAGGATGGCCTCCAGCATCTACTGGTGTTTGGACATGTTCCTCCCCAGGTGCAGGACCCTGTCTTTGTTGAACTTCAGGCTGTTCTTCTCTGTCCAACTCCCCAGCCTGTCCAGTTCTCGCAGAATGGCAGCACAGCCCTCTGGTGTACCAGCTTGCTGAGGGACACTCTGCCCCTTCAGTCCAGGTCACTGACGAATAAGTTGAACAATGCTGGACCCAGCACTGACCTCCAGGGACACCACTAGTGACAGGACTCCTACTAGTCTATTGCATCTCTGATCACGACTCTCTGAGCTCTGCCATTCAGCTGGTTCTCAATCCACTTCACCATCCATTCATCTAATCCACACTTCCTGAGCTTGCCTATGAGGATGTTAGGGAAGACAGCATCAAAAGTCTTGCTGAAGTCAAGGTAGACAACATCCACTGCTCTCTCCTCAACCACCCAGTCAGTCATGCCATCACAGAAGGCTATCAGATTGGTCAAGCAAGATTTCCCCTTTTTGAATCTGTACAGACTACTCCCAAAAACCTTCCACATGCTTAGAGATGACCTCCAGAATAAGGCTCTCCATCACCTTTCCAAGGATGAAGGTGGGGCTTACTGGTCTGTAGTTTCCTGAGTCCTCCCTTCTTACCATTTTTGAAGACCAGAGTGACACTGGCTTTCCTTCAGACCTCTTGCACCCCTCCTGCTCTCCATGCCCTTTCAAAGATGATGGAGAGTGGCTGAGCACTAACATCTGCCAGCTCCTTCAGCACTCATGGATGCCAAAGTAGAGAATTTCTGCACTGACCTGACAGTTGCAAAGACAGGCCAGGCTCAGCAAGAAAGCACACTGTAACACCAGTAAGGAAAAGGTCAGCTGCAGGATAAAGGGCTGCACAGTGTGTGGCACATATCCCAAAACAGACTTCACAATGAATCAGGATCATGACAGTCAATTAAAGGAAAAAGTTTTCCTTGCGACACAGGCCTTAGAGCTTGATGTTGCGATTTGTCAGGTAAGGTATCAGAAACATGAAAAACCTGCTGAGAGCACCCACAGTGTGGGCATCGCACCCATAGTCAGCCATAAGTAACACTGGGGCAGGAACATAACCACCCAGGTGTAAGTTTTCAAATCCATTTAGGGCAGCGTTCAGTGTATTTTCATGTCCGCTGATGTGGCTACACCCCTGTACAAGGCTCCCAAGTCAGCCTGATACAGCACTGCTGAGGCCAGCTCAGTGCCAGGGGATTTCCTTGAAGTCCTTTCTTTAAGAAGCTCACTCCCATAACAAAAACACAAGAGAAACACCAGGTGGGATTTAACAGCAGTACATCGCTTAAAGGATTAGGGGAATTAAATAAAAGCAGAATTATGCAAACTGTGTGGCAGAAATCAGAGATGCGGTGTGAAGATGCTCCACATCTACAAAATCCCTCAGAGCCTTGGGTAAAAGGAAAAGCAGAAACATTATTCTAATCAACTGTTTATGGCAGGAGAAACATGTATTAAGCAGAGATTCAGAAATAAATTAGGGAGTGCCAGTGTAACAGATCAAATCACTTGAATGCAACTCTGAGGACTGAAAACTAGCTAAATACTGCAAATAAAGAGTAAGATTATTGCTGTTACTAATGGAGAACTGTAAAAGATCTGAGAGTTTTTGTTGTGCCAAATACAGGAAAAAGTTTGTGATGTTCTTCCTCTGTAGAGAGGGGAAAAAAGGAAAATGAACATAGAAAAGCCACAGATGAGACAACAGCAGGATGAATGAAATTCCAGAACAATTGGCTGTGACTGTAACTCCAGCCAGCGGGAGCAAGGCAGAAGATGCCAATAAACTGGAAGGGGTTTAGAAACCAGCAGGGTAACTATTTCAGGTCACAGTGGACATTATCATCCAGCTTGCAAGGCACACCATGCTGAGGGTTACAAGTGCTTTAACACAGAGGGCATAAAGGCATTGAGTGCCAATTTAACTGTCAAGGAACAGATGGCTGCTGGGGATTTGAACAGGACAGGATATTAAGAGCTCTGAAAACAGCACCAGACCATTCCCAAATGAAACACTATAGTAACAGGCATTATTGTGTAGTACATTAAAGGAGATCTATGCCAGCTCCAAGGCAACACCACACTATGAGGAGTTCCCACTGTATTTCTGGAGGCAGAGGGCATACACGCACATTTTTCTGATCACAAAAATGCCTCTTTACCCCTTTTTGCCTTGTTGCTGCTTCAGCATAGCTTTGGTAGGTTTTGAAGTTTTCTTTCCACTGGTCATCTGTTTGCACACTCTTGTTCTTGCATCACTCTGCATCCGCAGTAGTTCCTCAAAAGACATGTCAGACTGATCTGGAAGAGAGCACAGGACACACCTAAACTGAACAGCTTCTCAAGGCACTTCTCACTTCCAAATTGCACCAACAGGGATGTCTCAGAGCCTGAGACAGTGACACAAGCACAGTTGGTGTCATCCCTACACAACTGCATGGCAAAAAGAAGCCTCTGCTTTCTCAGGCTTTGATTCCTCTCTATTAATTACTTCAGTCTTTACCACTGGAATAGTCTCCCTCTCACCCCAATGTGTCTTTGCTTCTCTCTCCACTCAATAGTACAGAAAAGACCAGTACAAAGGGTTTACCTGGTACAAAGAGCAGTATGAGTTCTGCACTGGGTTATACTTTGGCTGCATTGCAAATTCTGAGAGGCCACCTCTAAGTCCCAACTCTCCCACTTCAACACTGTTGTTCCATTGCCTTTCAGTGGGCATCATCACACCTCTCACACCACGAAACCAGCCAAGAGGTGAAAGAAAAACCACGTGTGCTATTCAGTCTGTTAAAATTTGGAGACAAACTCCCCACTGCACATCTGCCATTGCTCTGCTCAGTCAGCAGTGGAGCAGTTCCCACAGCAGATTCTCCTCAACACACCAGGGGCCTGTGAACTACTGAAATCTAGACATTCAACCTTCACCACTCACTGCCAACAGGAACAGTTTACAGCCTGATTCACTGGGGAAGAAAAAACCCCACAACACCAAAAAGCAGTTTCATATTCTAGCCTTGCTTGGAGCTCCCCAGAGCATTACTGATATCGTGTGTTTCATAAAATGTTCCTTCTCTCCTCTGACTTCTGACAACACAGGAAACAGCAAAATCAATTCTACTCAAGGCGCTAATGAATGCACAATATTCTACTGGACTTGTCTGTTGCTATGTTTCTTTAATATCCCTCAGTGTTAGTAACCTTTAACACTCCTTATAACAGAATGTAAAAATATTATCAAGGATGCTTTCTGGATTTACTCGTCTGGGTGTTCAGAACTAACAACTGAAACATTTTTTAAGTCAGCACTGGGATATGCTCATTCTGTTCTCTCACAGGGGCAAGATGGGGTTTATACTTGCTCCTTTCAAAAGGGAAAGCCTTGGCAAACTGACTTGGGTGGTGTTTGCCTGCTCAACACCTCTGAGCAGTGACAGGCACATGGCCTTTCTAAGCCTTTGTGATACTAATGTGTTTGTCACAGAACACCCCAACTGTAGCCCAGCAGGAACAATCACATCCTGCCTGTGGTACACTGGCCTTGGCTGGGTGCCAGGTGCCCACCAAGCTGTTCTATCACTCCTCTCCTCTGCTAGACAGGGAAGACAAAATACAACAAAAGGCTCATGGGTTGACATAAAGGCCAGGAGAGATCACTCACCAATTGCCATCACACGGGCAAAACAAACAGATTGGGACGCAGTTCTTCACGAACTGCTCCAACGTGGGTCCCTTTCCACAGGGTGACTCCCTCAGGAACAGGCTGCTCCAGCATGCGTCCCCCACAGGGTCACAAGTCCTGCCAGCAAACCTGCTCCAGCTTTTCATGGAGGCACCTCCACCCACTTCAGTGTGGGGTCCTCCAAGGGCTGCAGGGGCACAGATGCCTCACCATGGGCTACACCACAGGCTGCAGGGCTATCTCTGCCCACCCACCTGAAGCACCTCCTCCCTCTCCTCCTTCACTAATTTTGGTGTCTGCAGGGCTGTTTCTCTCACATATTCTCACTCCTTTCTACCAGCTGCTGATCTGCAGCAGGGCTTTTCCCCTCCTCAGATGTTACCACAGAGGTGCTACTGCTGTTGCTGATAAAAGCCCCTGGCCACAGCTGAGCTAATGGGACATGTGAGAAGCTTGTAGCATTCTCTTACAGAAGCCACCCTTGTAGCCCACTCTACCAAATCCTTGCCAAGCAAACCCAAAACGCTGCCCATGAGCAAGCTTTCTGTGTGCCTTGCCAAATTCAGGAAGTGACATGAGATCAGTCACATTGGCTCAGACCATGGACTTATTATCCCAGTCACTCTCATCCTGGCAATAACTAAGACCTTCTGTTTCAGAAACTACTCTCATCATCCAGAAAACATAATGGGCACAGCCATGTGTTGCCTCAGGAAATGTTTTCTTTTTGCTTGTTCCGAACGCTCATGAACTCTGGCTCTGTCGATGCTTATTAGACCCCTGAAGTAGGCTAAAGGAACACCGTACCTCCAGTCTGCTACTCAAGGGACAAAAGAAATGTGAATACAGCATGATTTCATCACACTACTTCCCCAAAATACCCTTCCCCCTTACCTTACTGCAATCTGACATCCTCTCTTGCTTGGACACCCTTGCCCCTGCCTTCTTAGCGATGAATGCACCATCACCCTTTCTGATCTCCACCTTTTCCCTTGTCACTTGTGTACAATCACTTACTGTCTGCCCAGAATGTAAAATCCTCTTCAGACCAGTGAGCTTTGCCTGCACTCAGGCATGAGCAGAGTACCACGCAGCTCAGTAATTTACATTAATCTTGCTATTGGGGTTCACAGGGACAAAACCGACAAATTCATGGACAAGAGGATCTGCCACTACACTGCTCAAATTTTGGAAAAAAAATCTGTGCTAATTATACAAGTTACTGGAGGACAAAGCAATTAATCTCTACATATGGCAATATTTGATACTCAAAGCATCACCGGGCACACAAATGAAAGATTCTGAACAAGGACAATGAAAAGGGCAAAGAAAACTCTAAAGGAAAGGAAGAATGATGTGGAAGATACTCTTAACAGTGGATGAAGACAGACAAGATGCCATCACTTGCACTACAACACTCCATTTGGCTGCAATTCCAAAACAATAGTGTTTAAAAGCAAAGGTTTACATGATGCCACTAAAAACGAGATAGACACCACGTAAAGAGATGCAAAGGATTAAAAAAGAGATTTGGTATAAATCAGAGAAAGCAAAGGCATACAGAGCTTCCACTGATAAAATATTTCAATACTGGTACAGGTGACCAGACTTGACTACCCAAAACCTAATGGGGATGATTTCCACACAGTCCATGAAATACACCCCATTTGTAGGAGATAAAATTAGCCACTCACATTCATAAAAACATCACAGGACATAAAAAGCAAGGTTTTGGGTAGAAGTGAATGGTCCTAGAAGATGTTCACTGCTGGGCAGCAGATTTGGCAACTGTGCGTGTGAAAAGGCCCCAGTTAAAAAGACGGGATTAGCTTATTTCCCTTGTTTCTTGCATTCTTTCCTGAGGCCTTAATTTCCCTATTTTTTAATTCATTTTCTCCCCTAGAATATAACTTACCTTTTCTGTTCTGTCTCTGTAGTCCATTTTAATTTTCCCCTTCTGCCATTTTTTCCCTTCATCCAGTATTTTGTGGATTATTTCCTCTGTTTTGCACCTCTTGATAAGCTACTGTTACCTACTGATAACAGGGACATTTCCTGCTCAGGAGCACAGCCTCCTCGTGTTTCCTATCCTCCCACAGACTCCTGTGACACATGGACACCTTATGCCTTTCTCAGCTGAACCTGTAGAGGACTATACGACCTGCTGAGCACACCAGAGTGTCCAGGACGCAAGAACAGATGGCCGAAAAAATGGTTATCTGCCCAGTTGTTCCCTGCTGAGACAAAATTAGTGCTGGACTCAAATATAACTCCTTCTGCTCCAAAAGCAAGATTACAGAGGGCCCTGACAGATGGCAAAAGTAAAACTGCTGTTCCCATTCACATCCAGCTGTGGAAAGCAAAGGGTGCCTGTCCGTGGTCCTCTCTCTGAGCTTTGCTAAAGGTCACTATTTCCTCACCAGAGGAAAACAAAACAGCTACAACAGATGGTGGGGCACCTTGCCCAGTCCCAAAAGCTCACCTTTAGAGGAGACGTACCTCCCCCATGGCCCCGCTCACACACAACACGGAGACCCCTTTCATAAGACAACCAGTGACTCCTCACACCTGTGTCATGCAGCGTGTTTGACAACGGTGTCCATTCCCTCAGTTTTGTTCAAAGGCCTTTGATGTACTTTTCATTCTCACCTGGATCATTTTGAGATGAGGAAACCACACTGTGCTCACCACTGTGGATGAGAACCACCACCCGCACACCCTGAACCTCAGCCACGCACTGCCCGGTTTTCCCACTCCACGTGTCCTGGCGAGGCCCTCTGGAGCTCCTCCGCGTCTGAATTTGCACAGAGCAATTGCCCTTGAGATGTGTGAGATTTTCCACAGTAGGTGTCCCTGCCCACGGCATGGGGGCTGGAACTGGATCTTTAAGGTCCCTTCTAACCCAAGCCACTCTACAGTTCTGTGATTCCACACACAGGGAAGGCGACTACGGGGAAGAGACCCCTACATGGTTTTTGTTCCAGGGACCTCTCACGCATCTCCAGCGCACACCCTGCTGCGATCCCGAGCTCATCCTCCGATCGGAGCAGGTGAGGGAGGGATGCAGGACTTGGACTACGAAAGGTGACCGAGCCATTTGCCGACTCGTTTCCCACTGAGCGGGCGGCCGCGACTCCCCGATAAGCGCTGAGGGCGCCGCCCGTACCGGGGGCGCTGCCGCCGGGACCCCCCTCACCTCTCCCGCCGGGCCCCGCCGCCTCCGCCTCCTCGGCCCCCGACACGCTCCCGCCGTCGTCGCTGTCGCCATCGCCCTCCACCGCCTCCAGCCTCCCGAGCGGCTGCTCTGCGGCCGCCTCTTCCTCACCCTCCGTGGCGGCGGCGGCGACTCGTCCTCGTCCCCCTCCCCGTCCCCGTCCCGCCCGGTCCCGGCGCGGCCGCATCGCCCCCGCCCGCGGCCCCCGCTCCCGGAAGCGGAACCAGGGCACGCCAGAGAGTCACGTGGGGAAGCGGGTTTATTGGCGTCCTTTTTAAGCGAAAAAAAATCGTTCCTTTGCGAGGAACGGGTCACGTATGCACTCTGGTGATGTCCAGCTAATTCGCCAGTAAATGGTAAAGTGCACGATCGAGATCCCTCTTGCACTGCCGAACTGAGTCATCTTGATGCTGGATCGTACCACGGCCTGGCCAAAGTTTCTAACACGAGCACCAGCTGTGTAAAATGAGCCATCGCCTTCAACTGCGTCAGCTGAAGCTCTGAGCAGTGACTGTCTGAAAGGAGATGGGCTTACACACAGTAGCCTGCATTAGGAGAGGTACAGTCAGCACACCAAGGGATGTCAGTGTCTTTGTAGACTTGACACCTGTGAGGGCACGCTTGGAACGTTGCATCCAATTTTCTCACTGCTCCCCAGTTAAAAGGAGAGGGGAGGAAGTGGGAAGGGTCCAGTAGAGAGTTCCCAAGACAGGCAGAGGCATCGGCATCGCCTTCCTCGGGAAGGGGCGGGGGCCGTGGCGCGGGCGGGGCAACGGCGGGCGGCGAGAGGCTGTCGGCGAGGGCGCGGAGCTGCGCGGCGAGGCGGCCGAGCTCCGGGCCAGCCGGGGCGGTGCGGGGCTGCCGGGAGCGCAGGTGGGCCGCCTCCTCCTCCCTGCGGGGACAGGCGGTCAGGGGCGGCAGGTGATGCACCGGCCCCCGCCACCCCCCCATCCCCCCGGAGCCCCCTCACCTGAGGCAGGTGCAGGTGCAGGAGATGCAGCGGCCCCCGCCGTCCCGCCTCGCCCACACTCGCAGCCAGGCCCAGGCGCGGTCCCGGCGCAGCATCCGCAGCACCGCGGCCCCCGAGGCGGGCCCGGCGCCGGCCCCGAGCGCTACGGGCAAGGGAAGCGACTGCATTAGGCGACGGCCCGAGCCGGGGGCAGCCCGCCTGGACAACCCCCAGGCTGCCCCATGAGGTCTGCAGGCGGTCACTGCTCTGGTCCCAGCGCCACAGAAGCCGCGCAGATAGGAGTCAGGCCCGTAGAAGTCCTGCCCCCTGAAAGAGCTGGAGCTCAAGGGGGCTAGTCCTCTCCTCTGTGCACTGTGGCAAAGCTTCCCAAGCTTGGAAGCTACCTGTGACAGGGTGTGACCAATTCCCTGCCTCCTCCTTTTGGGAGCAGGGAGTCTCAGTGGGCAGGACTGAGTTCGATTTGTGTCTGCTGTCCTGGATAGATATGTTTCAGGCACAGCCAGACCATGTAGCCAGAGGACCGTACACACGTTCCCAGGCCCAACACTCACCCACGGCCCTGTGCTGGGCAGCTGCCAGATCAACATCCTCAGGGTGCAGGAGGCTGTACCAGGACTGACCGACCAGCTCCTCCTTGCGGTAGCCAAGGTGGTAGGTGACACTGGGGGAGGCAAGGGGAGTGGGGACTGAGTGCCATACAGAATCCGCACTCTGTCAGCAAGGAGCAGCTGCTGCGTGATGGAGGGGAGAGCAAAACAACAGAGGTACAGAAATAAGTTGTAAAGGAGAGAAAAGGGCTGGAATAGTGTCTGTGAGAGTCTCGGTGCTCACACAGTATCGAGCCTGCATCCCATACAAAGGCTTGGTGAAGGGAAATGATTCTTGCTGCCCGAGACGTACAGCTGGGGCTCTGGTGCAAGCAGGAACACCTCACCTCTCCGTGACATCAATAAACGTCATGTCTAGGATGTGGGTGCTCTGGAATATGTCATCCTGGGAACCAACTTCGCCATCTGCAGGCAACTGCATGACCGGTGAGCAGAGGGCCAGGAAGGCTGTGGTGGAGGGGGAGGGTGGCCAGCTCAGGGCCACAAAGCGTCCACACACTGTTATGACCCGATTTCCCCCGTGCTTCAGCCGGAAGGCCTTGGACGTGCACATCTCACTGACAAAAGTGACTTCTGCAGGGAAACAAACGATTCCGAGTTGGTCAGGGACTCCCCTGCTCTGCTCCCAGCAGGGCTGGCCCTGGATCTCTGATCACAGCCACTGAGGGCCAGAGCAAGGTGGCAACATCCACAAGATGCCAGCTGAGGCCTCCCTTACCCCTGCCAGGCTCCTTCTGGGCGAGGAGGAGTTTCTTGTACACATCCTCACATGCTTGCCCATCCAGGATGTCAAAGACTGTATCACCTTGGGCGAGCAGCTCCACCTGACAAAGGAGGGGGCTTCCCTCAAGGACTGTGCCTGTTTTGGTGAGCCTTGGCTGGCACCATGGGCACTGGAGCCACAGCCTAGCATCTGCTCGGGCAGCGTGCTGTGCACACAATAAAGGCACCAGGACAGTGACTGCAAATGCCTAGTGAGCAAGCCTTACCACGGAAAGGCCCAGGACTTGAGCCACGTTCTCTGAGATGTAGACCAGCTTTCCACTGGCTGAGAGCACAAGCAGAAACCCTGGGAGCAGGGAGAGTAGCTCTGTGCCGAGGGCTGGTCCTGCAGGAGGAGCTGAGCCTGCAGGGGGATCAGGGTGAAATGCTGTCTTGATGGAGCAGGAGCAATGCTCCACAGAGATTAAGGTAGTATGGGGTACAGCAGTGCCATGGGTACCTGGAGGGAACAGCTGAGCCCCCCGCAGCCGGAGGCACACCAGGGCCATGGTGTGGAGGTAGGAGAGCCGCTCCTTCTCCCGCATGGAGATGGGCAGCAGGGAACGCAGTGCCTGCAGCTCCGCATTGATCTGGTCCCGGCGAGCCTTGGAGGCACCCTTGGTTGACCTGCAAAGCCAGCCATCTGGGGAGGTGTGTCCAGGGAGGGAAAGGGACAGCATTCCCTGCCTGTTGCTATAGGGAGAATTGTGAGCCCAAGGATATGGAGTGGAGATGCTCAGCACTCATGCCAGCTGCTGCCTCTAGGACAGCGAACCTTGAGTAGCTGTTTCGGTGCAGTGGGTGCAGGCAGAGGTGCTCGATGCTACCCAGGGGCCCATGCTGCTAGTGTGGCTGGTGTCTCTCCTGCTGCGGACCAGGTTGGACAATGACCACGCGACACAACCTCCCCACCAAACCCCACAAGGATGGAAATTGCATCCAGTGCCAGAACATGCACCCCAGTCCACCAGATATGCCTTTCCTCTTGAACGACCTAAAATTCCTCTGCCCCGCCAGCTCCTGCATCTCCTCCCCATGCGCCAGCCCCACTGTCTCAGGCTGGTGTGAGCCTCTTGCAAGGGCCATCAGGCCCTACACCAGCTGTCCCAAGGCTCTCAGAGGCCATTACAGCCCTGAAAGTGGGAGGTGGGGGGAGCTCACCTGAATGGCCTTGAGGCCCTGGGCGCCTGCTTGCCCCTCCTGGGCAGGCAGCTCATCTCTGCCTGCAGGGGCTGGTGGCAGTGGCTGCAGAAGATGGTCATACTGCTGGCGCTGGGATGCCTGAAGCTGGCAGGCCTGAACCGCTGCCTTCTTCGCCTCTGGCTGCGGCTGAACCTGCTGACCCCTCTGCTCCCGGCCTCCTTTTGTATCCTCCTGGAGTGCAGAGGCCAAGCCACTCGTGGAGAGAGTTACCTCTTGTGACGCAACTCCAAACAGCTCAGGGCTATTTTTAGAAGGCGGGCTGCTAAAAATAGCCTTGCAGCCGGCTGCAATCTGAGAGGGGAAGTAATAAAAGGAAGCCAGGGTCTTTAAAGCAAACCTGCCACTCAGGAGGGGGCAGTGACGAAGACAGCAGGGATCCCCCTGCATGGCACACATCTGCCCAGCTCCTGGCCCACAGCTGCTGCCAACCCAGCAGAAGGTTCTGTGTTTAACCTGCCTGCCTGGCAGCTGCTCTCCAGCATCACTGGTAAGTGAGCTGGGCACTGTGAGAACGAGCTGATAAGCCAAGAAAATGCACTGAAGACATCTGGACCAAGATGGTGAGAAATTCCCATGCTCAGGCCTGTAGCAGGGTCCTGGCAGAGGGACTCAGGGCCACAGCACCCCTGAACCCAAGAGAACCCTTGAAGGAGATTGGGGTGTTGGTGACCCCATTCTTTTCTTCCTAGAGAGGCCTTTTCCCCACCAAAGGTTTGCCTTCCTAGAGGCAACTGACAGTGGGTGCTGATCATTTCTAGGGCCTGTTGTCTCCACTTGATGGTGTAGAGATTGTGATTCTTCCCAGAGAAGTCCCAGTGACAGCCATTCATGGACAGAATTGAGAGCACTTTGGGGAATCACTGCTCAGCACCTCACTTACCCAGCCTAGGGAGTGTGTGTGGTCTGTGGGTGTTCCTAGTGCCTGGCATCCTGCAAGGAGAGTAAGCTTCATGCTTCAGTGCTGGGGGGGGGGGAAATGCCATGGCAAAAAACCCACTATTTCATTTCACAGCTTGAGAGAGAGCCTGTGGCTAAGGCAGTTGATTTGAGGAGTTAAGAGCTGCTGGACAAGAGGGTAGATGTCCACCCAGCCCTCACAAGTAACTTGCAGGTGCCAAGGACCACAAAGGAGGAGCTGAGGCTGGGGCTGTTCTCCCTGAGAACTGTAACCACACCTGTCTCCCTCCAGGCCCCAACCCTGCCAGTGATGCTAATCACCCACCATGGTGAGGTGCCGCCAGTTTGTGAAGAACAAGGTCTTGTCACAATTGAAGTGCCTTCTGTTCTCCTGCCAGAGGGTTTTTCACCACTCTTGTGCCACTCCAGACTGCTCCATGGTGCCCGCATTGGCCACCCTCTGCAGGTCAAGGAGCCCAGGCACCCACACAACCTTGTGGTGCTGGATGAGCAGCACTTGACCCTGGTTCTGTGCCAGCCCTCCGGGCAGGGCAGACAGCCTGGGCCCTCTGCCACCCATTCCTGGCATGCAGCTGTAATCATCTCAGCTGCCCTGGAAAACATCCCAGGAAACACCCTGAGTGCTTCCCTAGGCTAATGCTGTCCCTGCATTTAGCCTCACTACAGTTGCCATGGGAGCTCCTCCTCACATAAGACACCCCACATGCACAGAAAGGGGCTTGAGCACAGTGCTCTGTGCCACCCGGGAAGACTGTCCCAGGCACCACTCCAGCCCTGAAGCAGGAAGCTACAGGGTATCCACCTTTCTGAGGCAGCACAGCCCAGGAGACACACCACTTTCCTCCCTGAGCTCTTGGCAAGGCAGCACAGCCCTGGGCAGGAGGCAGGTATACCAGGGCAGTGCTGCTGTGGAGGGCCCAGCTTCCTTTCTGCCACTCCAGCCAGGGCTCACACCAGCCACAGCCTGCTGCTGCCACAAGCCACGAGTGGCCTGCAGCTCTTGGGAAAAGTACCTGGTCCAGTCTCTCCTCTCTCACACCCTCTTCCCCCAGTTCACCTGCTAGGACACACACAGCAGCAGAAACCATGTCTGCCTCAGAATTTATAAAACTGCCCCCAGTTGTTGTTTTACAATGGGATCTGGGCAGAGAGTCCAGCTGGGCCCAGGCCCCCACTTTGGGCTCAACTTGGAGCTGGGGCCTGCCATCCAGGGCCAGGAAGTTGGTCAGTGCTGGCAGGAGCAGGTGTAGAGGTTCCTGCTCTCTTGAGGCAATGCAGGAACAGTTCATAGCCTGAGGTCAACCCCAGGGCCATGGCTGGTGGTAAGAGTTGATTCAGGCCCTTGGAAAGTGGCCGGGGACCGGACAGCACAGCTGCAGTTCCACAGGCAAAGGGAAGGAAGATGCTGGAGCCATCAGCAAGGAGAGGGGTCACAGCTGTACTGCTGGGGCCAGCCAGTTTTTTTTCCCCAGTGGCCAGCTCTGCCTGTACGCTCGTGCTGCCCAAAGCATGACGAGGGCAGAAGGAGGCCTGGCTAGGGCAAGACAAACTGAGCTCACACCTTCCTTGCTTGAAAGGGTTAAAAATTCATGCAGGCAGTGGAGCAAGAGGTCAACGTGTGGAGGGGCGAGGGCAGGGTGGTAGAGGGACGAGTTGGCATCAGCCCTGGTTGGAGACGATGGGGCGACTGATGGTGCTGTTTGTTGTCATGGCCGAGAGCTCCCATCTGTAACACACCAAAGGGACACACTAAGAGAAAGCACAGACACAGTGCCCTGGGCTGGAGCAGCTTTGCTTCACGTCAGCCTCAGCTGTAGTCTCCAGCCCAGCCTGCCCCAAAGCTGCACAAGGAAGGCCCCAGGCAGACCTCAGCCAGGGCTGGAGCACCCTGAGGACAGGGATCACCCACAAAGTGACCTCCCAGCAAGGCACACCATACCTGATGTCATGGGGAAGGCAGGACTGGTCCAGGCTGTACTGAATCACTGCTAGCTTACACAGCGTCTTTAGACTGGGACCTGTGGGAAGAGCGCAGTCAGCCACAGCAGTCCTCATCTGGATACCCTGGAGGGGGCCAGCATCATGCAATCAGTGCTACAGGAAACAGGGCAGAGCACCCTGGCCATTGCTTTCAGGGACAAGGCAGAACGCAAACCAGGGACCATCTAGAGCAGTTTTCTATGCTGCCACAAGAAGTCTGTGTGCAGGAGTGCATGAAAGACAGCTGCACCTCTGGCTGGTCTGCCTTAATCCATGTACACTTGTCAGAGACAGCTGTTTGGCTCTGGGATACAGGCACCTGGAGCCATGTAGGGCACAGTATGGTGCTTCACAGCAGGGCCTGCTCACAGGGCACGAGGTGTGGCAAGAGGTACAGACTGGGCAGGGCATGCTCACGTACTGAAGTCGAGGATGTAGAGGTCTGAGTGATCCATCAGGTCGAATTCATCACCCATTCCCTCCTCTGGAGATGGGCTGCAGAAACCAAGCACAGTGTGTCAATCAGTGCCAAATTTTTTTTTTACACCAGTTACAGTCCCTTGGGCTCCCCAAGGGCTGAGCAAGTCTCATCCCTCCTGCCCCTCTGATGCCCCCAGCAGCACCCCAAGCCATCACTTTCACAGCAGAAAGACACACCATCTCCCTGCAAGCAGGGGATGGGGGACCTGCCTCCTTGTCAAAGATGACCATGATGATTCCAGCTGTGAACCTCACCCTCACCTCACCTGCCTCTGTTACTTTGCTGCACCTCCAAACACAGGTCCCACCCTGCAGGGAACAATTCTTTTCCCTTCTTGTACACTGACCAACCTCTAACTGGTTTCACTCTCCTCCAGGTACCTCCAAAACTGCCCTGCAACAAGTGAGCAACCCTGAGGCTTTCCCTGGAAATGTGGCACCCAGCCTCAAGGCTGCCTCCATAACTGAGGCATATCAAGGCTTCCTTTGCTCAGCAATTTCAGTGCATCCAACCCTCCAAAGAGCTCCACTCAGAGAGACAAAGCAGATCCCCAGGACAAGGCTGAGAATGACTCTGAGCAGTCTGGAGAAGGGATGTCACAGCAGCTCCTGAAGGTAGGCATGCATGCTTGCACAAGCATCCGTCCTGCTCCTTAGGAGATAAACAGGCCCCATGGGCTGCTCCACAGCTGCCAGGGCCAGACAGGCTGGCATCACCTGGAGAATCAGTTCAGTGCTGGAGACTAACCAGCTTCTCACCTGTGCTGTATCATGGAAGGCTGCCCTAGTAACATGTTAGGAGACATACAGATCAAACTTCCCAAGCAGGCAGGGTCAGCCCATCCCCACCTGGTCCCAAACACCACATGGAGCAGCATGACACAGCCCACACTGTGCTTTTTACAGACCTCAGGCCAGCTTTGCCTCACAGCCAAGGGAAGGCACGGGAAGCAATGGGGAGCACAAGGATTTGGAAAAACATCACATGGGATAGGCATTTGATCTAGGAAAAATCTGACACCACACAATGGCAAACTACAAAGACCAAAAAGCTGTGCTGGTGTCCCTAATGAGGTAGGAGAAAGAAGTTGGAGACCCAGGAAGACTTTTTGCCAAGCTCTCTAGTTGTGCTTCTGGGCCACAGATCACAGGAACCATGACCTATCTCCAGAGATGGTGACAGCCAGGAAAACATACTATTTTATTAGCCTGTGTTTCTAGTCCAGCAGCTGGACTGGTTTTGGCTTCTGCTGCATGAGCTGAAGTTGTGTGACCAAGCACAACAGCACGAGGTTTAAAACAGATTCTGCCCAGGCATACACTGTCCATCACTCCTCACATAGTTAAGATCTACTGCAATTATTTCAGCTTGGCCATTGAGATGCTGTAAGAAGAGTCTAGAGAAAACAGATGGAAAACATCTGCATGGCAGAGCAAGCACAGACATTTCTCAGTCCGACTCAGGAATCACTTTGGGCTCCAGCCACAGCTCCCTGGTTGTGCCAAACTGAGGACAGCATTTCAGAAGACTGTAACTGAGCACTGAGCAGTGCAGCAGTCATTGTAAACCCATTCCAATTTGCCGATACTCCCATCTGATGCTGGTTCTGGAATGCTAATGAGGAACTATGGCTTCAGACATTTCCAGGGAACAGATAGTCTCACTTATAGTTTCCTGCTTCTGTGGTCTTGATGGAATAGCCAAAGCACCTGAGGAAAAACTCAACACCCTGTAGCAGAGAGACTGCCTGTGCTGGAACAGTAGTGCCTGGACCAGGGGAAAGCATTCCCTTGGCTGATGGTTGTCTGGAGAATTTGAAAGAAAGGAAAGGTGGTTTAAGTCCCACTTTGGTTTGTGATGGACCAATTTAGGGTGCCCCTCACTGCTTAGCTAGGAATGACCTCGTGCAGAGACTTCTTGCCCCAGTGTCACCTGTTTCCCCACCTACCTGTGACCCGCAAAACTTCCCTTCTCACAGGACATGAGGCAGTACCTGCCTACCCAGGTTCCCATAACCCCAGGCCAAACTGCAGCACACAGCTCCCTGCTGTCTGGGAAGACCTGTTGCTGATGGGACCCATCTGCCCGGATACAGGCAAGAGCCCCTTTAATTCCACCCCTGTGTGCTTACCACACCACAATCTAATCTCACATCCACGTCACAGGAAACCCTAGACCATCCCTTATCTATCAAAGGAAAGCCAGCAGGCACCACATCTGTGGTTTTAATCACCAGGAGGCAAGTAGCAGGGTAAGCCTGGAGTTCAAGACCAGGAGTCATCAACTCCCAGGGTGCAGGGCATGCCTTTGTCAGCCAGTCCCCAGCCAAACAGCTTGTTCCAGCTGCAAAACAACGTCCCCTGCACTAAGCACTCAGCAAGAGCCCCTACTCCCTCACCAGAGCCAGGCATTTCTAAGCCTTGTCGGGGAAAACACAGTCTCAAGCCAAATCTGGATTGGCATCTCTCATCTGTCCAGCTGTTTCATCTGTTCAGCAAAACTCTGCTTTATAGCATTCCTTCTCCCTTGTGGATGGTCTCTGCACACCAAAGTGCTGGTGGGTTTGGGAGGAAACCAGACCAGAGCCACAACTGTGACACAGCTAATGGGAACACTGAGCTTCCTGGTCACTTAAACAGGACACAAGTGATAGATTGCTCCTGGGCACAGTGAGAGACCACAGCTGGGACAAAAAGATGAGGCTCTGGGCAGGACTACAAAAGAAACAAAGCATTTGGATGCCATAGGGGCAGGCAGCCTGCAGAAGTGCCTCTTCAACAGTCTACAGGACGTGTGAATCCTGTTAAGAGCAGGCAGGACACAAAGGAGTTTTGCCTGCCCACCCCCCAGCACTGACACCTAGAAAGCTGAGCCTGCCGGCTCATCCTCTAAGAAATCCTGCTGGATCTCCTGTACTGTGTGATCCCCCTCCCCCTTCCCAGCCAGGGGAGCACAGGTCATGAGGCAGACCACTGGGGGTTCTCCATTACAATGACTTCCTGGAAAACTTCTTATCTTGCCAGGCAGCTTCAGAATACACCTGATAACTGTTACAGGAAGCGAGCACGGTCCCCACCCCCATCTCCCACTTCCCCAGCTTGCAAGAACCTCCCTCCAGTTCAAGCAGACTGCATTCCTGGCTGCCTGCAGCTCTTCCTACCCCACACTAGTGCTGATGAACATGCCTGTATTGGTGTTGAGCCTGAGAATTAAGAAACATGTTCAATTCTGAACTGATTCAGAGGAGAAGACAAGGCACTGCTGCATTGCCTGGCAAGGGCGGACCAAAGTCCAAAAAGCTGGTGTCAAATTTTTTGTGGTTTGCTTGCATTTCCTAGGAGTGCCAAGGCTTAACATCAGATGCTGCTGAAACACAAGTCTACATACACCGCAGCATCTGGGACCATCATAAACTACCATAAAGCCCTATCAAGCTTTCTGCTGTACCAAGCAGCACCAGTATCACTTGAGGAGACTAGGTAAACTCAGCACCTCTGCATACCTCACCTGCACTAAGCACTGACTCACAGCCACACGGACATCCTACAACTAAGCACACATCCCCAGCACCCCTGGAAGCTGAAGGCCCTTCACCCTATCACACACTGGTATGGTCAGGCCATCAGCAGAACCTGCTCTGCCTGGTCCTCTGCCCCAATCTTCAGAATCATTCTCAAAAAGCTGCTGCCAGAGTCCCAGAGAAAGCTCTAAAGGCTTCCAAACCATGCAGAGGGTTGAAAGCACTTATACTGCCTCTGCAAGGTGGATACTGGGAAACAGGCCTGGGCTCTGGAGCTGCAATTTGCCATTCTAGAGAGCATAGAGTGTGTCCTGGTGATGGGCCACTTCCTTTCTTTTAGCAGCTGCTAAGGCTCTTGGCTACATCCAGTTGCCCTGCACCCTGGCAGTATCACTCCCAGTGTTTGACAGCTAAATTCATCACACCAGGTTCCTCTTGTGAATGGAAGTGTTGCTAAGGAACAATGGCACAAGAAGGAATGTTGCCTTGTCATGTGTATAGGCTGCTCCAACAGCTCCCAGCTGAGCCAACATCCCACTGCAGCTTAGCAGAACCCACACTTGCCAGTGGAAGAAAGAAACTCTGGTGGGCAAATCAGGGCATCACATAGGCAAGGATAAGTCAGTGTGAGGTCTGCTACAGCACAGCAGGCTAAGACGTGTCCTTCTAATGGCAGGACCTCCTCCCTCATCCCCACTACCTTTTTCACAGAAAGCTTGATCACTGCACAACCCCTCCAGAATAGCATGTTACACACGTATCTGCACGTACCAGACGGCTTGTCATCGGGTGCTTTACAAGCTACATGACACCTTCAGTCTCCTCCATGGCTTTTTTCCAGAGGAGCCCTGATGTACATGATTGCTTTCACTTGTCAGATAGATGGACAGTTGCCATGTAACTCTGAAGTCCATCTGACTCTGCATGGGGCAGAGTGTGGAGGGACACTGTGCTGAAGGGAATGGCAAAGCCTCTCGCACAGCCTCGCCACAGAACTCACCTGGTGCCTCCAAACAGAATGATTTTGTCCCCCACTCTGCAGCAGCACTGCCGGCGTCGAGGACATGGGCCTTTCCCCTTGGGTTCAATCTTCCTCCAAGAAAGAGAAACTAACAGGAAGAAAAGAGTGCACCACCTTGTCACGTGAGCCTGACCAAGACCATGTATGAGCAGGTTATGGATTTAAACATCACAGGAAAACCAGAGGCCTACTTCTCCACACACAGCAACTATCCAGTATCCACCTTTTCCCCTTGACCTCCTCACTAGTGGCAAAAAGATGCACTTCTACGAGGTTGTTACTGAAGTGTCATTTAAATGCCAGACACAGTCCTGAAGTTCTGCCTGCTGAGACAGCACTCTCGTCATAGAATGGTTTGGGTTGAAAAGGACCTTAAAGATCATCTCATTACAAACCCCCTGCCATGGGCAGGGACACCTCGCACTAGGCCAGGTTGCTCAAAGCCCCATCGAGGCCTTTCAGTCGCAAAGCCTGAGCGCCAGGACCCACGGACTGCCACGGCAGCAGGTCAGACTTCACAGGGAGCTGCACAGGGGTGAGATGCAGCAGTAGACAGGCAGCCTCCCTTCCCCGGCACCCTGCTGCGGTCCGGATCTGGAGGGCGATCCAGGATCGAGCTCCATCTGCCGGCAGCCTGCGATCACTGAGCATTCGGGCAGAGGGCAGGCTGCTGGGAGCGCTCGGCTGCTGGAGGAGGGAGTGGGGAACTGAATCACGTGGAGACAGCAGCCTTTGTCTTTGCTGCTTTCTGTGGAAAGGATGCTGGGGGGTGACTAACCCAGCACTGAAGCCTTCAGGAGCTCTGACACTAGCTCACTGATCAGTTTGGGGAGCAGCAGGTTGCCTTCTCTCAGTTAACTTTACTATGCAAAGCAATTAGCAAACAAAATCAGTAGGGACTGCAAAAAGTGCCTGAGGACCCCAAAATAGCTCACAGTTGACTGATATTCAGGGTACCAGCTGAAGAACACCCCTTCTGCAGCACAGTTTGACCTGCTACCAAGAGAGTGTGGTATGATGATCCTGCGGCTCAAGTTGAATGGTTTCCCCAACTCCCTCCCTCCTCTAACCCTACTGCTTTGTCCTATTTTCTCTTCTGCCAGTACTTCTGCATATTTGAGAACAAGACAAAGTTTTCCAACGAACTGCGTCTTTCAGCAATACCTTCTTTTCCACTTTCTAACTGAGATTTGGAAACATCCTGAGGAGGAACAGGGGTCCCAAGCACAGTAGCCAGTTCCCATCAGTGGTATCAGAGGAGACCCTCAAGCAGTACTCTTTGGAGAATAAGCTCCTCTGAGCACTCAAATGCCTAAGGGCCTGGAGCACTATCACTGCAACAAGTTAAAAGCATAAATACCTGGATTGAATTTCCAGAGGTCGTGGAAGTGCCTGTTCAGGCGTGCATTGTAGCCACCAAATACATATAGTTCCCCATTGTAGCTGACTGTAGGGAATAAGCATAGATACCAGCATGTCACCCAGCAGGTCTCTGGCCCAACATCAAACACAAACCAAAGTGGTGCTGGTTGTTCACCTTCGCTTACACCACCTTCTTGTGCAGGGTTATGTGCACAGCTTTTCGGGGGGCAGCAGCTTTCTACAGAAACTGGGCTTTGTGCACCCCTTGCTAAACCACATCTCCACCCAACAGATGAGATAGTCTTTCTGAGGCAGGCAGAAACTTCCTTTCACCATCCTCCACCCTCAGCAGACCCACACTCACATGCTGAATGGCTCCGCCGGCCTTCAGGCAGCACGGGAGTGGGAGGGGAGTCCAGCCAGGAGTTCGTTTCTGTATCAAATACTTTAATGCGGTTACAGTAGATCTCGTTGTTGGAGTGAAATGGCCCAAAACGATCAGCTCTGCCACCAAATACGTACATCTTCGTTCCAATGATTGTAGCTGAATGGAAGTCTCTCCAGCGAGCTGGAGTACCCTGAAGGGACAGAGTAAAACAGAACAATGCAGATTACCCAGGGAGATGACACATCTTGATGGGGAAGTTGGGTGGCTGCCGTCTGGAGAAATTTCCATCCTGCAGATCCCTGCCACACCAGACAGAGGCTGTGAGACAAATGTGGGCAGCTCCCCCAGAGAATAGCAGATGCGAGACTTCCTCCACAAACCACAGTGAAAAGCACACACTGACCTTGGCAGAGATTAAAGTCCACATCATATTTGTGGTGTCCAATTTATGGATATCGTTTGAAAAGCAGTCAGCCTGAAAGACAACAGAGCAGCCTGGTCACAAATGGACTGAGAAGTCTGATCACATCTGGCCCAGGAAGGATGCTGTCCTACAGACCTGGGACATGTCTTTGAAGTCAGTACCTCCTAAGAAACAAAGTACTTGCTCCAAAATGTCAGGCAGCATACTTATCACTTAACAAGAGGAAGACAAAGCCCATTTATTTTCAAAGTTGTCCCGTCTCTTCCTGCAGCTTTCCCATTTATTTGGTGATCAGTTCCTCCCCCAAAGACTGTCCTGCACACAGTACATTCACAGCAGAAACTTGCCTCCTCTCCATGTAAGCAACAGAAGAAAAAGGCACTAACAGGACAGGCAAACTGGCTCTGGTAAGGCCACTCAATGAGAGGCAGAAGCTAAGATTACTTCTGGGAAGCTAAATACACAGGAACAAATATACTCTGGGTTCTGAGGTCCCATAAAACCCATCTGCAGCTAGCTGCTTGGAAGAGATTGCACTCACACAAACAATGTGGACTCCTGCTCTTCCAGGGAGGGGAGAGAGAGCAGCAAGACAGTCAGAGGCTTATTTGGTCTTAGTTAAAAACAAGCTGCATTTGAACTGCTCCTGCTGCTGTAATCAAGATCATGGATTTGGCATGCCATTGTCCTCAGTAAAGGGTGAATAACCCAGAGACTGCTGTAACAGAGCCCCAGCTTACTTCCAGATAAGCAGATGTGACTTTGCACAGCTTTTCTGGAGCCTGGTGATAGGCTGAAATGATATTTTCCCATTTCTTAAGATCAGAGGATAAGGATTTGCTCAAAAGATCATTAGACACACTAACAGCTATTGCAGGATGACTGACTCAGGGTATGTTTAACGGGAGGGCAACCAGGTGTTTGCTGGAGGAGATCAACAAGATGTCAGAGCAGGACTACAGGGAACATGCAGCAGACTAGGACAAAACCTCCCAGCAACACTGCAGACATTGGAGAGTGATTTTTCTGGATCATTTTTCAGCCAGAAAATTGAAATAAATGTGCATCAGTATATATTTATTAAAAATTATGTGTATTTATCTAACAAAATTTATCTGAGAAATGAGACAGAAAAAATGATATAAAAAATATTTATATTGTTACCTCTTTATGGTAAATATGTGTTTTGGAAAAAAAAAATCACCTTTTTTTTAGGCTTGCTTTTCTAACCATCTTCTCTACAAAACAATGAGCATAACCTGGGTATTAATACCATGACTTTGCTAAGTTACAAGATAAAAGCAACTATGAATACAAATATGCCCCCATATCCTGCCTCTACCAGTGTCCTGGGTATCAACACCCTCTTTTCCCAAGGGCTCACCAATTAACAGTTACAGAGACTACTCACCAGCTGTTCATAGCCTCCAAAGATAAACATGCTCTTTGCCAGGACACAAGCTGAGTGCCCATCTCTTGCTCCTGGGACCATTCCAGACACCTTTGGCGTAAACCACTTGTGCGTGTCTGAAACAAAACAAGAGGCTGAGAAAACACAGTAGGTGTTGGGATGGGATAGCTCTTTACTGTTGTTCTTAATTTCTAAGACAGAGATCCTTCTCTCTTTCTCACAAAGCACCTGCTCTGCTAGAGAGGCTGCAAGCTTCTTCAGGCAAGGCTACCTGCCTGAGTCTCCACAGAGGGGCACAGTGACAGAGGCCTCAGCCTCTGGGCATGGCCACTGACTGCCAGACCTGGTAAAGAGCTCGCATTTTAAGTGTGAGTAGTACAGCATACTTGAGCACCATTATTTCTACTGAATCTCTCGCAAAGCATACTTGTGAGTCACTTACCAGCTCTGCATTTACAGTTTCAATTACAATGAAGCAATAATGCTAAGTGGCTCAACTGCCCTCGTGGCATGGAGATGCTGACTAACTGACTCAAGAAAAATAGCTCTCAAACGCAGGCAGTTAGCCACAAATTGCCATGCACGTCCCTACTTCTGCAGTGCAGCTCTCCCTATCTTGTCTGCTCCACTTGTTACATTCTCATCCCCTCTTCAAGGGGAGACTTCCTCACTTTCCACCCTTCACAGTGCTCCTTGTCAGCCTACACCAACCAGATTCAGTCCTTTAGCCTGCATACTCCAAGGGTTAGCTCGATTTAGGGCATGACTTTAAATTCACCCAGAGTTGTTCTCCATGCCAGGGCAATATGGAGCTAAGCCAGCGACTCACTGCCAAGCGCAAACAGGCACCTGTTCCAAGAGCCCTGAGAGGCACAGATAAGCCTCAAGGCAGCAGGAGACATTCCTCCCACCCTCCCTAACTGCTGTGAGCTGTCAAAAGCAGTGCTTATTTCAGGAAGTCATAACACTGAAGCCAAAGCAACATTCTTCATGAGGATAACTTCTCTGAACTTGGCCTGCAGACACAGCTATCCACCTATACTCCATTTGGAACTACACATACGGTCTTGCAAGGTCAACAGAACCCCTGGGCAGCCTCTACTGAGAAAGGTCCAGTGCCTATCAAGTTCCTTTCCTTCATGGAGCTGCTTCCAAGCCCAGTTACACGATAACAGCAACAGCTCATCCAAGTGCAATATGTCAAATTAGAGATGGAAAAGACCTCGATTTGTGCTGAGCATCTGAGGGACAAAACTGCACTCAAACAGGACTTTATCCAGCCTGATACAACTTTTCAGTGGAACTTACACTGCAGACATGGCACTGTGACTGCCAGTCTCGCTTTCCAGGAATGGCAGGGCTCAGTGTGTACAGACAGCTGCAGAGGGTTTGGACTAGGACTGAAGTCTGGATTGGTAATTTTCACATAATGCTAAAGTGCAGGAGTTGGCAGGGAGACCAGGCAGCTCCCACTACAATACCTCTGTGTAGGCAGAGGTTTGCTGATGGCTTCTGAGCTGCATGTGTCAGGAGAAGAAGGAAACCCTGTGCCCCAAGCTCTAAGATATTTCCTAGTAAAGAAGAGAGCCCATGACCAAGCACCAGAGCAAGCAGTTTTCTTGCAAGTCCAGGAAGACAGTTACTGGTCACTGTTTAGATGGACTTGCCTCCAGAATCCAGATATACTCTCTTCCTTTCCTGACACTTGTGTCCACCCAGTTTCTGATGGTGCATTTTCTTCAGAGATGCTCCAGCAATGCTACGGAGAAGCCAACCAGAAGGTTCAAGGAGTTTATTTTCCAGGTTTCTCTAACTTGACTCATGCCTTCCCTTATTTTGCCATTCCATCCCTCACTACTCCTGTGCTTTGTTCCTTGCTCTCCTTCATGCTTTCAGAAAGAAGGACCACACTGGAGAGGAAATGCAATCCTCAAGAACTCTAGCTCCTTCTTGCTGCAACCTTTGCCACAGTTAAGGAATAATAAATCACACAGAGAGAACGCTTCAGTTGTAGTTACTCTCAGAAGTGCATGCAAAGGTGACAGGAAAATTAAAACCATTTTGACTATTAGACAAGATCAGTAACCTCTGTTCAAAGGCTTTTACAGAGATTCAAGTACGCAGACACAATGGCCACGCTGCTCCCCTTCTAAAACTGCTGAAACAGCCTGTGACACCAATTCCTCCAAGCTGTCACTGAGGGACGGGAAAACAAGCTGAGGAGCAGTGTGGTGTGGCAGACAGAAGGTCTGATCAAGAACAGTTATGACAATGAAGAGTGAGAAGCTGGAACTTACTGACATCAAAAGCATAGAGCACATTGCAGGCTCCTTCTGTGTCGTTGCGACCACCCCATATGTAGACGGTGTCATCGATGAGCACTGCTGAGTGCCCATACCTCATGTAGGGCACCTCTCTCACGTGGTCGCGGCTGTTTGTCCACACTGGAGGCAACTTGATCCAGCGCAGAGACACTGAAAACACAAGTTTGAGCCCATGTCAAATGCTAAGCCTGCTACATTGCTCACAGGTCATAACCCATCCTGCAAGGAGATTTTTCCCTATGACAAGGTGCAGAAGCAGTCAAGTAAACAAGAGAAAGCTGTGTCTGACCCTAAGTAGTAGCTAATTGGGAAATACAGAAGGAGGTCCTCTGGAGGAGCAGAGGAGTCTGTACAGAGATGGGCTCTGTTCTGCAGCAATTCATTGAAAAGGCTCTGGCTCATCCTAGACTGTTAGTGAAGATATACAGCACACACAAAAGAATAGGGAAAGGAAAAAGTGCAGAGATGACAATGAATGCAGACAATGCTCCAAGCTAGTGACATTGTTGAGGAGAGTCAAAGCTGGAAGAATGAGCAGCACAGGAATAATTCACTGCAGTAGCATGCAAGGGAACTTACCTGAAGGCACCACTTGGACTTGCAGAAGCTCAGTTTAAGTAAAGCAAGACAGCAGCTTTGCAGGAACAGGGTTTGTTTGCTTTTGTTTTGTTTCTCAAGCTATAGATGAGATGGCTGTCTGTCTCCTATTATACTATATTCTACTCTCTTGCCTACCTATACCCAAGTTCTCCCTGCTAACCTTGTGTTACTAAACAGGAGTTCTTTGTGATTACAGGTTCTCCTTCCTGGCAGCCTGTGTGTCATGTTGACTGCTCTGGCTACTGCTGAACAGGTATTTACAGGGTTTAATGACAGTGCAGGAGTAACAGCAAGTGTTACATGGCCATTACATAAGAGCACCAAACATTCTACCTCACGTAACAGCCTCTGGGTTTGTTTTCTATGTGGAGCTAACATAAAATATAGCAGAAAACTATAGTTCCTCTGAAATGCTAACATAGGGAAAGGGAAAAGGTCAGCCATCTTAAAAGGTAAGCATTTACTGCACAGACAGAAAGGGCACTGAGGAAGCACATTCAGTGCTGAAGTCAAGCTAGACAGGATGCTTCCTACCTAAAACACAGTCATCTTTGGAAGACTGAAAGAGATTATTCAAAATCTGGTATTTTGGCTTTAGCACTGAAACCTGTCAATGCTAACTGAGCAAGGGCTTGGGAAGCCACTGTCACCTCCCACATGGTGGCTGCAGCATCATGACACTTTAATATTTGGGAGTGGTAAGAAGGGAAGACAATGCCAGAGCATTCCTTTTGGCACAGTAATTATGCTTCCCCATAAGAATGGTGCTCTACTGGCACGTTCTGCAAGATGCAACATTCAACTGTGTTGAGTGTGAGAGCACAGTCTCTCTGGACAGAGAAGAATGTTTTTGTTTACAGGATCCTGAGCTACACTTCCCTCTACACTGTGAGCACGTCACCTTGGCATCTCTGTGAAACCAGTGCCTTTATCCCTGCTGTACACAGTCTTAAACAAGTGAATTCATTGCATCTTACAGGTAAACTAGCTTTATCTACATGCCACATGGGTGTCAGCAAAGCATTCAGCATCCTGTTCAGTCTGCAAAACTGGTCATTGGTTCTCTGTTCTTGGTTCTGTTTAGCCAGACCCATCCAAGAACCCCGGCAGTTTTTCAACCACCTGCCTAATTACAGGGAAATATTTCATGGACCAACTCGGTAACCTTTTCAGTTCAAAAAGTACTGAATCAACAAATACAGCCTCTGCCAGCACAGCCATGACTCCAACTCAGCCTCTTGACAGGTACTGGCTACTCTACACAAATGGCTCTGGTTCCAGATGCTTTTCTAAGCTATGTTGTGAATCTGCATGATAGCTGTTTCCAAAATGGGAAGGTCTCGAACCCAGACACATGCCCCTATGGACGCCATCATGTTGGCAGCAGTTGTCACATGCCCCCACAGGGAAACAGCTCAGGAGACTAAACCTGGAATCTTAACTGAGTGCACTGGCTCCCATCTACTCCTTCCACACCATGGGCAGCTGAGCATGGACCTGGAGGGGGGACCTGAACCAGCTAGATATCATCTCTTTGCACCTGGCTGAGATAGCATTCACAGAGAACAACAACAAAACGTGGCTATGTGACTACTTCTAGTGAGTCCTTACCCCAGCAGTCTGCTGAACTACAGCATATCTGTGCCCTGCCCCTGAAGTTGAAAACACAAGGCTGCACAAGGAAAGAGGCTCCCATCTACTCTGATAACTTTTTGGGAAATTACAGTCAGACAGCATGTTACAGTTAGGCAGCACCAGGCGAGAGAACTAATAACCGAGCCCAGCAAGCCAACTCCTTTGCACACCACAAGGACACATTTACCTGCATTAAAAACGTGGACGTCAATCTGCCGCAGGGTCTCATAGTCTTCTCCAGAACAATATCCGCCGAAGGAATAGACCTTGTGTCCGACAGCCACGGCTGCGTGGTTCACCCTCCGTGGCCCACCTTCCAAGTGCACTGCCCACCGTAGCATTCCTCCCTGCAAGCCAAATGGTCTTCAGGGCCCCCAGTGCCACAGCCACATGCTTCCTGGGCCACCACGATGTCACCTGGCTCTGAGAGAGAATGCTAAAATAACATGATCCATCTCACAGGTCTTCCTATCTTCCTTGAATCCAACTACAAAGGTTACATTGTTGTATCCTCATTCATCTGCATCCCAACTGGAGATAGTTTTACTCTCACCTTGGGAACAGGATACAGGGCAGGTGTCATAACTGAGCAAGGCTCAGAAGAGCAGGCAGAGATGCCCTCACATACAAAAACCCCTCAGGGTGGCTGTAGAGGCAGCCCAAGCCAAACACCTTTGGCGAAGGCAGCCAAGTGCGGCGCGCCTGGCCGTGCCCTGGTCACGCACACGTCATGTACACATCAGAACCATTTGTCTGCATGAATGAAAACACACAGCAAGAGCCAACTGTGAAGGTGAAAAGAACAGAGCCAGAGGGAAGAGAGCATGCTCTTTGGATCAGTTGTGAGAAACAACAGGGGAAAATATTAAAACAAAATATCCAACAAAAAACCTTCCAAGAATCACCCCCACATAAAGCAACCAACTTCCCATTATGGGGGTGGACAACAACACCAACATTTGGTCTCACTGACTTGAGCCCTAGGGTCCAATCTAATTAGACACGAGAGAGCAGAAACCCCCTAATCTAAGTGGAAAGCTCTTTGTTAATGCTCAGAAAAGGCCTTTTTCTCCCACAGCAAGTCGAGGCATAACTATGAAAATTCTGTAACATCATATCTCTGTTAAACAACTGATATGCTTCATTCCTCAAACAGATGGCTTAGATTGTATCTTAGAGAAGTCACCACAGTTCACTCTTGCAGAGATTCTCCTTTAGATCTTGGAATCTAGAGCAGAGTTCCACATGGGTGCTTCTGAAAAAGCAGGGCAGTTTGATTTTTAACAGTTTTCTCCCAACTGAAAAACAGCCAATAGAAGATATGTCAGTGTTTCAAACAGCATTTAAAAAATCGTCTTTTTTTATTTCTTGGTTCTAGGTTATTGAAAGATGCAGTCAGCACACTCCCACCCCACACCCAGTTTTTGCATTTGTAGAATCCAAAGAAATCTGGGGATGCTTCTGAACAAGGACTAAATTCCTACACATACATAAAATTGCTACGCTCTGTCTCTTTTCTTTTTGGAAAGTAGTGAGTTTTCACAAGAACTTTCCTCCTCTTTCAAGTTTCTGAAGTAACTGGAGGGTAAGAAGAAGGGGACACACCTCCAGCCCTTCAGTCAAGTGTAACCACTGCTCACAACCAGGCCCATCAACAGCCTGACCACCACAGTGCCTGGCCCACCCACACGCTCCCATTTTATCCCCACCCATATAAAGAGTTAGAGATGCCATCAACAGGGAGCTCCTGGCATGGGGCAGACAGAGCTCAGGCTTCCAGCTTCATCCACTCATTCTACAGACAGTTCAAAACCATCCAGTAATCAGTCACCTCGTTCCAGAACTCCCAAATCTCATAAATAATTGAGTAGCTTCTTTTTAAAGTTATTTCTTTGTCAAGTTGTTTTCAAAATAGAGACTGGCAGCCAGAGCATGTTCTGTACCTGAAAATTTTACAACAAAAGGACACGTGCAAAGCCCAACAGAGAGCATCCTGAAGCCTTCCTGTAACAGATGAGTGCAGACCACGGAGTCCCTCCTGCAAACCCCCTTCGTCCTGCGGCACCTACCCTAACCTAAATTGCAGTTTATAACCTAGAAAGTCACATCAAGCTTTTCTCCAGCAGAGGTGCTCCAGAAGGGCCCAGAACAGCCCTTGTCTCCTACAAGCCATGCTTCAATTTCAAATCTAGCAGGTTTGGGTTTTGTTTCTCAAGTTACTACCTTTTTTTAAGCCAGGCAGCACACTTGTACAAGCCCTCTGCAAAGCTACAGAATAGATGAGTTTCCATGGAGCCCAGCAAAGTAACCTTTCAAGCTATTTTGAAGGCTTTGCATTTCTAAATCTGTTTTCTGCCTCAGTCAAAAGTTATTCCTGAAAAATCTAACCAACGTTTTCCTCAAAATCTCTTCTTGGTTAAGTGATTCTGTAAAGGAGCTTAAGTGGACTTTATCACCACCATGAGTATTTTGAACACCCTTCAGACTGAGCCTGATCCAGGAAGACCAAGAAGATGAATCTTACTTCTAAGTTCTCTGCTTGGTTCCTTGTGTGGAGAAGCACAGCTGCCTGGCATGGCAGGCACACAACATACCAAGCCCCCTGCCTTTTTTGTCAGAAGGGCTGAGAAAACTCTTCCTCCCCCTTGGGAGTTCACTCGAGCCAGGTGAAAGGAGCTCACTGCTGCCAGAGCAGGATGCTGGTCCTGTCAGTGCCATAGGAGCCAGCTACCCTGCCCCAACAGTTTCGTCACTCAGATCAGGAGGCAGCACATCCCAAGATGGGCCACTGAGAAACAGCTCCAGGCCCTGCCTCTGGCACTGCAGGAAAGATGCTGAGGTTATAGCAATAATGTTGAAACATTGTTTCCTACAATTACTGAGAAAGTTTTCCCCAAGATAAGCCCTTCCCAGGGGACGGGCAGGTCCAGGGGGTGGTGAGGGCAATGGGGTTGAAGTTGGCTGTGCTTTGCCTTGGCTTGGGCTGGGGATACCCTTCAGAGCAAACACAGAGCTCTGCCAGCACAGCCTCCTGCAGCACCTCCTCAGAGGCACGGCATGCAAACACTCATTTGAACACTTCATGAAAAGAGAATGACCACAAGTGTGAAGCAATCTTTACAGCGATGTATTAAAAGGCATGGGAAAACACAGGATTTAACAAGCTGCCACGGTTTTTCCAAACCCAACTGCTCTCTACACTGTAATAAAAGCATCAATCCAGACTCTCATCTTCCTCTTCTGCCACGAGCCACACTACCCTGAAACTGTTGTTCACCCCTTTCCAGCCACACACAGGTCCTCCCCCCACCTCCTCCCTGCACAGCCCTGTCTCCTGAGGATGCCCTCCCCCACTCCTACCCATGCTTTCTGCACCCAGCTCTAGATTCTCCTATCCTGCCTTTTTTGGAATTGTTTCATTAGGCCAGTCTTCTGTCCCAAAGCCAGTTTTCCTCCTGCCAGTACCCTCTGAGCACTATCTGCAAATATGAGTTAAACACATATTTTGAGAAAAAGTTGTTTTCTGTCCTACAACCATGCATACTGTTAGGATCAAATCAAGTTTTGATTTCCAATGATAATTTATATAAGTGATGACATAAATACACCACTTTTCAACCTCATTCCTATGAAGACTTCTTAATAGGAGGTATTAATACACTTGACATTAAGCTGTGCATTAGATTTCTTTAAAGATCACATAGGACACAGCCAGGGAAAGAGGAAAACAGCAAAACTGACAGGAAATAATTTACTAACAATTTCCTCCATTTGTACAACATTAGATCACGCAAAATACATCCTGTGATTTTTCATCTAGGACACCAATAACAGGGATGTAGGCTCCAAAACACAGAAATATTGGTAAGACAGTGGCAAATTGTATTAGAAAACTGGGAGGGCACTGGTTGCAGGAGGCAGCACACAGAATCACAGAATGGTTTGCGATGGAAGAGACCCTAAAGATCACCCAGTTCCGACCCCACTGCCATGGGCAGGGACACCTTCCACTAGACCAGATTGCTCAGAGCCCTATCCAACTTGGCCTTGAACACTTCCAGGCTCAGGGCATTCACAACTTCTTTGGGCAACAGTGCCTCACCACCCTCACAGAACAGAATTTCTTCCTAACATCTAATCTAAAGCCCTCTTTCAGTTTAAAGCCATTCCTCCTTTTTCTATCACTACATGCCCTTGCAAAAAGTCCCTCTCTAGCTTTCCTCTAAGCCCCTTTTAGTTACTGAAAGGCCACCATAAAGGTCACCCTTGAGCCTTCTCTCCTCCAGGATGAACAACCCCAGCTCTCTCAGTGTTTCCTCACAGGAGAGGTGCTCCAGCCCTCTCATCGTTTTCACAGCCCTCCTCTGGACCTGCTCCAACAGGTACTTTCTTATACTGAGGGCTTCAGAGCTGGATGCAGCACTCCAGGTATGGTCTCACCAGAGCAGAGCAGAGGGGCAGAATCACCTCCCCTCAGCCTGCTGGATGTGCTGCTTTTGATGCAGCCCAGGGTGTCATTGGCTTTCTGGGCTGTGAGTGCACATTGCTGGGTCATGTCCAGCTTTTCATCCACCAGTTCTGCTAAGTCCTTCTCAGAGCTGCTTTCAATTCCTTCACCCCACAGCCTGTATTAGTACCAGGGGTTGCCCTGGTTTAGCACCTTGCCCTTGGCCTTGTTGAACCTCATGAGGTTCCCCAGGGCCCACTTCTTGAGCTTGTTCAGGCCCACCTCAGGCAAACTGCACCACAAAGCAAAGGCACAGTTAGCGGCAATAACATGCATCATGGATCAGAGGAAGGGCTTTCTCACCATAGAAGAATTAAGCTTGAATCATTTAAATCACAGAAGTCAGCACTGAAAGAGGAGGATTGCCTTCTACATGGATTTGTGCAGACACTGAGCTAAGCATGTGTCCCTTTTCTGGATCCTGCTAAGCCACTTCTTTCCTCCTCAGAGCTGCACCTCTTTTAGGGCAGCCACCACACTTCATCTTTGCCCATAGTAGAAGCTGGTTGAAGGCCTGAGGCATCTCCTTTGACTGATTCAGCATGACCAGGTGGAATCACGCCCTAACACCCCCAGGAACTATGACCATAAACAGAGACCAAAAAGCTCCATCAAAACAAGCACGTTTCTTATACAATGAGAGAAGTTTCATTTTCTAGGTGAAACAAAACCCAGGAAAGTGCACTCCAACATGCTCTCCTACCTCAGCATACACTTGTTCACCTTAGGTGAGAAAGCTCCAGCTGCCTCTGTTCCCCCAGTCTCAACTGGAAAAAGCAACGTACACACACACACTGAGGGTCTCCTTTGCAGAAGGGCACACGTGCTTCTGTTCAAGCCACTGCTTGCTTCCACTGATGCACATCAGCTCCTCACTTCACCTTCTAAAAACTCTTACTTTGATTTTGCAGTCATACAGGCAGTAACCATGCAATGTCCACAACTCCTCATTTTCCTGGTCTGCTGTAACCTACCCAGAGATAGAGTCAAGCACAGAGAATGCAGAGAAATTTTGAAACCCTGGTAGGTCCTGTCATTAACTGCCAGGAAGAAGAGCATTTCTAAAAATCAGGATACACTTCACCTACTGTTGAAGTACCTGATGATGATGGAAATTAGGTGAGCCCAGCAATGAGTTGTTCCTCTGCCACAAAGCACAAGGAGGCTAAAATTACAAAGCGCTCTAAATAACCTGCTTTGGTCCCAAAGCAATACCTGGAGCCCTCGACTGACTGCACAGCACCACAAGCACAGGTACACACTTCCAGAGTAAGGGGTGCAACAACAGCCATGGGGTGCAACAACAGCCATGGGGTGCAACAACAGCCATGGGGTGCAACAACAGCCATGGGGTGCAACAACAGCCATGGGGTGCAACAACAGCCATGGGGTGACCTCAGACTAGCTCTGTTGCTGCAGTCAGGCTGGCACCTGAGCACAAGTAGAAGCTCACAAGTTCTTAGCAAAGAAATAGCTATGGACGTCCTTTGGCATCTCACTCATTCCTTGTCAGTGCTGACTTCCCACATAGGGAGCGCAGCAATTCACCTGAAGCACTTCACTGCTAAGCAAGAGAAAAATCAGATTTAAGTCAGCCCAGGATCCTTTGAATACAGCACCTATAGACAACATTCCTAAATCTCTGGCTGTGCTGGTATCTGAAGACACACTTAATGCCTGAAACAACCTTCATCCCAACTGCTCCAGCTTACACCTCACAAAAGCCTACCAGAACAGCGCATAGACATCTGAGATCAATAGAAAAATCACTCAATAATTTCTCACTAGCATATCTTCAAAACTGTTGTGGTGACTTGAGCACAGTGGCATAGATAGGAAAAAACCCCAAACAAACAAGCAAAACCTAACAAAAAAAAATCCAGTTTTTAGTCAGATTTTTCACCTGTTTATTCTATTGGCTTTAGACTTTGTATTTTCAATCCCTACAATCAGTTATGAAAACACTTCATTCAAGATAAAAAGCTACCAAGCATCTCCACAGACAGTAGCCAGGTGATAATTTTAGAACAAAACCATATATGCATGGATCCACTTCTTTGCACACAGAAAGAAACCTAGAGCCATTTCTAAAAGCTACTCAGATTAGCCTTGCTGCAGTCAGTTCCCACAGCAAGGGGGAGAAACCCAGCAGAAAGTGGTGTGGATTTTCAAGGACTCGCTTTGTACCCCCAGAATTACAACAGCACCCCAAGCAGAGCAGCATACTGACCCTGCAAAGCCACTCCAGAGAGCAAATCCTACCGTGTGGCTGCCTCAGTCCCGTCTCCCAAAAGACACCACCAGCTACAAGGTTTAGTCAGACTTAAAATAGCCCAGCCAGCTCACAGCAGTCCATATAGACAGTTCTATTTCAAGCACATACAACATACTGTTAGAGATAGCACGGGAACAACCCGCTTTCTTCACTCGTGCTTGACATTTATCTGATGCTTTGACTATTTATGCTAAGGCAGTGTGAAACTGCAAGCTTGCACATTCAGCAGCTTGGACAGTCACAGTGCAATTCCAGCACCAGTAAACTAGACGGTGCTAGAACAGCCCCTGAGCTCGTTAACCGAGTCTGATCTGGAAGCTCGTGTTAGCCATGGGAATCCCAGACCATGCTGCTCAAGCAGAAATTTATTCCAGTGACCCTCCCTGCAGACAGCCTCACCACCTCCTTATTTCTGACCAAATATTTTGCCCACTGCTGACCAAAGCCCAGGTAGGCTGCATCTACTGGGCTGACTTCTCTTCTCCGCCTTGCCTCCCAAAACCCACCACTGCTTCTCTACGGAGCGTGCCTAAACACCAGAGATATTGTTTGACCCCCTCTCCCCCAGGAATTTGTCTCAGCCTGTCAAGCTCTTTCTGCCATGCCGAGGGCAGCCCTTGGGAAGGAGCAGGCTGAGGAAAGCTGAGCTAACAGGTAGCGTGGTGTTTTTTGCTTTATGGAGGGCTGCACTCGTTTCCTCCTCTGTACCTGCTGTTCCGCCCACACGGAGGCCCAGGCGGTGTTCCGCTGGGCTTGGACACACACACGGCAGGCTCACAGGTGCCAGCCTTCCCTCTGTCTGGTGCATGGGGCTGAGGAGGACCAGGCACACACCTGCCAAGACGGCCAAGACCGGGTGAAAGTGTAAATGGGCTGAAACCACATGAGCCCATAGGGATGGAGAGAGAAGGCACGGCGGAGGTTACGCCAGGGCGAGAAGCAGAAGAGCAGCCTCCCTGATGTGCCAGAGAGCAGAGGGATGGGTAGAGCCACAGAATCCTTTAAGGCTGGAGAAAACCACCAAGATCACTGAGTACAGCCATTAAGCCAACACTGCCAAGCCCACCAGCAAGCCATGTCCTGAAAGTGCCACATCCACATGGTTTAGGAACAAGTCGAGAGACGGTGAATCAACTACTTCCCCGGGCAGCCTGTTCCAATGCCTGACCACCCTTTCCATTAAGAATTCTTTTTAATATTCACTCTAAGCCTTCTCCGGTGCAGTTTGAAGCCATTTCCTCTAGACCTGTCACTTGTTAACTGGGAGAAGAGACCGTCCCTCACCTGACTACAACCTCCTTTCAGGGAGTTGTACAGATTGAGAAGGTGTCCCCTGAGCCTCCTTTTCTCCATCCAGGCTGAACACCCCCAGCTCCCTCAGCCGCTCCTCGCAGGACTTACTCTCTAGACGGCTCAGCAGCTCCGCTGCCCTTCCCTGGATACGCTCCAGCACCGTTGGCCGCCCCCGCCCGCCCGAGCCCCTCGGGGTCGCCCCGCGCCCCCTCGCGCCGCCCGCGGGCCCGGCCGAGGGGACCCAGGCAGGGCGGCGGCCCCGAGCCCTCGGCCCTCACAGAGAGGGGTTCGGCGGCGCCTCCCGGCCCCTCCCGGCATCACCCGCCCCCAACCCCAGAACGGCCCCGCCGGCTCCCCCCACCCCCGCCGCCGGTCCCGCTCAGCCCCAGCCCCATACCTGTACCCGTACAAGGCGCCGCGGTACCCCCGCTCCGACAGCCACGCCCGCCGGTCCCTGGGACTTGTAGTGCGGCGCAGCCCCGCCCGGGACAGCGGGCGCCCTCCCCCGCCGGGGCGGCGCGACCCCGAGAGGCCCTCCCGCGAGTACCGGCCCCCTGCCCCGCTCGGGGGCGGCTCCGCCGCGCTGCTCTAGCCCCGTCCCGGGCCGAGATGACGGCGCCCGAAGGCACCGGCGGCGCGTGCCCGCGGCACAGCCCGCCCTGCCCGGGGCAAGCGTCGGGACTACAGCTCCCACAATGCCCCGCGGCGGCCGCGGCGGTTCCGGGCGGCGGCGGCGGCGCGCCCTGTGTATGGCCGTGGCGCCGAGCATGGGCCCGGAGCGCGTGTGTCCCCGGGAGCCCGGGCTGCCCGAGGGCCCGGACGGCGCGGCGGGCTGGAGCGGCGACGAAGAGGAGGAGGAGGAGGAGGAGGAGGAAGGCGGCGGCGGGTACTTGTACCAGCCGCTGAGCCAGGAACCGGAACAGGGCCCCGGCGAGACGGGCCCCGGCCTGCAGGAGCGGCTGCAGGTATCGCCCAGCGCCTCCCGCCGCGACGGGGTTGGGGAGCACCCGTGGTCCCGACCCCCGCTGCCCGCTTTTCTCCGCAGATGCTGAGGCTGCACCTGCCCGACCCACCGACGGACAGCGAGGAGGAGGAGGAGGCGGAAGGCGCCGCGGCTCAGAGCAGCCGCAGCTCCATCCCCATGGATGCAGGTAACGGCGGCTTCGGCACGGCCCTCTCGGGGTTCCGCCGCGGTCTCACTCCCTCTCTGTTCCCAGAGCATGTGGAACTGGTGAAGAGGACGATGGCCAGCGTGAAGCTGCCTACCCTGGGCATCCCCGCCTGGGCCAGCCAGATCTCGGAGGAGCAGTGGAAGGACGTGGTGCAGCGCACACTGCAGGCCCGGCAGAGCCTCGGCGGTCCCCGGCCCGAGTGGAAGTGAGAGCTGAGCTGCAGCACGGAGGCTGCAAACCCCAGCCCTTCCTCCACCCTGCAGCCTCCCGCTGCCTCCAAGCCAGGTGCTGACAGGACTTGCCAGTATCGACCTTCCTGTTTCTCCCACTGACACTGTCTGATTTACCTCCCCACTCCTCTTTCCTGGTTCTGGCTGGTGCATAAGTCAATGTGATGTCCTTGGGTTGGCTTCCTCAGTCTCTGAGGAGCCCGACTGGTTTCTATACCTGTGTGCATGTGGGGTGAGGGGACTTAGTTGGCTTTGCCCAGATTCCTTAGGGACAAACACTGGACTTGTCCCTGTCCTGACAGTACCTGAGAAGTCCCTCTCCAGGCTTGGGCCCCTCCTCCCAGGACAGGGGCTGTGTTGGAATATCAGAGGCAGAGCCAGATGTGTCATTCCAAGAGATTGGTTTTATTTAGTTCTGTACATACAGGGACATCTGTACAAAATCCAACACTTTCATACTATGTAATGCTCTACTGAAAATAAAGTACACCATATGTACATATGAACTGTAAGCAGCTTAATACTTGTGTCCAGGGGGTGAATGCAGTAGTTTTGCTTGTTCCCTTGGGAGGAGGGAGCCAGGTGAAGTGGAAGAGGCAGCTCCAGTTCTGTCCATTTGGCTGACATGGGGAAGGCGTAGGCAGAAATGAGCAGCACTAATGCTAGAAACCAAGTATTGAGCAAGGGGCGGCTGTAGTGTGGCAGATGCAGATCTGCCCATGAGCAGTACATGTGGTGAGAGGGTGAGCACACTCCTCCCTTTCTCACATGGTCCCCTTCTGAGGTGTCCAGGACACTGGAATGAATAGGCAGCGAACAAAGGGTGAAAGTACTAAGCCTAAGTTCCCTGACCCAGAACAAGACACACAAAGCTATGGGAACATCAAAGCTGTACAGCACGTAGTCATGATGTGTTAGAGTCCTGCCCCTGCACATGGCACAACTCCAGCAGCATTCCTCTGGCCAGGCTCAGGGGATGCCAACAGAGACAGACCATCTGGAGGACAGCGTCAGCCTCTGCACACCACGAGTCTCTGTTCCTTCCACAGACAGAGCAGCCTGCAGCAGGGAAAGGCTGCCCAGCAGCAAGCAGGCTTGAGTGAGGGCACACCATGCTGTAGCAATCTAAAAATGAGGCGTTGGCTTATAGCACAATGCTAAGAGCCAGTTGGAAAGCCTGCACTGAAAGGAAGAAGCATCCCGCCCAGCCTGAGCCCAGCAGTCCTCATCTCCACCGTGCCACTCCAGTGCACCATCTGGCATCACCTGGTGCATGTCTACATGCTGTGCCAGGCGTGAGGTAATTGATTGGCAGCTGATCATAAGCTTGGAATAATGTTCAGTGTAAGCAATAACCTCCCTGAGGTGTTTCTAAAGTCTCCTGATGAACTGGCCTGTTGTGGAGGGGAGGTGGGGTCCTGCGTGACTGGGGGGGATCTCACACACGCGCTCACCGGCTGCTCCGAAGAGATGGTGGCATTCCTTGTGAGGGCTGAGCCAAGAGAGACCTACAAAGGGCAGGGATGCAGGATATGGAGGTAAAAACAGCCTGGTCGGGGTTGGGGGAAAGATGTGCTGCACACCAGCAGAAAGATTAGAGAGGATGAACCTCTGGCCTGGGAATGGTTTACTAGTAAGGACAAGCAGATACACCAGAACCTTCTGCAACATTCCATGATGCTGCAAAGCAGTGTCAGGCTAGCACCAATGCCATAAGCTCCCTGCACTACTGCAATTCCACTTAAGCTTATGTGTCAAGAAAGCAGGTGCAGCAGGTAGGAAGCAAGGAGGACTCCCTTTTCTATCACAAGCCAGCCTCTGTGAGGTGGCACTTTGGCCTGGCACTGAATCTGCACCACAAAACATAGGGGTGAAAGCTGGATCACAGTAGCACTCAAGTGCTGTGCAAGCCCCTGGGCTATCAGCAAGTGTGCTCTAAATGCTAATTTAGCAGAGTCCCTGATGCACCAGTAATAACTAACAAGGGCCTCAGCTCAAGGGCCTCAGTGGGTGCCAAAGTAACAGGGCAAGGTGAACTTTGGTCAGAGCACCCATGGAAGCAATTCAGCAGTAACACTTGGCCATTGGTCATAACCAGGAGACTAAGCACCCAAACTCAGCCACGCCCCATAAGGTGTATCCATTGCTTCCCCTAGCTTGCAGAAAGAACTGTAGCAGCACAAGCTTTCTAAAAACCCTGGCCACTGCAGAGCTAAAGGTGGGATACAGAGACAAAGGGAGAGCTGCAGGAGTATTTTAATTGAGCAGGTAGAAGAAGAAAGCAGAATTCAGTGGCTGACACCTGTTACAAAGCAGGAAGTTAATTCTGGGCCCACAATTAACCCGAGACACCGGGATGTAGATGAGTCAGCACAGACCAACACAAATAGCTGAAGGAATCACTTTCCCACAAGAGAGCTTCTAAGGATGCTCGAAAGGGAGGGCAAAAGTACGTAGTGCTTGCACCCAGCTTTACTGGGGGTGGCGAAGCACTGAACCCCCCACTCCACTGACAGAGGAACAAAACAAGAGGCTTGGAAAAAAAGAAAAGTGGAAGCAAACATCTCTGCTGCAAGTAAGACCCTTCAGCTGTGGAGCTGCACCCCAAGGCAGCAAAGCCTCCACAAGCTCTGCTCCTGCCTCAAGCTCAGCCTGACCTCCGAGCACCACAGGGCTCAGCTGCACAGGCAGCACAGGGGCAGGCACGGCAGAGATGGGCTCTTGGGGCTTGGAGCAGCATGCTGAGCCACACGTGGTTGTCTCTGGCCAACATAGAGCCTGAGCAAGGCTCTGCTTTCCAAGCAGAGTAAGAACAGGTGGCAGCTCGCAATGAAGTGAGTCCTGCCTGGACTGATACGATCAGAGGTCAGGCGGGCTTCCTTCACGCATGCACAGCCAGGGTGAAAAAGCAGGAGGATATGACAGTGGTGAGATACAACTTATAACGTAAAACCAGATCTAGCCTGGAGGTATGCAGATGGAGTGGAGGACAGGCACAGCTCACCATGTTCATTCCTTACTTATACATGAGAACTGAGTGCATTTCCATGACCCCTGGAGGAAAGGGATGGGGCAGAGCTTCCCGGGCCAGCCCCTGAGCCCGTCAGAGAGCCTCCTGGCTTGAGGTGAGAAACTCTTCTGCTCTCTTGTGGGCCTCCAGGGCCTTTATAGTGTAGACGTCCTGGGGAAGCTCAGATTTCCGGCGCAGCAAAACTTTGTCCTTCTTAATGTCTTTCAGCATCTACAGACAAACCAAAGGAGTCAGGGATCAGTAGCAAACCCCTTCACCCCTTCAGCCTCTAACTCCAACCACTCTAGAATATGCTGGGTGACACTGCAGCCTGCTGCAGAACAGGCTGAGACCCAAACATAGACTAAAAGGACAGAGAAAAGTCCCACTCGCACTTTTTCCGGAGTGGGAAGGTTAGAGGGAAGATTAGATAAACTCTTCTCTTCAGACTACAGGCTGATCTTTTAAATGATCAGGGATGAGAGTAGGGTCATTTACCCTCAGAACACTTGGAAAGAGCCAGATGTGGCTGCTGGACCCTGGACTGAAAGCAGTTGTGGAAGGACTCTAGTCACTTACGCACCTGCACGGCCTCCGTCTCCACTGTTTTCTTCAGTAGCTGTATATCCTCTGCAGTCGGAGTCTCTGTTTCCATACAGCACACAGAAGGCAAGGGTAGAGGTGCATAATACATGGGGTACTGCAGACAACACAGGTAACTGGAGAGTCAGCACTCCGTACAACACCAAGCCTTCTCCCCCAGCATCCTAACACAGCATAGCACACTTCTGCTGCCCTCTCTGGCCCCCACAAAGGTAGTAGTAGGTACACAGATAGGAAAGGAGCACCCTCTCCTACCCATTCCTACTGGTGCCCTCTGAGTCATGGCACACTGCATGCACAGCTGCAGCTGAGAGCACGGCCCATAAACATGAATGTGCATTACTTAGAGGTCAGTGCTACATAAATCCGGGCTGTCAACATTACAAGACACTGGGTTTTGGGAGGACAGACCACTGCTGCAGCAGTGTGCACAGGACTGGGATTGGGTGCTAAAGCCTGCTCTCATGGGCTGAGGAAGCAGGTTAAGACCCCCAGCACATTCTTGTCTCATTCATCCTCGGTTCTGTTGTCACAGAATCACAGAATATGCTGAGTTGGAAGGGACCCGCAAGGATCATCGAGTCCAATCCTTTGCCCTGCACAGGACCATCCTGAAGAGCCACACCATGTGCCTGAGAGCACTGGCAAATGCTTCTTGAACTCTGTCAGGCTCAGTGCTGTGACCACTTCCCTGGGGAGCCTCTTCTAGCACCCAACCACTCTCTGGGTGAAACACCTTTTCCTAATATCCAACCTAAACCTCCACTGACACAGCTTCAAGCCATTCCTTCAGGTTCTGTCACTGGTCTCCACAGAGAAGAAAGAGATCAGTGTCTACCCCTCCTCTTCGTCTTATGAGGAAGTTGTAACTGCAATGAGGTCTCCCCTCAGTCTCCTTTTCTCCAGGCTGAACAGAACAAGTGATCTCAGGTGTTCCTCCTACGGCTTCCACTCAAGGCCCTTCACCATCTTCATTGCCCTCCTTTGGACACTCATAGCTTAATATCTTTCTTATATTGCAGTGACCAAAACTGCACACAATATTCAAGGTGAGGCCACCCCAGTGCAGAGCAGAGTGGGACAATCACCTCCCTTGACCAGCTGGCAACGCTTTGCTTGATGCCCCCCAGGACATGGTTGGCCCTCCTGGCTGCCAGGGCACTGCTGACTCATGTTCAACTTGCTGTCAACCAGGACCCCCAGGTCCCTTTCAATGGCACTGCTTTCCAGCCTCTCATTCCCCAGTCTTTACCTACACCTCACGTTGCCCCATCCCAGGTGCAGAATCTGGCACTTTTCCTTGAACTTTATATGGTTGGTGATTGCCCAGTTGTCACCCACCTGAGGGTTCAGCCGGGCCAGCTCCTCTATTTTCTGCCACATTTCTTCTCGTTCCTTCATCCTGAACCTTCCCCTGCAGAGAGAGAGAGAGAAAGAGCTGTGAACTCCTGGGGAAAGTGCAGCCTTCACTCACTGGATGAAAAAAGCAAAAGACAGCAGAAAAGTGAAGGTAAGGGGAAGAGCTGCCCTGTCCTTCAGAGACCCTACAGGTGACATGAGGCAAGAAGAGGGGACACACTGGAACTAGCAGAAGGTAGGCAGGCACACTCCTCACCCACCTCAGAGGACACGGTGGCAACAGTGGGCTGCACAGGTACTTTATCCCTGGCTTTGTGCTGCAGGAGTGGACCAGAGTGTCTGGTTTCTGGGGTAAAGCAATGACACTAGTCTGGATTTCTAAGGCACATTTTCCTGGCACCCCACAGATGAAGAGGGACAAAATGGCATTTCCAGTAGAGCCGGAGTTCCACTGTTCACTGTTACCTCTAGCCATAACACACCAGAGAGCTGCTCAAACCCCCCAGGCACAGCCCGTGACCTTGGTACAGACTTTGGCACACATTTTAAGTGATTGTTCAGCAGGGCCACTTATAAATCCCAGGGCAGTGAATGTTCCCAGCAAACAAAGGTGAGCATCCACCACCCTTTATTCTCTTCTACATGTTAAACATCTGCACTAAAATCTCAGCTTTATTTCCGATTTTAACTATCCAGCTTTCATCCCAGCTACAGGTCTCTCTAGTGCCCTGTCTATCTAAGGAAGTTCTTTTACTCTGTAATGACATTACAACATCAACACAGAGTTGACCCTTCTTGTTCTCACCCAGAAAGGCCTCCTTAGCTGGGTCCCTGTGGCAGGGAAATCCAACTTAGCTGAGGAATTGTATCACGCTCACCACAGTAAAATCTCAAATTCTGCTGCTGAAAGACATTTTCACATCCTGTACAACAAGCTTTCAATTGACATTTTACCAATTTTGTTTATGCAGAACTGCAAAAGGTATATCCTTGATAAAAACCCAACACAAGGTTTTCTGAAGCCTAATCAGGCACAGAAGCACACTAGACAAACAAACAAACAAACAAATCATCTTAACATGAGCAGAAAACAGGTGCAGCTCTACCCATACATTTACTGGACCAGCTCTGAGCTGCTTTGTTGAGCTTTTCCAGAACAATCCTCCATCAGCCACACACCAGGACAGAGAACAGTCACTCTCAGCAGGTCAGCACGGGTAGAAGCCAAACACAGAGAAAAAGCTCCTAATGGAAACACCAGGTAGGTCTTGTACGAAATGTGCTGTCAGTGATTGAAAATATATATGCAGATATTTGTGGGCTTCACAAATGCCCTCAAATGGGAAAAAATAAATCTCGCTTGCTCCCATTTTAGATGTTAACAAAACCTTTCTCCATAAGCAGGTTACCCATCCAAAGCTCTGATTCAAAAATTAACTTCATTGTTTACTACTATTCCACAAAACAATGGAATGTACCCCAGAACTCCCCACTCCCAGCAAGGATTAGCCCACCACCAGCCTTGGCTCATTCAGGAGTGAGAAGCAGTATTTTCTGTCACTGAGTCAGAAAAAGACCCTTGAGAAAAAAAAAACAACAATGAAGTTTCCTTCTAGCTTACTGGAGTGACTCAGCTCACCAAGGCAAGCTACACAAACACCAAAACCAGCACAAGGAAGCAGAAAACGTGGAGTTCTTTCCTCTTTACAGCACCATGGCACAGGTAATTGCTAAGCTCAGATTTTATCTCTACCATCTGCTCTTTGAAATTGCAGGAATTATTCCATCTTTATCACTGGAAAATTGAAAGCATCCCGTGGTATGAAAGATGCATTATGCCCACTGCAGCAAAACTCTTTAGAGTTTTTTAAAGCAGTAGAATTCCACTGGCATCACTACAACATTTATGAGCTGGTAAATATTTCCAGCTCATATAATATGCAGAGCATAATCATCTCTGCAAAGCTGAGTATCCTCTACATTGCAATGTATTTCCTTATGACTCTGTCACTCTTTTCTAAGCTACCTGGTTCAGCAGGACTGAAAGAATTTCTGTCAGGGCATACATTTTATCTCTTCTCAGCCCTACTCATAGTTACTGCTGAGGAATCCTACTTTTTTTACAAAATTACTTGTACCACCTTTCCATTCCCCTCTGCCAACTGGCATGTACCATCTGTTACTGTACCCCAAGGAGACTTCAGGATGAGCTCAAGTAACTTGGCAAAAACCTGTTACTCACTTCTGCTTTTCTGCCTTATATTGTTGTGTGCAGTCATCAAAAAGCTTTTGGTTCATCTCCATGAAGAGCTTCAGTGCATTGTAGATCAGCCCATGGATTGTTCTGCAAAGAAATGAGGAAAGGAGAACAAGTCATGGTGGGCAGGTTCTGAACCCTGAGTTAGTACCAGCAGCACAGACAAGAGGTTAACAGCAGCAGCAACTAATTCTATAGCCGTGTGACAAAAGATTTTTACACAGTCCCAGCTCTTACCACAGGAAAACCTCTTCCACAAACAGAGCAGAAACTATACCACAGGGAGAAAGAGATGGAGAAGAAAGAGAAGACCACTGGGGTAGGTCTGCTCTACCATGATCAGAATAATGAGTGCAAAAATATGCATTCCTGTGGTCATTTCTTGTAGTAAAAAGTGGGAAAGGAAGGGGCCTGTTCAGGGCTGTTGTCAAGGGGCTTTAGTGCCTCACACAGTTCACCTCACATATACAAAATTACTTTTTTGGGCTGCCCAGTATTTGGTCACGAGCTTTGTCACTGAGCTGCCCAAAACACAGACAGCAGCCCTGTAGAGATGGGAACTAGCACAAAGAATACCACAGAAGAAAAGTCGACTTTGTGCCAGCGATTTATGGATAGGTTGCACTCTGTGTGAGCTCCCTACAGGACAAAGACTCTCCTGGGGAATAAAAACAAGTGTTGAAGCTGTCTCTGAAAGGCCTGACCCAGAGGCAAAAGATGAGACTCAGAGGATTGAGCTCTGTGCCTCCACCAGCACTACAGATGGAATAAGGGAGATGCAGCCATGCTGGACCAAGTAAATGAACTATGGGAATGAAGACGGGCATCTGAGGTACTCAACCTGCCCTGTTTTAGCTATTGCTAAAATAAAGACAAGGAGAAGTAAGAGGAAAACACTTTCAGGACTTCTTCTGCCATACCACTGGGAAGCAGACAAGAAGAAAAGACAGAAAGAGCAGAATCATGAATCTTGACTGCTGCAAGGACACAGAACTGGTGAAGGGTTTCAGACAAGAACATAAAGTCCTTTTCTGAACTTTGATCAGGAGGGGCAGTAAGACTGAATGAGAGTGTGTCTGAGTACATCTGTCTGCATGCACATGTGCACACACATCACATGTATGTGTGCATGTGTGTGCCTATCTGCACCTGCGTGTGCCTGTTGGTGTCTCTGGGTGTTTGTGTGTGGCCATGTCCGCACATCTGTGCCTATTCCAGGCTTTAGAGCACCTTGACTGGTGGCTCCAGTCCATGGTTCCTGATAGAATGGAGAGCAGATTAGTGGGGAGCTCTCTGCAAACAAGCTCTGCCTCACAACTTTGCCTACCACAGTATACTACTGAGCTCTGGACTTGCCCAGCCTCCCTAGAATTAATTATTTTGCTTTTTTCCACCCTCTAGAATAGAAGAAGATGGCATTTGTTTTTGGTCTTCTTGTGGTTTTTGCTGAATGACTTTAGGATCTCAGCTGTGGATCAAGTATTTTCAGGTATACTGATTCATTAAAAGGAAGTATGTTAGATTAAATTAGCTAAACTTGAATTAACCAGGTAAGGAATCTAATGAAGGAGAAGTCAGTAGAAAAGAAGTCAATAAAAGAACCATAAAACAGAGTAGTGTCTAGGAATCAGACACAGGGGGCAATATTTGACATGGACAGCTGCCCAGTTAGTTCTGCTTCCTCTGTTCTTCCTGTACTCCAGGAGTCAAGCACTGCATCAGCCAAGGAGCTCACGGAGAACATACGGGAGGGACATTAGCTAAAAAGCAGGCAGAAGTTAGCGGGAAAACCTACAGCACACCTCGGAAAGACCGGCAACATTACTGACAAGCAGGTAGCAAAAGCTATGACTCAGTGGCCTCCGAGGCTGGTAATTGCAGGTGCCTCAACCCTTGCAGAAGCAGGCCTTAGTGGTCTGCTGTGGCCCTTTCCCATGCTGATATTACTAACAACCCCCCTGCTCAGCACCTGGTGCCACTGAGCGCCATGCAGTGTTGCACTGCAGCAGCATGCCCCAAGATTGCCAGTGAGCCAAGCAATCCAGCATGCACAGCAAGTGCCAGGGCATGTGGGGAGACCTACTTGTTCCAGTGACTCTTGGAGTTCTTGTAGAGCGCTGGAAACATGATCGGGAGAATTTTGGCTGCATTATCGCTGATCAGGCTCATGATATATTCGTTGTTCCAATAGTACAGTGCTCGCTCTGCCACCTGCAGGGGAAGAGAAAGCCATCCTTGGAAAGGCTCCTTCCAGTAACATTTGTGGTACACAGCAAAGCTACCACCCACTTGAGGAGCCCACATGCTTCACCACAGTACAGGCAGCAGGGCTGACCTTCATAAACTTCTACAAGGCCATTCATCCCTGCTTCCCAGCCTTCTTTGCCTGAGCCTCTGTCAGACACTTCTCACTTTCCTGGGAAAAACATAATGTTCTTGAATAGACAAGCCTATTGTCGATATACTGATGAGCCCAACACCCTTTATACAACACTTGAGAAGAGTAATGTCATCTGCTCCAGGTCCCAGCTCAGATTAGCACCAAACCTCCTTCATTTCCTCAAATTGTCTTCTGTAAAGTTCCACTCCTTCCTGGCTTTTCCCACAACAGAGCCTCTCAGGGCTTTGAAGCATGTTTAAGTCACCAGTCCCACAGTTCAACCCCCTGATTTAGTAAGGGTGAAAATATGGAAAGTCTTGGGGTAGCCATCCTGTTCTAACAAGACAAACAAGTCTAACAAGTTTCCACCCAGTGACAGACTCAACCACAATTCTTCATATTTACCACAAATCTGGGCAATGCAAGCTAATTTTTGCATTTAGAGCTAACTTCAGAATGGCTTAAAAAACCTAGGAAGAGAGACATCCAGACTCAGTTTTGTATTTCAGATGGAGAACTCACTATATGCCCTTTAACATACCGTTCTACAGGAATAAACAAAGGGAAACTCACCTCGTGTTCACTTACCTAGTGTTTGGTTTTCCAGATCTCATTAAGCTTTTGTCTGCTAGATTAACAGACAACCCACTCAGAGAAAACTTACTCCACCAAAGTATTCAGACTTACCAAGAAGTCAATTCCTAATTTTGCTCTCAAGACAAGCTGCAGACACAGAGACTGTTCAGCGTGACTGTATGGGACACCTTTGGGGTAAATTTTCTTAGGCTGTAAAGTGTTTGCACCTTCTCCAGGTTTTTCACTCTTGTTTTTTAAAGAGTTTGGCAGCAGATGGTGGCTGCTATCAAGTACAGGATGTCTCTCCTCCAGCCTTTACCCGAATTTATTCAATTTCCTTAGTTCCCTTTGGTAGCTCCCTCCACACCCAAAGGTCACATTAGTCCTTTGGTTCCCATCACCACACCAGTAATCCATGCCCAGCTGGTTTCCATCATGCTCCCCCAGTCCTTTACAGGAAATTATCTTTTACATACACATGTGACTTCGACTGATTTTATTTTTGGCTTGTAAACACATGACTTTGTACCTCTCTATACCAAAAGACAGATTGAAGCCAGTCTGCCTCACTATGCAGTCACGTTCATTTGGGAGATGGCTATGTCACTATTTCTTTAACATCCCATCTATACCTGGGTCAACCAGCAAGTTATCATTTTCCTGGGCACTCTTCATGGCAATCTAAAACACTGAGCCAAAAACACCTGATGGAGCTACTAGCAGGTCCTACTACCCTCTACATTTTAAACCTTAGGACTACTATCCACAGAGATTGTTTCAGCCAGATGCTGTAGCCAGCTCCCCTTCAGTGAGAACAAGGAAGAAGCAGACTCCAGCACTTTTTTAGTATACCTCAAGCTTTACCACCTATGCCAGAATAAAACAAAGTACCTTCTCTGCACAGTCTCTTTGGCTGGCCTCCCTCCAGTGTTGCAGAATGCTTGGTTTTACTGCAACAGGGGGACACTGGATGGATCTCCTGTCTTTGTTAGTCAAAACAGGAGGTGGCAGAGCACCTGTGCTCCAGCTCCAGCCTGCTGCCAATACACCGTGCTGAACAGCACAGAGCAGCAGGAGGGGCTCCACTGATATGCTTTGTTTTCTCTTTGGATGAGCTTGCTCTGTGGTTGTGGTGAAGATTCTCACTGCTTCCCATAACATCACCCCAGTACTCCCCCAGGTCACACCTCCATGTGCCACTGATCCACAAACACAAGACCAAAAGATGTGGTGTCACCCTCACATGTCAAGTGGCTTATAAGTCAGTGTTCTATCCCCTCCCTGAGCTGCAACTCACCTGGAAGTGTGGGCTGGAGACACACTTGGCCAACTGCCTGAACAAGGGCTCCATAACTTTCACAAACTCAGACGGCTCAATCACGTCCAGGATCTCCTCCAGCTCATTTAAAAACATCACCTCCTTGGGACTGTGAGTTTTCGGCCAGAACTTCAGCAAGCCCACAATCACCTGAGTGGGGAGGGTACAGAGACAGTGTTAGAGGATGAAAGTTAACAAAAATTTTTAAGGATCTGGTCACAACAGCAGAGGGGAGGAAGTAACACAGTAGACTTTCTCAACAAGTCAGGGTGGGTTACTGGGGAAGAAAGAAGACAAAAGCCCAAACTCTGACCAGTTACATTCATAACAGCAGTTCTGCCTAGGCTGCTACAATTCTGTACTACAAGCACAAAACTTAGAACCACTTTTTTTCCCCAAACACAGCTTAACACAGAAGGCTGAAACTGGATTAGGCAACAGCTGGTAGATAGTGCAGAGTAAGCATGGAAGACCAACTAATAACATGGCAAATGCTACAGAGAAGGTCTCTGAAGAGTCATTATTCAAAACACCACAGACTCTGAACACTGAGGAGCAACGAATAAATAATGCAATGGATGGGTTTGGGACAAGGAAAGGAAGTACTACTTCCCACAAAAGTAACCGGATTCTGGAACTCATTCTTGCAAAACTTTGTGGAGAATCAAAGTCCAAAAAGACTTGAGAATGTAGCAGACAAGTTTATGGAGTTTACAACTGATGGTTATAATGAAATATGACAATGCAATATGACAATACTTCTGGCTAAGTAAACTATTGCTTACAAGATATGAGAAGAATATACTAGACCAGGGCTATATCTTACTAGATTTTATTTATTTATTTTTAACACTGCTTCCTGTCCTACCCATCTGCTTCTAGACACTGTCAAAGGCAGGATTCAAAATCCTGCAGACTCTCACCGTGTAGGAAGAAAAAATGCTAACTCTGTGGACACCAGAGTCACACACAGCTGGCAGTAGGAGTTAGTTCTCTTTCAAACCTGTGTATATCAGCTACTTGATCCTGAACCCAGCACTTGAGAAGTTCACAGCAGCAGAGGAAGAGTAGTGGGCAATGCAACAGCAAGATTAGAGACATCTAAGCATTATGTTTCTGCCAACACAAGGCTTGAGAAACCAGCAGTTTGTTACGCTCAGTGTTTGTCATTACTCATGTCTGCCATTCAGGCAAGAGTTAGCTTCAGTGACTCAGAAGTAATTTCTCCTACAGCTAAGGCGGTGTGAGATGTGTTGATTCCGTCTTGGCTATTACTGAGCACATCTAAGGCCTTGCTCACCTGGCAGTCTTTCAGACTGCTGTTAACACAAGAGCTGCCATGTCAAGCCTTGCTGAGCAAGCTTCTGGGAGGCCCACTTGAGGTGAGTGTGGACCCAGTGAGTAATCTGGCCTCCTTTCAGCACTGCTGGTAACATCTCCTAGTGCATTCAGACTCTTGCTGATGCACAAGTCCTGTAATTCTTCCAGATTTCAATAACCCCAGTCATTTAAGGGGTCTATTCAAAACCTTCACAAGCAAGATGCTTTAACAGGACACAACCTGTGGCAGCTTGGCCTTGGTATGTCTGGTTGAGACACAATGCAACACTCACTGAAGGTAATGAAATTGGGTCATCCCACTGCTTTCCATAAGCACCAAACCAGACCTGTAAGCCAAGTAAGCCAAGGGCCACTACCCCGTTACTCAGGAACCAGTGATGAGCTATGGAGCATTACTATTTGAATAAGCTGCAAAATGAATCCTGGAAATATTGACAGATTTCTATTTCTCTCTTCTCCCTCACCCTAAGAGGTGCGTTGGCAGGAGACTGTTGGACTGGATGTCAGCCACAGGAAGTACTCATCATGATCAGGAAGCTACTTTATACAGTTTGTTTTAGAGCAGGCTTTTGGGAACACAGGAAATGGAGGACCCACGATTAAAGGAAAACTAGGAGCTCTGCTTCAGCACTGCTGATGTCAGAGCTGTGGAGCCAGAAAGCTGACAACAGCTGACCAACTTCTATCAAGCAGTCATGCTCACCATGAACGCACACATTTAAGCCAGAGAACAGAACGACCTCAGCCAGCACTACTCATTAAAACGCTCACACTTTCTGGTGCTCCCTGCTACAGTGACACAAGTAAGTGTTCTTTGCCCATCTGCTGTTTTGAATCTGTGAAGCTCAGCTCCGTAGAAGACATTTCCTGGCCTGAAGTGGGTGGAGGAACACTTGTCTCCTTCTTGCACCCTCTGCCAAGCTGGCATATAGCCTGGTTAGCACTGCAGGTCTGTGCAGCCAGTAACTAGAATATGGGAGGTCTCCACTGCTCACACATTTTAGAACCTGCTGTTTCCCAGCACTACATCCTGAAGGCAAATGTGTCTACAATGTGACTTAACACTATGAAGGTAGCAAACTCATGCTAAAGCTGGAAGGAGAATACTTTCATGAAGGAACAGTAACTTGCCTAAGTAGATCTTTGTGTCCCAGGTTCCTAATCTCACCTCCACAGTTTTGCAACCAACTCCAACAGTCTGGACGGGTCTCTACTATTTCATGGCCCCCACAAGCTCCCACTGGTGTCATCAGATGGTCATGTGTTTCGTCTCAGCAGCATCTGTCACTGAAAGCTCTACACTGAAAGAACAGCTTGGTATAGTGTTTCTTCTGCTACACCAAGATCTGAAGCACTATAAACATCAAAGACTATAGCTCACCTTCGTGAAGCTTTCAGGAGAGAATGCTAAAGACTTGCACATGAGTATTGCAGCCCCTTCTACCCACAGGGAACCAGGCAAACAGTAAACGATACCACTCACTGACTCCCAGCCTCTTTACAGCAAGGGTTAAAAAAAGGGTACTCTAAGGAAGCTGTGAAGCTTTTGGGGGCTTGACTGTCACACAGAAGTTAAGCAAGATTACTCACTGGTTCTGTCAAACTGCTGTCTTTCTCCAAGAACTGTACAACACAGTACGCCAACTGTAAGAAAAAATATGGCAAGATTAGAGCTTCCTCAAGTGCACCTGAGATTAAAGTGCCACCATCCCCCCTAGGCTGGAAGTAACACCATGGCCATTCTGTTGCAGCTCTAAACAAATCCAGTTTTCTGATGGCAAGTAAAGGCTTTAAGCTCAAGTAGGCAGGGCCCGAGCTCCAGATATTCATGCAACATAAAGGATAAAACTTGAGCCACCTAGAGCAGCCACAACCAAATAAATCAGATGCAAACACAGCTGGACACATGGGGAGGAACAAATCTGACTGTCACAAAGCCCTGCCCCATGAAAACAGGGCTGGGAGAACAGATATCACTACTTACTACTCATACTTCTTGACTTCCTAGCCCAAGTTCTGATATTCTATATTCTTCTATTATGTTCTCAAAGTTTGAAGAAATTATTCATTATACCAGTCTAGCAGACCAGCACACCAATTTCTCCACGTATCTCAGCAGTGACTAACAGCTGACACACCATATGCACAGCTGGGGATTTTACCTCTCTGGTTCCAGCAGGGCCCAAGAATTTCACAAGCTTCCAGCACAGAAAGACAAAGCAGGCCACAGCATTAAGTCAGCAGGAAATGCCATTGCCTATCAGCCAATGGCACAGGCCCAGGCACCACAAGGATGGGACAATCACTGCAGTAAGGGACTAGTGCAGAGCCCAAAACATCTCACAGCAAGAACTTTGTACAATGCAGTTATGTAGCCTGGTGAATAACTATAAAAAATGAGCTTATAAGCTAATATATATATATATATATATATATATAACAACTCTAAGCTTTTGCAATAATCCCAATCTGCCCTGGGAGTTTGAAGCACTTCTCACCTGTGGATGGTAGACACTCAGAGACTTCACTTTGTGCAAGGGTAACAAGACTCTGATGAGGAACATCTTGTGCTCTTCCTTCAGAGGTAAAGCAAACCCATTGATTATGCTGAGAAGAAACAAGAGTCTTGTTAACATAATATGTTAATATGTTATAACCCAGCAGAAATACAGTATCTCTCACTTCAAAGGCTTGCCCTAGCTCTCATTAGTCCCTTGAGAAGCACCCACAAAAAGTGTGGTCACTGTAGCCCAGCCTGCACACCATGCTCAGCAAGAGTGTGTCCTTGGCTGGCACCACAGGGAAACACCTCTGATGGGGCTTGGGCTCTGCTCCTTCCTGTGCCAGACTGAGCCCACACACAGTTAGGCAGAACCTCTGGGGAAGGCCAACGCAGAGGCAGATCAGTACCTGAGCCTTGTGCTTTACAGAACAGGAAGATGGCAGCACAAGAGGGCTGCAAACAGAAGGGCAGTTAAGCCATGGTGAAGGCTGCCCACTGCTAAAACTTCTCAAAGGAACTGTTCCCTTTTACTGCCTGCTGAAGCAAGTGTGACTGGACTCAAACTCAAAAGAACAGGAAAAAAATCTGGGGAGGAGAAGGCTATCACTGTACTTATCAGCAGGCTGGAGAGTACTTTCACTGTGTGCTCCATCAGACTGAGATTGTCTGGAACAGGAGCCTCCTGCAAGGACTGCTGAAGGAAGGCACTACCAGCTCATTATGGGCCCTCTGGAATTTCCAAAACTGGCCTTACCTTCCTAGGATCTCCAGTAGCTCTGCAATCCCATTGTGGTGCTCTGTTTCATAGATAAACCTAAAGAGGAGGATGAGAGGTCATTGCCAAATGCTGGATATAGTTTGATAAACAAAAGGAAGGAAAAATGCTGGAGACAGGAACTTTAAGGGGTACTAAGAAACACCTCACCTGTAAAATATATTATTGATCTGCCTCCTAACGTATGCTCGCAGACCCAGGAACTTCCCATAGATCCTGTGCAGAATAGTCTTTAGGAAGTCTCGTTCTCGGGGGTCTTCACTGTCAAAGAGATCCAGAAGCTGTGGGGAGAGAAATTTAGTCTGTATCTGCATACTGCCTGTCTGAGCAAAGCTACCAGCAATGCTGGGCACTGCTCACACTCAGCACTTTTCAGCTGGTTGATGCCCCCAGCACCCTGAGCACAGTGGTCATTTCCCTGAAACATGCAGCCTCCTAGTCACAAGCTGGAACCATCATCACTTCTTTCATCTTCAGGAACACAGTGATGGCCCGCACTTTCTACAAAGCTGAATGTCTCCAGATTTCCCCTGCAAGGCTCCCGCACCCCTCTCCACCTGCACAACAAGTTATGAGTGGCTACAGCTCGCACACAGTTTTGCCCTGCACAAAAAACTCTGTCTGCTCATTCAAGACAAGGGAATAAAGAAAAGTCACATTATCAAGCACCTGCTGTCAAACCCGGACTGTTTATGTAAAACCTTGATCCAAATCTGCTGCATGTCCTTCATAAAGGTGGTGCACAGTGGCAGGGGAAATGATTACTTACAGACAGTACAAACTTCTGGTCAATGTACTTCTTGGCTACGTTTGGTTGGAAGTCAGGCGATTCCAGGAACCGGAGGAAGAACTCATACACCAGCTATGGAGGGAGGAGAGATCAGTTAGAAATCTCTCTGTTCTCTCACCAGTGTTTACTTCAGATTTTAAATGTTTGCCTTCTCCTTAAGGATTCAGGGAAAGGCTGGAAAGCCTAAACAGGAACACAAAACCCAGTGTTTCCCCACTCAATGGGATCAACTTGGCTGCCCTTGCTCTAATGGGCAGGGGGTCTGGTGGCACATAACTGCCCAATCATGAGATCTCATCACTTCAGGTCCCCCCATAGACAACATCCACCTACTCAGATTATGACACTAGGCCTGGGAAACTCTTCTCACATCTTCAGCACACATCTCTACAGAGAACAGAAACCTTCAGAGATGGCAAAGGCTGAGGCTTCATTGGAAGTCCTTGAGACATGCCAAGGAAGAACAGAAAAGTAGAGAAATGAAACAGACTCCAGGAAAACATGCTGTGTCCTCTGCCTCCTGGGGACTGACTCCAGGTTAGCTTGGCCCCACTAAGCCATGTGAGCTGCATGCTGTGTCCCACTTGGACAACAAAGAGCAGCTTGCTTTAAGGAGGCGGTCAGTGCTGAAATTCTGGCCTCGCTGTCCTCTTAGAGGGATGAGTCCATTCCAGGGCTGACTTTGACTAGTGCTTCTGAGGTGTCACTAGGCCAAACAACAGTGATGCATTCCAAAGGTCTGACTCTGGAGTTGAAGGAATTATAGGGCCATGCATGCACAGCAGGTGAAGGACAGCAGCACAGAAAAAACAGAGGTGATGACCAACAAGCTCAGCACTCAGTTGCCACAAATCCATGCTGGCTGCTGCTGGCTCAATTTTGAGAAACAAATGCTTCCTAGCATCCATTGCACGTGATGAGGACACGCTATTTCTATTAACGTTCCCATCCCTATGTCAACTGCAGCAGTAAGAAGTGATTAACCGCTGCTGCAGATCTGCACCTTATTTCTTCTCTGTATTTTCTGCTTCATTCTGCAGTACCTGGCTCATGTTCTGCCTTTGTCTGCTTGTCAACACATCCCTGTGCAAGTGCCTGGGCTTACCTTCTGACTTCCACTGCTGAGCTCTGCTAAACCATACTGTCACTTTCATAACCTAGTTTGTCTTAAAGTCTGTTTCCCAGGGAACACAGCCTAATGAAAAGGTCCTTGGCTCCCTTCCCCTCTTCCTCACTCTCCAGCTCCCTATCTTTTCTTGTCAAACATTTGCTCACAGTAAATGCAGCTGAATTACATCCAGCCTACAGGAGGCACATTAGCAGGTAGCAGCACAGGCTTTGCTTTGGCACCAAGCAGCCCTTCTCTTCCATGTACCTCCCAGGTAGCTGGGCAAGGTGAGGAGAACTGAAGCAGACAGGAGTGCTGTTTCCAGTGCTGCTGAAGCCCAAAGGATGAGGACTCTCAAGTCTTCATAAGGGACATTAACACTGCTGAGAACTGCTTCTTGCATAGGCAACACACCACAACTCCCTCACTCCTAGCAAAGTGTTCGTTCCCAGCCTATCTCAGGGCCATGAGGGACTACCAGCATCTGCAGGCGAATGTTGCTACAGCCTTCAGCCAGTTCCCAAGACACCCTTGCTGTCTGTACTGCCTAAGAGCCACCTCTGACCCCTGGATGGCAGGCCTGGTCCTTCCCTAGGAACCCTTGCAGGCTGGTGAAACAGCGAGTGGCAGGACTAGCAGGCTCCAGCTCTACATGGACTCTTGACTTCCTGGAGATAAATTCACCAGATCTGTACTTCCCCCTCCTCCTCACCTGAAGGTGTGGCCAGGCAGCCTCTAATGTAGGCTCATCTTCCTCAGGGTCAAATTCTGCTCCTGTGGGATTGGACGATGGTGGGAGTGTCCGGAAGAGGTTCACTGAAAACTAAGGTGAGTGAAAAGGTGCGTGAATGACATCCCCACACCTCATGATGGTCCTCCACATAGTAAATTTTTCACTGCAGAACAACATATTGTGGTTTACCATAAACACAATCCTGTACCCACAAACCAATCCCTTCCTGCAGGCTGTAGGGTTACAGTCTGCATAGGAACTCCACAAGTACAGTCTGTGCCTGAGACAAGAGCTTCCATCTCTCCCTACAGGCACTGTCACCAGGACATCCCCCCTTCTCCCCCTTCTCTTTCTGGAGGTGGGCAGATAATAACAAATAGGTAGGACTGGTGTCGCATTCTGATAAATCCCTATCCCCTCCTCCTCCCCACACATCTGAACAGTCCCTATTTCTTTGGCACACAAGCACATACTGGCCTCATGCCCTACCATGATAACAGCTTCAGGATAGATAGCCTCAGTGACGACATCACGGTTGTGTGTGATGTACTCCACCATCTCATTGAGGCCTGCTCTCTTCACCTCCTTGAATTTCAAGTCACTGAGGGGGTCAGAGATGAAGTCAAAAAGCACACAGCACTGTCGCAGCTTCTGGATGAAAAGCTCTTCTCGTTCGTGTGGAGGAGCATCTGTCAGAGAAAGCAGGGACATCTGTCCTTGAAGATAGGCAGAACATCTTCCTGGTTTCCCCAGATATCAACATGGTTTACTCCCTGTGGTTTCCCCCTCCCCTGTCACATCCTCTTTGAACTTGTGGGTGGGGAAGATGGAGACGCAGTGTTGCCCTTGCTATAGACATGGAACAGTGGAGGTAGAGGGATTGCAAGCCTCTGAAGCAACTATCTCATGAGGGGATTTCAAACACAGTAGCAGTTTCTGATAAGCATTGATCTCTTCCCTGTACAGAGTACTCTGGAAAAGAAACTCAACTAGTTTCTCAGAGTGTGTCAACTCACAGACCAGTGACACCCGTGCCCTGAACCACACAGACACAAAGGGAGCTGGACAATGCACACTGTAGCCTAACCTTCCGCCCAGAGTGCAGTGCAGAAGAGAGGGGCTAAAGTGGCAGGGGTTCTATATTAACAGATTCTCTTTTTTCATTCCATACGACTGGAAACGACGCACTGCCTTGGTCAATGACACAAACTTACCTCTTGCTTTAAGAATGATACTGAGCTGCAAGGCAGCTGCCCTTCCTAAAAGGGCCACCTGTGTTTGTGAGCCACATCAGCAATGGGTCTGGCTGAGCAACTGCTGAAAACACTTTCTTCTTGTCCACACTTAAATCATGTTTAATTGCAACATTATGTAGGCTAAGTGTTAATACCAAGTAATTGCCCTAATGTGGAGAGCTTCAATAGCACTACTACAATTTGCAATGGAAACAGAATGAGGAGGAGGCCTAGTCCTCCTCCAGGAACAGATGGCTGTAGGAATCAAGGGTAGTCTGCACCAAGGTCTCTGCACTTCACCCCTTCCTGCATAACCTGCTGAAGAATCTGAAGCAGTCCTCAGTACATACAATCACGAGGGTTTAAACAGTTCAAATGGGAAGGTAAGTACTGAAGTTTTGCACTGAGAATCCTGTGATTTTTTTTAGGCCATCCATCAATTCTCTACCTGCTGACAAGCCAAGCATCTTTCCCAGAATATCTCTGCTGCACTGCCCACTAGACTAGCCAGACACTGTCAGGGTTGCTTTGGGAAGAGTCCTTACACCATCACACTCTGCCTGAAGAAGGCACAGCTTCTCATGCAGGTCACTCCCACCCCACAGCTTCTTTACCTTTAAGGGCCGGGAGTTTTTGCAGTTCCCGGTTTTTGCTCAGATTGAAGCGGGAAGAGCTGTGCCGGCGCTCCTTTTTCACAATCTGGGGTCCCCCTGAGTACTTGATTTTATTCAGCTGGGTTGGTGGGGGAGCGCTGTTACTGGGCCGCTTATTTGACGTTGGCTGCTGCTGTGGTTGCTGTGGCTGCTGCTGAGGCTGCTGGGCCTGATGAGAGACAAAAGAGTAAAACAACTCAGAAGCCTTTTACCTACAGACCTCAAAAGCAATTAGACACCATCAGCATCTTCTTAGACTGAAGAAACTGGGCAGGTTTTTCACTGTTGCACTTGCAATTAAGTGCACCTCACCCGTTCCTGCCAGCTCTAGACCTGTTGGTTGCATCTGCAGCATACCTGCAAAGTAAACATCAGTTTTACTCATATCTGCAAGGTAGCACAAAGACACTGTAGCCTCTTGGCACAGCAAGTGCTATGGATACGGAAAGCAAAGTCACATCTTTCAACAGGTTATGGAAGTTTGTTGACAGAAGAAAAAAGCAGAAATAAAAACTTCCTGTGGTTCAAACAGAAATCTCAAGGTGCTGCTATCTCCAATTACATCACTCTGTACAATACACAGCAAGCAAGTTTAGAAAACTAGCAATTTGCTTCTTTGTCCTTGCACAGGAAAAAAGCAAAAAAAAAAAAAAAAAACAAAAACTGAGGAAAAGCAAAGCAGTGTGTAGTACAGAGCAGACACAATGGCCCTGGAAAGACAATGGTGAAGACCACTAAAATAATTGCTGCATCCATAGACCAGGAGCACCAAGTCTACAAACTGCATGGACTGTACATGCATACACAACCTTATGTCCCAGGCTGTGGGCTCTCCCAGCTCACGCTGGCTGCTCCATCCTCTCAAGCTGTCTCCACCTCACTGCTGTCTGAACTTGTGTAGATGTGCTTTTATCACATCACCCCTTTTAGCCACACTAACTCTTTGCCTGCACTTTCCTCTCCCACTTCACGCTTGCTAAACTGCACTTACAGAGGTACTTTCTCATTTTTAGCACATGACCAGAAACTGAAGCCAGTGTTTGCTCAGTTCAGCTCTATTCTAACCTTGCTGAAGCTCTGCTGGTTCAAGTCTCACTTGGGTTATAATGACTCAGTAACTGACCCTTTCATTTCACACTAACCCAACCCGTGGAAAACTTAAGAGAGGAGAGGGCAACATCTTGTCAGCAGGCCTATAGCAGAGGGTTCAGCTGGAGACAGCACCCAGCCTACTGCACTGCTGGTACATGAAGCCAAGGACCTGCAGGATGAACCTGTTTAGGATACAACAGGGATGGCACAATGGATGGGAAGAAGAGGTGGGTGAAATCCTTGGGCATTACTCCCTTCTTCCTCCAGAAACTCCCAGCAGCCATGTGGAGCACAGCAGTGCATACAAACACTTCCCCAGAACACTGACCAGCAGTACTCTGAGGGAGTGCGTCAGCAGTGCAGAAGCTTACCAGAGCTCACCATTCTCCAGATGAGGTATGGCCAGTCTCTTCCTGTGAGGAGCAGCTGAACTGCAGCTTACTCTGCACAGTCCTTTTCCTGAACTGGTTTCCAAAGAGGTGCAGCACAGCACTACAGTGCAAGAGCTACTGCACCTGCAGCATGCGGGAAGGCAGCAAGGTAGGAACAGGGAAAGCTGTCTACAAGGAGACGCTGCTCTACAGATCTGGATCTGTAGAGCAAGTGCAAAGACTCCCTGTGGAAAACAGCACTCAACACAAAACACCAATTGTTTTGCCAAGCCATCACTTTTTAAAGAGAAATCAGAAATATTTTGGTTCCGGTCTGGCTCTGTTTGAAGGAAATCTTGAGTGGTTCTGTTTCAAGATCAGCTCCAAGCCAAAGTGGGGGGGACAACAAGATTTGAACTCTCTTCAGTTTACATATGATCTGATTCCTTTCATGGAGCAGCACTGTCCGATAATGAGAGGAGGGAGCAAGATGAGCTCTTGCTTTCTGATGAAAACAGCAGTGTCTGCCAAACAAAGCAGGCCCAGACTACGAACTGGAGGTAACTTATCCTAAACAGGGTTCTCTCCTCAATTACATCTGGACAAATCCTTGCTGGCAACCTTCCAAGACTTAAAAGTTTATTCCTCACTCTGAATATTTGGTGAGCCACTCAAATGTTGTCCAGATGCCTTTGGGAAGGCTAGGCCTCTACTCTACATCACTCTCCTTCCACGGGGAAGAAGGGCAAAACCCAAATGCTGAGCCATCACAGAGAAAAGATCATACAGAGAGAAATAGAAGATGCATTGGTGGCCTCACAGGTAACACTGAAGGAAGCAAGACACATGGGCCCTCCTAGCTGACGAGACATGCCTCTACACTCCTCACCCACCCAGAAATGCCACAGGCAAATGTTCTGAGCATGGCATGTCCACTGCATGTGAACAGGTCAGATCAGGGGGCTAGAAAAGTCGTTGTCACTAGTATTCAGAAGTCTACAGTCTTCAACAGCTTGCATAAAGAGAGACAAAACACAGTTTCAGGTTTAGTTGCTAGTTATTCAAGAAACAGTCATACATGTGCACAAGTCACACAACCAAGATTGCTAGAGAAAACCTAATGATTGGGGAGGTCAAATATACTCCTATGCTGCAATGCTCAGAGGGTTTAGGATGGATTGCTTTCATAGGAACTTGCTGATATCAAGTTGAATATCTGCTTTCAGGAGGTGCTTCCTGTGGCAGGCTTGCTGTCCTGCTGCCTTCAACACCTCCTACCTTGGCCACATGAATCAGAAGCAGCTTATTTTCATTTTCCTAACACTTTCGTCTTTGAAGTTTCCATCCCTGAAAACACAGCAGGCTGATGAACCTGAAAGCTTTTCTCTTCATGCACAGGTATCAACCTCACAGATTGTTTCCCCCACACCAACAGCAGCTAACCGCTACGTGGTTGCAGGCACACAAGTACCTGTCAGGCTCAGCCCCTCATGACAGGCAGGGCTCACACCACCACAGCAAAGCCAACAGCCTGGGAGACACTGTTTCACAGCAGCTGTTACACTGCATATGCTGAAGTGACCAGAGAACAGCATAAGAGTTGTTCACCCAAGTGTGGTGTGGCAGCCCCACCTTTCCCGCTGTGGTGGAGCAGCTACTTGTACCAACAGGACAGGCCAGCCCCAACTCCCCTAAGCACAGGCTCCCTGGCTCCATAGCACCTCCTCCCCACTGATTCTCACCATCTCTCCTTCTCGCTAGGAACTTGTCTGCACAAGCCAGTGACCCCAGGCCCTGAGCTTGCTCTTCACCCCAGGCTCCCAGGGACAGACATCCTCTTCCCCCAACCACCCTGAGCTGTGCAGCTTTTCCTCCGCTCCCCCACCCATGCATGACCTCACCTCTGCAGGCACTCCTACTGCAGCTGGGTGCATAGCCATTCGGAAAGCCCTTCTGCCTCACTGGTCCCTTGAGCATCCCCTGCTTGCTAAGCTTCTCAGCCCAGATCTGCTCTCAGCTCCTCCTCCTATGATGACTCTTTCCTTCCCATCCCTCAAGTCAGTACCTGCTCTCTTTGTCTGCTGTTACACAGCTTTCCTATTAAAATCAGGCTCTCTGCCTCAGAAGTAACATCAACACACTGTAACGCCTGTCTCTGAATAACAAACTCCAGGTACTGCAGTAACAAGTAACATGGAGATACCTGCAAAACACGAAAATACAGCAGATCAGTGAAAAGAAGAACCCTCTCCCAGAGCTGCAAATCTCATCAGCGAGACTCCAAGCTGCCCTCTCTTTACTTCTGCTAAATCCCTGCTCCCACTTCCAGGTCATTAACTCTCTTCCCCACCCAGCTGCCTCTCCCAGTCTTTCTGGCCAGCAGGAGTAACTCTTTCTCATCCTCTTATCCAATACTGCCTTGGTCTCTGACATTATTTTTTTCTCTTTAAACAGCTATTCAGAAATTCTCTGCATTCAAATATACATCATGTTCCAGAGGGAATGAACTAAACAAACCTTTCATTTCCCACTCCTTGCTCTTGTGTTTTACTCCTTGTCTCTCCCCAAGCAAATTGCCCCCACCAAAGCCAGGGACTGGCAAAGCTCTGCTGGCTCTTCACATCAGATAGCTTCACCCCAAGATGAGCATCTAACGCTGTACTTAAAAGGGAACTAAAACGCTTGCCTTCCCTTGTGGGGATGCCTCTGCTTTTGAACATTTCTGCCCTTCCAGGTCAGCTCCACTAAAAGCTCCTTCGCAGCAGAGAACAAAGCACTGTGCTTAGGGGTTTACGGACTGACTCCTACCCTCTTCATCCCCCTCCACAGAGATCCCCATAGGAGCTCCTCATCCACTGTATTTGCCCAGATCTGCCAAATCAGAGCTGCTCTTCAACAAGCTTTACTCATTCCACCAGCCAGACAACTTGCCTCCAAAACAAGTCCCAACTTTCTGGTACTGGGATAAATAAAGGCTGAGTTCTGCCCTGCTCCATGGTGTGAGAAAGGAAAGCACATACAGGAAGAGAGCTGCCCAAACGCTGCTCCCCCACCGCAAACCCATTAAGCACCTATTGAGGTACAAAGAAAAAGGAAAAATCTCTTTGGTGCACACAGTTTTCATCCTAGAAAAGGCATCTAATCAACCATAACTCCATGGATGAATTCACAGGGCATGAAACTCTCCCAGTGGCAGCAGAGGTATCCAGGCTGGGCTCAGGCCATCAACCCCACTAGACAATATCACTCTCAGCATTTCAGAAGTCAAACCACCACCTGCTTCTGACACAAGGAAGGAGTCTTGCTCCCAGCAGGTTACCTAATTCCTCACAGTCCCCCAGTGTGAAAGTCAAAATACCTTTCTGTGCTTCCTGAAGAGCAAGAAAATCGCGTTCAAAGTGGTATACATTTCTTCATATCAAGCAAAGAGCACTCTTCCATTCTGCAGCAGAGCAGTCCAGAGACAGAGAGGAAAGCACCAAGAGAGAACAAACTTCATTGCAGAACCAACAGGGAAAGGGAGAAGAGACCTGTGGTACTGCACACTGCAGAGGTGTCTCCTTTCTGCTCTGCTCTCTGTTCTTATGATCAAAGGAAACCCAGCTTTCCATCTTAAAGAAGGGCTGGATTATGTCTGGAGTATGAGGAAGTGGCTGGGTATGTTTTGTGGGAGGGGAGGTTAGACGCATCACTTCTAAGTTTCTTCTGCAGCCAGGCAGACATTACATGCCATTTCAGGTCACAGAAGGAAGCTTGTAGCCTGTGACATTCTTCTCTTCTTACTGCAACATTTGTAACCAGGAGAGCAGTGCCACAGTCCACCACTGATTTGGATGGGCACATCAGGGTGCTCTGCTTTCATGGCTATCCATTACCCTTGCATTGCAAAGACCTAGGCTTTCCTTCCTCTTTCTAGAGCTGTGAATGCAACAGAGAGTGCCAAACAAATAAAAGGTAAATTTGACCCCATGATGCCAACGCAGGAGTTCTTTTAATTCTTTGGAGTCTTCAGGCATCTCTCCCAGCAAGCTGTTTTCAGCTGTATACACAAAATAAAATGGGCAGAGGAAAGGCCAGGATGCAGGATCTACAAAACTGCACTACCTGCTCCAAGGCAAACAAAGTCACATTCTGATTCCTTGCTGGCCACATGGCAGGTTAGGCATGAGCACATCTTAGACCCTGAAACTGAGTGGCTAATAGTGAGGCTCTGTAACACTAATCTACGCTTTGAAGGAGACTCTAAAATCACATTACTTTGACTACAACCATGCCACTGAACTACACATTTTTTCCTAGTCTTCATTAGCCTTACATGTCTCCTATGCCCAGTCCTCCAAATTACAAACGCACCATGTTCCAGAGAAGACTCGAGCACACAGGCTTCTGCAGATACAGAAGTTTGTTTGCCAAACTGCAGTATTACATAAAAAAACCCCAAAACACACATATACACATGCCTCCTTGGACATGCATACAACACTTTTCTGAGCCAGTCTTCAAATTCCACAACTGCACTGAGTGCCAGACAAACTCAAGACTACCAGAAAAGTTCCAGCATACACAAATTTCTACTGATTCTTAGCACAGCTTATCATAAGATCATATTCTGCTGAGGCCATTCAAACACATCTAGCTTGGTAACATCAAAACTGAGAGTGAAAGAGACTCTGCACATCCAGGAATACAGACTGTGCCTTCTTGTGAGGAATGCTGTGCTCAGCAACATGGCTGTTATACCAAAGGAGAATCATTTAATCTGTAGCAACTTATCAAGTGTTCCTATCCATAACTTCCTAATCTCACTCCTCCAGAAAATGCCTCAGAAGAACAGCTCCTTTTCTATTGCTTCTCAGTACTCTCCCACTCCGACACGAAGTGACAACAGTTTATTGCACTTTGCTCTGATAGGAGCACGGCAGCTGTTCCCATCTGCCAGGCTTCCTCCTCCTTGATAACCGTGGCTTGTCTGTTTCTGCAGCCAACTTTGCCATGCCCTGCCCAGCTCTGCGAGCAGCGCTCGCCATCAGCTTCATGCCAAATCTCTTTTTCCGGGTCTTTAGGGTATGAGACTCATCCTGTCTCTTCCATAGTCATTGTTCCCTTTGGGCCAACTTTCAAGGGGAACTAACTACCACCTTCTCTGATTTCTTAAGATCCTAGTCACGTGTTATCTGGAATAACAGCTTGAAGCAGACAGAACGAAAGATTTATTCCTCCCCAAAGATGAGTTGTACATGCACACTGCTGTACTGAAGGTGAAAGCCTTACCTCTTCCGAATTCTCTGCCCCACCATCCTTCCCGCTACTGCTGCTGCTGCCAGGCTTTGTGGTGCTTTTGGTAGACTTTGGAGACTCCTGAAAGGATGAGAACATATTCAGAGAAAATTTCACCTTGTTCAGAGTTTTGGCATCTCTCTGCAGAGTTCAAGTGTGCACTGTCACAGACTACCCCGCCTCCGCCCCCGCAGTACGCCCCGTTTCAGGCATTCACTCCCAGCCCTCTTCCACTGGGAAAGACATCCTGAAGGGCTCCTCTGGTAGCGGACCGAGGGCGGAGGCCACGGACCCAAGCCCAGGAGCGCTGCTGGCACGTCCCGTCCAGGTCACCGCAGGCTGACCCCGGCCGGGCACCTGCGGGTGACAGGGCCCCGCGCCCACCCAGACAGGGCCAGCCCTTCACTGGGGCTCGGCCCCATCGGAGACACAAGGTGTCAGGGCACCCAGAGAGGGAGAGGTGGATCCGGGCCCTCACCCCGCCGGCGGGACCGGGACACGGGTGCGGCTGTACCTCCCCCACCGGGAGCATCCCCGCGGCCCCTGGAGCGCGCAGGGCGGGGCGGGGCGGGCCGTGCTCGTGGGGGGGGCACGGGCGGCGGCACCGGCGGCCGCCCCTCCTGCTTTCCCTGCCGTTCTCGCTCTCTCGGCCCGGCGCGCGCCCCCGCCGCCCTCCTGCGCCACCCGCCCCGCCCGCCGCGGGCGCGCGCCCCCGCCCCCTGCCGGCCGCAGCCCCGCGCGCGCCCCCGCCCGAGGGCCGCGCCGAGGGAAGGCCGCGGCGGGGAGGGGCGGCGGGAGCGAGCGGTCGGTCACCGCGCCGCGCGCAGGGGCTCCCCCGGCGCCGTCGCCGCCCCGAGGCCGCACCTTCTCCTTCTTCAGCTTGTAGGGCATGGTGAGCGCTGCGCCCCGGCCGCTCCGCGCCCGCCGCCGCCGCCGCCGCCGCCTGCGCCCGGGCCCGGCCGCAGCGTCCCGCTCCCATTGGGCCAGCCGCGCCGGCCTGCCTAGCAACAGCCTCCGCCGCTGCCGCGAGCCGCTGACGCAGGGCGGCCGAATTTTCTCATTGGCCACACGTAGTGTGGGCGCCGGGCACGCCCCCGGAGGCGGAGCGGGGCGGGGCGGGGCCGCGCGCGAGCGGGTCTTCCGGGGCAGCCGCGCCCGCCGCGCCAGGACGCGGGTTGGGCTGGGCTGGGCTGGGCTGGGCTGGGCTGGGCTGGGCTGGGCTCGGCTCGGCTCGGCTCGGCTCGGCTCGGCTCGGCTCGGCTCGGCTCGGCTCGGCTCGGCTCGCTGGGGGACACAGAGAGGTCCAAGCCCTGCGGGAGTGACTGCAGCAGCAGATTCCCACGGGACGTTGTCAGCGCTCGGCCACGGCGGGGAGATGTCGGGCTGCCGCCCGAGGCTCCCAGATCCCCGCTGCGTGCAGGTGGTCCCCGCAGAGCGGGGGTAAAAGGGACCAGGGCTCCTCCTCCTGCCGCGTCCTGCTCGGCTCTCCATCGCTCGGGGAGGAGGAAGCCCAACATCCTGAGCTGGCTCCAGGGCTGCAACCCACCTTTGTGTGCTTGTTGGCACTCCGATGAACAGCTTTGGGGAGGCTGCCGGGGGATATAATGGGGTCAGTGAAGCTGGTGGATGGATGGGTGGATCCAAGAATGGGTGGAAATGTGTGTGTGTAAGCATTGCGAGGCCCAGCACAGCCAGAGCTTTGCCCCTGCTGATAATGGAGAAGGCTGTTCCTGGGACATGGGTCCCAGAACACTTCCCTACTCGCATGGGGCAGCTTGAACAGCTCATTGGCAAGTGGTCCTGCATCCTTACAGTAGGAGGATGGCCTCCAGCAGCCTGCACACATTTCCCTCAAGGTGATGTTCAACGTGGGGAAAAGCAACCAGCTGGTAGCAAACTGTCCTTCAGTTCATGGACATGAACTGAGCAGGACCTGCTTGCAAATGGCCACCTCATTAGGGGTAATGATGTCTAGAGGGTCTAAGGTCAGTCCTTATTGTCCTTTAAGTGGCTGCTGGCCTGTTGCAAGTGGTGCAAGAGCTCCCATTCACTTTAGCCGAGCAAGTGGTAAGGATCTCTTGGAATGTGGCACATCCCTGGGGAGAGAAGTGGGGGACTGGGCAATGTCAGTGGTGCTTCAGCAGGAGCACAGTCTTTTCACTCATCAGGTGAACAAACTTGGCATGGCAGGTGGGGAAAAAATATTCCCCAAGACTGTTGTGAAAGTATCAGTCCATCACTTTATTATTAGCATTATCATCTTCATTGACTTGACAGCCATTGGCACTCAACAGGTTCCCCCAGGAGTAGAGCAAGGTCCTTGTTGTTGTTGTTTTTCCCCTCCTGTGTCATGCTCAAATGACCCTGGCCAGAGCACCAGCACAACTATCTGGATGCTTGTGAGCAGGAAAGTGTGCCAGTGTGAGCAGGTGAAAGCCACTTGCTTGAAGTGTTCATGGCTATGACCATTCCCTCTCATCAGCTGTCACATGGAATTCTGGATTGGCTTTCCTTGGTCCTGGAGATGCTCAGCTTCACCAAACTAGTATTTGGCCACTGACTGTCCCAGTGTCAAGTGGCTAGTGTTTGGGCCTAATCTCCTGATCCTTGGAAAACTGTAGTTTTCCAATCTTACCTAAGAGCTCTTAGAAGGGATTTTACCAGAAAGCCCTTTGCTGGCTCAGCCCAGGACACCTGCAGGGTCCAGCCCCTGCAGCAAAATCGCAGTAAGTGAGCTCTGCATCCCCCCTGCCAGCTGGGGCTGCTGGCACCACTGCCCCCACACCCAGACTGGGGATTCCCTCCTAGCTGCCCTCTCGATGGCACCAGGCCAGTGACAAGGCAAGAGGCTGTGATGGTTCCAGGGTGTGGGATCCTCAGCCCAGAGTGGGCAATGTGAGGGTTTATGCACTGGGGGCTTGCATCTCCTTCTGTGAGAGTGCTCAGCTGCTGTCCTCTCTCACTGCCTGGGTAGTGCAAGCTGGGGACTTCGGCACCCCTCCTTCCTCATAGACTGCTGGCAAAAACAGGCTTCCCACTGGAGCTGCTGCTAGCTCATGGTGTCTACTGGGAGATGTTTCAGGCTGCAGCATCCACTGTGGCACATGGTGGCCACCAAGGTTGCCTCCAAAAAGAAGGCTCTGGAGAAGACCTCAGGATGTTCCTGCCGCATCGGATGCAGGCAGGGTGAACAGTTGGCATTGGCAGGGGGCAGTGGGAGGGGCCCCTGAGCATCATGAAATGCTTCAGGGCAAGGGGGGCATTGGATGGACCCTGGGGCTTCAGGGGTTAAGCCTCTGGGGCTAAGGGGGGAAGTGGAAAAACCCTTTTGGGAGCATCATGGGCAGCAGTGCCACTAGATGGCTCAGTGGGTCAGGGGCTTTTTAGGATTCAAATGGCTGGGAGGCAATGGGCAGGGACTCAGAGCGGCAGAGAGCTATTGGAAGCTCCAGGTGGATGGCAGCCCCACTTTGTGGGGAGTTTCCAGGGGTTAGGGAATCAATGATGGAAAAAGGGGCGGGGGGTGCAAGGCAAAGGGAAGCCAGTGGGGGGCAGGACTGTCCCATGCCAAGCCCCTGCGTCCACGGGTCCCGAGGGGCTTGTGCCGCAAGTGCCTCATCGCGCTGAACTAAAGCATGGAGACGGCTTCTACCTCCTCATGGAGCCGGCCCCTTCCGGACACATCCCGGAGAGGGTGCTTGGCGGATCGTGTTCCCCAGCTCAGGTACTGAAGGGCTTCCTAGAAACCTCTCTTTGTCTCTACATCTCTGACTGTTGCACTGCACCCTTACTTACTCTCCCTCCACACCTCTGCTTGCTCCACATCTCCCAGTCCGAGCTCTCCTCCTCCTAGAGGAGCCCCCAGCCCCTCACCTTCCCAACAGCTCCTTCCTCGGCCCCTGACCTTCCCTGCTGCACACCTGCCATGTGCCCCTGCCTGCCCACAGCACAAACTGCCTCTCCTCTGCAGGGACTTAAACCTGAAAAACATTCTCCTGGACAGTGAGGATGACATGAAGGTCTCCAGATTTTCCAGAAGGGTGGTCCTGCAGAATGTCAGTGGAGAGTCCCTTGGGACCTCTACACATCCAAAGCTGCCCACCAGGGCAGTGCTGAGCCAGACCTTCTGCCAATCCTATGGTTATGCCTGTCCTGAGATGCTACAGGAGAAGCCCTGTGACCTCTTCCTGGAAAACACATGGAGTGCTGAAGTCATCCTCTGCGCCTTGCTCCAGCACTACATATGTTGAGATGCCACCAACCGGCGGCACGTCCTGCACCAGACCCAGAAGTCTCCTGTCTTCCCTCAAAGGTAGCCCTTACCCCACACTGGGGCAAGGGGTAAGGGGGCTGGGAGCAGCCAGGGCAAGAGGCATTGGAGAGGCATTGGGGAGCATTGAGGGCACTGGGAGGAGGAGAGCAAATGATGGAGGTCAGGGGAATGGGCTTTTGGGGGGCATTTAGGAAGCATTAAGGGAGAGCTAGGGCCATAGAGAGCTTTGAGGGCCATGGGGAGGGTGTCAGAGGGCATTGGGAGATTGTCAGGGAAGAGCTGGAAGGCACTGCAGGAGTTGTGGGGGCATTAGAGGAACTAAGGGGGATTGAGGTCAGCTGGGGCACCAGGGGCCAGGGACATCGGGATGAGGGTGTGTAGGGGTGTCCTAGATGGTGGGTTTTCCCCAGGCCCTACCTTGCTCCCTGTGTCCTCCCCCACCAGCACCTCTCAGCTGCTGAGCTGCTCCAGATCCACTGGGTCTCTTGGTTCCTGATCCCAGAGCACCTGCCCTTAGGCATCTAGGCTGCCAAGCACCCATGTGCAGTTTTGAGGTCCCCTCAACTTCAGGAGGCTGCTAATAAAAGCTTTGAACCTTCTCTCAGCTCGTGTTGTCCTGGTGACGCTCCCACAGAAAGCCCCTGCAAGAGACCTCCCCAAATCCATGGTGGCATCACCCTCCAACCCCCAAAGCAGCCTTCCCATCTGGGGACATCTCTCCATTCAAAGCCTCTCTGTGACTGCAGGAGCTGCCAGGCCCCAGGAATCTGGAGGTTCCTCACAGGACTACACTGACACTCCCAAGCAGCCCCATATAGCCTTTGCAGAGCCTGCTTTTCGAGTGACCACCACTCATGACATGTTGTTACCAGGCAAAGCTCCTAACAAATCCCAAATTGCAGAATTCAGTCTTCCCAATGAGACGTAGAAAATGAAAGAAAATCAGAGGGACAAGGACACTCTCCTTTGCTGTTCAAAGCATGCAACAGTACAACAAGTTCTTCCAAAAGCCTGGCTGAAAATTTTAGCAACTGTGATCTGGCCAAGAGAAAATCTCTAAAATAACCCAAATGTTAGAAAAAGCTTCTAGAAACAGGACAAAGCACATATCAGTTCATTACACAGTACTTTCTGCTAGCTATCCATAACTGTTGAGATAGTTGAGGCTGATATTTTAACAATTGCCTCCTCTTTTTTGGTCTAGTGCTTTGTTTTTGCTCCTGGGATTAATTAATTAATGTATTTCTCTGGAATCTCAGTGTTTCATCAGGTACGGGATCACTCAGCAACAAGCCAGGGGAAATGGGTGCAAGACAGCTGAGATCACTTGTCCAAAGAGCCATTTTCCAGAAACTGCTTCACTATTTCACTTCACAGGAACACAGAAGGTATCCCCCCAACAAGGGGCCAACTCAGCAGCAGCAGTGGCAATAGGAAACAGAACACATGAGCATGGCTGCTTTCTGCAGAGCACTGCTGTCCTATCTCTAACCCCAAAAGTAGAGATAGCTCAGTCACCAGCTAGTGCTGATACTGGAAGGGATGTTTTTATTTTCCATGACTGATTTGAGTGAATTTTTACAAGGGTGAATACTGCTAGGACAAGGGTGAATGGCTTTAAACTGAAAGAGGACAGGTTTAGATGTTAGGAAGCAATTCTTTACTATGAGGGTGGCAAGGCACTGCCACAGGTTGTCCAGGGCAGCTGTGGATGCCCCATCCCTGGAAGTGTTCAAGGCCAGACTGAATGGTGCTTTGAGTAACGTGATCTTGTGGAAGGTGACCCTGCCCACAGCAGCAGGGTTGGAACTGAATGATCTTTAAGGTCTCTTGCAACCCCAGCCATTCCATGATTCTACAAGTGCAGGATCCCCATGTTGTCCATGAAAATTGGATTTGTTACTCGGTGTGCAACAAGCCAATAATTATGCACTCAAGAGAGACATTGATTATTTATTTCAGAATTGTGAAAGCCTGGGTACTTGGTGGTATTCCACAAATCAAGCACACCAACTATGAAAACTTTTCACTACTTACACATTTGGGCAAACAAAGGAAGTGTTCAGTGGCTATAAGTTACATAGTTCTGTTAATAATTTGTATTCAATCTTCTATTGGTTAACGATTCTCTTGTCTCTCATGCTGATTAGTTTGCATGCTCAGTCTTTCTCTTCTTTTGCGTTGGTGGGTTTCTTGGGTCAGTGGTCTCCAAGTCGGTGGTCATGCTCTCCCCTGACGGAATTACCTTTTACCCAGTTAGAGATGATTTCAGCACAATTGCTGAGTTGGCTTTATTAGTTTCTTCCTTATCTTGGGAGTTTTAGGTGTCTTGATGGCTTATAAATTCTGTGTCCATTATCAGTGGGCATCCTTTTCCCAAAGCTTTGTTAACCTCCCCTTAGGTCTGAGGTTGTTGAAGCATGCCAAGCGCTAAACTTTAAAAAGGCAATTAATTTGTTTTTCTAACACCTTAGAACATGTTTGTTAGCTGCCTATCTGTTTCATGGATTAAATCTCCTTTCTTGCTGATTAGGCTTGAAAGTATACAAATATCAAACATCAAAGAACATCCTTTCTTAACGAAATTTTTTCATATTCCACATTTTGCAACACCCACACTGGTAGGGAAGCTCTGTAAGTTCCTTGCCTTGCCTGTTTGTCTCTGCAGGCAGATAAGGACATGCTTTCCAAAGTGGTGTGATACCACTCCCCTTTCACTCCGGAAGCTACAGAGCAAATGGGAGTTGGAAATCACACCTGCAAGTTTGACACTGCTGCCTTCCGCTTCACGGAAAGTTTTGGAAGGCAAAACAGTGTAAGGCGATGATCTCTGACAGTTCAGGGACCAAGGCTATGATTATCTGTGCCATCACGGAGCTTCGTTCCTGTTCCCACTGGCGACCCTAACAACGGGGGCTACGGGTCGCTCTGCCTCTCCGGGCATCCTTGTGTCAGCCGTGCCGTTTCTCCGTGTCCAGGTATGTACTGCCGCTTGACCCCGAACCCCAGGCAGGGTCTCACAGCCCCTCCAGGCCCCTGCGGGCTAGCTGTGGGGCACTTTGCATCGGCAGACGCAAGGTCCCGGTGCAGGCACCGCCGCCCCGCCCCGAGCGGCCTCAGGGGCCGCGGGGCTCCGCCCCGGGCGACAGCGAAATGGCGGCCGGTGCTTTTGCCCTCAGTAGAGATGGCGCCGCGGTCGCTCCGCGGTGCGGGCAGGCGAGCCCGCGCCGGAGGCGGGGATTGGAGGGGCGGCCCGTGGGGCGTGGCTCGGGGCGCGGCCGGAGGCGGGGATTGGCGGGGCCGCCGGCGGGGCGGGGCGCGGCCGCAGGGCCAGGCTGGGCGCGCGGCGGTGTGCGCGGCCCCGCTCCGCTGCCGCCGTCTCCGCCGCGCCGGCTGTCGCCCCCGCCCCGGCATGAGGAAACGCAACGAGTCGGTCACGGTGGAGCATGAGCGCGCTGCCGCCGCCGCCGCCGCTGCTGGTGCTGTGCCCGGGCCCCTCGACAAGGGCTGCAGCCTAAGGCACAGCCTGCGCCTGCCTGCCGCCGCCGCCGAGGGCATGAAGCGACCGCTGGGCAGGTGAGCGCCGCCGCCGTCCCTCCGCCGGGCTTTGTTATCCCCGCGTCACCGTCTGCCCGCTGCCCGCGGGCGCACCGGCAACCTGCCGGGGAGCGGGGCCGTGTTTTACGAAGAGAGGGGAAGGGCTACTGCCCCCCGCCCCTCCGGCCGAGGAGCCCTGCCCGGCGGACAGGTACATGGGCCATCAGGGTGTCCCCCACCTCGGTCCGCCCTCCTTGGTTGTCGTGTGCCAGGTGAGCAAGTGTCGGCCCCCCGATGCTTTTCAGTTCTCGGTGCAAAGAACTGATCGGAGAGTGGGGCGGCAGCGGGACCTGCGGACCCAGCCCTGGCCAGCAAAGGATGGAAGGGGTTTGGTATTCATACCTGAGCGCTGCTTCATCGGGCCCCCTTCGGTACAGGCAGGCGTTTTTCGTGAAAAAATGGCTAGCACTGAAATCCTCTCCATCAGAGAGCGTATGTGGAACAGCAGGGCCCTGCAGGTAGGATGTCCGTGGTTTTGGAAGAAGCTGGTGGCTGTCAAAGTGATCTCTTTCCTATGAACAAATCAGATTTAGAGGTCAGTAGGAAAAGCTTCCATGGGTGACTCCGTTGAGAAGAGTGGCTTTTTGCTAGCTGTGTTAACGTTTTAAACGTTTTGTACGTGTTTATGCTGGGAAAATGTTTGTGCACCTCTCTAAAAATTTTGTAACAATAGAAGGTCCTTATCACCTGGAGCCTTCATCATGAAAGATTTTCGGGGATTGCAATACACCATGAAGACGGACTCATAGTTGCAGAGGGCTCGTGAAGAAAAGACACAACCTTTTACTTTCACCTGCAATATAATTGTATGTGAATACAGAAAATACAGGGAGGTGCTGAAGACAAGTATAGTGCTGTTCTTTGTATTTTGAAAGTGTGAAGAATATAATGATTAAAATAGCTGTGTGGTTTGGGTAGCTGGAGCCAAATTACTGTGCTTTAGCAATACAGCAGCCTGATTTAAAAAAAAACAACCCGCACTTAGGGCTGGATTTCTAGAAAATAAGGCATTGTGATATTTTTCTGTTAAATTTTCTGAGAATTTTTCTATTCTCACAGACAAAATTAACACTTGAAAAGAACTCTTTCCTGTTTGTGACATGGATGTTTGTTGTGTTCAAAGTCAGAAGCTTTAAAATGTGATTTCGTTTATTGGGTGATAGCTATTCAATTTTATGCCCTGGAGGTAAGCCTTTGGGATGCTGTCAGTGCTCTGTTCATGTTAAGACAAGCTTTTGGTAATTGAAAATGGTGTTGTGTTGATCTCAGTTTTCATGACTGTGCAGTGGATCAGACTGTGCCAGTGTTCTGCTTTTATAACATTTAAAAATTCAGCATATCTATTCCATGTGTCCAAATGGGTGATTTCTAGACCAGTGGCAATCAAATGATGGCTTGCTAACTTCTTCAGCACTGTGAATGGCTTTCAAATACTTTTTACTGAAGTGGAAATGCTCTGTCGGTAATGAGCATTGAGCAAGCCCTAAGAGAACATAGTGCAGGCTATCAGCTTGGTCTAACGGGCAGGTGCTTTGTGGGTACCAGACATAGCACAGATGAATTGTGAAGGCCAAGCTTAAAGCAGGGAAAGCGCATCCTGTCTGTGAAATGTAAATTGTATTTACTTCTCCATTTAGACATTTGAAAGTGGTCGACAGGCAAGTTCTCCTCATTTTTCTCCATGTTCAGCCTTTGATGCCTGTTTCAGAAATTCCTGAAGTCCTTACATGGTTTTGTGTTTGTGTGTGTATGTGTGTGGTGTTTTTTTTTTCGTTTTTCGTGGGTTTTTTTTTTTTTTTTTTTTTTTTTTTTTTTTTTTTTTGGGGGGTGTGTGTTTTTGTTGTTGTTGTTGTTTTGTTTTGTTTTTTTTTTTAATTCTTTCTGGGTCAGGTACTATATTCCACACAGAAGTGTTTCTCAAACTTGTGACATTGTAGAAAAACCTTATTTGTTTGAAACTTGCTTCTCCTTTTGCTTTTCCACATCTTTCTTTCATGCTGGCCTGCACTGTCTGCATTTCTTTCTGACTTTCAGTGGCCTTCTTTGACTTCCTCACTTTGTGAGCCTTCAGACAGTGGTTTACAGGCAAGGTGTCTATGTCTGCCCGTACCTTCTAGTTGTTTTCTACAGGATGATAAATGCACTGCTGGACTGTGAATCTGACCATGTAGGGATGGGAGGTCCAGGCAGAAGAAGGTATGATGCCCAGAGAGAAGATTCTTGTCCAGAACAACCACCCTGAGTCAGGTCAGACAGCTTTCTAGCTCTGTATCCCACCTTTGGCAGCAGACTGCAGTGAGTGTTTAAGGAAGAACACGAGGAGAGTACGAATACAGTGGGACCTCCCTTGAGGGCTACCCTGGCTGTGGTCACTTTTGTGGCCAACAAGTTGCTGTATGACCATCTAGCTCCTTGTATTTTAATATGCAAAGTCATGCTGTTATTGCAGCATTCCTTATACCGCTGGATATAAAAGTAGTGTTTGATTGTTGTTGCTTTCAATGTGTTACATCAGTTTTACTCCCCAGCTTGCAGGAGCTGTAAGGAGGTGAAAACTCTGCTGTGAGGGTGGTGGGATGGTGGAGGTGGCATAATATCTGAAACTGGGGATTTGTACAACAGCAGACTATTCTCAGCAGCATGCTCCTTGGTGAAATAGTTAAAATCAACACTTCTGGTGGCTGTGAATTCTGTGTTAAAGGGGAATTGGGGCTATCTGCATTTCATACTGCTGTTCTTTAGTCTCTACAGACTTGGGGAAACAGCATATATGTTTGGCTTCAGCATGTTTGTTTCCATCTTTTATTTGTAAGTGATACAAACCATTGGTTAGAAAAGCAAACCAACCCCCAGTAGCATGGAGTGGCTGTGTAGTTCTGCAGCCAAGGGCTGGTCATGTGGCAGATCCCCTGAGTTGGGAGCGCAGGGGGCTGCAGAGGCAGCTGTGTCTGTAACTGCAGCAGTGACCAGGGCTGTGGAGCAGCAGCAGAGCTAGCATCTGCACTTTCCCAGTATGGCTCTTCCTGTTCACATCCAGCTCCTCAACAAAGGCCGAATAGCACCGTAACTGTAAACATAACTGATGTTTATAGAACACACTGTTGGTTTACCACCAGCAGCAGCTCATTCTTGCAGCAGTGTTTTTGAATTTTACCAGTGCTGTGTTTGCCCCTCAGTTTCAGTTCAGCCGTACCATCACAATGTGCTCATTCATCCAGGAGCTGAAACTCATTCTGAAGAGGTGGCTGTGCGTTGTGACTGGCAACGACTCTGTAACAGAAAGTCTGTGCGCGTGCGCTTCTAAGTGTAACAGAGATGGATATCTGATAAATAACATTTATGTGGCTTTGGCTAGTGCACACTGTAGTCAGTGTGGCTTTTCTTAAGTGGTTTACAAAAAGAAAGGAAAAAATATAGGTATTTCCATTTTTCTTCCATAGATAGCAGTAAAATCTAATTTGATGGTTACCTGAGTGCTTTACCAGTAGCTCCTTTAAAAGTCTGTGAATTATATTTTTTTTAAAGGAGCTGTTCTATCTGAAATTTTTAAATGCAACAATGCAGTACTAAAGAAGCACTAGGCAGTGCCTACTGTTCCTGCTGTGTGTGTTTTATGTGGATGGCATTCCTCTAATATCTGTGTTATGAGGCATTTTCCAGGTGACAGTGTTTAAGTGCTAGATGATTATTAAGGTAGCATTGTGTTTTGGGTACTTGCTGTGACTCATTTTTTGTGGTTGGTGGCTGTAATGATCTGGGGAAATGTGTTTGAGCAGCTGTAGATAAAAGAAACTTTTTTGTGGAAGCACAGAGAATAATGGAAATAACTGAGCTTAGTATTGGCATTGATACCAAAGCAAATTCTTCTATCTCATTTCTGCTGAACCCTGATCCTGGTGATAAATGGTCACATGCATGTTACCCTTCATTTCTGTGACCTAGTCCTTATCTGGTCCTCATTAATCCCAGTCAATAGTCAAACTATAGATCTGAAGTATGAATTTTGCCATTCCCTATTCTCCTACATATGCTTGCTCCAGGTGTTAAAACTTATTTCTCCATGTTGTGATGAACTAGAGTGCTGCGAATCTCACGTGTCTGAGCTATGGTCCTTGATATTTTTGTCTTCTGCCTTGCTGGAGAAGCCTGCTGTCCCTCGGGCTCTCTTCAGATATCTCTGCTACTTTGCTTCTGGAGACCTCATGTTGCTGGCACAGGCCCCTGCAAGATGTGTTTTTGGGACCCTTCTGCTGGCTGTCCAGCCCGTGTATCCCACAAGCTAGATATTTTTTGACTGACATTACAGTTTGGTGCAGTTTCAGTTGCACCCTTGTTCATGTTTGTTGTGTGCAGCTTTCTCAGTGCTCTCTCTTGAAAGGCAGAAGGTTTCTTTTACAGCACTGTTTTCTGGGTATTTTATGAAGATACAGGGAGGTGCTGAGGACAAGAAGCTGCAGCAACATGCTTGTGTCTTTCCCTCTGATACAGCTGAATTTTACTGGAACAGTGAGTTGTGCCCAGGCATGTCAAGTGCAATGTGTGGTGACCCTTGATGCCATCCTGCCCTAACAGCCAAAGTGCTTCATGATATCCCATGTCTCTTAGGCTTTAACCAGCAGTATCTTTCCTTTGACAGAGAACTCAACCATCTCTGTTATGCATCCTTGTGTCCCCCTGCCTTATATGTCTAGGCTTAGCCTCCTTTTTCCTGATGTTACTTTGTTTAGAAGCATTTGCATGGTCTTTTATGATTATTCCAGTCTGGTCATTGTAGCAGAGATGACAAATATTTTATTTGATCTCCTGCAAATTTTCATCAATATATTTCTTAAGATTTTTTTTTCTCAAGTGAGTTTTGTGCTATTGTCTCTTTTGATTGCCGTCTTCTGGTTGAACCAGTTACTTGTTAGTGCTCTCCAAGGAGGAAGGTGCTGCTTGTATAGAGACATTTAATAAGTCATGCAGCTTTTTCACCAATTCCACATTCCTGCTGGGTAACTGCAGCTATTTCAGTGATTCTGGATAGTTGTTCTTGAGCAGAGTTCACAAAGGAGCTGTGAAATGAGTTCCAGTCAACTTTGACTGTACTTTCTTTCATAGTAAGTACAGGTTGAATCACATCTCCTGTGTGTAATATATGTAAAAGCAGCTTACTCTGTGTGGGGATTTTTTTCTTTAGTATAGGGTGGTGTGGTTTTGGTTTGGTTTGGTTTTGGGTTTTTTTTTGTTTCAGTTCTCTTGAAGAAGATGCACAATAATATTTTGCTCATATATGTCAAAATGAGGTTGTGTAATTACTTCCACATGTATCAATCTGCCTTTTTTTTTTTTTTTTCTTATTTATTCAATTGGTATTTCAGTAGCTGTGCATCCTGGTTTATCTTGTGTGTTGTCAGCCATTTTGGCAGCTTATGGGTAAGCAAGTGCCTCTGAATTGCTCCCAAGTATCAGTTTGGGGCATTAGGTGTTCATTCTCTGCATCAACTTCCAAGTTTGTTCAGCCTTTGCAGACATTATAATTCTCTAATTCTTTTTCCTTGTGCCCATCTTCTCCCCACTCTTTTTTAAAGCCATATAATTCATTTAGCAAAAATAGTAATACTCCTTGCAATGTGGGGTATTATTAGTTTTTCTTTATTTTGGATTATTTTTTTTAGGACTTACGGATTTATGAAGCCACCATGTTGACATGTAGCAGTTCTGTGCCTCAGTGTGTTACTGTTAAAACCTATCTTTTTTTTTAACATTTTCATCACTGACTTTAGGGGTTAGGGTTTGTGTTAAACAGGCATGGTTTATTCTCTTAAGCATCTCTTGAAACTCCTAGCACCCTCCTGCAGGCCTGTTTGCATGATCTAAAATTTCTTTCCTTAGATCCAATGTTTCCATGAGCCTCTCTAGATTTTCTGTAATAGAGCACAGCATTTTTTCTGCTGCATCTGATCTATGATATGTCTTCTAGTCTCTGAGTAGTTTTCCCAAGTCCTTATATTTCTCATAGTGAACTCTGCTCAAGCAGGCTTGATGAGGCTGAAGAGAGTTTACCCTCTAGTTTTGAGTTGGTCTCCTCGAACTCCTGATTTTGTTGCGGTGCCGTATTTCTGACATCGTGCTTGCCCCTGGGTTCAGTTTCTCTGCTTTGATGGCTTATGCCTGAATTAATAATAACTGTGTAGTGTTACTAACTGCTACTACTTTGTAATTCTATAAACTCCTTTTCTACTTAGAAGCTGTATGAATTGCAGACCTCTGCTTGTTTCTGCTTGTTTGAGTATACCTAAACTTCCCAACATGCAAGTGATTCTGGGTAACTCCTGAGACCAACGGGACTTCCTAGTAACATCTGGAGTGAAGATGTCTGTGGAGATGAGGGTCTTCTCAGTGTTGCCACATTCTTTTCTGTCCTTTCTGCTTAAATAGCCACCTCTTTTTATGCAATAAATGACGTGCTGTTGCTGAGCCAGGAGTCTAGTTCTCTGCAAATGCAGTCGTGCGTCATCACAGTGAGCATGTGGGTTTTCTCCGGGATGGAATGTATATGTGTTTCTTTCTAGTGAAAACAACATTGTGTTGTTTTCATTAAAACTAATGATAGTGGCATCATGTTCTCTGCAGAATCCACTTTTGCAGTATGTGCAAGAGGCCTGGTATACCCAAGCAGGACTTACCTTGTAGATGAAGAGTACTGCCTGCCGAGTCTCGATTCCTTTGAAAGGAACCTGCTTAGGAGGCTACAGCTAAGTTACTTAATCTTCCCAGGCCTAAAGGGCAGGTCAGATTATTTTGGTAGTCATGCCAGGATGTGAAATTAGCAAATAGGCTTCTACAGAAATTCCCCTACAAAATCTTCATTTTGGAAACTCACTGTGTCATGTTGTTGGTGTTACAGTAGTGACCAGCTTCTGACATCAGGAGTGAGTTGACTGCAAGCAAGGAAGATTCACTAAGGCTGTAATATGAGAGCCATATGTTAATGTAGCTGTGACTGAATCAGTACCAGAAGAAGATTAAAAGAAAGTACTTCTGCTGTATTAAAAGGGTAACAGGAAACCTAGGGGACTTTAAAGCCATTAGCCTGAGGTGGAGTCTGTGCAATTTAAATTGTATGTATTAATTTGAAATTCAGTGGAAGAAGATTTAGCAGCTAAATTTATACACTAATGAAAGTAGATCTGTCCTGTGGAAGGACAGTGTAAAATGTGACAGGTTTGTCAAGATTACATCCTAGTTGATGAAAGTATCACTGGTAAAATTGTTTCTCCAAAGCACTTGACTTATACTGTAGTTTATTCTGTTGAAAGGGCTTGTGTTGCTAATGGAGAGCATGTTATCTCTACTGAAAATTGGCTCAATGGAGAGAAAAACAACTGGGGAGTTATCGAGGGATTGATGCTGAGGTTCAAGGGTGTATAATTTTGTATATCAACCATCCCAAGGATGAGGCAGTTACTGTTGGTAAAACTGGGAGGAGGAGGAGGTGATGAGGGCTGAGGAATAGGGCAGCCATCAGTCTGAGGCAGCTGGTCAAATAGTGAAAAGGTCACCAGGACACAGGTTAAATGTAGCTGGACATAAGGCAGGATGGCAGAGGAGAGGATAGGGGTTTTGTAACTGTGGGACAGGAAAGGTGGCAAAGGTTGAAGCTGTTTTAGGTAAGTCATCTCTGCAAGCTGTCATGTGTCAAGGAGTATCCCCTATGCAAGCAGTAAGGCTACCATCTAGGCTGTGCACTTTTGTTTTTCTGGTATGCGTCTCTCTCCCTCAAAGCAGTTAAGTGTTGGTGAAACAGTGCAACACTTAGCTTCAGAAATCAGCCTCGTTCTTATTGAAGGCAATTTAAACTTGCAAGCAAAATCTCCTAATTTTAGACTCTATTAAGTGCCTTGATCATTCACTGAACTAACAGGAATCATGACTGTTTACTTTCGAAATCAAAGTGTTTATTTAACCCAGATTTATTTCAACATTGTAACTCTTACTGAGTAGTAGATCTATAGAAAAGATTGTTAGATTAGAAAATTCACTTCTGAAACACAAACACTTGAAAATATTTGAGATAAGTCCCACAGCTACCCTCTCTTTGTTCAAAAGAATCTATCAAAACACAGAAAGAGAATTTTAGGTATCAAAAGAGGAAAACCTCGGCCTCAAAGTTCCTTCTGAATCTGGCAAATAGCTAAAGCAAAACCTTCTAGTGGAGAGCACGTTGGATTGAGTAGTGTAAGTAGTTCAATCATTCTGGATTTTATTTTAAAAATAAGATGAAAAATTTTCCCTGCCAGTTGAGTGACCAGTTTAATTTTTTTTTTTTTTTTTTAAGAACTCCCATGTCTGGGTGGATGCTGAATGGCCTTAAGCACAGATAACAGAATATAGAATTGTTCTTTTGACATCTCTTAAGTCTGGAATTTTTGCCTCATATCATGCTTGGGAAGAGAGACTGGTATTCGGTTACCTCCCTCTTATGTTTTAGTACAGGCCATGTGTGAACAGTGAGAGCTGGTGTTCCTTCTCAGTCTCTGAAAAGAAGAACCAATGTGTAGGCCAAAACGTGGGCCCTACTCTTCTCTTATAGTGTGCTTCTTGTACATCAGGCAGAGAAGGGTAGCTAAGATTTAAAATATTCTTTAGCACCTGTGCTGTTCTTCTGAACACGAATAGTTATACTGAAATCAAATTTGTACCCACTTAAAATCGTTGTTAATTCCTCTTGCAGAAGAGATTAGTGTTGAATAATAAGGGAAATTAGGTTTTGTGGAAACTCATCTCCCTTGCTACTAAAGGTGTGCAGAACAAAGGACTTCAGGTGAAGTCCTTTCAGCATTACTGAAAAAATACCCTCTTGGAGGGGTACTCTTCAGTGGGATTGTGCAAGTTCAGAGAACAGAAAATGCATTTACCCTGTCTAGAGCCTGGTTTCCCTTCCCCTGGCAGTAAAGCTTCCCCTGGGGTGACTTTTCTGAGACAGAGGAGCCTACACAAATGGGGATGATGTAACTGGAGCTTTGGAATCAGGGCCTCCAGGTTGCAGCATTCTTGCTCCTGGAGCAAAGTATGTTTAAGGTGCTTAAGAACTGAGTAGATTTTAAGACTTTCTTGGCATCCTCAGGGAGGGAGGCCCGTCACTGTTTTCTCCCTTAAAGCAGTCCTATCTCACTTTTTGTAAAGTTTTGATTTATTTCAGAGCAGCTTGAGGAAACAAGAATAAAGCTGACAATGCCAGTTTATATTGCTGAATATGAAAACTCTGAATCGGACACAATAATTGGAAATAGCCCATTCTCTTGTTCTTGCAAATCCAGCAGAAATGCAGTGACCAACCTTTTCTTTCAGTGTCCGATAGCTTTGTGCTGTCCCTTGTAAAGGATTATCTTCCCCTCTTGACTGACAGAGTAGGAACTGCATTTCATGTCAAACTTTGTGACAGTCTGATGTACAGTCCTGCAAAATGTTTTGTTTCCCTGCAGTTAAGTAAAAACTCCAACACCTGCTTTTCACCTTTTTGGAGTATGTGTTTTTCGGGCTTGGCTCTTCAAGGTTTGGTAGTATTAGCAAAGGCTTTGGTTCTAATTATCATTAATTTTTTAAGCCTTTGTTATTTGGAATTCTTTCTTGAGCAAAATGATAGCTAAAGCTGGAATCCCTGAGTAAATCACAGATGAAAGCAGAAACAGATTAATCTGCCTGACTGTATGCAAAATAACCCGTGCTTAAGGTATGTCAGAGGCTGACAGCAGTTTTGTATCCGTTCATGCATCTGTTCTTTAACCACGGCTGTTGCTTTATGGCCATGCTCTGTTTGTTAAGCCTCCCTTTTTAAACGGGTCACAATTACAGGGGGCACTGTGACTGCCAACTGAATGTAACTCTGCTGAGCTGACAGTCAGCATATGTAATGTTTTGGTATTGTTTAATGCTCTTGTTTGCTTGTATGCTTCTAACAGGGAACTGTTGGTCTATTGTAATCAAAATGTATCGCTAGCGTTGTGTTCTGAATCTAAAAGGTGGCAGTATCGCTGCTAACACAAGAGCATTCTTTTTCTTCAGGCTTCCGAGAAGGAATGGCTTGTGATCTCTGCCAGCAAAAGTAGAGCTTTCTCAGCTGGAAAGTATAGGATGGCCATTTTCATATATTTAAAAGGAAAAAGGTCTACAATACACAAATGAATCAGATAGTTTAGATGAAAGCCAGAGCCACAGAGCCTGCTAGTATTGATAATTCTGAAGCTGTGTGGCTGGTGGCTGTCTCACAAAAATCTGTTGGTTTGAAAAGATTTCGTGTTCACAAAGTTGTGCAGCTTGGAAATACAGACCTGTTCGTACACGTGTACACGAGAACAAAGGCTGACTCTGGATTCTTGTTGCTGCTGCAGGGTTAACACATGCATGCAAGTCTGTCAGGTTTACAGCATGTTAAGAAGTTGTAAGGGATGGTAAGGGAACTGGCTCTGCCATATTGTGTGATGCCTCAATTATGGTATGCATTCAGCAGGCAAGTGACTTTAAATGCGAGTTAGGAACTGTGGTGGAGTATTACATGTCTGGACTAGTTCTGCTCTTGAACCTTTGCTTGTGCAGCTTCATACTCTTCCTCATGAAGGCAGGTGTGGTAGAAAGAAATGAGCTGTATCACTTCAATATAAATCAGACTTGTCTGGTCTCAAGCCTTTGTTTTGCACTTCTGGTGCTGTTTCAGTCTTTTGGTGTTTATGTTCTGTTTTTATCTCTTTCATTTGCAGACAGCTTTGCATTCTCTGGCTCATGGAGTAGTGAGAGGCCTGTGCCTTTAATATAAACCAGCTGTCAGCTGTGAAATGAGTGGAAAACTTAAAAATTTGGTAAATGCTGTGGAGGGAGTGTACTTGCACCACAATAGTATCTCAATGCCAAGCTCGACTAACATCTAGTGTGGGTGATTTCAGATTTGATTAGTGTCAGCAGTATTGCTGGAGAAAGTATGTTCGTAGAATTTAAACAAGCAGTTCATACTGGAAGAGTTCTGGCACGAACTAAGCGGCTGTCGCAGAAGATGCATTCAAGAAAAGTTAACAACCTTAAAACCCTAATCCTCAAGCCTGCCCTTCTGTCCCAAAAGTCAATTGTTCAATTGCCTAGGGTTTAATTATTCTTTGTTTGCTACCTACTTAAAATAACGGTAGCATCTGCTCCTTTCTTTTTAAAATGTAGCTTTCAGGTTAATCTTGCCACACACAATACATACTAATGCTAATACCATTTTACCCAAGCATTAAGAAGTAGCAGTAGTCGCTGCTTAGACCGTGTTGCAAGTACACATTTTAAATAAATCCGTGCCGTGTTGCCAAATGTTCAGCCTCTTCTTATCTCCTGGTCTGTGACACATATGTAGATTTCATACAATTGGAATGTAAATTATCAAGACTGATGTCTAAGCTCCTGTCCTTCAAAGGAATTGCCAACGCTTACAGTTACTTAATCAGACAAATGACTTTATTACTGTCCTTTATTAGGTAGTCAGCTTAGTTGATGGTTCTATAAAGGAGAGCCCTAGCATTAGGAAGGTATGGGGTGCTTGATGGGGGGAAAAAGATGTCCCTGTCATGTAGGGTGTGTAAATGCTTGTGTGAGCTTTTCCCTACCTTGTTTCATTTGCTCTACTTTTTGCAGTGTTTCGCTGACAAAGGCCCATACATTACCTGCAGGCTGCTCCATTATTTCTGCTCATTAATGCTGTACACTGACTTGCCTTTCCCTCACTTTATGGGCCTAATTTTTTCCCCCCTGCTGTTCTCCGAGCCCTGGCATGACCTTTACTGGCATTTCATTGCTATTGACTGACTGATCTGCAGTGCCTTCCGCTTACCCTAAATGCTGATGCCACATTTCCCCCACTTGATGCACCACAGTCTTGATTCTTGCAGGTCTTTACCCTCTTCTGCAATCTGAAATGTGGCTATGAAGGTCTCAAAAGCTGGAGCTTGATGGCGTCTCCTCAAAAACTCGATTAATTGAGTTGCCTTTCTTTGCAGTTATATCTCTTAGAGTCAGATCTGAGTTCTTGCAAATGACTGGCTAGATGGCTTCCTTCTTGCCATTTATTGTTTTAAGTTAATGGTTAATCCCTTGATATTAATCAGAAGGAGGCAGAGAAGTAGTCTCTGAGAGTCTGGGCTGTAAGAGAGCAACTAGGTAATGAAGTGGTAGAGTGTGGGGGAATTTGGGAGCTTAAAGTTTCAAACCTCATCTGTATTCAGACAGTTGGAACAGAACAATACTGCCTGAAGCTCTTACCCCAGCCAAAAGGAGATGTTTTGTAGGCAACAGTGTGTTTTGGGGCTAAAATGAAGCCTCAGGAAGGATCTTGGGAATAGACAGTTTGCAGAAAGGGAGGGAAAGGACATTGCTGAAGAGGAATATGTCTAAGGCAGCGGTTGTACAGTCTCTGTAAGCCAAAAGAAAAGGTCTTGGAGGCTCCTTCTTTGGGGAGGCTTTTCTACCACAGCTGCTAAGCCACCTCCACAAACTGAGCTGTTTGAAACCTAATTTTACGTGTATTTGCATATATCTGTTACGATGCAGATACAGGATTGGGTCTTTTCTAGGATGAACTTCCTTTTGTGGTCACGTTAACCGGTTGCCAGCTTCAGGCTGCATAGACATGAAAGTGAATGGAAAGTGGGATAAACTGCACAGTTTACCCATGTAGAGCTTGTCAAGTGAACTGAGGTTGTTTCTCTGACTGCAAGTGACATGGGAGGGATTTTTAAAAGATGATAGAGGTCCAGTAAACCTAACTGAAGGCAGCATCAGTAGGGGTTTGATTGATATTATATAGGACATTTTTAACGGAAAATAAGGGATGAGATGCTGAAAATGCTGGTTAGTATAAAGACAAAATGTTGTAGTTCTGCTTGCTGACATGCAGCACTTCTCTGGAGCTGTGTATGAATCTTTCGTGGTCTTCCTGTGGATACCGCTATGAACAGAAAAATAACCTAGTACTTATGATAGCTTTCTGCAGTGCTTTAGAAATACGGCATCCTAATCAGAGAATACTGTATACTTACTATAATACTAGCAAAGAAGAATACATTTCAGTAGCTGGCAGTGTTTTTCTGTGGTTAGAACTGTTTGTCAGGAAATTCAAAAGGTTTTCTGGGTGTATTGACATACTGTCCTTTCTGGGTTTTGAGCTTTTCCTCTGTTGGGACACTTTCACTTCTATCAGTTAGTGTTGTGTCTGTTTAAAAAATAAGCTGTCATGTATTCTGAGAAACCTGAAGGTAGAGCTTGCATATTTCAAAACATTATCAGAAAACTTAGCTTGCCTTTCCTTTCTGTCTTCTTTTTTAAATGAAAACCCATAGACTTCAAATGTGTTGCCTTTCCTTGCCTTATTAAGCCCATTATTCCTATTACTTTGTCTTTTATTTTAAAAAGTAGAGCATCCCAACTCTTTTTCTTCTGGGTACAGTCAAAGTAGGTACAGTAAGTAGGATTATGAAGTGGAGTAGCTTTTCCTGGGTTGAGTCTCTGCCAGTGGAGGCTTGAATGTCTTCCTTCATCTTAGTTTTTTAAGACCAATATTTAAGAAGGTGTGCTTAGTGTTTTATTCACCTTTCCCTCCGACTTTCTTACTGAAATGTAAATAGGAACATTTTGTAGCTTAGCTAGATTTTGAGATTGGGGTAGCTTTTTCTGTTTGTGCCTAGTAGGAAAATTGTTATTCAGCTTTTGAAATATTCTGGTGGCCTTCTTTATTTTTTTTCTGGAAAAAAAATCACTTTTCAGTGAGAAGTCAGCTAGTCTGCTTTGTTGCATGAACCTGGTGAACTTTAACCCGTCTAATTCAGCTCTGCATCACCAGAGGGATGTTCATGAAGCATGGGCTGTTGCAGTTTGCCAGGTGTTTGTGGGAGGAATTAGGCAGACATCTGTTTAAGGTAGTGTGTCCTTTTTAGGGTGAGGATAATGGACTGGGTTGTTGCAGTATGCTTTTAGGATATAAAAGAATGCAGAAGTTTGTAATGTTGTTAAATTGACCATGCTTCCAAGATGGTGATTGTAAGCCTTTGTGTAACCCTTCTTGTTCCCAAGATCCCTCACTGTACCTCGGAATGTCTAAGAGATACCTGGAAGCTCACCTGTTGGCTGTTAACCCTTTCTTGTACTTGGTTGCTTCTCTCCTGCCTGACTGCTGGCCCGGTGGTCTCTCTGGGGGATCATGAGGTGCTGTGGGGTGGGGGGACCAGGGGGAGGGCACGTTCCCCCTCGGAGCAAGGGGTAAAAGGAAAGGCCTCTTGCTCCGGGGTTCACCCTCCTCATCCACTCAGCGTTCGTCACTGGGTGACTTCTTGGGGTCCCTTGTAGCCTCTTTACTGTTCACGTATCTGTGACATGACTAAAATAGTCCCTGATTTCAAATCCTTCTTTTAAATTGAGTGATGAACATTTTGGATGCTACACTGATGAATGCTGTAGGATCAGGTATGAATTTGGCTATTGTGTCTTTTGTACATTAGATGGCATAGAATAGAAATTTATATTATTTGACTGATACTTCCTGATAACATCTAACAACTGTTAATGCTTGGGTTTATGTGCAGATGGATTTGTACTTGAATTTTAGAAGCTGTCAAAGAACAAATAAGATACTCAAACTTTCCTGCCTCATCCCAATAGCTGAAAGATCAGATTGTCTTTTGAAACAACAAAAAGTAGATTGTGTCTTTCACAGACGTGGAGTGTCAGTAACAATTTATTCTGCTGCTATGTGCCTGAAAAAAATCGTGAAGTCCTCTATCCTTCTAAAAGTATGTTCTGCATGGCTCTGTGATATGTAGTATCTTCATTTTTTTTGTCTGGAATATCTGGTATGGAATATCCCTTTGGTCAGTTGGGGTCAGCTGTTCCAGCTGTGTCCCCTCCCAGCTTCTTGTGCACCCTGGCCTCCTCTCTGGTGGGGTGGAAAAGGCCTTGAGGCAGTGCAAACTCAGCAATTACTGAAGCATCCTTGTCAACACTGTTTCCAGCGCAAATCCAGAATATAGCCCCATACTTGCTATTATGGAAAAAATGAACTCTACCCCAGCACAGTACTATACTGCAGTTTAGTTTTTGAGAGAGAGACCAGCATATTTCTTCAGAAAGAGCAAAGGTTCAATATTTTAAAGAACTTTTTGTAAGAGATGGCAAAGGAATCTGGTAGAGCTAATTTTCTTATTTTCCAGATCTTTCCGAGAGCAAAAGCTTTTAGGAATTGTGTGAAACAAAATGTCTCTGAGAATGCAGATTACCATGCAGTTTTTGTACATGATGTTTTAGTCATTTTATGAAACAAATTTAGGCAAATAAAAAGAGCAATGCCTTTACATTTGTGTCTTGTTTCCAGCAAGATGAGTTTGGGGGCTTTGGTTTTTCTCTTTGTGTTTTTCTGCAGTGAACTCATCCTATTAAAGGGATCTTAGTGCCAAAGGGAGGGATCAACTGCCCAGATACTAAGAGTTCTGGCAGATACTATGGTTCCCACTGGTCTTCATGGATCAAGATCTGTTTTCTGGATTGGATGCATTTTCTATAATTCAACCTTCCTTCTCTATACAGTACCTCCAGTGAAGCAGAATTAAGGCTTGGCTGCTGATTTTTTTCATTGAGGAGAATTCTGTATAGAAGTGCCTGAAATAGCCCAAAATGAATCAAGTGATTGCCTGTTTGCCCATGCAGCTTTGTTCACTGTGCACAGAAACCAGGAGGGGGCAAAGCCTTGGACATTACCAACTTTTCAATTTGCATTTAACTGCACATAAAACAGGTTTTACAGCAAACCAGAAGAGTAAAGAACCCATATTAATCTTGTAGTGGAAAATTACATTGCTGGGTGGCACTGCACAAAATGTCCAAAAGCTGCTGGTAACAATTCTGAATGGGAAAGAGACACACTGCCTATGAACTCCCATTCAGTAGCTCAGAGGCTGCCTCTGTACATTCACACAGTTGGAAGGCTGATAGGTTTTTATCCTTTGTCCAGGGAACAAGTGAAATAAAATAAAAGATTAATTGGATTGTGTGGCTCAGGTAGCCCGTGTGGAGAAAAAAGAAAGATTGGGTGATCCTTTCACCCTTCAGGACCTGCAAGAAGCAGGAGCCCTGTGCAACACTGTTGTTCAGGCTTTCTGAAGGAAGGGAAGTTAAGTTCTCTTCAAGGTCCTACCTAGGCTAGAAACCATCTCTCGTTTAAAAACAAAGGTAGCAAAGAAGGCTGAAGGGCTTGACAGGGACTTGATGTGTGGGCTGTCCTGCCCTTTGCATTGCTGCTGTACTGTTTCTGCATGTCCCTGTGTGCCTTGGGGCTCAGTTGCAGTTTCCAGGTTGTAGAATAGGTTGTTTTGGGTTTAAATCTGTTTACCCCTAAAAAAATCATCCCAGCCCTTTAAATTTCCTTTGACCCTCATTTTGTTCGTGTCTTTTCTACCTCCTGATTGTTACGCTCTTGATCTTTGTCTGAGGGGACAAATGTATTGATTTTATTTGTTTTTTTTCTAATGTGTTCTGTTAGATAAGTGGTGGGATGTGTTCTTGTTATGCCATTATTCATGCCATTTTACTTTTTCCTCTACTGCTTTTAAAGTGACTTTTGTCACCTGATAATCAGGAGCTACCTTGCTTGACCGAGAATGGAAATGGTCTTGGCTTTCCACATCCCGTGCTCTGAATTCCTGCCAGGAGAGCATTGCCAGTTTGCAGTTTGAACAGCTGATGAGGATACCAGAGCAAGCCAGAGTGACAGCATTTACTGAACTAACATAGTTTCATACACTGGTGTCTGTGGGCATTTTGTTTTACTGTTGCCCCAGGTAGATCACGTGAGCTGTATGTGCATTTGTCTATAGATCCTTTTGGGACTGCAAGTGCAATGTATCTGTGTTTCTCATAAATTTTGTTCTCGCTCAACTGCAGCTCTTGTTTCACCCTTGGCCTGCCCTTTCACCCTTGTAGCACAGCTGATAAGGAGATCCTAATGGAAAGTCTTCTGGTGTACTTCTGATGCCGAAATGATTTAGATACTCTGCAGGGGAAATTATTTTAATCTGAATCTGGATGCAGAGTGTGCCTCAGCAGCATGGTGGTTGGACACTTCTCATGAAACCTCCCGAGTTTGCTGGAGAGGAGAGGGGGAACACCAGCACTGTGGTTTGAAAGATGCCCATAGTAAATTAGTAAATTTGCTTGACTCCATTGCTTTTTGCAGATGGACTGTGATTGTGGACGACAGATAGAAATCCCTGTTGTGTGGTGGTGCAGTACTTGAATGTTCATTTGTGAGTTGCTTCCCATGATGAGGCAAAGGATGTTTGTACCTGCAGTTCCCTTAGTGCTGATAAACAAAGATAGCACACTCAGGAGAAATGCCCATGAAAGGACTCCCAGCTTCTCATTGCCAGCCAGATACTCATACTGGGCCCAAGTACAAAATATGCTTTCTCTGAGAGAATGTAGGACCTTCGTCCAGGTGTAAGTTACCAGAAAAATTTTCTGTTTCTGATGTCACACTTACAGCAAGGACTTTTCATCAGATTTAAGTATGTCTGGAGAGAGAATGTGTTTTTTCACGTCCACTTCAGAAACCTGTGTGAAGCAAAAACTACTTCAGATTTTGCCTGTGTTTGGACAGAACCCAGAAGGTGGGCAAAAGCCTTTGGTAAATGAAAAGAGGAAAATGTGATGTCAGGGATTTGGGTGTTCTGTGTTGTGTGAAGTTTTTTGTTGTTCTGGTTTTATTTAGACATTACTGTTATATCCATTTCTGATATTATAAAATGTCTTTGGTTTGCAGCTGCTTATTTTCTAACTTACTTGTATTTCCTAACTAAGTCCAGCTTGGTTTCCTGGTATGTTGCTGCTGCTTTTGCCTGAGCACACCAAAAGCTTCTTTTGCAGGACATTTATTTCCTCAAATAGCTTTCCTACCAAGCAAGAGCAATTTAATTTATCTAAATTACTCACTGAAGACTTACCTGATAATTTTATAATGTCTGTACTTCAGCACATTGTCTTGGATTTATCAGGAGAAAAGAATCTGTCTGATGGATAGAAGCTTTGCCCTGGTTACATTTTAAGTAGAAATCTCCCTGGAGATGAGGTGTAAATATCACGTTGCCGATTAGCATTTGGCATGGAGCATGAGAGCAAAGAAAGAGATGTCTAGGTTCAGTCTCCAGAAAAGAGAAACTGGACTCATTCCTGGACTCTGACACAATACTTTCACAATGTCGTCTTCAGTGTTTTCTGTTCCTGGTTCCGACTTGTGGCTGGGTCATGTGAAATACTTTGCAACCCAGATGTCTGAAGACCCTCTGTTTTGATGTACTCTGGTTGTGCCTAGAAAAGCTTAGATGTGGCTCTGGTATCTTTCTAAGCACATGGAGTTTTTATTCTGTAGAACTGAAATCCTGGCATATGGAAAAGTCCCCCGGGAGAGCTCTGTTTGGCTGCAGCAGGATCTAGGCCCCAGGCAGGAAAACTTGCTGGAAAGCCCCATCCTGCCTGGCTGCTTACCTGTATTATGTTCTTAGTGGGAAGGTGGTGATGACAGCTACCTCAAGTGTGAGCTGAAGGGAAATGGCAAGGTTGTGCTAATTCTGATGAAAAGTTTTAACAAAAAAGACACACTTTTCTTGTTGAAGATAGCTAAGTTATCTTCCACTTGCTCAGCAGCTAAATGTCAGCTACCCTTTGGTTATATTTCCACCCTATCTCTTCCACAAACCTATTCCATCTATGGGAATAAGTGGCAGGGGCTAATGTTGGGTTGGTTGTTGAAAGCTGACTTTAAATCTGAGAGCAGAGAGCTGTGATCAGCTGTGGGTAGCCCAAACAAAATGCTGGGTGTCTTTTCTCCCCAAAGTTTTGGGGTTCGCATTTGTGTTTAGCTGACCTTACCTCATTCCATGGTGGATTGCTCTGCAGACCCTGGCTGTAGACTACGTCTGCTGGGCCCCTTCTAAAGACCACAGCTGTGGGCAGACTGTGTTGCTTGTTACTTAATGCTCTGTACTTGGGACCTCTGCTGCTGCCTCCTCTATTTGCTGCTCTCCACGGGGCAGAGGTGGGTCAATCTGAGGGTTTGGTATTCACTAACTTTCTTCTAAAGCCCCTGTTTTGTATTGTTTCTTCTGCAAGTCCTTTGCTGTTTCTGTTTTTCTTACTACTTCAGGAAACTGGGCTTCAGGTGTGGAAATGTCACTGGAAGTCATGATGGCATTCTTTACCTCTTCATTGTCAAGTTTGCAGTGGGGATTATTAAAATCTGTTGAACTTTTCAGTGTGCACTTGTTGCAGCCACAGCTGGTTGACAGTGTCTTAGTAATACGTTGTTTTCACCTCTCGTAAAATGACAACTGCTTTAGCTTGTCAAGAAAAGGGCCTCAGTTTTGACAGTAGATGTTTCTGAAGTCCAGAATGTGGTTCCTGGGTGAGAAGAGACAGATACTTGTTGGCAGATAATGTGATGGAGGCAGGTTTTGGATGAATAAGAGGATAGCCTATTCCCTGTGAGTACCCTAGCAATCATGCAAAAAACTTAGCTGCGTGGGGGAGATTGGAATGTCTTCTTTTTTCCTGTGCTGGAAAACCGTTCCTGAGAGTCTTGGCTTTAGCCTAGGACTACAAAAGCTATTGAGATTTTGAAAATGCTGGTGTGTTAAACTATTTCCATTCCAGTTCTGTCTGTACGCTCACATTTCTTGTAAAAATGTTTAAAAATGAGGTCTTTAGGCTCTCTGTTTGACAGTTTCACCAAGCTGACAGCATCCAAACCCTCTTAGCACTAGCGTGGAGCAAGTTTGGCTGCCAGCAGTTCCTGATACTGAGAACTGTTTGCTCACTGCATCGAACATCGTTCTTGCTCAAGACCGTCTGCTGAAAAGCAAAAGAAATTTGTTGCCTGAAGGCTTTACATCAATTTTAATTCTTCATTGCAGGGGTAGTTGAGAGCCTCACTGTTTCTGCACATGAAATGCCAGTCAACTAGATCATTACAAGTATACCTTTATGTATATATATGTGCATTTATAGATTTTTGAGTATGTATTTGGTAGTTATTCTGAGGCAGTAAAGTGCATTTTAAGATATATTGCTTGAGTAGCTGCTGTGTGATACTTAATTTTTGTTTGGTTTTTTGTTTGTTTGTTTTTCTTTTTTGATGTTGCTTTGCAGATTTGTTTTTGGTTTGTTTGTTTGTTTGAGGTTTTGGGGGTTTTTGTAGCTTATTTTTCCCAGTTAGATTAAGGTTAAATAAAGTTTTGGGCAATTGTTCTGAATTTATTCTGGACTCATAGATAATAATGCTGTGGATTATGAAATTTATTATGTTCTATAACTTAGAAAGGTTTGCTTTTCAGGGCTTTGAGAGGTACAAACCCTTTTAGGTAAACAAGGCAGACTGTCTGCTCCAGTTCATAGATGAAATCATGTGTAGTTTTATGAGTCTCATTGCACATAGTTCCTCAAAATCTGTGACAACTGAACAAAATCTTGCTGATAGTGATTTAAATGGGAAGCACAATCAGGCTACTTTTTGGAGACAGTCATGTGATATGCATTCTCCAGAGATCCTGAAATCTGTTAAAAGAGCAGGGAAAAAAAAGCTCTTGTTACAGAGTCCTTTAAAATATAACCAGTACAGAGTTTCTATTCCCTTTTTCTAAGCTGATATCAGCTGGTAGTTTGGTTACTTCTGCTTTTCTCAAACAAATGAGGCTACATAAACTGTTTAAAATTAGGTTTCGTTTAAAGAGTAAATGACCAGATTTTCAAATACACCAAGCACACAGATAATTGTCAAAATTACTCTGTAAAATTCTTACTGTATTCAGGCCTGTCTCTCTCTCTCTCTCTCTTTTTATTTTTTTTTAATTTTATACAGGCGACACGGATTATGGTTTCGATTGCGGAAGTTAATAATCTGGTTGCTGGGAGTGTACATAGCCATCCCATTTCTAGTAAAACTTTGCCCTGCTATTCAGGCAAAGCTGGTCTTCCTAAACTTTGGTAAGTGACTCAGTCTGCTGGGGTGGGTGAGGGGAGAAGGGGAGAAGTGTCTTTATCTTCCATTTGTCTGCCTTCACTTTCACCCTTCATATGTACAGCTTGTGAAGGACATGAACTTTCACAAGTTGCAAGTTCTCCAGACTGTGGTTTGGGAAGCATTCTCTGTGGCTGTTGTAGCATATCTCTATATAAATATAGTGACCAAACTGAAGCCAACTTTCCAGCCTTTGGGAAAACCGTGCAATATGTCAGATGTTGCATGAATAGACAGCAAGCAAATGAAATTAAATCCAGTGAATTGTTTTTGAAGCAGTGAGTCTTCACCTGGAAGCATTTTAGGAGAATATTCTGGTTGAAACAGAAGAGGCCTGTTGATGCAGTCAGATTGAATGTTTTCCTTATGTCTGTTTAGCCTTTGTATTTGGTTAAATTAGTGGTATAGTAGGTCTGGTGAGCTGGCTCAGTTCCCACGTCGCCCCGAGAGGCCTGAGCATCCACAGGGTGGAAAGTGATGGAACATTGCTCTGTGAGAGATACTACCTAGCAACCTAAATCTATCTTTAAGCCTGAGTTATGTTTTGTCACAGGGTTTTGAAAAATGTCTTCCTTTGACTGTAATAGCTAGAAGGACTAACTATAGATACATTGTTTTTGTATAATTTGTGTCATTTTGATTGCATGCTTTGTATATTCCAACACCTTGGATCCTGGTTGCTGTGAAGTGTGCATTTGTGTGGGCCAGCTCTTGTGCCTTGATGGTCAGAACTGACAGCTAGATAACCTGAATAATGCAGGTTTCAGTGATGATTTTAATTTGTTCTTGAAGAGCTTTGTTAGGTCTCCCTGAAGTTTCTGCCCCTATTCATTCCCAAGTGACGGAAATAATTGTCCTGTAACTCTTTCTAGCAGTGGTATTAGTGCAAGTACTAGTGCAGTGTTGGTCCTGTTGCTTTTATTTGTGACAGTACTCCCATGAAAAACTATTTGCCTTAATAGGAAGTGCATTTTAACACATGCATTAGAAATACATTGATATATATGGCATAATTCTTCTGCATTGGAGAGTGATGTTTCTCCTTCAGAGGAGTGGTGTAGGGTTTAGCCTGTCATATTTTAATCTTTTGAGTATAAATCACTACTCTTCAACCATCTTTTTTCTCCTCCTTCTGTGTAGTTCGGGATTTTCTTCCAAAACAGTAGTACAGAGCTTCAGCAAAAAGTGCTTCCATTTGTTTGTTGAGGTACTAAAGATGAATTGATAGCTGTGCCCGCACTGTTAGCAACAAACCAATGTCTGGATTTGTTCCATTGTGGAGGAACACACCTAGTCAGGTAGCTGGTTGTGCCCTGGGTTGGGGGGAAATGTCAAGAGTCCCCAGCAAGTGGCCATGACCTGGTGTTGACCCTCTGCCTGACAAAGGGCACAGAGACCTCTGGTGCTATCTGGTCACCAAGAGACTCTGCAGGAGCCAATGCATGAGAAGACCCCAGACCAAATATCACCATTGGAGCAGGTGTACAGACTGTGAAGGTACAGAATCCTGGGGATTCCTTTTTTGAGTGTCACTCCTGGATGCACCAGCTCAAGCTGTTGCAGTGTCACTGCACCATAGTTAAATTGCTTTGAGGAACCAGATGTGTGGGACTCTGCTACAAGAAACTTGGGACTGAGGTGGTGAGGGAGACTCATCTGGCAGTGAGGTGAGAGTCAAACAGGGCGCCTGTGGGTCCACTGGAGCTGCCCACTGTGGGCTTTGGTCCCAAGAGTGAAAGTCTGGGATGGTCAGACAGGAAAGTTTCCTCAACACTAGGTTGTGAGATACATGGGTATGTGGGTAGAGATCTCAAGCTGTCTGCTAGAGGTCTTCTGAAAACTGAGATTTCTATAAGCATAAATACAGACTAGATCAGATTTAGTGTATAAGTATGATTAATAAGTCATGTGATTTTTGTCATTCGATATGTTGTGACTGATGCCAAATACCTCTGCAACTAAAAACATCCTTGATGTGCTAAATCTCCATGGGATGTATGACTCTGATCTGTTTGTGTGTAGAATAGATGGACTATGCCATTGATAAGTGCCATACATAAGAATTGCCTGTCCCCCTATATTTTTCTCTTGCTTTGAGGTAGATACTTCCCTGGCTCCCATGACTAATATTGGTATGTTCCTGTTCATGTCTTCATCATACTAAATCTGGCAAGAAAGTCATGAGAGATTTCACAAATGGGAAAATCCAGGCACAGAGTAGTTGAATAATTTTCCCAGAGCACTGCTAGAAGTGACTTGTGTGCCTGTCCAGACTTCAACCACAGAACTTGCCATCCTCCTTGGAGCATCCACTGCCCTTGTGAGAGTGTCGTTGAGTGATGACAGCACAGTCACCCAACAGGTCTCTGGTGGCGTGCATTATTTGTCTGGGACTCTTCCCCTTGCTTTTGTATAAGAGCAAACAGACTTGCATAGGTATAGATTCGCAGTCTGAGGGTCCAGATTTGTCATCAGCTGCCTTCTGCTTCGGTTTTCATGTTTGTGTAAAGTTAAATGATTTTTTTTTAGATGATTAGTGAAATGAGATTTGACTGTCACCATTATCAGTACTGCTTTTTGTGTCAAAAGCATAAAAGCTTTTGTAAGTTTCAAGGAGACAGACTTCCTGCTACTACTGTAGTGTAGCTTAATGGTATAGGAAAAAAATGAATCATAAGTTTGTCAAATGAGCTAACCCACCCCATTCATGCAGTGGAGGTTTATAAAGCAGACTGGACAGGGATAATTAAATATGTATCAGAGGAAGCTTTGTCTGTCTGTCTCACCTTCTCTTAATCTTAGCCTGCTCCTTGTTTTTTTGATGGTTGCTTGTGTCTCCTTACCTTGCTTTCTTTGCTATTTATGTCTTAATCACAGCTGTAGCCAGTGAATCCTTTTACACAAAAAGAATAAGGTCTTCCCAGCACTGAGGACCAGTTTGTAAAACTCTCCAGTGTCTTGGTTAAGAAAATAAAGGTAAAAATCAAAATTAAAAGGTTTAATATCCTTTTTTTTTTCTAATCATTTCAGTGAGGGTCCCATATTTCATTGACTTGAAAAGACCACAGGATCAAGGTTTAAACCATACCTGTAATTATTACCTGCAGCCAGAGGAGGATGTAACCATCGGAGTCTGGTAAGGAAGCCTGTTCTGTGAAGTATGTGCCTTGCATCTTTATCCTTCTTTTTGTTCTCAGTGTTGCCTATCCAGTCTTTTTGCTGTGCATGCTCTCCTTTGTGGATGTTTGTATTTTCATCTGCCAAGTGACCAAGTTCATGTTGAAAAGTATGCAGATATCTGGGGCTCATCTGAACTCGGATCAGTAATGCATGAATTACAGTCAGACAACTTGTGCATTCAGAGAAACTTCAAAATTTGGAATCATAAAGGTTACAGGTCTGCATCACTACAAATATTGTACTTCCATATGAGGCAAGACACAAGGAGTTAGACGTTTTGTCATTCAACTGCTGTTCATATTTTGTTTTGCAAAATAGATGTGGGGGAAGATAGGAGAAGAGGATCAAAGTGTTCAGAGTAGGAGGAAGAATATTTTGTGTATAAAACATATGTAAAATTTGGAGAGTGGGTGAGAGCAGAACACACAGTTTACTCTCTTAACAAAACAAGTGACAGTGTTGGAGTTCACTTGTCATTCCTGTCTCACAAAGATGATTTTCTGGTCCCAGGCAAGGGCAATTCATTTTAGCTCCTTGTTACCCAGGATCATGTCAGGTATGGAGGAAAAGTGGTGTTCCTTAATACAGATCAATGTTTGATCTGTAAGCTGTAGGATTTGGAGTTTTCAGTTGTGTGTGTAACCATGTCCTCTCATGCAGTAGAGATTTTCTCTTCACAGGGTGTATGACCTTTTGAAATGGATACTGATATCCTACTACATCAAGACAGTTCCTTTCCTATAAGTAAATTTTGATGAAAGGCATAGTTAGAAACTTGAATACTTCAGTCTTTCCGGGGTAGGCTGATAAATAGTGGTTTCATTCTTCACTTGGACAGTTAAAATCCCACCTGTTAAGCTGTTAAATAAGTTTGTATTGCAGTCTTGAGATTAGTAGTTTTTTTCTCTTACAAACATACTGTGTCTCTTTACTGAAACAGAACTTCCAGCTTGTGGTGGCAATTCAGAGTTTGTCATTTGTCTTGATGTTTATGAGAGATTTTCAGAAAAGTTTGGAACCTTGCCTTTTTAATGCCAGTGTAGGTCTTGTGTTTGGTATACTTCTGAAACAAAGTCCTTAGCCTGATTTGTTCATAAGCTTGCAAGAGTCTTGGGGCAGAACAGTTGGAGAATTTGTGAGTCCCACAGTTATTGAGGCTCAATGTGTGCTGACTGCATGCATGCAAGTAGACTTTTTACATTGTTTTCCCCCTGTGTTAGTTTGTCTTTGAGCTTTTTATCTGGGAGGATAGTGTGATAGGTGGAAGCTTCTCTGTCTTTCAGGGAGAAAGGCATGTAAATACTTAAGTTACTTCTGATAGCTGTAAGCTAGCCCCCTTCTCAACAACTGAGATGGTTTGGAGCATGTACTTGCTTTTAATGTTTGTAATTTAGAGTAATTATCTCATTTAAATACCTACCTTCTGTTTAGTCCGTCGCTCTTCTTTCGTTCCACCAGTGTTGAATCCTTTCTAGCAGGCTGCCCAGCTACATTATCTACAGAACAACAGCTGTGAGTTAAAAATTCCTGGCTCTTCTACATTGTAGCTTTTGCAGCTAAAATGTTATACCTTCAAGAACCTTGTGTCTGAAGACAAAACACATGATTTTCTCATCAGACCCTGAGCTCTTCCTTTTCCTCTGATTGGCTATGGAGCCAGATATGCCTCTTACTCTTTCCAAACCCAGATGACTTTGGTTATTCTTAACATCTGCTGACCTAGCAGTGAATCTTGTTTATAGTGTATAAGTACGTTAATTGAAGTAATTAAGTGCCGTAAAAACCGAGGAATTGAGATTTCTCCAGAGCAGCAGGAAGTTCAGTAATTGCGCTTTAGGGTTGCCTGTGAAGTTTGATGCCTTGCATAGACTTGAGTTTTGAAGGCAGTGGTGAAAATATAGAAATAAACCATAGCCACTGCCTTTTAAATTTGGCCATTTGTCAGCTAATCATGACAATTTTATGAAAAGTTTGTGTGAGGTGTGTAATCCTGAGTTAAAATTCAACTTGAATGTTGAGTAGCAGCAGACAGTGTAAACTTTCCTTCTATACACAGGCACACAGTCCCTGCAGCCTTATGGAAGAATGCTCGAGGGAAGGACCAGTTGTGGTTTGAAGAGGCTTTGGGCTCCAACCATCCTGTAATCCTCTACTTGCACGGCAATGCGGGAACAAGGTGAGGCACAAAACAGTGATGGCTTTGTTTCATGGTGTGTTTTGCTGGTTTGCCACAGCTTCAGCACATGGAAAAAGATAGAGAAAACCTTCTTAGGGCCTGTAGCCATAGGACAAGGGGTAGTGGGTTTAAACTAAAAGATGGTCAATGTGGATTAGGTATAAGGAACAATATTTACAATGAGAGTGGTGAAACAGTGGAACAGGTTGCCCAGAGAGGTGGAAGATATCCCATCCCTGGAAACATTTAAGGTCAGGCTGGATGGGGCTCTGAGCAAACTGATCTAGTTGAAGATGTCCCTGCTTGTTGCGGGAGGTTTAGGTTAAAGACCCCTTCCAGCCCAAACTAATCTATGATTGAAACCAAAATAAAATTTAAATTCAGTTTGGCGTTTCTCCTTTTAAAAGAAGGTACTTATGGGAAGGGATCATTTTACAGAACATATATTGAATATGGGAACAGATTTATTGCAGTTATCAGAGATATCTGATATTGTAATTTACCTTGTACCCTCTGCTAGAAGCCAGGAGGTTGTGACCCTTTATAGATGAGGTAGTGAGAAGTACTTTTTGGTATAGTAGTTTCTGAATCGAGACATGGGATAGTATTAGTGCTTCTGTATATGTTACTTACAAACATTACATAAACGTTCCACTTCCTTTTTTGAGTTTATTTTAGTAGTGAACACATTCTGAGGAAGGAAAATCAGAAGGAAAGAGGATGGTCATGTGCTGATCTTGTTTCATTATTGCATACGTGCAGGACATTTGTCTGGAACAGGAACACTTCTAAAATTTGTAACTTTATAGTTGACTCTGTATCAGCTAAGGTAATAAGATAGTTTTCTGTACTTTGTTGTTGGGTGCTAGAAACTGTAAGTGCAGTGTGAAGCTTCTTGGATATTTCTCAGAATTATGTTTTTACTGACACATCTCCATGTGTTACAGAGCTTTTGTTTGTTTATTAGAGCATGGTCTTTTTCCTTACAAATATGCATTTTACAAAAGAGTATCAACCACCTTCTGAGTTTTGAGTGCCAGTGCCTGTTTTTTTGAAGCTGATGTCTGCCCATAAACATTCTGCAAGAGCAGAAACGTTCAGAAAAAACAAGTTCCATGATGTAAAGAAACTCTGTTTTAGCCATGCATTACAAGGTTTAATCAAACTGTAGCATTATTTTTCAAATACTGCTGAACTTGGTTTTTTGCCTTTATTGGGTGTAGCAAATGATACTAATGGAAGCTATTCTGCAGCTTAATGGTGGCAATTTGGGACCAGTATCTCTGTTATGGGTGTATTGATTAGATTTACTTCTTGGCTTCCCCAAGTGCTACTGAGATAAAGTACTGAGCTGTGAATCAGTAGCATATTTCACGTTTCGCTTTATTCTGTGTACTGGAGAAGCTGGAGGTGCATTGATGCTGCCATTTCAGATTTAATAAATATTGCTGTATGTTTCTATGCTGCACATTCTGTCACTTGTCCAAGGGCTGGTTTACTGGTGCAGACTGCATTAACTATAAGTAAAAGGCACTACCTTGGCTTTCTAGTTCACTTGAGTGATCTGTGGCAAAAATGTTGTGTTTACTTGATCCCCTTAGAAAAAATTCCTCTGTTACACTTTGAGGAAAGCATGAAAAGGCACCAATGTGTGCATGTCAAAGGTGACTTTTCAAGCAAGTGGATCATCTTCTTTAGGCTTGTATTATTCAAAATGACTTACAAGCAACCCCTTGCATTTTGCCCTGAGTGTTTTTGACTGCCTTAGGTATTTTGTAGTTGGAGCTGACATTTTTTTGGCTGTGAATATGTTCATAGAGGGAGGTCTGTAGATTTGGCTTTTTGATTTAGAGGCTGCACTGACCAAAACAGTCATAGTGTAAATGTTTTATAGCTTTCATATGAGTGCAAGAGTAAATTTCCATCAATACTAGACTGAAGTTTGAATGTGGAATAGCCATGTCATTTTGTGCATATATTTTAAAGTATGTAATGGCACATTTCACATTCCTTTCTATTTGACTGTCTAGATTTCAATTTGTATATCTAAACCCCCCAAACATTAGCAGATTCTTCTCCTGGACTTATTTATAGTATTCAACTCTGTTTTTCTCTGCTCAGTCTTTTGCACATGTCCCTTCTTTCCCTGTGGTTGGAACCAGGTGAGAAAATCCAAGGACCAGCTGCTTGGGTTAATGTCATGAGGTCTTGCTGCCAGCATCACACCTTGGAGAGCAGGGGCTACTGGCTGTGGCAACACTGCTGGCAAGAGCTCAGGGTCTGCAAAGCCAACAGGGACAGGCTCTTTTGGATGTATGACAGTCTTTGGAAAAGGTGGATAGGAGACTGGGTGGAAAAGTTCATCTTTACCTGCTATGAGTCAGGATTTACAGGGAGAAGTTGACTTCAAAATTATGTCCTGCGTAGCTCAGCAAGGCCTTGCTGTCTCCTTGAAACCTGTGACAAAGCAGTTATGGCGTTTCTTGGTTTTGGCATGTTTGTCCTAAATTGCCTGAGGCAAGTGGGAAAATATGTTTCTGGAAACCTAAATGCTCACGTGCGGTTGTTTGTTTTGTTTTTCTTTTATTTTCTCCTCTTCACGAATCACTCTTGCCAGAGGAGGGGATCACCGTGTGGAGCTTTACAAGGTAAGTGGATGTGTGTGCTGTCCAAACAGTTGCATTAACACATCAGATGTGCACATAATTCAGAAGACTGCTCATAACAGCCCACCACTGACAGGCACAGACCTTGGGGCTCTTAGTCTCCTTTAAATAGGAAGCCTGTATGGGAAAAGGTAAGCTGTGACCACACTTACCCATGTTCAAAGATACTTGAAAAGTCTTCTATTTGCTGATGTTAACTGCCAGTTCCAACTGAGCTAACCAGGTTCTTTGCCAGGAATACTTTCACAACATAGTTTACTGGAAAAATCAAAAGTTTTGTTTAATTACAGCCACAATTTGATTGATTAATATACTAATTTAAGATACCATTTAAGAGTATTCAGTCTGGTTTTCCCCTTTCCTTATGGCACAGTGCATTTATATAAGTGGTGCCATCTTAAGTGCAGAAGGTTTTGTACAAAATCTAATGAATTTCCCATATGTAGCACTATGATCTGTTATGTGAGAACAACAGCCTCAGTTGCCTTAAGTGTTTTGTCTAGTGACTTTTGGGGTAATGTATTTTATTAAACTCTTTTGGCTGAAATTCTCACACACAATTTCTTGGCCTCATATTGTGTTTCTAACAGAGCCATAATCCTTTTTTGCTAACTCATTTCAGAAGGGTCTGAGTCTATGTTTTTCCTGGGGGTTTAGCTACCATTTTCTTCTCATTTGTGTCAAGTGGTGGCACTCATAAAGTTTTATTGCAATGCAATACAAGATCCCCTTCTGCAAAGTCTTTTTTACATTCAGATCGGTTAGAAAATACTGTTTGGCAAGCCCAAGGAGGCAGGTGATATTTCCTTTAAGAAAAAAGGATGAGCTGATTTGCAGAAAATTGGTTGAGGGGACTGCCATGTAGAGGGATCTATTTGGCCATTTTTCAGGGAGCCAGCCTATGCTGCATGCATTTTGTGCTGGCCAAGACAGGCAGAGGAATTGTTTCTGATTTCGAGGGACAGGAGTAGCAGTGTTCATAATACTCAGTGTGTTTCTGTGTGTACACATATGGAGAACACAGTTTACCAAAACACAAGGTTTCTGTTCCTGAGTGTGGTTTCTTTGCTTCTGAGAACATCCAGAGAAGTTGCTTAGTTTGTCTTTTTCAGTCAGTTACTCACATGTGAACACACACATGGGCTTACTGGAACTCCAGAAACTCCGAATTTGTGTTTGTTCCAGCTGAATGAAATAGGCTGGGATGCTGTCATTTTTGCTGGTGCTTCTAATAATGACGAGAGAGAAACATCCGGTCCATGTCCAAAATATATGAGAATTAGCCCTGGATGGATACATCAGGGAAGAGGGAGAAACCATCACCATCACAGTCCTCTCATCTGAATACCCCTCTTTTTACATTATCTTATCTTCCTCCTTTTTTCCCCTGTACTAATGAGATCTGAATTTGTAACAGTAATTGTTCAGGCTGTTAAAATTTCAGTTACATTAGAAATAAAATGTTGGGTTTATAGTTGCATATTTCCTCTTTAGAGTATAGCATAATGCTAAGATAGCTTTTTAAAATCATGTATCATACACAGACCACAAGAGCAACAGCATTTAAATCCTTTTGTGACTTTTTGTTGATTTTTTTTTTTTTATCTGCCACAGAGCTGTTAGGTTCATATCAAGCAATGGTAGCTTGGAATGCTAACATTGTTTTTTCCAAGGCACTTTATCCAAGTAAGTTGAGCTAACACTGAGTACTTTTACTTGCTTTTAACAGATTTTGTTAGGATTACCTATTCATAAGAGAGCAATTGCAAGTTTTGGATCTATATATTTAAGCCTTCTGAAATAGGCTTCTATATACGTACATTTATACCAATTTGAGTACTATAATTGAAGCAGTTGTACAGTTTCACTGGAAAACACAGCAGTCTTTGTAGGGGAAACAGTAGGATATTTGCAGATCTTAAGGGCAAAGCTGTTAAAGGGAGAATCAATATCTTAGGAAGCCTGATATGAGGTCCAGGAAACACATGAAGTAAAACTAGTGGGCTGAGATGATTAGTGTTTGGAAAGCTTTGTGCCTGCTACACTGAAAAGCTGTAAGTTGACATGTCAATAATGTTGGCCTGACGCAAGAGCATGGTGTGAATGTCTCTGTGATGAGCTTCTGTGTGTTTTTCTGCCTTCCAGGTTCTCAGCTCCCTTGGGTACCATGTGGTGACGTTTGACTACCGAGGTACGTGGACTTCTTTTATTATGAAACAGCTTTAGATGTTTCTTTCTGTACAATCCACAGAGTTCAGGGTTGTTTCTTTTTTTAATCTCAGGGAAACTGTTCTTTTGTAAAACCTGCTGCCAGCTAGTTAGATGTGGTTATTGCTTCTTTTTTTCCCTCACGGGTATCCAAAGAATTTCCCAAAATTTCTTTCCAGTGCCTTTTTGTGTAGCACTGCTTTCCAGTGTTCAGCTCAGTGGACTCTGGCTCCTGTCTGTCCTCATACACAGGGCTTGTTGATTAGGGAGCTAAGGAGCAGAGGGTGAGCCAGGCACATAGAATGTTACAGCATCCAGTTAAGTCACCCTCCAGGTGCACATGTGGAATATAAAAATATGCTTGCCTAGGTGTGTTCCATTGGATACGATCTAGTTGAGTGTCATAAAGTCACACAGGGAACTGAACTTGCACTTACTTCCTTTTAAAAGCTAATGAGGGAGATAAGAGAGTAAATGATTTGCTAACAATTGGTAACATACTCAGCAAAAGCCATGATTGTTTTGCAACTCTGCCACCAACAGTCAGGCATCTGCTGCTCTTTTTTTACCTTCATAGTGTTTAAGCCATGGCTGCAGTGTAATGCCACTGGAGATAGAGGAAAGAAATTAATCCACTGCATTTTTATCAAGAAGACATCTGGGAGAGGTTTATTTGTAGGAGCTTGCCCTGTTTTTCAGTCCTGCTGGCAGCTGCTTCTCTGGCTGCTTATTGGGTATCAGAAGGGATGTGGGATGCTGGCTGCTTAGCGTACAGTGTATGGATGTGCTGCAATAGTGATAGAGCCAAAACAGTCAGGAGGGTGGAAAATTGCTCGAAGGCACTGACCGAACAGCACAGACAAACTGATGTCGCAACAGCTTTGTGAGACGTGCTTAGTCTTTGGCCCTAGGCATCCAATTCCTATGCTGTTGCAGACTCCACTTACAGATTGGTTACATGCCTGCAAAAGCAGGGGAGGTTAGTGAGCCCGACTGTTGCAGATGGGTACGTGCAACACACAGTTGTAGCAATGTTTGGGATCCAGTCCTCCTTGGTTTTGTTGTTGACTAAATCCACAAAAACTGCTTGGCAGCCAGCAGTTACCTTGATTAAATGACTACAGATCAGTTAGGGCTTTCAGCCTCAAACTGTAGATAGAGGTGCACAGTGAAATGAACAGAAACTGCCTATGCCCCAGGTCCCTTTACAGTGTCAGATGGGCTGCAGGGAAAGAGCTTTGCTGACCGGTTTGTGATTCTTAATAGGACTATTTATGTTTCAGGCTGGGGTGATTCAATAGGCAGCCCGTCAGAGAGGGGAATGACCTACGATGCCCTTCATGTCTTTGACTGGATAAAAGCACGAAGTGGAGACAATCCTGTCTATATATGGGGACACTCCCTGGGCACAGGGTAAGCATCTAATCTCAGTGGAACTGAGCATCTTCTGAAAAACATTAAACACTGACCTTGGGTGAAGGTGCTGTTTGCTGTAATCCCCAGGATGGCTTGGCTTGGCATCTGTGGCATAATTTCTGCAGGGTAGCTTCCCCTTTGCACTCTACAGAGTGAGAAGAGCTGCAGTGGATGACTGTGCAGCAATTGATCTTGAACCTTCATTGCCCAGAGGGTCACACTGGAAAAGACTTAGAATGCAGAGAAATAAAGTAGGACTGTGCTGATCTCTTCCTGTGGTGAACCCGTGTCTGTATGTCCTTCAGAGCAGAACATCAGACTTCTCTGGTACTCTGAGTTTCTCAGACCAGCCACATACGCATGTGACTTGTCCTTACAAAAGGTTTTCCTCCTGTCCTGGTAAACACGCTGTATGTAATCAAAACTTGTGCAGATGCCTGCGTGACTACACTGCTGGCCACCTGTCACATTTTTGTGGTCATGTCTGGCACATGAGTGTCAAGTACCTTTGCTGTCATGTTTTTAACTTTCCTTTCCTGCTTCCTCCCTTTCCGTTGCTGTCTGGAGGTGAGTTGTGTTCAGCCAGCAGTACATGCTCTTACTTCTTTGATTTGTGGAGGAGCAGAGGGCAAACACGAGAGTTACCTTTGAGTTGAGCTCTGTGCAGATATAACTGTAAGCCCACAACAGCTTGCCTTGCTGTGCAACAAATGCCATGCTGGGACAGGGAGGTAATTCCAGATAGTGCATCTTCATTGCTGTGACACTAAATATTCTGCTTTGTTCGAGTGAAGGCTAAAGCTTTTCCTTTGGCTCCTCCTCTAAATGTTTTTGCCCAGTCCAGGATCCCTTTCTGGGTCAGAGCACACTTCTGGCATTTCCCAATGCACTGCAATCAGAGTATCCTGGGACTGTGGTCCCCAGCTGAGTTCCCTGGTGACCACAGCCAGTCTGGAGTTTAGGGTTTGTGAATTGTGCTCTGCTTGGAGGATTCAGCAACTTTAGAAATATCCCTGTCCCATCTAGGGTGATGCATAGGGGAGACCTAGCTATGGAAACTCTCCTTGCAGTGTAGCCCTGGGCCTCTGCACTCCAGCTGCCTGAAACACAACACCCCTCTGCCTATACCCCTTGCACTCCCCTCTTTTTTGCTCAGCAACTGTGGTCTGGGAGTAAGAGGCTGTGTCACATAGCCATGGATATGCTCGAAGCCTGAGAGCCACCTGAAAGGAGGTCCATCCAAGTGTGGCTGCGTGATGTGCTGCTTCCTTGGACTTGTTCACTTACTGAAATGCAGGCACCTGATGTCATTTGGGACAGTTGGGTATGGGAGGTTGGTGGGAACCCAAGTCGTTGTGGGCTGGCTGACTAGACCTTGGATAGTGTTAAGGGTCGATGTTACGCCAGTTGACTTTTACCTTTGGCACTGATGCTTTCAGAGGGCCTGTGCCAATTAAATGCTCGTTCTTCTTTCCAGGGTCGCAACAAATCTAGTGAGGCGCCTTTGCGAGAGAGGTAAGTGTGGTGCCTGGATGCTCCTCCCACCCAGCACAGGCTCTGCTGGCGTCCCAGATATGTCTGGGGTTGTGACAAAGCTGTCCTTGGTGCACTGTGGTGGCAGCTGCTCTCATAAGGCAGACCCTGACCTTGTTGGCTATCTGCACCCCTACATTTCAGCACATTGCCTTCGGCTTTTCAGAAACGCCCCCGGATGCCCTGATACTGGAATCTCCATTCACCAACATACGGGAGGAGGCACGAAGTCACCCCTTTTCTGTGGCAAGTACACAGTGACTTTCACACTAGTGGCATGTAATTAATTGTATGCTTAGAAATTAACTGTCAGAAGTGCTGTAGCTGAGCTAACTGCATGGCTTGTGGGACAATAGCAATACCTATAAACATCGGGATAAAGAGTGACACTTAAGACAACTCCTGGGAATACTAGTACATTAAACAGTACCAGAGCCACGTGTGGAGCCTGCTGAAAGAAAACAAACTGGGATCAGAAAGGGCAGTAAATGTATGGAGGGTTAAGACAGACTCTGCTCTCAGCAGTGGTCAGCCCATTCTTTTTGTGTTGTAGCTTCTCTGTTGCAGTAGGCTATTCTGTGGGTGTGAGCAAAGCAGTGACAGGGGTGGGCTTCTCTTGGTCTCTACCATGTGGACCCTTTGCACTTGTGTGGTTCCCCTGTTGAGTTCACTCTAACGTGGCCACCAGCATGGGAGTGAATTGAGCAGACACCCACTCCAGGTGTGGGATTCAGCCAGCCTGGCTGAGGTGCCCTGGGCTAAAGCTCTTCCAGGAAGACTGTTGCCAACAGTCCTGCATGATTCCTAGAGACCTTGACCATGCAAACACCTGAAGTGCCTGCTCCTGAGCAGGCTGGTAAGATGAGCCTGAAACAGTGGAGGAAAAATAATGCTGGTGGAAACATGGGCCATCTCACTGCAGAGAGTGCAGTCAGCAGCCAAGAGATGTTACCAGGATGGCGATGTTCTGCCCTGTTACTGCCCTGTTACTGCTGTTTGTATAACTGTCCTGCTGGGGCCTGCCACTAATGCACATTTTTCCTCTCAGATATACAGATACTTCCCTGGGTTTGACTGGTTCTTCCTTGACCCCATCACGACAAGTGGAATTAAATTTGCAAACGATGAGAAGTGAGTTCCCTCTTTTCTGGGGTGTCAGCTGTAGCTGCAATAAGCCATGGGGAGCATCATGTAGGACAGACATCAGACTGGCTTCTTTTTTTTGAAAGTGTTGCAGCGTTACACTTGCTGAAGTGATTTCAGTTACTCTCACAGCTCTGAGAGCAGCACAACTTTGCACTGTGGAGGTTTTTTTTTTTTTTTAATTGTTCTCAATAAGGACAGATGCAATAGAGACCACAGAGACTACTCGGGAATATGCAGATTTGGTTCATGTGATTTATACTTTTCAAGTGTATGTTACACATTAAACAGTAGCATTGGAACCTGAAAGGTTTGGGAAGATTTCTTCGCTGTCCATTTGCATAAGCCACCTTGCCTGTAATCACATTATCTCTTTTCTCTGAGTCTTTGATTGAAGAGTCTGAGCATTTGTGAATTTCCAGTAGTGAAATGAAAAAAGACCTTGGTGGGGATTATGCTTTACAGTGTGGTGAGCCACTTTTCTCTGGTATAAGCAGCAAATAGTTTTTATGAGGATGCCTTTCATTAGTAAATTTTCTACAGATCAAATGAATGGTGCCCAGATAAGTGTTTTGAATTGCACTTAATAACCCACAGGACATGTTTGTCACGACAGTTTTCTTAAAAATGCATGTTACTGTTAGAGAACGATGGGATTGCTGTAAGCCTTTGTGACATTGTTGTCTGTTTTACAGTGTGAAATACATTTCCTGTTCGCTGCTTATCCTTCACGCTGAGGATGATCCAGTGGTACCATTTCATCTGGGAAAAAAGGTACACATGTGGCTCTGCAAACTGATCTGGAGGGAGGAACGGGTATGGATAGAATGACATCCCAACCAGGCAAAAAGCCAGCAATAGAAAGGTGTATGTAGAAACACATAGCCCAAAGGGAGTGCAGATTCTGTGCTGCTGGAGGTGGCAAACCAATAGTGAAATGAAGCCAGAGCTATCAAAGCTGCTCAAGCCAGGGCCCGTAACCCAACCCTGCGAGGGATGTGGGTTTGCAGTAACACACGTCCCTCACCTGCCTCCCCTTGCATTCAGCTTTACAACATTGCTGCAACATCACGGAGTTTCCGAGACTACAAGGTGCAGTTTGTTCCGTTCCACACAGACCTGGGCTACCGGCACAAGTACATCTACAGGAGTCCAGAGCTACCTCGAATACTGCGGTAACGGCCCGGCTCACCGGGGTCACCTCTGCCTCAGGGGGGCTGGGGCTTGGGGCTTACTGTGATGTGCACCCATGAGTAAGAGAGATGTATATTGGCCTCCAGAGTGGGTGAGATATTTGGGCTGGCTTAGGACAGAGTCAGCGCTTTCCACCTCCTTGCAAAGCAGATTTTGGGAAGGGGAGCCATGGGAATCTGAGAACACTACTCCGTGGCACATCTCTGCTGTAAGTTGGATGCTCTGGAAAAGCTGTTTGCAGAGCAGTTCCTTCAGCTTGGCTCTTTTAGTGGGAACCACTGATGGGCGTGAGAGCAAAGCTCAGTGCTGTCCCCTGTGCAGCTCAAGCTGCAAATGCTTGAGCCATAGTATTTGCCAGGGGAATGGGAAGACCTGCAGGAGGGTGTAACATGCACCACTATAGGAGAGCCGAGTGTCACTGCTGTGTCATTTTCTTTCCTAGGGAATTCCTGGGAAAATCTGAACATGAGCATCATCATTGAAGAATGGCTGCTTGTCAGCACAGAGATTTTCCTTTCTTTCTTCCTTTCTCTCTCTCCTTTTCCTTCCTGCTCCCTGTGGGTCAGTCTGCCATTCTTCCATCCCTGGCATTAGAGAAGGTCAGGGATTTCCACTCTGGTCCTGATGTGTACCCTTGGCAACTCCAGCACCTGTGACAGCAGAAGAAGTGGTTGGCTTCTTTTCTTGACATGGATGGAGGGGTGATAACAACCCAGGAGCCAGTACCAAATCATGAAAAACATCAGCACAGCAAAGTCTGGCCATTCCAATGTGGTACCACCGAGGACAGATGTTCTAGGACACTGTCATGACCAAGGATGTTTCACTTTTAGACATTGCTGCTGGTTTTGGATCATGTAGAGATTCATTTGTAGGTGAGCGGCTTTTGCCATGTCTCCATACCACAGTTGTCCTGCTTGGGTTTGAGGTGTTCTCTTTCTAGAAAATGTTTTGCCTTTCCTTTTTGGTAAGTGACTGTAATTACAAATATGTGGAAGATCCAGGTAGTGAAAGGTACTTTTATTGAGCTCTTCAGTCACAATGTGCTGCAAGTGTTGGGGTAATTGAACACATTTGAAAATAAAATGAAAGGCTTTTTTTTTTTTTTGTTCTTCCATTTGAAACATCTATTTATTGGGAAAGGTTAGTGCCCTTTTATCTTTCCTATACCCTTTTCCTTCTGAACGTCATTTCTACTCCCATCCCTGCTATGTTCTGTGGGCCTCCTCCCCTTCTTCACATGCACTTCCTGTTAGGATTGAAATATGTATATAAATTGCAAACTTGGGTATTTAAGCCAGAAAGAGTGAGATTACTTTTTTGTTTGATCTCCCCTTCCATGAACAGTGTGTGCCCAGGCTGTGGGAATGGATATCTTCCATTTCCCCCGTACACACCCAGCCAGCCACGCACTTCCTTTTCTGGTGGGAAGGGCAAGGGTGTTTTTCTTTCCCCCTCAACTACTTTTTAATTCCTTAGGTCAGGTTTTCTGGTTCCTGGTTACAATGCTCTCCCACTGTAGTTAAAAGCAGGCAGTGGTGTGTAGTTCTTGATGCAAAAATAAATCTGGGGTGTTGCTCCCCATCTCTTCCTCCCCCTCCCTTCTGTGCACTCCCAGTAGCACGTCTCAGCCCCTTTGACAGCCATGGCCGAAGCACATTATCCAGGAGACAGAAGTGGAAATAAGCATTTCTCACAGGGAGAGGTTCTGGGAATGTCCTTGCCCTGCCTGGGGCGAGAACAGGGGCTGGTTTATGCCACTGAAGAGCTCTGCACTGAGATGGGAGAGGGTCATACACTGACTCGCTGGGATCTGGCCCTGCCCCCATCACTCTATACAGACAGTACCAGGTGCTGTAGGTTTAGTCATTAGTGTTCAGAGTGAATTGTGCTGCCTCAAGGGTCTCTTCAGGGGTGTACAGCATAGTATAAACTGCTCAGCATGCATCCCAGTTATATCTGCAGGCTCATACTAGTTGCAAAAGAGACACTAGCTTGTTCTTGTACCAAGATTATTCTGCCATTAGCGTGGTTGTCCCAGAGGTTTCTGACCCACGATACTCATAAGCTAGCTGTGCCACTTAAATACAAGTGCATCAAACATAATTTATTGCACTGACAGAAGAGAAACAATTACCTGGCTCTGGAGAGTAACACACACATTCCAGTTAATGCTGCTGCTGGCAGCTGGCTTGGGGCAAAGCGCAGCCTGAGCTGGGGCCTGGCTGCCTGCCTTCCCCCTGTGGGACAGAGCTGGGAGTCCAGCATGAGAACTGCTGGTGTGGGTGATTCCAACAGCATCATTCCTGTTAGTAGGCCAGTGATATGCTTGGAAATTTAAACTGAAATGTTTATCTAAAAGTGGTGTAGTTTTAATAAAGGCATTGACTGCTGATCACTTCAGCTTTACCAGTTTTATCTGGCAATTTTTGGGACTTCTTCCCTGGTTGAACAGGTCACCGTTGTCAGGGGTGTGGTAAGGCTGCAGTAGGGTTGTGTGTGGGAACTGAGCTTGCAGCCAGGACTGGGCAAATCTTTGTGGCTGTTGCCAGCTCTGGGGGAAATGGCTCTCCTGGACCCCAGAGGGTCTGTGTTTGTAGTCTGTCTGCAGCTGAGGCTCTGCTTTTCCACAGGAAATGGGGGAAATGGGAGCTGCCTGTGAGATTTCTAGTACAGGAGCCCTGTGTGCCATTTGCAGGGTAAACCCAACACAGCAACCCTCATTCTGGTGCATATAGTCAGCATGCCCATGGTACCAGTAGATAGCTTTGGCTGGAGTTAGCCTAGTGCAGCCACTGACATCAACTTCCTCCTGCACACCCCGAGCACTGCCAAGACTGACCACAGGCACGTTGCCCCCACGATGGTGCCAGCCCCCCAGCATGCCATCAGCTGCACAGGACCACATCCCATGAAGCCACAGCTGGGGAAGGACAGCATCAGTTCAGGAGTCATGGCCTGAACTTGTTGCAACCTGAATGCAGAGGTGTGGAGCAGTCACAAGTCAGTCCAAAGTCAAACCAGCAGGTGTTCAGGTTGTTTTAATGATCTGGTGTCACACAGGGGAGTAGTGGTGCACTATGCTGCACTATGGGTGTTAAACTGACCCCAGCACTGGGAGGGGCACGTGGAACAGCATGACCCTGCTGTGGAGGAATGCCAGAGATGTGATCCATGTTCACCCCCTGGGTAGCACCCAGCCCACAGCTGCACCTGGAGAGCCAAGAGCCAGAAAGATCAGCCACACACCTGGCAGTGGTGGTTCTGGTAGCCCTCTATGCAGACACAGAGGCTAAAAATCCTTGGAGTGGCTTGGTTACTGGGCCTTTAGTTAGCAAAGAGGTGTGGTAGGAAACTACAGTAAGCTCTGTGACAAGGAAGTTGCCAAGCCCAGGCTCTTCTTTTTGCAGCACAGTGACATTGGTGACTGCCCTGGGCCCATCTGCTTTAACAGCCAGCCCCATCTTCTGTAGGTGTTACTGGGGAAGAGGTTGGCCAGGGAAGCAGTGGCCTCTCCCTCCCCTAGTTTTGGGCCTGGCAGACCCCCAGAGGAGGATGCAGGACAGGCTCTGTGTTGGCTAATCCTGCTTGTGGGGCAGGGTTAAGGAGGCCAGGCCCTTGTATGCAGGGGCCAAGGGGAGGGTTTAGTTAGAAAGCCCTTGTTAAGCAGGGAGCACAGCTTGGAAGTCTTATCCATGGTCATCTCACTAGAAGCACTATGCAGCACATGCAGGCTGGATACATGGGTGCAAACACAAGGTCCTTTCTCCTGTCCCCCAGCTGTTGTTCCTCAGTCAGGGCTCCTCCTCAGAGCATCCATCTGCCCCCCTGAGGGAAAGGCCTTGGTTCTGCAGAGCTGAGCCCATCTGACTGGGGGTGAAATGCAGGTGAGGCCTCCTGGGCTGGGAGCCTATTCCTCCTTCCTTCCCTCTGTGCTTGCATCAATCTCGGGGGAGGTTGGGTGGGGGGATTTTTGTGGCAGATGGCTCCACACCCCAGATTTCACGGGCGTACTCCGTGATGGTCCTGTCACTGGAGAACTTGCCCGAACACGCAATGTTCCTGATGACTTTCTTAGTCCACTCGCGGGGATCCTGAGGAGAGGCAATGTCGGCAGTCAGTCCTTCACCCAGCTCTGTCTGTCCCTGCTTGCAGCATCGCAGGGCACTGGCTACGCACACCTGACTGGTTTCAACGCCATGGTGTGGGGCTGCCAGAGCAGCAAAACCTGCCTTGCCCTGCCCCACGCCCACACATCGTGGTGTCTGGGAGAAGGGCTCCCCCCAGTCTCCCCACTCTACTGCCATGGCCAAAAACCCCATCCCTCCCACTCAGGAGCGGGCATGTCTTACCATGAACAGCTGGTCCACTTGGCCTTGGCATTTAATGTAGGCCTCATAGTCTGCAAACACCTTAAACCTGAAACCCAAAGCAGAGTAGGGCTGGGCTTTGCCTTCTGGGAAGGACAGACATCTTCCCGTGGGCAGGCAGGGCTCAGCCCCTGTGCCGGAGGACCCAGGCTGGTGGGAAAGAGGCCAAAGCAGGCTGAGCGCAGCCCACCAAAGGAATGCTTCCCAGCACTCACCTGTCATGGTGCATGAGCATGTTCACGACATCCCTGAAGCAACCAGGGTCTCGAGGGGAGAAGAATCCGCTGCTGATCTGGTCGATGGCCTGTCGCAGCTCTGGCAGGCGCTCATAGTACTCCCGGGCATTGTACCTGTGCCAGCAGAGACAGGCTACAGGGACTGATGCTCTTCCTGGGGCCCAGCACTCGGACAGCAGGGCCTAACTTGTCAGGCACAGGGAGGGTAGGTAAGGATGTTATATGGCTCCTAAGTGAGGGGACTTGTTCCTGGGTATGTCCATCAGAGCACCCTGCTAGTGGCTCCTAGACCAGTAGCAGTGCCCGAAACACTTTTTGCTCAGACATGTCCCTTTCACAGCTACTGTGCTCTGGGCAAGCTGCATCCCTGATGAACCATCCACAGCCCAGCCCAAGGCAGAGGCTGCCTCCAGCCCCTGTATTTTCCTGCACCAGAGCTGCCCAGGGAGGAAGGTGTCCCTCCCAGAGAACATGGCTCTCTCTGCCTCAGCTGGGACCTGTATCTGAAAAGCCCTGCCATATACCAACCCTTTACGATCCAGGGCCTCCACATCCTCCACCCGCATGCCAAATATGAAGAGGTTTTCTTCGCCTGCCTCCTCAGCCATCTCCACGTTGGCCCCGTCCATGGTCCCAATGGTGAGGGCCCCGTTCACCATGAACTTCATGTTGCCAGTACCTGAGGCCTCTGTGCCAGCTGTGGAGATCTGCTGGGAGAGATCCGCTGCTGGGATCACTGCCGGGTGCAAGAGAGGCAGGAGTTAATCCTTGGTACATGCGGCTCCCCACAACCAGGACAAGCCTGGGCATCTGCTAGTGGCCCTTCTGACCTCAGCCTCAGCCCAAACAGCATGACTGGGGCTAGGCTCAGCTCTGCCATATCCCAATGCAGTTGCTGTCACTCCTCCATGAAGCTGGCTTCCTGATCTTTGTGGAACTCTCAGGCCCTTCCCAAGGGGCACCCTCCTGTCCTTCCACAACAGCTTAGCTGGGACATGCCCAACTCCTGACATATGCTTACACAAGACCAGACTTACCCTTCTCGGCCAAGGATACCCGATAATTCTCCAGGAAGATGACCTTGAGCTTATCCCCCACATAAGGATCGTTATTGACGACATCACCAATGGATGTGATGAGTTTGATGATCATCTTGGCCATATGGTAGCCAGGAGCTGCCTGAAGAAGAGCAGCCCAGAAATGGTGAAGGCTTATAAAGGAGAGCATGAGAGAGACCAGCATGGGTCCTCACTGCAGGGAGAGTCTGGGCCTGACCTCTGCTGTTCACAGAGAATCATAGAATGGTTTGGGCTGGAAGGGACTTTTAAAGGCCATCTAGTCCAAACCCCCTGCAATAAGCAAGGACATCTTTAACTAGACCAGGTTGCTGAGAGCCTCCTTCAACCTGACCTTGAATGTTTCCAGGGATGGAGCATCTGCCACCTCTGGGCAACCTGCTCTAATGCTTCACCACATTCATTGTAAAAAATTTACACCTTAGATCTAATGTAAACTGACCCTTCTTCAGTTTAAAACCACTATCCCTCATTCTACTGCAACAGGCCCTGCTAAAAAGTTTGCCTCTCTCTTTCTTAAAAGGCCACCTCCAAGTACTGAAACACTGCAGTAAGGTCTCCCCAGAGCCTTCTCTTCTGCAAACTGAAAAATCCTAATTCTCCCAGTCATGATTTAGCAAAAACACCCTCATGGGAGGACAAGTCCTGAGGCACAGGGAAACAGTGATGGGGCCTTGCTCAATCCAGTTAGTTCGTGGAGGTGTTTCCTGAAGAGCCCAACAGCAGACACACACTGGGTAACCTACAGCGGGCCCAGCCAAGCCACAGAAAGGAGACAGCACCTTCCCCACCCCCTCACTGAGCCATGCATGCACCGAGTCTGGAACGCATTTACCTTTCCTCCAATCATAATAGTCCTGGGCACACAGGATTTGGATGGATTACTTCTGATGCCTGAAAGAGCAGGGACCTTTCTTCAAAATTTTTCAAATTTGAAAGCTCAATTTTGATCTTAAAAAAAGAAATTAAAAAATCCTCACAACTGAAGTTTACTGCGTGCATCAGAGGTGGGCTGGGATCTCAGCCCATGTCACAAGGACCCATCAAACTTGCAGGACCCTGAAGCCAACCAGACATCTGCTGGAGCTGTGGCGGGTGAAAATTGGCTGCAGAATCTTTGAAGAACTACTCAAGCCAGCACAATGCGGAGCTCAAATGACTTGTCTCCCTTAGGGAATGGGCAGGGTCCCAAAGTGTACACTGGGAAGTGGAGCTTTAACTTGCATCAGGTCAGTCTCAACACCTGCAGAACAGGTGTGGGGGTTACCTGAGCACCCGCTGGGCTGGAAACATGGGCTGTAAACTTTTCCTCAGAGCTCTGTATGACCCTTCAGACATTTTGTATTCCCTCCTGGAGAGAAGCCCTTCATGACAGGAGGGCAGAGCTAGGTGCAGGAGTCCATGGCCACCAGCTGCCATAGTTTTACATGGGGACCCTGGCAGTGAGAGGCTGGGGAACGCTCCTTATGTACCATCCCAGGCAGGACTTACGGTTGTAGAGAGTGATAGCGTGCAGGCAGTTCAGTAGCTGCCGCTTGTACTCATGGATTCGCTTGACCTGAACATCAAACATGGACGAAGGGTTGATCTTCACCTTGTACTGCTCCTCCAAGTAGGCTGCAAACTTCAGCTTGTTCTCCTGGCAAAAAAATATGAGGAATAGGCATGGGTTCTCAGGGCTTGCATCAAAAGTGAGTATTTGCTGCTGGGATGTTCCTGGGAGCATGGTGCCTTTAGCCTTCTTGCACCCATCCCACCTCCAGTGCACATTACCTGTTTGACTTTTGCCACATCCCTGATAAAAGTCTCATTATTGATGAAATCCAGTAGCTTCTTCAGCTGGCTCAGATCTGTGATAAAGCCTTCCCCGATTTTCTAAAAGAACAAACCAAGAGAGGAATGTCCTACCCATGAGGCACTTCACCCAGTCCACAACTGCACTTCCCCAACAGAGATGACACAGTCCCACTGAGAACTGGAAGACGCAGTGTGGCCAGGAAAAGGGGGGCAAAGTTTTATGGTGAGGTTACTTCTCTGTGTCTCAGGGAGCCCAATGGAAATGGGGCACTTGCAAAAACTCAAACAAGCCTCCCTCTCTCAAGGAGCTTCAGTGGGAGGAGTGAGGATGAATGCACATGTACCAGGGCCTCCTGGAAGCTGGAGAAACTTATGGGCAGGACATAAACATACATTTAATTACAGGATGATATTCAGCCATGCATGTCGCAGGGTGAAGCAAAAACCTGTGCTAAAGGGCCTGGAAACATAGGGAACAGAACCTGGGCTGCGGCTCCAAGGGAGCTCCTTTGCACCTATGAAGCTGCACACTTTAGCTGACACCCTGATGGTGTATAGTGACTGCAAGGGCAGGGACCAGATCCAAATTTCTGTAGCTATTTCTGGCCAACTCTTTATCATCAGTTTTAAAGCCCATCCAACCTCACACCTACACGTACCACAGGTGTGCACCTCCCAGGCTGTCCCCACGCACACCTGCCAGGTGTCAGCCTTGGATCTGATCAGACCACAAGAAGAGGTGATCAAATGGATCAGGCTCAGCCTCTCACTTCACATACTCACAACTCACCTCAGCAATAATGTCAGCCAGTCCTGGGTTGCACAGCAGCAGCCAGCGCCTCGGCGTGATCCCATTGGTCTTGTTCTGAAACTTCTCTGGCTCCAGCTCATAGAAATCCTTGAATCTGGAACATCAGGGAGCTCTGAAATACCCACCACCACCCAAAGCTTCAGCTGGGCCCCCACTGTGTATGCTCCTGACTCAGGGCAGACTCTGTCAATCTCCCTGTTATAGGTGTGAACTCTGCTGCCTCTCACCCTCTTCCTCAGCTGTACTGCCAAGAGTTTCACCAGCTCCAAAGGGAGAGAGTCTCCCCAGCCTGCCATATCCAGCAAGGCAGCCAAAACAGACCTAGCCCGCCACAGCTTGCAGGCAAAACCCCGAGAGTGGAGAGGGTGCATGCCTTGGGTGTCCCCCAACTCACACTGAGTTCTTCACAATGTCGGAGTGGATGCGGGCCACGCCATTGACTGCGTGGGAGCCAATCACACAGAGGTGCGCCATGTTAATCCGTTTGCAGTCTCCTTCCTCGATCACTGACATCCTCCGGAGACGGTCAATGTCCCCTGGGTAAAGAGCTGCCACACGCTGCAGGCAGGAAAAGGGACATTAGTGACACAGCCATAGAACCTAGGAGCATTCCCAACCTACAGACAGACAGATCAAGACCCCCTGAGTTCCCACAGGCTGTGACCAGCCCCATCCCTTACATCGAGGTGCATTTGGTTGAGGGCATAAATGATCTCCAGGTGACGTGGCAGCAGCTTTTCAAACATGGAGACCGGCCAGCGCTCCAGGGCTTCAGGCAGCACGGTGTGGTTGGTGTAGGCACAGGTCTGTTTGGTGATCTCCCAGGCCTGTGTTACAAAGAGCAGGTTAACACAGATGTATCCAGGGAGGGGAAAGGAAATCCCCTCCTCTTCCCCCTGAAAGATTTGCCACAGACCTCTCAGCTCTGCTTACCTTGTCCCAGTCCACTTTCTCCACATCCACCAGGATCCGCATGAGCTCTGGTATGGACAAGGCAGGGTGGGTGTCATTTAGCTGAATAGCCACCTGCAACACAGACTTGCTGGTCTCAGTTCTGGCAGTGATAGGACTGGGACAGTGCATAGGGCTGGGGTGAGGGTCAGCCTCAAGTCTCTTCTTGTGACACACACATCCCAGAAACAGACAGAGCTCTCAGTAATGGGGCTATTCAAACTTCTCAAGTTTTGCTCCAAATTGCACATTTCCCCCGGGAAAACAGGCCGGAGTTCATCTGTTTTCCAACCCTCTTGCCAGGGTGTTTGTTTACATGTTTGTATACGCTTGGTCCTGAGTGTCCTGCTCTCCCTCATGATAGGTCTGGCTGAAATGTCCCCCGACCCTCTGACTACAGACTCACCTTGTCTGGGAAGGTTTCAAAGCATGTTCTCACAGGGTCTCGACACCCAAATTTGGAGGACTTAAAGCGGCGGATGATGTCCTGGAGGGTGGCAGCCACCACAAAGTATTCCTGCTTCAGCCGCAGCTCCTTGCCTTCAAAGAACTGCAAAGTGGGGAGGGAAACCACAGCCATTAGTGCTGCAGCTGCCACTCAGCAGCCAAACCCCTGGAGGTGCTCCTTCCCTCTCTGATGGGCTGCCCGACAGGCCTCACAAGTTCAGCACCTCATCAGGGCAAATGTGGATGTTCCTCATATGTCTCTGATGGGGACAGCAGCTGCAGGGACTGACAAGGGGCTTGGCATTTCAAACAGCTGCTTCCAGAGAGAGCATCCGAGCCTGCCACATCCATGCTACTCCTACAGAGCCAGCGCAGCTCCCTCCCTTGCTGCAAGACCCTTTGCAGGGTTTTTGGATAAAGGATTTTGGGCTCCCTGCAATAGCCAGGAACTAGGAGTGTGTCTCTGGACACACCAGCCACCTCTCACACACACTATGCTGGTCTATTTTAAAGCACCAGCACGAATGAAAGAGTGCAGCATAAAGTGCAGCACAGTTCCAGCACAGATACTAATCCATGACTAGATAGTGAGGGTTCTTCCCTTTTGGACCTACTGTCCAGTGAGTGCTTGTCCTGGGACAGCCCCTACAGTGAGAAATTCCTTGAACTGGGGATGGAATGAGTCTCCCCTATGTAAATTGGCATAGGCCTTCAAGTTGAAGGAGTAATGTCTTCTCCTTGCAGCAGGGAATAGAGCAGCTACACAGTCTGGGCCAGACTCTTAGCTGCCATCAGTCAGCAGAGACACTCTGGGGCCTGCAGAGTGTTCACTGGGAATTACAGGGGCAACCTGTATTGTATTAAACCAAAACAATAAACACCAGGTGGCCCTGACCTTCTAGTGCTTGCAAACAAGGAGATGCAAGGAACCTGCAGGAAAGATGATTCTGAGCAACAGGGAAGAGAGTCACTCACATTATCATTTGGGTACAGGACTCTGGATATGTTTTCTGCCAGGTTTCTGTCCAATACCGCCTCGATGTAGTCGCCCATATTGACTGCAGCAAGAGAGAAATACACACAGCACTCCAGCAGCTGTAGAGATTCAGGCAGGTAGGTCCCTGACACCACACTTTTCCCTCTTCTCTCATAGAGAGATTTTGTAACATGACTATTCGGGCTGGGATTAATGGAATATGATGGGAATGTACATGTGTGAAGGGCACCAGAGTGATAGGAGGAGATGGGACAAGAGAAAGGCACATCTCCATGTGCTTCTCAAGACACACCGATCAGGAAGGACAGAGAGAAACTGAAGGCAGATAGCAGCCAGAGAAGGCAAAACGAGGAACTGAGTGACCAGCCATCTTGCTTAAGAACTAAGAAGAAATGGGGGTGGGCAAAGAAGCATAAACACCACAATACACTCAGCTCCTAAAGGGTACAAAAGGCTCATCAAAACCCAGCTCACAACTGCCAATCAAGAACTGAGGAGACTCAGGAGCTGTTACCCCACGTTCCCCACACAAGTCCTCCTGGCAAAGCTGCTTGGACACACTCTGCACTTGCCAGTATGTAAGAATAAATCAAATCAGTCTAATCTAAAACCTTCCCCTTCTGTAACAGACTAGCACTGACATTTGGTGTGTTAGCTGCCCTGTATCTGCTCTTCAGCACTACAATTAAAGCCTGGAAAATGCACCTAAAGCAAACCAACAGTAAGGTGAGCTGTGCTGCTCTTTTCCATCAGCACTAAAGGATGACCCTTCAGAGAAAGTTTGCAGCTCATTTGGTGATGTAGGGAATACAGTGGCAGGTGGACTGTCACTGGGGGAAGGCATTGGGCAGGTTGTGAGAGCATGGTAAGTGTGATGAGGATGAAAGGAGAAAGGATGAATGTCCTGGTACATGAAGGCTCTGGAAGTAGTTGGGGATAGTGTGATCCATGGATGTGCACACAGTGCTCTGTTTTGGAGGCAGCTAGGAGATATGGATAAAGCAGGCCAGATGGGTAGTGCTGTGCCAGGAGCCACACACAGAGGAACAACTGTGTCCCAGCCTGGCCAGAAGAGAGGCCATGGAGGGACAGCACTTACACTCCTGGAGGTTGAAGTCATTGGGCGCCTTCGCAGACCACAGCCTCATGGTGTTCACAGTGTTGTTCTTGTACCCTGGCACCGGTGTGTCATAAGGCATAGCAAGGACAACCTGCAAAAGGACAGTATTCCCCTCTGGTTAGCAGCACAGTGGCCTCAGAGAAGGCAGGAAAGTGGCTGAAACCTCTGCAGGAAGAATCTAGAGGTCTGTGGTAAGAACCTCACCTCACTAAAACATTTCTGCTGAGCTTCACAGACTTCCCTGCTATCATGGGCACCAACTGGAGTTACAAACCCATCAATGAAATGCAAGAGTATCAAGCAACCTGTTGACCTTCCTACACCAAATGGGGTACATTTTAGTTATTGATCAGAGCAAGAATCCTCAGCTGTCTACTGTGATTCTGTCTGTGCTGGGGTAGAGCCAGGGCAGTTGGGACTTTTGTGTTTCCACGTGGGATAAATTCCACAGCCTGAATCCTGCCCAATAGCTTTCTGCAACCTGCCAAGACCAAACCCTTCCACTGCAGTACCATTCCCAGAGTGATTCACCCAATATTCAGAGTTTGTCGAACCTGCCTGGATAAATCCACTGAGATCTCCAGCACCTGCACTGAACATGAGTGTGAAACTATTTGTGCAGTTTACAGATGATGCTTAAGCCTCAAGATCCTGTACACATGGCTACAGGGACATTAACACTGGGCCTTCCAGCTCAGATTACACTAGCTAAGCAAGGCATGGGTGTGTTTACAAGCACACTGATGTGCCAACACCTGTGTGCCTCCAGACCTGCTGCCAACAAGGCAAGGCACCCTGAGGCAAGCCTGGAACAAAGAGGCCAAGGGCTTATGGCAGCAGAACTGAATGGTACTTGCAGAGCAATGCCCTGATCCTGCAGCATGAAGCCTGGGCCTCCTCTCTGACACTGACAAAGAGAGCCAGCATCCTCCTAAACAATTCAGTCTATACCAGCACAGTGGCAAGGCACGGAGAGGCTATCCCCAAGCGAAGATGTGAGAAGCAGCAGAGAACTGGAGAAGATGCCTTCAGAGAGCAGGGAAAACTCAATATGTTGGTCCTGAAGAGCCTCTTTGTGCTGGCATCAGCAACACCTCTCCTCTGAGGAGAATCAGCAAGAGCTCAAGCTGCTATTACCAGCTCTGAACACGGAAGAGCAGAGCGCCTGCCCAGACACTGGGGCACACATCACATGAACTCAGCACTGCTATATTTGGAGACTGTGTCTTTCAGTTTTTCGAGCCTTTACAACTTGTTCCCTTAACAGCACTATCTGACAATTCACCTCCTTGTAGGAAGCAGTGTTTGGGAACCCTGAAACTCTGGACAACCCTTAGGATCAGAAGAGACAACTGCATGTTGAAATGCAATGGCACTCGGTCCCCTAGTGGATGCCTGCTGCACTTGGGGACCAGAGGGCTCTGGCACAGTGCCTCCAAGATATTCACTGGGTTGTGGTGTTGAACCCCTGCACTGTTTGTCCTGAGAGTGGCCTGCACAGCCTTGGACAACCAGAGCCCTGGAAAAAGATCTGGTTTGTTTCTCCTCGGAGCAGGCCCAGGTGACTCTGAAACTGAGCTTTAGCTCTTGGCACTGAAGAGAACGGCTGTGCTCTGTGACTGTGAGCTCCTCAGATGAACCGAGCTGGCTCATCAGGCTGAGAGACTGCTGAACATCATGGGAACAAGGCTGGGTCATATCCCTGAATACCAGAGAAATTAATCAGCCTTCCTTCCGCCATCCTGGGCAGTGCTTACACAGGAGAGGCTGAAGCATCTTTGATCCTCCTAAGAGACCTGTGCTTCTTCATAGCTTGCTTTCCTCAGCTGTAAGATGGGAATGCATGTGCTGGCAGCAAGCATATGCTCCTGAAGTACAGTACTACTTCCTCAACTGTGGGAGGCGGAAGGAGCATTTGTGCTCCACAGTGCTACAAAGCAAGGCCTCCAGGCAGACTGGAAATGAGAAACCACACCTCCAGCCTCCCCTGACAGCACTCTGCCAGCTGGGCTTGTCTGGGAAAGAGGAACTTGCTCTGATCACAGGAGTTCAACACCCATGGTATTGCCCACCCACAGCAGCACTAGAACCACCTGCAAAACCACTGAGTGTGAGTGAACAATGGCCAGGAGCAGTGCAGAAGGAACCTAGCAGAGCTGCCAGGGTTCTCCTACTTGTCCTCCAACATAAATCCATTCAAGACTGTGGGGCTTCACCCTGGAGATCAGTACAGAAGGAGACCCCAACTCACGTGAAGCTGTTGGGTATCATCCCTCTTTCTCAATTCCTGCTGCAACAAATCAACCATTTTTTTTTCCCCTCAAATTCTGTAGGCTACAGCATCCCTTTCATAATTGCAAGGGTAGCAGAGAGAGTTTCGCCAATCTGGGAGAGAGGCAAACCCTGAACCCCTCAGGCAGCCCGGGGTCAGATGCTCCCCCTCCTCCCTACCCTTGCCTGGTCTCCTCCAGCCCAGCACTGACACAGATGATGGTGGTACCTGGGTGTCGATCCACTTCACACCCTCGGGAGTGTGATCCACACGGCCATAGAAGTGCACAGGGAGCATGTACTCTGGGCGAGCTTTCTCCCAGGGATTGCCATAGCGTAGCCAGTCATCTGCTTCCTCCACCTACAAGAGGCAAATGGGGTTCAATGGATGGCTCGTGTCTACAAGTGAAGGCTAAATAAGGCTCTCCGAAGGCAGACCAGTTTAAAAACAAAGCTTTAGTAAGCTTACTTTAAAAATGGATATGCAGAGGCCTCTAGAGGACAGCTGGGCTTTCCAAAACTTAGATGGCTGCATCCCAGCTGGTATAAATAAATCAGCCTCTATGGGCTTTGCAGCACTGTTCAGGTTTAAGCCATCCAAACTGCACAGACCACTGCACTCAGTCTGTCTCCATGCCTTTACATCCAGTCTGACTGTTACACTTGGGATGTGGCACCCATTGGTGCTGTTCCTGGCCACAAGTCACCCTCTGTAATCTAGGTCTGTAACAGGGAGGGTTTTTTCTCTCAGCTGGTAACAGTGGCAATGTAGTCAAAGGAAACCCACTGGAGCCACCAAGGTTGATGTTATCCAGGAACCAGAGGGGCTGAGGCACTTGGAGAGATGCTTTGTGCCTCCAGGCATTTCTCTGCCGGGAAGGGGAGGAGGGAGGGAGAGAAGGGCAGCTCTGAGCCACAATCCAACATGCCACCACCCCTGTTCTTTTTTAAGTAACATGAAGTCAAATACAGCGGAAGCTTTTTTCCCCGCTTTCACCATTTATAGGGCCTAGCACTGCAGCTTTTTTGTGGAGAAGGAGGAAGAAACAACCTTGAAACCTCTCACTATTTTAGGAGGAAAAAGGTACTTTATGCTCAAAGGCAAGGCATGTCTCCTCATGGAAACCACTTCCAGACATACACTAAGGAAAACTACCAGCTGGGGCACTTTTTTAGCTATTTTCACTTGAAAATACTATGATCACTAATGCTACAGGAAAGTCCCCGTTTGACACCCTGCTGCCAGTGACCCAGGGAACCCACAGGACAAGAGCAGCAGCAGCACAGGCACTTGCCCGTGTTCCACCATGTTCAAATCCATCCCTCACCAGACACTTGCATGAGGTATTTAGGCACATCTCCATCCTTAGTCTGACTCCTTGCCCACTCACTGCCAGGCTGGATGGGGCTCTGGGATTGTTGTAGCTGTGTCATGGAGCCCCGGGCAGGGAGACCTCTGGTCTCAGTCATGCCCTGTGGCTCAAGTTCCACATGATCTTGCCCAGTGATGGACTCATATGCCCAGTTTAGGAGCATCTCAAGGCACTGCAGTGCATTCTGTGTGGCCAGGCCTTGTCCATGGGCAGAGGTGGCCACTGCAGCATGAAACAGAGGGAGAAGAGCTGACCTGAGTTTGCCAATGTACCTGCCAACCGTCGACAATCTTCTGATTGAAGATACCGAACTCGTAGCGGATGCCATATCCGTATGCTGCCAGGCCCAGCGTGGCCATGGAGTCCAGGAAACAGGCTGGAAGAGCAGAGCAGGGTCATGCTGCAAAGAACCTCATTCCTCTCTTGCTGCACTTGCTGCAGTGTGCTGTGCATGGAGGTGAGGGGCTGCCACAACCAGTGCTGCTGGAAATGTTTATTAGTCAGAGGAAATCTATGTGCAGAAGGGACAGAAGGAGAATGACTGCAGCAGGACCCTGTGTATATCCTGCCAAGCCCCCATGAACCCCCCAAACTTTTGGTGACAAGGAGAGGTCACCAAAACACTAAATCCAACCTCGTTGCAGTGAGAGCTCTTCTAAACTTGCCTGAGGTGCTAATGCCTTGCTGTAAGCCTGCCTGCCCAGTAAAGCAGGGCTTCTGACCCCAGCCCACTGCACCACCAGCTACTAAACTATCATTGCTTTCAAAGGAGACCCTTTCAGCCCTCAGTCCTGGCAGCTCTGGTAAAGATCAGCCCCAGCATTTATTCTACATTGGGTAGCTCTCATCTGCAGCCGTCCCATGGGACAGGCAGACTAAAATAGCAGCCAACAATCTGTCTCTGTGATAGCTGCTGAGTGCCTCTGAGAAGTGAGAGATTTCACATGGAGGTGAAGAGAAAGGCTCCAACAGCCTCTTTCAGCCACAGCCCTGCCTTCTGCACTGCAGAACACACACCTACATCTCCTGGATGCTCTCACTGTGGAGGGGGCTTGTTTCTGGCCAGCCAGGAGCAGGCATGAAGGTACAATACTGCTGAAGGCCTGTGGGGCAGAAGGCAGTGACAAGGGTGGCTTCCAGCCACACCACCCTTGGTCCCCGTGCACTCTGCAAAAGAAGGGGGTTCCCGTCTCCCTGTATTACCTGCCAGGCGGCCCAGGCCTCCATTTCCCAGCCCAGCATCTTCTTCAATTTCTTCCAGTTCCTCCAAGTCCAAACCCAGCTGTTGGAAAGAACCACAGCAGAACATGTCACCACCCAAATCCCATGTCCCAAGCTGCTCTCCAAGGAGGCCAAACACAGATCCCAAACCCAACCACACTGTGGGAAATTAAAACCCACAGGGTTTTTGCTCCATCCCCATCACTCCCCACAAAGCACCTCAACGGCCCCTGGTCCTTGGGCAGACCAGTTAACTGGAAAACAATTTAGCCCATCATCAAATGACCCATTCCTATGAACTAGGTTTCCTTAGAGACTTCAAACAAAACACTCATCTCCTGACAGCCCCCCAAGCCAGGAGGCCCTTCAACCAAACTCGTCAGGATGGTGAATGGTCAAGATGGTAAGCAATGGACCAAGTCAAGCAGGGCAGGTCATCCCTCTGCTTGCACCCATCAAGTCCTTGAGAAAGGGCATGACCAGACTGGCAGCAGTTACTCTCCATGCTTCCCATATCCTGGCCAGCCTGCAGTCGAGCTCCTCGGCTGCAGTCCATTGCTGGAAGTGGTTGCCTGCATCCACTGTTTGTTCTCTGGCCTGGGGGCCACTGCCGGATGGAGGCTAAACATGCCAGCAGCAAGGACTCTGAAGGAGTCAAGAGATGCTGCCTCCTGGGGGGCAGCACTATCTCACCTTGGTGCCAGGGGGGACAGCCAGCTGTTTAAGCCAACACCATGGCTGCTCCCCAAACTGTTTTCCCAGACTTCAGTGGTCTGCAACCACAAGATGGGAAAACCTCATGCACCTGATGATGCGGACACAAAAAATGAGGCAAATTCTCTCAGTGACAGAGTCATGCTGGACACCTCCCAACACACCTGGGACCAGAGGGAAGAGGCAGGGAGAAATAAAGCCTTTGAGTGAGAAAGCCAAAAAACGCACATTCTGCCAAAAAACATCACTGAGTTGCTGAGAGATGGCTGCGAGTAAAGATGTAAGTAACCACGGCCTCACATTTGTGATTGCCTTGGTGATACCCAGCTGTGCTTTTTTCCAACTGGAAGTCATCTGATCACATTTTACTTCAAGTAAACAATTTCCCCCCTTTCTCCCTTCCCAATGATTAACTTCTCTCTGGCAACGCTGCTGCTGTGCCTTGTATACCTGTATGTATGAAATGTAATCTGGTGTTTCAGTGCTCCAGTTTCCTCTTCTGGCCCAGTTTCTCCTATTAGTCTACATCTCCTGTGGTAAGCCATCATGTCTCCTGCTAATGGAAAGCCCTTTGCAGCCTGTGACTCCCTAATCATTTGGGATACTAGGTGTTGTTTTCTATATACACTTCTGGATTTTCCCCTTCACTACAGTGGTTTGAAAAAACCCTACTCTAACTCCATGGCAACCAAGGGTCTCCCCACTGTCTTCTCCAGGGAATGAAAAACACTAAGAGAGAGCCAAGCCTTGTTTTGTACAGTCAAAAGAGCACAACCTTAGGGTAAAGTCCTGAGAAATAAAGATATTCTATGTGGAAAAAGTTAGCCAGTACCTCAGGGGAACCCTGGTACCCCCAAGACTTTACCTGGTAAATAGCTTCGTCACAAGCATTCTGCAGGCCCAAATTCACCATGGTGTTCTGCAGAGTGCGACCCATATAGAACTCCAGGGACAGGTAGTAAATGCGCTGGGGAGGCAAAGCAAGTAATTTATACACAGTACAGCACTTTGCTTTCACCAAAGTTGCTTAAAACCAAGAGCAGACCCAAATATTTTCCAGAGTAGGGATGTCTTCCCAGACTGGCTCTTGGCGCCTGCTCCTGAACACCACGCACCACAGTTGTTTGTCAGAAGAATCTCGCACGGGATGCCGGCCAAGCCTCCGCCACGCATCTCCCTGCCAACAGCCTTCTATAGAAAAATCTTGCTGCCTGTTAAGTGTTTCCCTAATTAACTCAGGCAAGAATTATCTAGGATGCTGAATAGTGTATTTATACACTGTCAGGCTCAGCTGAGGTGATGTTTACGCTGGGCTTTTAAAGTTTTCCCAGGCTAGGCTGTAGCTGATCCAGAGCCTCCTGAAAGCCAGAGTGAGACCCCTGCCCGGAGCAGGCCAGCTGGGCCCAGGACCAGCACTTCCTGCTAGCAATTTTCCAGCACTCCTATCGCATGGGTCTTCCTGTTCTCCCCACGCTGAGTTTCACACATTTCACCCTGTTGAACAAATAAACTGTCCCAGTGGTGGCAGACTTCCTGGCACAACCATGCACGACAGGCTGCTCCGTTGTGACCTTCCAAGTTTGAGAGGAGCAGAGTCTGTGCCACGAATGCTAACGAAAGCCTGTTTTTGGGATGAGAAACAGGCTGTCCAACCTTTTGCCCTCACTCAGATTTATTGCTGTGGATATTTTTATAAATAAACAGGAATTTTTAACAGAGCAATAACCTGACTTTAAATCGTGCTTTTACTTGAATCTCTTTCCACTGTAGCTTGGATCTTTCCCTGCTAAGCAGCAGGATTATCCACTCTGCCACCTCTGCTGGGAGTCTGAAAGGGTCTGTCTATTCCCTGGGGCTCATCATAAAATCCAGAAACATTGCATAATGGCACAAATGCTCTGCCTCTTTCAGTCTGCCACAGAAACACATTCCTAGTGAAAATCTAAGTGTGGGGGACAGTAAGAAAACTTGCTCTAAGGTCCTCCAAGCCCTTATGGGATCTGTACAAGCCCTTCTGTTGGTGCAGCAATACAGACCAGGGCGCACTTGTGTAAGGATAAAAGGGAGAGCCCCATGCACTAGTGTAACTCCCAGTATATGTGCAGCCGTTCCGTTGTGAAAGTGCACTTTGCTTCTTGTGTCAAGGCAATATTTATAATCTTGGGAAATGAGCTGACTCAGGGAGGCGGCTGCCTGCACACTGTATGTGCCTTTCCTAGTACCTGCTCTCTGTGGCTCTCCAGTCAAATGGTGGGTCGGGCCTCAGTTTAAATGTCCTGCAGCCTCCACCTCCTCCAGCATTGCTGTCCTGACTTGACAAGTGGGGAGAAACCCTAGGGTTCGGTTACCTGGGAGAGCTTGTCTGGTTTTCACAAGGCAAGAAACTCTTCTCCAGTCTCAAAGCCAAGATGCCTGCGTATTCTGCAGGAGTGAAGTCAGGACACGGCTGTGATGAGGCATGTGCTGAGACATGGAGGTGATGATGCCCACAGGGGACACCTCCGTGGCAGTGCCAGTGCAGGACGTGACCGCGGTGAAGCGTGCACAACATTTAGCACCAGCAAGGCCCATGGAAGGACATGCTCAGAGTGGGACCACAGGGGACAGGGCTGTGACAAGGTGCAGAGGTCACAGTTATGGGGGTTTTTGAGTGAGGACAATGCTGCAACAAGATTCATTGAGACAGGGCTGCAAAAGAGTTTGTGGGGACACAGTTATGGCAAACTGTACGAGGGACGTGGCAATGGTGACGTCCATGGCAAGATGTGTGTGACGGACACAGCCACTGTGAAGTGCGATCAAGGGACACGGCCATGGCAATGCCCATGGGGAAACAGCCACAGCAGAGTGCGAGTGATACAGGTGTGACGATGCCCACAGGGAAGAAGCCATGGCAGGATGCACGAGGGGCACGGCTATTGCAAGGAGCCACGGTGATGCACAAGGGGCCACAGCCACAGCCAGGTGCACACAAGGGACAAGGTTGTGGGAATGCCCATGGGTCATGCCTGCAGTGACACCCGTCTGGGGGACACAGAGACACCCGCGAAGAAGGCACAGCTGCCGCGCCCCAGTCCCTCGTCCCCCTGGGGCTCACCTTGGGGTCCCGCTCGTAGTAGTGCTGCTGGGTGCGGATCCAGCGACCCACCAGGTGGTCGCGCACCGTGTGGGCCAGAGCGAAGTAGTAGTCGCGGGGGGTGGCGACGTTGCGGTCCTTGACGAGGGTGAAGTGGAGGTGCCGGTTGAAGCTCTTGCGCACCTCCGCCACGTCCCCCAGCCCCGCGATGCCCCGCACGCTGATCTGCTTCCGACGGTCCCCGTCGCTCAGCGGCGCCGCCATCCCGCCGGCTCCGCCGCCGCTGCTGCTGCCTCTGCCGCTGCTTCTGCCGCTGCCGCTGCCGCAGCCGGGCCAGGGCAGGTCCGGGGCAGCCGCGCCTGCGCCTCCACCGCCCGCGACGAGGCGGGGCCGCTGCCGGGGCGGGCTGGGACCCGGGGGCGGGCTGATGGGGACCGGGATGGCGAGTTGGGACTGGGGTGGCGTACGGGGCTGGGATGGTGCGTGGGGACAGGGATGGCAGGGGGGGACGGGGACGGCGGCAAAGGACTGTGATGACCCGAGGGGTCAGGGATGGCACCAGGGTACTAATTTCTCAACCGACCCACTGTGCGGGCTCTGGCGCTAAAAGCCACCCCACCACCAGCATCACGTTTTCATTTTAAATTGTGAGTTTACTGTCAGAACGGCGGGGTTCAGGTGTCCCCGGTACGCTCAGCTGCAGAGCCCGCAGCCATGCACGCAGCGTGCCTCCAGGCCAACACGTACTGCTGCCGTGAGCCCACGAGTCCGGGCAGGCACTGCTGGCTCTCAGGGAAGCTGAGCTCTTTTGCACCACCAAAAGACCACTCGAGTCTTCTCTATACAGTCATACAAATACATCACAATTCCACAGTTAGGTTACAAACAGCACAGCACGTCCCCTCCAGCTCCTGCTGCCCCTGCCGGCGCACTCGGAGCGCTGCACTGCAGCTACCCTGCCGTGGCTCAGCGCGACCACAATATATTCATCTATCACAGAAGCAGCGGTACCCGAAACACCACACAAATACACTCACCCCAGGCCCTGCATCAACCCTGCCAAGGCACAAAAGTCTGCAATGTCCAACAAACCGTGCTCAGGGTTTATTTTTGTGACTGTGTCTTTTTCACTGATGTTACTCCAACTGACTCCAGAACTGTCAAATCCATCGTTATCCCTGGACCCAGTTCCCAGGTCTTGCTCGTCTAGATCCAGCAAATCTGATGTTGTCTTCCACCATCCACCTCCCAAAGGCAGGGAATCAACATTAGTCTTTAATGCTACAGGGCTCACAGGCTCATGCCTCCAAGTCCATATCCAGTTTCCAGAGTGCTCCCAAGCTGTCCCCTTTCACCAAGTGGAAAACAAGAGCTGCAGCTTCCACACTGCATTTCAAAGCTGCTGCCTGTCAACATCTGTGTAAATGCACCATTTTTGCACACAAGTAAGTTCACCTTCAAACACAAGTAGTAACATAAAAATCATCACTGAAAACTGCTGACAAACAGGAAAAATCACCCTGAAATCAGGACTGTAAAGCATTCCTTGGGGAGTGATCGTTTCCTACAGCAACTTTAGCATACTGCAAGCTAATAGTACAGGCATATTCCAAAAAGGTGTGTTTTTCTCATAGAGATCATAGATGTCCTGCAGAGCCCTGATTTTCCTTCCATAATGATCAATTTTTACATCAAGCTGATGCATGCACTCTGCACTGTAAAAAAGAGCTAGTGATGGAGAGGACTTGGCAGGTGGCTGGAGGAAAGGAACCTGTTTCATGGTGACCTTCCAAATGACTGCAGAAGCCAAAAGCATGTCCTTCAACAGGTTCTCCCATGTTGGGTTTCCAAAAAATGGAGATTCCCAAAAGTCACCTTCTAGGAGCTTTAGTACTGCAGTCTATTGAGTGAGTCGATGTAATGGAAAGTGGCTCCCAATGCCCAGCTTGTTTCAACATCATCAATTTTACGGGCAAGCTGGAAAAAAAATAAGCAAGAAAGTTAAAACACAATTCTTTGGGAGAATCTGAAGCATGCAAAGTGAACACAGTGCTGAAGGTTATGACAACCAGATGGTGATACCATCGTGGGGAGAGTGCCGCTCCACCCACAACCACAGAGAACGTGCTGTAGCAAGAGGGCAAATCAAGAACTGAGCTGCCAGCGTGACAACTCCTGCCTTGGCACTCTCCTGCCCACTTTCCCCAGTAATCCATATTGTACATCACCTTAAAGGCTTGGCTCTTTGGGAAGCCCAGCTCCTGCAGGAGGAAGGTGATGTACGTGAGGTCCATGCAGAGAAAAGGGCTGCTTCCAGGGCTGATTTCCATGGTCTTACAAACTAAGAAGAAAAAAAACGGGTCTGAATGCACACTGCGGGCTCAGGCGTACCAACAGCCCAACTCTGAAAAATCTCAAATGAATCCATAAAGCACCTCTTGTCAGTTGAGCTGTGCAGTGATGGAACCTGTCACAATGGGGTTGAAATGACATACATACATCAGCAGAAGCACATAAGCTTTGGAAGGAAGATCCAGACTTTGTGTCTCTCCCCTAAGATAGCAGAATTTCTTTTTTCTCTCCAGGAAAAGAGCCTCCAACTTCTTTTAATTCAAGGCTTCAAATATATAAGCAATCTCAGGTGTGTTACCTTCCTTGAGCATCAGCACTCAACAAACGTTGATGAAACCAAATTAAAAAAATCCAAAACAAAATAAAAGAAAAAGAAACGACAAAACCAAAATGAAACCTTTCTCAGGATGAATTACACAACTGGTATTCCAAAAATCAGAACAGCAATTGTTCAGTCATACATAAAGTTTACCAAAAAACCCCATGACAGTTTGATCAAAGCCTGAGTTTGTGGTATTAAGAAAAGAATGTTTACACTAGTAAATCTGTGTAGACAGTTCTCTCTGCAGCTGATGAAGTGAAAAGCTATGAACCGGTTTTCCTCCTTTTCTGACTAACAATCAAGCAAATGAACAAAAAGAAAATTAAACCAGACTAGAACAGGTTATGCTAACAGGATGATAAAGCCACAACTATTTTGAAAGCATGATTTCAGAACAATTGTTAATTGTCAAGTAATTATTTACTAGTAATTCTTGAAAGAGTTTTGATATATATGTATTATGTGTCTTATATCAGCTGCAAAAGCAAATATAAAAATAGTTGAGATTTTCAGAAAAAAGCAGAAGTGTTGGTGAGATGCTATGTAGAGGTACTCAATATTTCCTTAAAAACATGAGGCTTCTTAGTGTCACATATTTGCCACTGGCAATGAATTTAGACACAATAACTAGTAAGTGTTTGATTATATTTTACTCACCATATTTAGCTGCAATTTCAAAGTCACTGACAGTTAAGCTTCCTCCTTTCTCTTTATCTAAAAGGAAAAAAACCCTGTTCTTTTACAGTCTTCATATAAAGGCAACTATAGATTCAAGTCATAAAATGTGTTTCAAAATCAAATCTTGAGCCACTGAAACCAATGTCAAAATTCACACTGGTTTTAAAGGTAAAAGAACCTTTAAAAGATTCTGACTATAGGCTGAAAAGCCTTTGTTTATGAAGAACCTTTAGCCTCGTTTCCTAAAGAAACAAAGTTTACAGACTCTCACTTGATCTCTATGTCTATGCTGCTCTGCCAGTGGTGCCTGAACACAGTTATTGGACAGGGCGGGGTATTCTGCAACACATTAAATCTGAAATTATTTGTAAAATGAAACTGGTGAAGGAGGGGGGTATGTTTGTCCAAACTAACTTGAGATGTCATAATCTGCTTTCTACCACAGAATGTGACAGCCTTCTGTACACCAGCATACCATTGGAAAAGAGATGTGATGCATTTTGAATACATGTGGAAATATCTGAAAATTTTCAATCCATCTAAAAAGGTCAGTGGAGCAAAACGCACAGCCGAAATAATTTTTACTGCTTTACTGACTGAGAAGTTTGTTTACCATTATGAAGTTTTTTCTATTTTGGGTTGTAATAAGACAAAAAAACCTCTTCTGAAATGCAAACAGTTTTTTTAAAAACTACTACCAAACATTGCAGATCCTATTTTACAGCCCCAGTCCCTTTCTACAAAAATTAATATCCAGTCAAAATCAATGCTGCGCAGCAGTGCAACAATAGACTAAGTTCCATAACAGCTTAGCAAAGCATCATGATGTCTGCAAGTGTTACCATTTATTCCATAACTTGTCATTGAAAATGAAACAAAACCAGGAGCAGACATACCTATGAGACCAGCCTCTGCTGCACGGTCATAGTAGTAGGAGAAAGTGTAAAAATCCAAATCCTTCACTTCCTCAGCTTTATGCACTTTTTTGTAGAGCATCTTTGCCACTTTATTAGAACAAGACTCATAGAGAGGCTCACCTAAAAGGAGACAAAAAGCCTTCCAGCATATTATATATATATATTTATATATATATATATACAGAGTTATATATACATACAATTTACTTAGTATCTGCCAAGAAACAGGCTCCTTTTTGCAAAATAGCACTCCATAAAATCTTCTTATGCTTAATATGCTTCTTCCAGAGGCAAACACCTACCATCCTCAGTCTGGGACTAAGTACGTGATAGATAAGAGATGGACAACATCATTAGAGACAGAAGGATTATGAAAGACCTGTTCAAGGATTGCTGAAGTCCATCTGCATCACTACTAACAGCTTTACTGACTGGGCAGACACCTCATGGCACAACAGGAAAGAGCTGCATGATCTCTTTAACAGCACGGCAAGAGGAGACAGAGAAAAGAGTAAACAGAGTCTGGTGTCTTTGCAAGAGGCTGAGAGTTTGATTTACTCTGCTAATCGCATCTGGCCTAGATAGGAAGAGTGATAAATCACTATACCTGCCTTCTGTCCTTTAATTTTGTACACTATCTCAGCATGTTGCCATTCAGATTTGAAGCCAGGTGGTAAACAAGGGCTGATCAACTCCTCTTCTGCTGCAGAAGTAAAACAAAGCCACACTAAACAAAAAGATGAAGAGTTAAATTCAGAACCCTCACCCCCAGCAAGGCACCTCCACGGTCCAGTAACAGCTCAGATGTCCCATGCCCGCCTCCCACCCAGGGCTGGCAAGAATCCAAGTCTCCTGGGATCTAGCAATGTCACCTCCTGTATTTGTCTCAAATACTCCCAGCCATAGTGACTGCAGTCCACATGCCACTCGGGAACCTTGAGCCCCGAGGGAAGGGGTCATAAACTCCTCCCCCCACCACCACCCTGTGCTCAGAGCCAAGACTTAAGGACTGCCCATAACTTACAGGGTTTTCCCTCAACTCCGCCCAAAATGGCAAGCCTTGCTGACATCAGCCCAAGTCCCAGGTAACTGCAAAGGGATAAAAGCCTCTGTGAACAACAAACATCATTCCTCTGATACTCCACTGACAACCTGGCTGGGACATGCCAGTCTCCTCTAAACAGTCATTGCAAAGTGGCTCAAATGAGCAGCTCAGGCACATAAGAGGAACAGTGTGACAACCTGCTCTCAGATTACTCTCACCCAGAATGATAATTGCTCTCTGAAAAGCTCAGGCAATAGCTGGCAGCTGTAATCTGGCTCTTGAAGAACTGGCAATTGTATCCCAAAGGCACCCCAGCCACTAGCATGCAGAACTGACTCTTTTTGAGGCCGAACATACCCCACAACAAACACAGGTGGGAAGGAGTTGCTTGTCTCTGCCCAAAATACTGGGAGCAAAGGAAGAAAACAAGGAGAAAGGAATGACAGATACAAAGTGCTATGAACTGAATCCAATCCCCATTTTTCATTCTCCTGTGCCACTCAGTGGTGAAGAGGTAAAAGAGTTGGGAGTGAAGCTGAGCCTGGGAAGGAGGGAGGGGTGGAGGAAAAGTGTTTTTTATTTTAATCTTATTTCTCATTATCTTACTGTTTAATTGGCAATAAATTAAATTAAATTCTCGAAGTCAAGTCTCTTTTGCCCACGACAGCAACTGGTAAGTGACCTCCCTGTACTTATCTTGACCCATGAGTTTTTGGTTGTATTTTCTTCACCCTGTCCTATTAATGGAATGGGAGCGATAGAGTGGCTTGGTGGGCACATGGTGGGCAGCCAAGGTTAATCTACCACAATCACATGGTTCAAGTGTCTCCACTTCTTCCCGGTACTCACTGGCAAGGATCCCAGTTCAGAAAAACACCTAGGTCTCACTGGCTTCACAGAAAGCTTTGATTTGTAAAGTGTGCTCTCCTTCCCACAACTAACCTGTATGAATAAAGCTTGTACGTGTGGTTAAACATGTGAAATGAAGTTGTGTGGCCAGCTGGTGATGTCTGGAGAGATCCCTGGAGGGACAAAAAGATGTCACTGACAGATTTCTGCCATCCAGCAGCAAACATCAACAAAGAAATCTTTCAAAAGTCAGGGAAAACGTGAAACGATCCTAGCATGATTTAGAGAGAAATTACGAATTTGCAAGTATTTCAAACTGACTGCTGATATGCAAGACAATCACAAAACCTGGAGCTAGTAGTGTCTTCACATGACAGTCTCTACACTGGTTACACCAAAATGCCGTATAAAAGAATTACTTTCATTAAAAGGAATCCTTATTCCCGCTCTTAACTGCTTTTGTCAAGAGGTTACAGCAACTGCCTCTTCACGTGATCCCTACTACAGAAAACTGTGAGCAAACTAATACAAAAGCCAGGCATACATTAACCTCCTACTTGAGTGGAATTAATCTGTGAACTTGCACAAGCCAGAGGAAAAGCACTTTACTGTGCTTGCCAAGGAACAGAGTGAGGACCAGCCTGCAGTCTGAAGAAATGAAAGGATAATTATCTAACACACTTTGCAACATATTCCCCAAGTGCACCGGCACTAGCACGTTTGTGGGGAGCAAAGCTCAGGCCCCAATGCTGTTCATGCTTAACACAATCTCTATGTCCAGAATTTCCACATCCCAGACCCTTCACATCCCTTGCCATTCTGTTGCAACAACGCACGTCTTGATTATCCCAAGCTGGACACAGCATCCCATCCCTCTGCTTTTGTGCAGCTTTACTAAGAATACTATCTCTGCTCAGGCCACAGCCTTGCAATTCCACACCCACAGGGCTTCCAGCTCACAGAACACCTATAAAAATGCCACATCAGGAAGCTGAAATGACATCAGAGTATATTTTTTACTGCATAACAGCAGTTGCTCCTTAGAAAGCATTCATTTGCAGCTGAGTGAACCCAGGAAAATTAAAAACCAGGGTTGAGAAGACATCTTACTGTGTTCCTAAAACCCACTGTAGGCCAAATCTTGGACTTGAATTCATTAACAGCATTGCTTTTTGAGTTCTTCATTGTAAGCTGCACAAACTGAGAGTCAAGGATTAGGACACTCAGATGAACCAGGTATTTTCCATGAGATAAAGCAGCCCTGGCACTCGCCACATGCACCACCGACCCACAGAGCTGGAGGATGGCCAAAGAGTTGCGATGCCTCTCTGACTATAAGAAGGCAGATATGACCAAGTGACCTGAGGTTTTCTGTCACAAGTGCACCTTCATGTCACACTGACAAACTCTTGCTCTGTTTCCAAGGGAAAGAAATCTGAGCAGTCACTGATTTCTGCACCAGCATTTCCCAACCGTGTGCATGCTCACGTTACCTCAGTGCGCGGAAGGAAGGTGATCTGTGTTGATCCACCACCCAAATCCAGCATCCCTACACTTCTCTTCTGCGGATCATCTAGTCTACCTGAAATGTGTGGCAGAACAGAGAAATCCAAGTGGGCACTGTGAGAAACTGGCTAGGAACAAAACCAGAAGTACAGTGGTAAAGAAAGAGAATAATCTAACTCCATCTGTCAGCTTCCAGACAGAACTAAATTACACTGTTACCTACTGGGCACTGATTTTGGCTTTATCAGACCTGAAAATCTTAAAGTGACAGAGCTTCTCTTATTTCTCTGGTGGCTGTTCATGTCCTAATTACAGCAGCTTTGGTTATTGCATTCCTAAACATTTCTCACTGGATGCAAGGACCTCTTACAAACCCTACTCTGGTAACCACTTTGTAACACAGAGGAATGTGGTTTTCTTGGCCACCTCTCTCTGATCCCTTAGCAGTATTTTGCAGTTTCCTATGGCCAAAGGGATGACATACTGAAAAGAGCTGTCCTAATAGACTCAGCCCTCTTGGAATTCTTCCTGCTGCCAGCCAAAACCTCTCCTCTCATCTAAGTCTAGCTCTTCTCAGTTAGATCCCTCAAATGCACCTTCTTGACAAGGACAGTTTGTGCCAAGTACCTCAGTATACCTCATGATAGCTGATGTTTGAAGGTCACTAATCTTTCTGATATTTCCTGTGGACATAAAAAGCTTCAGAGCACACTGCTCCACACACTGTGTGTGCTGAAGAGAGCACTTGGATGGCAGCCTACATTACATATTGTCAGAGAGGTCTTCAGCTGAGTTTTTTCTCTACTCTTCAGCTGCCCTTTTCTCACTCAGCAGCGTAAACACTTGTGGCATTTCTACATGATAAATCTGTAAGGAAGTAGCATAGCATTTTCTTTTACTCCGTGCAGCTGCCAAGCACATCTAGAGCATTCACATTAAAAATTTAGCCAGAGTCACAGCAGACTCAAAAAAGAATAAAATGCTCTGGTACCCTACAGGGAACTGAAAGAAAAGCTACATTAAACATCTACAGAAAAAGATTAAACTCCTCACTCTGTCAAGTAAAAGGCCAAAATCCTAATGACTTAAATAGGCCAGGCCAAAAATAGCTGCTGACTTATTCTCAGACTCTTCTTTCCCCTATTCCACGCCAGCAAATCCCATGGAGGGGCAAAAACCAGCATGAATTTCACAGCATCCATTATATCTTTATGCACATGCTCATATACACATACCTGTTAAAAAGTTTATTGTGATCCATGCTGAAATACCTAATTAGGAGAAGATTCAAAAGATGCACTGTTAAATCATACCATTTCATTTTATCTCACAGCAGTAACAAGTACATTTCCAGAACTGTCAGTGGCTGCCCAATACCAAGGTAAGACACCTTGAACGAAGAGAATTACCTTCTCTATAAGAGCTTTTATGATATTTGTGAGAGAAGCCCCATGTATGAAATGCCTGGAGAACTCTGTATTTCACAGGTCAAAAAGTTAGGCAATGAGCTAAAAAGGCTTCAGTTCTCAGTTAAAAGACAACAAGATGACTGAGACTCACATTGTTGTCCTCTAGAAAAACACTTGTAGTTTTTTCCACTTGTAGAATTTTGTTTGGTATCATGCATTCAACTTTCCTTTTGAATACTAAGAATTTTTATCTTTCAGTGTTCTAATTTTTCCTGTTTTCCTCTAAGCAATGTTGTGAGCTATGCCATTTCTGTCCTCTTTTATTTTTATACTCCATAAATTAGGTGAATTAGTGGGCCTTATGTTAACAAATTCAAATATTTATTCATGTGGTTAAAACTCAAAGCATTCTAGGGAGCATGGCCCATTTCAACCCTTGGCTGAACCAAGGCTGTCACTGTTATTAATGATTTTAAAACAAAACAACAAGAAGAATTACAATGTCTTTCTACCATTATGTAGCAAAAAAAAGAAACTCCTAAACAGCTTCACCTATTTTAAAGTTTTGATTCTAAGCAGATTTAAAACATATTTCAACACTCAGTTACATAGAATTTAGATGTTCTGTCCTCAGCACTTTTTGATGATCATCATCTTACTTCAGTATATATTTTTTCTCTAATATTTTTTTTCAGATCGAACTCACAATTCCACTCATTAAATCAGCTTTAATTAACATTATGACCAAATATTCCCAGAAAGCTCTGATAAGTATTGTCACAAGCAGAGTGTGCAAACCTAGTTGTTGAAGACCATCTCAACAAGCAGATATTCAGAAACTTTTCTGGAAGTGCTGACTGCACAGTGGCTTCCTGGTGATCCTACAGGAACTGTCCAATACTCAGAGCTTTCAAGATCAGGACAGAGTTCAGGGCTTCAAATTGGAAAATGTAGCACAAGATCTCTTTGGCAAGCACTGCCTGTGGCAGCATAAAAACTCTGTTAAGCCCACTGCTTCTGGGTTCCCACTGCAGTGAGTAGAGGACTTGTCACAGTGCAGCAGGAATCTCCAGGATTGCAGAAGGAGTCTCCACAAGATAGCCTACCTTCATCGGTTCCATTCATTATTGACACACAGTCGTCCCTCACAAAGAAGGGGGAAGCCTGAAATATCTCCTTCACCTGCAGTTCAAATAAAAGCTACAGTCAGAGAAATACTTTTTCAGCTGGAAATCAAGTTTTTTAAAACTCCAGTTCTACACTGTAGCTCCTCTTCTCGGGCCAAATCCTAACTGCTGCTCACCCCTTAGTTTGAAGTTCAAGAGTTCAACAAGCATCACCTTTACATGCGGGCTCTGCAATTTGGTGCAGAGACAGGAAATGGATGAGTGGGTTTTCAAGGATGAAGACTGCTCAGAAATGCCATTAGCAAGGAATGACATGGGTAGGAAATGGACTCCAGTTTACTTTGCCGCAATTGGTGACCCACAGGCATGCATGGGAAAGGCAGGAGATGGACAACCTAGCTTTCAGGAATGTCCTAGGGAACTGCATTTTCAACAAGAGCATGTTGGCTGATAATGATCCTCTAACCCTACCCTATATGAGGCAGCAGAGCCCTAGCTTTGCAGGGTCCTCCAAAGTTTCAGCTGAAATTCAGTGTGGAAAAGAACTGGGCAGGCTGCAGGCAGCAGAGACTTTGGTTTCAACCACCCCCCACTTCTTCCTTCCAATTATTGCTTAGAAAAAGAGTACACTCAGTGCACACTTAATAAACATTTCCTGCAGCTCAAAGGTCTAGAACATTATTTTTGTAATATTTTAAAATATTAAATGCATTTTACATGCCTATAAATACAATTTACATTATTTTCAATCAATATAAAGGAGTGACCTTGCAGCAGCTGGTTGACAACGTGGCCAACCAAAATAGCACCATCCTGGTCAAACCCACCACCAAACACGACCAGTAAGAACAGGCCTGTAGTTACTGTTAGTAGGATCTCACTGCCTTTGTTATGTTATCAGTCATCTCCCAGTTTACTTGGAGCTGCCATCATTCCTCTTGCTTGCACTCACACAGCTTTTCCCCCAAGTGCATTTGAGATCAGTTGGCTTTGACTGTTTTTGGGGCTAAACAATTGGAATTGATTAATATACACAAAAAATATGCACGTTACACAGAAAGGAACACAGTTTGCTATAAAATTTCTGGCAAGCAAATGGAAAGACAAGAAATAGTACCTTGTCCAGCAACTTTTGTGCTTTCTCTCCTGGCAGCAACCGTAGGCCAGCTGTGGCTTTCAGGACCAGAGGAGTAAACTTCCACAGCTCCATAGGAACTTCCTTCTTTGCCACCTCCAGGAGCTCTTCTATTCCCTGGGCACTCTGTGAGCAGAGAAAGAACAAGAAAAGGCATCTTAAAAACTCTTTTGAAAGGGAAAAAGGATGATCAGAGGCTAAGTTCACTGTAAATGTGAAACAGAGACAAATTAAAAGCACGAGGGGCCAGGAGAAGGTGTAGGACTCACCATCTATAGCGTAAGTCCCAATGGATATAACAGATTATCGAGCTACAGGTCAAAACCTGAAAGAGTCTCTTTTTCAGACAGTGACATAGAACTTTCTGCCACTCAATGTTTTGGCTACGAAGGGCTCAAAAGGCAGTATGACAAATTATTGGAAAACAAAGGCTTTTGGAGCCAGTAAAACACTATGAGCTGGGTGTAAGTCTGGCTTAGGGAGTGCCTAAATTCCCGTGAGCTTGAAGGTAAGGGAGACAGAAGAGAAGTCACTTAAATTACCTTTTCGACATCATCAGCATATGCAGATAGACCTGGTTTCAGTGCTTTAAATGTCTCATGGGTCAATTTGGGAGTTTCTGTTCAAAAGCAGTATTCCAAAATAAGTAACAGTACAAATAATTTTGCATACACAAAAAAAAATCGTTTAACAAATTACATTACTGCGTGCTAATGGAAGTCCGTTGAAGCCTCTATCTAATGAACTTTCAATAGCCACCTGACCTTTAAAAACAGCCCTTGCTATGGAATTAGATTATGAGAAAACCATTTTTAAACTCATGACTGGTTCTCAGGTGCTGGTGTCCACGATGCTTACATTCTTCACGCGTATCAGACTACAGGTGCAACTTGTCTTTGAGGCCTCACACCTGCCATGTGCAGCTTTTCAAGCTGCACCTGTAACAAAGACTCGAAATTTCAGCATGCTCTGTTCTGACTAAACTTGGTTCCAGCAAACCCTAGTGGAAGTTTTTCCACTATTTTCAGTAATAGCAGAGGGAGATAGATTTAAATATGTTGCCAACCTGTAGCACTACATGCACCTGCAATCAAGATAACACCAGCCCAACGCATTGTCCTCCTGTACCCAACTACATTCTATAAAGTTTGCTGCAATATATTCTGAAATTATGTTTAAAGAAAAGCGGGCAAGGAAGCAGTGAAAAGTTGGGAATACATTAAAAGAAGGAAATCACTGGACTGTTGTTTAACACCTTTGTTGGCTAAGCCTTACAACAGCCCATTAATGCAAACCTACTGTGCTCCCCAGAGGTCAACCACACCATACACCCTGAAAACCTTCAGGTCACCTACAAACAGCATCCACACACGTTCTCTGATCTTTAAGACTTTTACAAATAGCAGCTGATAACATGTAAACAAATGAAGCCTAGTGCTGCAGAGGAAAACTGGGGATTTTTTGTACACTTCTGTCTCGCTTCTCAGTAGTTCCTGTCCAGATGCAATACACAACAATTTTAATCAAACAATTTGCAATTTTTTGTTTTGTTTTACAGTTTAAATCCAACACTGAAGCCAAGGATGCACTAAACCAGACACTGCAGAGAGAAGCAGCTGACTACCAGGAACTGGAGACAGCCAACAACCTCATGGTGAAAATTTGGGGAAATAAGGCAGTTTGAATTTATAATCTTCTCTTTCACCAGTGTGATAAAAAATTGCCCTTCTTCAAGCCATGACTCCAAAAGTACAGCTGCTATTTAGTTCACATTCTGACATCACAGCATTTTCTTCTTGTTGAATGTTTCATAATTTCATCCAAACATACACGCCAGAATCATAATATACTTCCCACCAACTCTCCAGAAAGAGCTGAAGCATGTTTGTTCAAGTAATTCCTAGAAAAGAATCATCAATAATCTGCTCCATAAAGTTATGGAAGATTTAATCTATCATGCAGTGAGCAGGACATACCTCTTGGCTGCTGTGTAAATTTAAATATATGGATGCGAGTTCCTGTGCTTCCTGCGTCAAACATAATTCCATAAAAGACTGAGAGATCTGCGGTCACTGCCCGATGGTTCAGTTTATCTCCCCTGCTTTCAGCAATTCCTTCTGTTGCTCCCAAGAGTGGTTTGGAATCCAAGCGCCATTTTATGTATGCAACATAAATAGCTATGCATGCCAAAATCCCAAAAGCGAAGAACCGCTTTGACATCTTCATGGCTTCCATCTATCAGATGTTTTGTGTCTTCCCTTTAACACACAGAACAGGTGGTTCCCACATCATTCCTACATCCAACAGAAGAGAAAAAGTCTCTTTTATTCTCTAAACCTGAGTAATGGATCTAAGAGTATGATGCCTACAACACTGAACACTCCCAGTTGATCCAAAGGAACACATCCTCCCTCAGCACATCATTGAGATCTACAGCTAACCCTGAGGCACGGAGCAGCATAAATCTTCTTTTCCCCCATTGCTACAGAGGCCTTAGAGGCACAGAGTAAGGAAAGTTCAGAGAAGCTAAATACAGTAAGTAAGGTGGGAAGGGACCTCAAGAGGTCTCCAATCCAATATCCTGCTCACAGCATGGGCAGCTATGGGGCCCCTCCATTTTATCCAACTCATCTTGAAGAAGTCTGAGGATGAAGATCCCACAGCTTCTCTAGCACTTACCTTTGTAAGTTCTTGGATAGTGAAAGAGTCCCAGAAGACTGGACAAGGACAACTTTTTAAAAGGCAAGAAGGAATTAATTGAGTGCTCCTCTCCCACATCTCCAATACCAGGAAAGAAACTGCAGCAAAGCACAATGCAAAAAATCAAAAAGCACTCACATGACACCATCCAGATGATTAAAAAACAGTCAGTGATGATTTATGGGAAGCAAAATAACATATTATTTTTCCTTTTTTTTAAAGAGTAATGAAGAGAGAACAAACCAATCGACCAAGTTGAGTTAAACAAGGTTTTGACACACGTCATCTGTTGGTGATATAAATTCAGGAGGCATACAAAAGGTGTGAAGGGGAGGAATTTAAAATCAAGATGATTACAAGTGTATTGCCAAAAGCACGTAAGACAAAATTTCATAAAAATGGAGAAGACCTAAACCACAGGCACAAATATACGTGAAGAACAGATCAGTGTAAGGGAAAGGGAACTGTAAGCTGTCATGACACTGAAATCAGGAAGACGGTATTGGAAAAAAAAAAAATCTTCCTGGCTTCTACCAGCAGGCAGGGACATGCAGGTGGCAATCGCTGCAGGTCTACGGGATGATCACTCCAACCCTTCTGGTGCCAGAAAGGCCTCAACTGCAGCTACACGAGAGCTAAATGTCACAGGAAGGAGCAAAAGCCGCAGGGGTCTTGTGTCTTTGAAGAGACACGAGCCCCACCGCAGGAAAGGGGAGACTGCAACGATGAGAGGGAGGCCTGGAGGCGCAACAGCCTGGAAGCACTACCACCCTACCGCCGTCTGCCCGACGAGGACTGGGATTGTCCTTTCCCTGCCTTTGTCGGGGACGCCGAGATTTTCTGCAAGCGAAAAATCTTCCCGCCTGCGCCGCCAAGGGCGGACGGGGATCCGGGCGCCGGGATCCGGGCACGGCCCGCGGGACACCCCCAGCACACACATGTCCCGCCGCCCTCGCTCCCTCCCTCCCTCCTTCCCTCGCTCTCTCCCTCCCTCGCTCCCTCCCTCACTCACCCCCCGCTCACGCCGCCCCCGCCGGCCCCGCCATGGCGCCGCTGCTGCCCGGCCTGCGGGCGGCGCCGCTCCCAGCGCGCAGGCGCGGGGTGGGCCCCGCGCCATGAGGGGAGGCCGGTTCGGCAGCGGGGGAGACCCCCCGGGCCTGGGCGTTCCCTGAAAATGTGCTTAAAGGAGGAGCGAAACGCCCAAAGTCGGAGAGATGTGGGGAACGGTGTTGGGAAAATGTGGAATATGTCATAACTGCCTTAAGTCACGGTGTTATTTAATGTTTGATCTTTGTGTACTTTCAAGCCTCATTAGCAAGAAAGGAGATTTGATCAGTGGAACAGACAGCAATTAACGAGCTCTAAGGATGGTGTGCATCCAGACGCGAACTCTAAAGCATGATGCAAATCAAGAAACTGCTGTATGTCAGTAGAGCAGGTGGTAGTTAGCATCCCTCAGTCAAGGACACCCTGGAACTAATAAACTCTGAGGGCAAAGTAAATGAAGATGGTGACGTATATACTGTCAACTCGGCAAAAGATTCGGGGTCCACTTATCCTATAGCTCAACGATCTTCATTATAGTACTAAAGATCATGCCTACAGGTGAAAAAGGTCCTGCCCTGGCAAAGACCCTTCCCCTGAGCATGTATAGAAGTTAGGTGGGATTACATAAATTGTATGATAATTACTAATCCTAATAGAGGAGCTGTACTTGGGAGGCTACTAACACTAAATTTCTGTGTATAAAGAATGGCATGTAAAGTGTGGAAGGGTGTCCTTGATTTGTGGAATACCACCGAGCATCCCAACTTGCACAACTATCAAATAAATAACCAGTGTCTCTCTCGAGTATCTGATCATTGGCTTGTTGCATACTGGGTAAGGAATCCATTTTTTGTGGACAAGAGGAGCAGGCCCCAGGCTGAGGGGAGGTGGGGCAGAGCAGGGCCTGTGTGAGCAGCATGAGAGGCCCCATGGCCCAGGGATAATGGATAACCAGGAGACGGCTGGCACGGCTGCCAGGCACCCTCTGCGCCCTGGTGAGAGCCTGACAGGAGCTCTTGACCTGCAAGTTTGGGCCAGCTCTGATGTGGGAAGTGTGTGTAGATGTGAGCGAAGGAGGCCCTCAGGTCACTGCTCCATGCCTTTCCCCATACATCATATTCCTTTAACGGTTTTCCTGCTTGAGTAGCTTCCTTAATGGCTCTTCTGACATCTAAATCATTTTGTCTTCCACCAGCTCAAATTATCCTTGCAGCAGCAGCTTTCTGCTCCAGCCCATCTGGAAGAGTGTGTAGAGGCAGTTTGTGAGTGAGATCCTACAACTACATGAAAGGAGGTTGTGGCAAGGTGTGGTTCAGCCTCTTATCCCAGGCAACCGGTGATACGACAAGGGGAAATGGCCTCAAATTGCACTAGGTGAGGTTCAGCTTGGATTAGGAAAAATGTCTTCACTGAAGGAGTGATAAAGCATTGGAAAAGGTCTTCCAGGGGAGTGGTGAAGTCACCATCTCTAAAAGTATTCAAAAAATGAGCAGACATGGCCCTTCGCAGTTTAGTGGTCATGGTGATATTCAGTCGAAGGTTGGACTTGAGGATCTTGTAGGTCTTTTCCAACATTAATGATTCTATGTGTGAGAACACTACAGCAAACACGAGGCATGAAGAGATGGAGACTGATTTGAAAATCAGATGCAGAGCAGAAATCTATGCCATGATGCTCTTGGTTGCATGCAAGAGGCTCACACCCTCCCAACAAGTCCCACCATTGTTCCCGCAGCTCCATGTGTGTGCATGTGTCTGTGATAAAAGACCCCATTGGGGAATAAAGGCAGAGTCTCCCAGGATGTTATTTATTCCAGCAAAAGACTCCCTCATAGCATTGTTTGGAAAGTAAATTAATTTTGTGGGTTGTTTTTCCCAGCCCTATGAGTAGCAGGCATTAAGGAATTTCAAATTATGGTTACTGTTCAAAACAAACTCCCTGTCTGTTTTACCCAGGTAAATGAAACTGATCTTTCCTACTATTTTTCTAACTTGTTTTAATGTTTTATAATTATTTTTTAAAGGAATCATGCTATTAATGGGAGAATCTTGCAAAGGGACCAAGAATTAAAATTTTTTAAGATTGTGTCTCCTCTGTGATGTGATTGCAACAGACTCTGTGTTTAGTTTCTATCGTGGTTTGTAAGCAAGACCCTGACAGCATGATTTCACCATGTTCCTGGTGGTCACAGCATCTCAAGAGCTGCAAACCCAAGAGGAAGAAGATAGACAAGAGAACCTCAGGAAAGATACAGCCTGACTGCTGGATAACCTTTATGCCTGAGGCCGAGGGGAGGATGACTCTCGAAGCTGGGCTGCTGGTCTTGGTGAGTCTGCAGCATGGCATCATCCCAAAATATGGGATGCTGAATAATTAAAATTTTACCGGTTTTTATGGGTGTTACTGTGCCAGCTGTAGCTCAGTGATAACTGGTGTCAGTGTGAAGGTAAATTCAATGCAAATAAGCTGGTTTTCAGTTAGCTTTGGTCTGAGTGATCCCTTTTTGATAAAACAACAAAAAAATGGGAATAGGGAGTAAATGGGAATACTGAGCTACTCAGCTCTGGAGCTGTCCATTAAAATGAAAGACCAGGGAGCCCTATCTCAAATCCTGTGGTTGTCACTGGGATTTTGGGCTGCTGTGAAAACTCCCACCTAGGGGCAAGTTTCCTGAAACTCAGAACAGGACCTGAGTCGCTTACATTTAGAAATAGACTCGTTACAAGCTCAAGCTTCTCTGAGCTCGTTGCTAGGGAGGGCCTGCTACATGAATAGCCTGTTTCTTCTTTCAGGTTGCAAGAAAACGGGAATACTTTTGGAGGGTTACTGGGGTTAAAGGACTACTTGCATTTTTTCTTCAAGGCAAAAGATTTAGGTGATCAGTATTGTTTTCCTTAGCAATGTAATGTTTTTCAATCCTAAATTAAGATGCTTCTGTCACCGATTGCTAAGTCAGCAAAACAAGGTGGTCTTTTCCCTTTTCACTAGGGAAGACAGATGATGAAGTGAGGCCCTTGTGGAAAAAGCAGGTCAGGCCAGCAGAGAGCAGTATTTTGTCAGGAACACCATTTCCCCAGGGACAGGACAAAATAGTACAGTATTTATTTCTCTTAGTTGAAATATCTTGCGTATATGTTCATAAACAGTCCTGCAGTTAAGACTAGAGATTACAAAGAAATGGGAATGCAATGCTGGGTTGTTGGTGGTGGTTTTTTTTTTCTTTTCTTTTCTTTTTGTGTTCATGGGAACAGTTCTCCAACTGGGGACCAGTATAGGTGGTTTAAAAAGTTTTGGATTTGTTCCTGAGACTTTGTCACACGCAGTACTGTGGTCATTCTTAGAATTCAGCCATACAGTCTGAGGTTTGTAATAAATTTGCAAGTATGATGTCTATTTGTCATACATATTATTTATATGTGCATATTTATATTCATAGCTAGGTGTATTGTATTTATATTCATAGCTTGGTATATATTATACATAAGCTAGAATTCAGGTTATTGGGAACTATTTGGGAAATTGTCACTCCAGTGTTAAAAGAACAATTGTGTTGGATTTCTGAATGAGAATTAATAAACAGGCATCAAATACAAATTGCACAAATAGGGGAGGATCTGTATAATTAAAAGGCTATTTCACCAATTTGGTCACGACTATTATGAACAGTAACAAAATTATGTTGTAGATAGAAGTAGAAGGTCATTATTTTTGGCCCAGTGTGCCCACAAACTGCACATAATCGGCATCTTGTTTTGTGCAGGCCAGGTAGCAACATATTCTAAATGATACTGACTGGTTCATCTCCTCCCATCCTCAGAGAGGCACATGAGTGTTCAACCAGCTGACATGTGCCCAGCAGTAGAGTCTGGGCTGCTGTATGCAGACCCGATTGCACATGTGCAGTGTGGAAAACCTGCCCTCTGAGGGCTGCACAGTTAATTAAAGCTTCTTGTACAGGGCATATTTGCCTTGGTGCTCCCGCTCCTGGCCTGCCTGGGGACTGGTTCTTCCAGGCAGCAGTGCAGGTTTGTGAAATTCAAAGGGGTGAGGAATCTGTTCCCAGCTTGTGGCTGGTGCCACTGAAGCTGGTGCATGGGTGGTCACACACCAGCCTTCCAACTGCTGTTGCTCTGCATCTCAGTTCCCCGCTGTGTTCTGAGTCCCAGACGCTCCCCAGCCACTTAACTAGTAATGCTGTTAATAATATCACATGTTTGAGGTACGAAGAATACCTCAGGTAACTCCCTGAGATGTTTCACTGGACCATTTTGGAGTTCCTTTGCTAACAGCAGAATAGGAAGCCAGAAGTTCTGTCCCACAGCAAACTGAGTTGGGATTGCCTGAAGAAGAAAAATATTTGGAAATACTAAAGAAAAGTAACAGCAACTAAACCTATAGCTTAGATTTCTATCCAAGATCCATTTGCTCCCTTCATCTCAAAGACCAAATTATATTTGTGCTGACCTTTAGCAGAAAAGTGTGATGGTCATTGGACCCTGAACATTAACTTTGTTCCCTTGTTGCAAATCACGCCCCTGTGGAGTTTGCTGTGGTGATCTATCATCAGATCCTCCCCATATCCCTCAGCAGGATAGGTAGGTCTGCAGTCCTGTCACTTTTCTGAAACCCCACATGGCACCTGCTGCTCTCTGATGCCCTCCACTGTGGTTCTTGGTCATTCCTTTCCAAAATTTCTAGCAAGGCACGACTTGGCATGTACTGTGGCTTCTCTGGAGCTGCATCTGTGCCTAGGGCCACAGTCAAGCATACTAGAGAGATACTGAGCTGCCATTTCCTTTCCTATGGAGGAAGCATAAATAAAATATTTCTCCATCTCCCCTCACCAATTTTCGACAAACTCATAGAAATTAAACACCTTTGAGACATTTATGTTTCTGGCGATTTTAGTCAGTAGTAACAGGTTCAATAATTTTGGAGGGGCAGTTCTGTCCTTGTATCATCATAGAGGATGTCTCCCAGGGGATGTCGCTGGTGTGTTTGTTTGTGGCTGTAGTAGGAGAAACCAGAAAAACTGAGCAGGTCTGCTGGTTCCTCACTGCTGCTCACAAGCCTTGTGCAGAGATGAACTGTAACTTTGGAAATGCTGCCTCGACGTGGTCTTTTTGGTGCCCTACAGGCTGAACTTCTTCACAAATTTATCATGACCTACATAATTGACCTATATTATGTGTCTGTTTGTTAAATAGATTGCACTAATTAGAAACATGAATGGGGATGGCTTAGCAGTTATTTGTTTGTACTGAGGTGTGTGCCTGTTGTCTGAAATGATGTATGGGAGGATCATTGCTCGACTTTCCCCCTCTGCCTTCTCCATATTTGGCATGTATCATGAATTATTGGAATAAAACATGAATTGATTCTGCTTTCAGAAAAAAAAAAAAAAAATTGTTTTTATTACTCTTCTTCAAGGGGTTGTATCGTCCAGCATGTCTGTATGCAAGAAAATTAATCATGAGGGAGAAAACACAGCAAAATTTGCGAGCCCTTGATGTGTAGGGCAGCAAGTAAGGGCTGAGTGTGCTTTGCACTTTGATCACTTTATTGAGACCTTTCTGGCTGACAAACAGCATTACTACACCTTGCTGATGTTTGAGCATTCTATAATGGAAGGTTTTGTTTCTCCTTGCACTTGTGCCACACTTGCAGACTGTTGGAACTATTTGAAATCCCGGGTGCCGGTGAAATGTGGTGAGTTTAATGGAACTGCACCCGCTTCCATCAAGTATGAATTTTGCTTTTAATATTTTCGACTGATGTCCAAAGCCTGGCTGATTTGCCTCTAGGGGCAGATTTGGATCAAGACTTTAAAACAGATGTCCCCTGCTACAGACCCCCTCAGTTGTATTAACATTGCTGTCGGGCGGTTTCCACTGCTGTGTCCTCATTCGTATAGAAGGGTGTGCAGAGTGTAATCTAATTAAGGAGAATTCGTCAGATTTTTTTTCATGTCTGCTATCCTTGTGTTGTTAACTTCTCCAAATTCATTAGAAATGTATCCATCTGTGGGCTGCCACATAGCACTGTGTTGAATATTATCCGTAATTCTTCCAAGAAGCTTGTTTTGGAGAAAAAAATAGGTGGGGAGGATGAGTAAAGTGAAAACAAATTGCTACCATTTTTAACTGTTTGCAATTTCAGAAATTGTTCCTTGTGTTTCACGTCAGGGATGCATTTCAAGACAGTCAAAATGACATATTTTACCAGTAGGTTTGTGGACAGTGTTTGTTCAAATGTGTATATTATTTGTTTGGTAAAGTGGTTGTCAAGTGGCAGAGATTTGTCTGGTGGAATAGACTGCCCATGCCTTTAACAGGCTTTTGTCATAATCATGGAGTCAAGTGTGAATATTCTGAGGGAGAAGAAAGTAATTTCTAATGTTATCATTCTGCTTCTTCTGCAGAAGATCGATCCCAACCTCTTCTATAGAGCTTTTAAAAGCTATTACTGTCTGATGTATGGCATTAAGGTTCAAAAAACCAGCTTTTGGTAAAAGTGCTCTGATGTAAAAAACCTTTTTGAGCATGACACTTGAAACCTAGGACAATTTAGCTTCAAACTGACCTCCTGAGGTTCCCATGCTCAAACCAGGGCCAAATTTGAAGTTTAATTGAATCACTCAAAGTGTTGTCCAGCTGAGTGTTTAGTATCTCTGAGGATGGAGGTTCTTGGGGCCCTGTCTCAGGACTGAAGGTGAAATGTGTTTCATGATACCTAATAGGAAGTTGCCGTGTTCCAGTCTGTGTCCACCACTTCTTGTGCTGTCAGTGGGATCTCTGAAAAAAGCCAGTCTTCATCTTCTCTTCTTTGGGTAGATGCAGATAGCAACAAGTTCTCCTCCTTGCCTCCCTGTTTCCAGGTTGAACAAACAGTAGTTGTGCGAGTTGGGCAATGATTTGCCTCTTCACATGATTACTTGTTTTCACACTTTTTAGTTTCATGATGGATTTTCTGTGTGAGTCTTATGATATTTACAGTGACTATCATATAAAGTATGTCAGAAGCAATTTAAAGTTATTACGAAGAACAGAAAACTTGCAGTGTCTGTCTTTTCTTAATATTGATAATATTCTTTTGCTTAATATCTGTAGAAATGGGAATAGGGAAATACAGCTGGCTGCCAACTCCCTGCTGTGTGTAACCCAAGATGTCCAATTATAAAATTAAATACGGCCTCAAGAGTTACGAGCACCTGTTTCCTGTACAAAAATGTGACTGGGTCCGATTAAAGAGCAAAAACTACTTCAAGCCCCATTTCAATGTGACAGTGCTGTCTGAGGCAGTACAGCCTGCTTACACTGAGCAACAGGAGCTAAAGCCACAGTGGTCTGAGACAAAGCTCTGTGGGTTTCATTCTGTGACATTTTCGTTTACAGAGGGGAATGTAATTAACAGGTGTTGTTCTTATCTCAGAAGCTGCAGAGGAGCATATCAAAAACAAATCTTGACTTTAATTTAGGGTACCTTAAAAAATATGGTATTGTATCCAGCTTAAACATTTGCATCAGATCTGAGTGCAGTACTGTTTTCTTCTTTGCTGGATGTTGCTTCTTGTGCCCTGAGAGACAATTTTGGAGTGAGTCTTCTGCCCTGAGAGCTGCTTTAGGGAGGTGTTCTGCTGTCCCAGTGCCCCTTGAGGTGGAGGAGTTCACTGTTCTCAGTCCTTCATGTGGATTTGCTAGACCCTGTACGTTAGCAATGAATGCACAGAATCTCATAAGGGCGAATAATCATGAAAGTCACTTTTCTTCTCTAAAAAGCTATGTACTTCTCATTTGTTAGGAGGTGCCTTAAGTTTTGTGTCTGAAATAATCATTGTGCATGCACAAGAAGTATCCTCAGTTTTTTCACGCCTTGAACCAACTACTGGCAAATAAATATTAGTGGTAGCCTGTTGTTAGCCCTCAATCATTTATGCTTCAGGACCTTCATGACTGTTTTCCAGTATTTCTAAGCCTCCTTGATGAAGCAAACTAGTTTTCTGTGGTTTAGTTCTTATAAATGAATGTATTTTCTAGTGCTCCAGTGCTAAACTCACTGTTACTTATAAAGCACTCATGTGCCAGTGTGAATGCAGAAGTGCACAGATGAATACTTATGATCAGCTCAGAGAAGCAAACATTAAAAATCTCTGTGCTTCAACCTGTGGCACTTGAAGACTTTTTTCCAACACCAGCCTCCCTGCTCTTTGAAGACTGGGCCTTTTAAAGCACCCACCCTGGGCACCCAGAAATGCAGAAACCACAAACCATTAATTGCTTTTGAATATAAAGTGCAGTCTATTGTGCCACCTTTTCTTTCTCAATAAATATGGTCACCTATCTGTCTAACATAATTTATGAAAATAAGTATCTTCTAGCAAAATGTAATCTTAGTCTCTCTGATGAGCTCAGTTGCTTTGATATTGTGTTGCAGAAAAATAATGCTGTGAAGTTTTCAGAGGAAGACTTTTGGCATTAGGCACCTGTGTGTTTTTTTGAGCCACCTTCATGCTCAACAAGAAACAGAAACTGTTCATTTTTTGGAGATAAGTAACCCAAACAAGTGCTGCTTTTTAGTAGAATGTATAACCGTGGTTGTCTGAACGGGTGATGTTTTAACAAGTTAAAATATTTTGGTTTCGTATCTCTGTGAATTTACAAAAGCTATTTTTTGTTTCAGCTAACAAACTGAAAATTTTGTCAGTTGTAGAATAGTAGCTGAAATGCCCTAAAGAGACCTATTTCTGACATTTTCTTAGTATCATCTTTGGTGAATGGTTAGGCCATAGTTTTCAGGCAATCTGTACACTGGGTCTCTGTGCAGAAAGCAGTTGCAAGGAAGCTTGCCCAGAGGAGCAGGCAAGTGTGCTGTGTGCAACCACGGAGCTGGTCTGAAGAGGGCTGCTCAGCCCTGGCGAGATAATGAGAGCTTGGCTTACAGCAAAATTTGTCAGAACAGAGAGAAATCAGCATTTACACAGAGTTTGTAATCAAAGCCAGGCATTGCAGAGAGTGGGGTGGGAAACAAGGTAACAGCATTCTTGCTTATGTGAGGGCTGAGTCTTCTGGATCAGAGAGCAGACAAGACCCAAAACTTCATTTTGGGTTTGCTACACCCCAGTTGTGTTCCTCTGACTAATCTGGGAAGCTGAGATAATAAGGACCAGAACCACTGCTGGTCAGTGACTGGGAAGGGGAAGGAGCAGTGGCTATGTGGTCTAATGAGAATGCAGGAGCTGGGACAATAAAGGGAGAAGCCTTGGAGGTTTGTCCTGCTGACCTGGCTGCATCAGACTGTTCCTACCCCTTAAGTCCTGTCTGGCCCACCAGAGCTACCAGAGAAGCAAAGCATAGCAAAACCGAGGACTTTCCCAGAGCCAGTAGAGGTTGGTTGTGTTAGGGACCGTGGAGCCAGAGCAGGAGATTGGCAGAAGTCTGCTCAATAAACATACCTTCTGCAGTCAGGAGGGGGAAGCCCTCTTTGAGGGCAATTCAGCTGTTTGAAGAGCGGAGCATCCCAGAGGGACGGGGCAATCAGATGCTAGATTTTCCCTTGTGTTCCTGGAGTAAAGAAAAAGAAAGGAGTTGATCTGGCACCAGCCGTTTGCCCACCTCCCATGAAAACCACGTCACCTCTGGCTTGTCCTCATGAATAACGGGGGTTTGAATTTACCAAGTGAAGTGATTGGCCCCTCCAGCCTGCTATTCATTTCTCCAATTAACAATCAGTTGCCTGAAAAATGGGCCAATCTGTTTCTTGGGGAGCCGCATAGAAAAATCCACAAGGCAAGCCAATTAGCATACCAGTCCTCACCGCCTAGGGAATTTAATTTAGTTATCTGGTTGATCTAAGTACTGAAATATTGTTGTTTTGTTATGGAGCATATAATGTTTGTTAAATGGCTGAAATCCCCCGAGGCCCATATGCTGCTGATAGTCCCTGCGTCCTCCTGAGCCGGCAGAGGCAATAAGGCAAAACTGTTTTGTCCTGCACATGGCCTCTGTATTTTCCTGGCACAACGCGGCAGCTGGACGCAGGCAGAACAAACCTTCGCCACCCAGGGTGGGCGGGATAGCTTCCCTCCAAAATAGTTGCACACTTGAGCAAGCCCATTGTCTGTCCAGAAAGCATTTCAACCGCCTCTTACCAGGCAGCCGCCACTACAAAAAGTAGGCAGAGCCAGTGTTTGGACAACCTGTCTGCACAGTGTATTGTGCGGGGGCAATTAGTTTGCAAATTGCCCATTTGCACATCCACGCATGAATTAGTTACATTGCTCCCACAAGATCTGTTTTTCTTATAATTACTGTTAAGGAAGGCCCATGAATAAAAAAGGTAATTTGGGCAAACACCTTTCTCCCCAAAAGCAGGAAGTTTGAGCCCCTTCCTCGAAGATAACAGGCGATGGATGGAGTCACTAGGAGGAAAAGAGTGTTCCCAGGGATGTGGCCTCCATGTGTTTCTAATTCTCTGGGTTGATGCTGGTGTAATGGTGGCATGAGTTGTGAAAGAAAATATATGACAGCTGTCATTTGTACTGCCATTCCTGGTGCACATGCTCTGTGCTTGGAGATGTGACCCCAATCCTGTAACTGAACTGCTCTTTCATTTCTGGAGAAATCTCATGTTGGGATTTTAGCAGCCAAAGAAATACCAGAGCCTGACTGATTTAATAATGTTAGTCTGAATTTGCTGAAGCTGGTGGAGAGTCATGTTGGAAGGAAAGCTGTTTGAGTGGACAGTCCTCAGCATTCACACCACCTTTAGTTCTCCAGTTCAAAAACCCAAAGTGCAGATCACTGCTACCTAGTCAGCAGAAGGAGAATATAGATTAGGTGTGCCACGGTTGAGGAGCTGTGTCACTGCCAAGTGAAGAAGCTACAGGAAGAAGTGAACAGGCTTCATAGTGTTTGGGCGAATGAGCAAGAGAGGGACTGATTATTTTCAGAGATGCTACAGTCTCAAGACTTTCAAGACTCTCAAACCTCTGTTTTAGTGGAGAAGCAGGTGGACTCAGAACCCTGCAGTCAAAGGACTGTTGCTCAATGGCCTGTTAAAGATGAAGGCTGGAAGTGGGTCACTGCACGTACCAGGAGGAGGTTCCTCCTTCTTCTCAAAATTTGGCAGGTATGACTGGTACCTTCTACAACAGGTATGAGGCTCTGGAACTAGAAGGCCAGACAAGTGATGCAGTGGGCAGAGGTACTTCTGGGATAGTGGGGCCTCCTAAAACAACACTGCTTGTACCCCACAGCAACATCTCCTCTGTTAAGGGGAAAAGAAGGATAGTTGTAATAGGAGATTCCCTTCAAAGTGGAATGGAGGGCCCAACATGCAGACTGGACCCAACTCACAGGGAAGTTTGCTGTCTCCCAGGGGCTCAGGTAAGGGACATTACTGGACTACCACCCACTATTGGTTGTTCAAACTGGCAGCAACAAAATAACAAAGAGAAGTCTGAGGACAATCAAAAAAGACTTCAGGGCCCTGGGACGATTGGCAGAGGGATCAAGAGCACAGGTAGTGATTTCCTCAGTTCTTCTGGTAATGAGGAAGAGGACTGATAAGAACAGACAGATCCATCATATTAATGAGTGGTTCCAAGGTTGGTGTAATGGGAAAAAATTTTGGAATTTTGACCACGGAATGATCTACTCAACACCTGGCCTACTGACACCTGACAGGATGCACCTATCTCAGAGGGGAAAAGAGTTTTAGAACATGAGCTAGCAGGGCTCGCTGACAGAGCTTTAAACTAGGTTGGAAGTTGGGAAGGGACAAAACCAGGCTCACCAGTGATGAGGATGGGATGGCCTGCCAGAACTTGAGAAAACCAGCACTGATGGGATCCCTCAATCTGCCTCAAGGGGTTTTGGCTACAGTGTACCACACCTGAAATGGTTCTACATTAATTCCTGCAGCATAAGGAACAAACAAGAGGAACTGCAAGCCTTGGTCCCGTCCCAGAGATTTGATATCACTGGCATAAGTGAAACCTGGTGGGATGAGTCCTGTGACTGGAGTGCCCTGAACAGGCTCTTCAGAAGGGACAGGCAGGGCACAAGAGGGGTTTCACTGTATGTAATAGAAGGGTTAGAGTGTGTGGAGCTCACAGTTGGAAATCGCACAGTTGCGAGGCTCTGAGTGAGAACTAAGGGGCAAACAAATGTCATCATGGGAGTCTGATACAGACCTCCCAGCCAGGACAACGATGCCAACAAATTATCCTTTGAGGAACTAAGAGACATTTAGTCAACTGCCCTTGTCCTTTTGAGGGACTTGAATTTGACGGAAATTAAGTGGGAGCACCACACAGCTGGTACAACCTGGGGCAGAAGATTCCTAAAAAAACTGGATGACAACTTCGTGGAACAGGTCCTGAGGGAGCCAACTTGGAAAGGTGCCCTCCTTGATCTGCTGCTTGTCAACAGATCTCTCGAGTGAAGTGGAGATTGGCAGCTGCCTTGGCCACAGTGACCACAAAGTGATCAAGTTTAAAATCTCTGTCAACAGCAGGGAAAGTGCCAGCAAAGCCTCAACTCCAGACATGAGGAGAACAGAATTCAGACTCCTCAGGGAACTAGTAAGTAAGGTCCCCTGGAAAAATGTTTCTGCAGATGCTATGGTCCCTCAGTGCTGGTCGCTTTTTGAACATGACCTCCTAAAGGCACAGGAACAGGCAATTCCCAATTGTCAGAAGTCAAGCAGGCGAGGCAGAAGGCCAGCTTGGCTTGAGCAGGGATCTTCTCTTGGAAATAAGGCAAAAAAAGGAAGGTGTATACCAGATGGAAGCAAGGTCAAGTGACGTGGGAAGAAGACAGAGATGCTGCTTGTCACTGTAGGGAGAAAATTCATGCAGCCAAAGCTCAGCTGGAGTTGAAGCTGGCCAGAAATGTAGGGAATAACAAAAGTTTTTCTGCAAATATATTGAGGGCAATAGGCAGTATAGAAATGTCATCAGCCTGTTACAGGGTGCGGATGGTCACCTCACAAACAGGCACAGAGACAAGGCAGAGGAGTTTAACGCTTTCTTTACCTCTGTCTTCAGTAAGGATGACAGACTAAAGGGGTCTCAGTGCCCTGAGCTGGAGGACCATGACTGCAAGAATGATCAATTCCCAGTCAACCATGAAATTGTGTGGGATCTGATTTTTGAGTGACCTTGCAAATCCAGAGAGGTCTCAGCTGACTAGAAGCTGGCAGACATTGTCCTGATTTTCAAGAAGGGTGAAAAGGAGGACCCCAGAAACTACAGGCCTATCAGTCTCACTTCAGTGCCTGGTAAAGTTATGGAGAAGATTATTCTGGGAAAAACACCTGAAAGACAATGCAGTCACTGGTCACAGCCAGCACAGCCTCATGAGAGGAAAGTCCTGCTTATCAAACCTGATTTCCTTCCATGACAAGGTAACCCACCTAGTTGAAGCCAGTGAACAGAATCTTTTCGGATTTCAGTAAAGCTTTTGATCCTATTTCTCACAGTATCCTTCTGGACAAAATGTCCAGCCCACAGCTGGATAAATACATCATGTGGTGGGTGAGCAATTGGCTCATGGGTCGAGCACAGAGAGTAATAGTGAATGGGGTGACATCAGACTGGTGACCTGTCACTAGTGGGGTTCCACAAGGATCCATCTTGAGCTCTGTGCTCCTCAACATCTTCATAAATTATTTGGATGCAGGACTGGAAGCAACACTATGCGAGTCTGCAGATGACACAAAACTGGGAGGAGCTGTTGACTCCCTTGAGGGCAGGGAGGCCCTGCAGAGAGACCTGGGCAAATTAGAGGACTGGGCAATCACCAACCATATGAAGTTCAACAAGGGGAAGTGTTGGATTCTGCACCTGGGATGGGGCAACCCGGGATGTAGGTACAGACTGGGGAATGAGAGGCTGGAAAGCAGTGCCTTGGAAAGGGACCTGGGGGTCTTGGTTGACAGCAAATTGAACATGAGTTAGCAGTGCCCTGGCAGCCAGGAGGGCCAACCATGTCCTGGGGGGCATCAAGCAAAGCATCACCAGCTGGTCAAGGGAGGTGATTGCCCCACTCTGCTCTGCACTGGGGCCTCACCTTGAATATAGAAAAGCAAGTTATGGTCAGATGATGTGAATGTTTTACATGGACAGTTGCTTTTCTTCTGGGAAATCTCAGAGGCTGCTGTGGTAGATGCTCTGTTGCACCTATTTCTTTAACTTCAAGTAGTTGATCAGGATGAAGAAAGAAAACTTAATGCTCTGCAAATATCTTCAACAACTATAAAGACTTTGAAAAATACTTTTTTAACAAGAATTTCCTCTTGAATTATTTTACACAGCAGATGACTTTCATTAATGTTTGTGCATTTGCACTGTGTCAGCCACTTTGTTCCTGTCCAGCCTGGCTCTGGTGGCTTGTTCTCTGACACATCACTCTGCTCAGTTAACATTGCTGCACTCATCTGCCTGTTTATTACAAAAAAAAGACATAAGCAACCCACAGGCATTCCTGTGGTATCTGATTTTCTCAGGTGCTGTGAGCCTGCTGTGTTTGCAGGTTTCAGTGGCAACTGGGTGGAGTGGGACAAGTGTGAAGTCATGTCATGGGTCGATGTAACTAGTCTGTAGTCAGCAGCAAGGCATTCCAGGTTACTTGGTGTTTTCCCAAACAGACAGTATCTTGCTGAGTGAGGCCAGCAAGAGATGACCAAGGCAGTATGACTCCTGTGCTGCTTTTGCAGGAATATTTTTTTTTTCCACTAGACTATTTGGAGGGCAAAATGCAAGGACTTCTCCAGTTACAGAAATGGTGAGGGCAAAAGCTGTGTCTTTCCTAACCTTCTCCTCCAGAAATTCAGCATGTATTTTCTTGCACACTTATTAGGTGAGTTACCTATGGCAAATCCCTTTCTACTTCTCTGTCAGTTAGTTGCCAGTAGCCACATACAACAGGAAAAAAAAAAAAAAAAGAGAAAAAATCTCTCTCTGCCTCATATCTTTATGCCCTAGTTTCTGATAATGTCTTTTCTGAGGGTAGATAACATCACCACACCTCATGTACACATGACACCATATACGAACAGCCAAGTTCATAGTTGGCACAGTTAAGAACAGTCCATTTTTTTGTCTGCTGTAAATAACTTTAGGGAATCTATGGTTAAAAATATGTCCCTTCTTTTTTATCCAAATTCATCTTTGAATGAATTTCTCATGCTTCTGAGAAATAATGTGTTCCAGCCATGGCATTTTATTCAACCTTTTCTTCAGCTATTTTAGGCATCATCCCAAAGAATCGGTCATCATCTTTTCCACAAAGATGCAGACAAAAGGCTGTAGCGTTTTTGAAAGCAAGAATGTATTTCTTCAGGTGCTTCAATTTGCTTGCACATCTGACCTGACCCTATACTATTTAGTGTTCATGTATTAATCATTTGCAAATGTGAAGAAAACTCAGTTACTGAGTTTAATGTTTCTTTGCAGCTCGGTGATTAACTAAATTCCACTGGGCTGAGAAAAGGCTGGTGTTGATTTGAGGATTTAGCAGTCAAATAGATCGAAAACTGGTCAATGTGGGCACAGCCAATGTTATATAACACTCATTTCTATTTAAACCAGAATGGAATAAAATTCCTGTAGTATTAGTAGCTGCAGTATTGTTTTAGCTGTAATATAGCTGTAGTATTATTTTATCAGCATGCTTACATTCTTTGAGCCAACTTACAATCTAATGGAAAAGGATCATTTGTCTTTTCTGAAACCATAAAAAGCAGGACTTCTCTGATGCTGTGTTAGCTCTCTCAAATTCTTTACACACTGAGTCATCTACTTTTCCTCCTTGGAAGGTAAGGAGCTGGTAGTAACCTTCAGCTTTCACCAAAAGATGTGACCACGGCTTCTCTCCTTGTTTGAAACTGCAGAATTTTATTGGCTAAAATAAAATTATACTTAACTGTGAATCTCAGCTTAACAATCAGTATGTTGTAGGAAAGCCAGCTAATGAACAGGAGATACCTGCTCTTGGTAAACACAGGACTTCCTTCTTACTTTGTTAGTCACAGTCCGTTTCAGTGCTGTCTAAAGACATAAATATAAATATTTCATTATCAGTCCTTGCCCATTCCTGCCTGCTAGTTGGTAGCCATTGGTGTGATGATTTCCTTGAGCTACTACAGTTTAAAGCAATTATGCGTGTGATCGTAGATCTCATCCCATTGTTAGTCCTAAGATTTGAGGAGCTCAGGCTGTGTATGGGGTAGAAAAGGACCAGGACACAGCTTTCCTGCTACAGACCACTGCTCTTTGATCATAACTGTGGTCCAAATGCTTTGGGGAATGGGTAATTGCTGCATTTTATTAAAGACATGCAACTGAAATAATAATCGGATAAAAGGATCATTTATTGTCAAATGATTATGGAGCTGCATTATGTGATTTCATATCTTTTCCTTCAAAATCTCTGCATTTCAAACCAGCTTGTGGTTTTACTCTGTGCCATTAACACTTTGGTATTACACAGGAGTATATTTCATAAGCAATTCAGTGGAATATGGATTATGTTATCAGGAAATAAATAAAATTTTCTCAAGTTGGCCTTGGCTCTGCTGGTGGTAATAGTGAAATTGTTTGTCCTTAAGCTATAGCAGAGGATTGGATTCTTAAAAACTGGATAGGGAAAAATGCTTTTAGAGTGATTTCTTTACAATAAAAACATGATAGTCTTAAATCTAAATGATAATCTTTTTGAGTCCATTCCACATGAAGCAGGGGAGCAAATAGGTTCTCAGCTGATGTAAGTCAATGTAGTCCCATTAACTGACAAAGCTGGGTCAGTCTACGGCAGCTGAGGATCCAGCCCCGTGACTTGGAAAGAATTATCATCTTGCTGTCAAAACCGGGGAAAAGACTGTAACAGGATTTTGTGAGGTCAAATAATATTAGAGAGCAAATAAGACAGGACGGGGATCAAATATGATGGCTGTTTAATTTGTCATTTATCAAGATTTTTTTAATTGGAATATGCACCAATGGGGAAAAGTTGTCTCTTAGAGCCACTGAGGGCTGTTAATGTTTTTTATTACTGTTTACTGTCTACCACTGCAGTGGAGCTAGGCTCATGAATAGTACACCTTTAATAACAAAACTCCTGAGTTAATCTCCTCTAGAGGTCTGCGTGACATTACTAGCTATAATCTAACCCTTCCAGGTTATTGTAGATGCACTTATGGGCATAAAACCCTCTTTGGAAGAATTAGGTATTTTCTCATTATGCATGCTAGTAGCTTTTCACTGAATATCACCAAATTTCCGTGAAAATCTGAGTTCCTCGGGCAAGCTGAAGAGTTTACCAAGTCTATGAAAAAGGATCTTAAGAATTTTCTAATGATTTGTCCTCTGAATTAGTCAGGTGAGATACTCTCTGATGAACTGTGGAAAACTAAAGCAGTTTATCTTCAGAACAGGCAGATGCAGGATGTGCTTGGGGAAGGAAATGCTGAAGCAGAAATCCCTGCTGCATGTGGAGTCATTTTAGGACTATGGTGGTTGAAGGATCCACACATCTCCGTTCCTTCCTCTGCCTTCAGGACCTCATTGCCATGTGTCCTAGGAAAATGTGCAGCATGAGCTGACCATTGACCAGCTGCTTAAAAGATATTTAAGGTTTGCTGGGTTACATGTGGACACCTAAAGTCTGAGCCTCAAGCTGCTAAAGCCTGTATTGGATCTGGTCTTTAACACCTCTGTCTCAGCTCCTTTGGGGAAAGTAATGCTTCATTTCTCTGCCCTTATATGTCCAGGTTTAGCAAACTCTCCAGGAAGGAGACCTTCTCTTGCTTTGCTTGTCATGCTAATAATAAACAACTGCAGCACGGAGACGAGAGTAACCACAGCAAGAGGAGCTGTGATTGCATTGCTAGCAACAGCAGACATCTCCTGTCAAGGTGACCCCTCATTGTACCACAGATGCCTTGTTGTTGTTGTCCCATCTGGGACACGCAGAAGTGCAAGGGCAGCCTGGCTCTGTGGGTGGTGGGTGTCCAGGTGCCTGTTCTCGACCTCTGGAGGCAGGCGCTGACCAGCACCAGCTCCCTTGCACTCGTCTCAAGGTGGACCAGGGAAATCAGGTCACAGCAGAGACTGGTTGCAGTTTTGCCATCTGCAGAGGAATGTGTGAGAGTCTCACAGAGTCTGACATGCCTAGTCAGTGGAAGGTGTCCCGGGTGCTGGGAGTATTGGAGGCTCTCATCTCTCCTGGTTTATGAAAGACAAGGAGGACTCTGCTGGTAGATGATGTCTTCAGTCCAGTCTGCAGGGTCTCGCCTGAACTCAGCTACAGCTGCAAACCAGTGTTGGTCTTGTGCTCCCCTGAAATTTTATTGCTGAAATGTTTGTATTTATAAAAACCCTCACTGAGACCATTGCTGAGATGTGATTAGGTGCCAAACTCTGCAACAGAGTAAATGGAACAAGGTGGTGCATTACCCATTTCCCATCGTGGCTTGAGCATGGCTGCGGAGGAGAAGCAAGGTGGAAGATGTTATAGTGTTTAGTACTGTGGGCTGTTTGTGTTGATACAAGTCGCCTCCACCTTCCCTTTCTAACTAGCTCATCTCAGGTCCTGTGTGCCATTCAACTTGGATGGCTGCCCAGCACTGGAGAAATCCCAGACTGATCTGTGATTCTCTTTACAGCTAGTTTTGATTTGCTTTAAATTCATTGCTTTTTCTTTTCAGAAAATTATTCAACAATGCTTGGCTTGAAGAGGGGCTGAAATGCCATCACACATTCTGTACCTGATGAAAGGAAGTGTAATTAAGCCACCTTCCTCTTAAATGCACAGCCCACATTTGAATGATCAGGGAAAGCCACCACAAGGGTTAAACACTTTATTTAGATGGCTTTGTTTGTTACGTGTGTGCTTTGCTTGTTCTGAGAATTAACAGAAGATAAGCTAAAAGTTCATTTATAAGAGTATTAAAGGATAATTATGATGGAGTAAATGCAGCAGGTCAAAAGGCATTATGGTGAACAGAATCATAATATAGGGCTTGGAAAAATAAGCTAAAATGTACAATGCCTAACATCACTCACTGAATGCCTCAGAAAGTACTTCCTTGGTGTTTCTCTCTGCTTCTTCATTCCCAGTGTAAATTAAAGTACTCTGCTATTTCAGCATGAACACATAATGATGATCAATTGCAGTAACTTAAATTAAACTTTTGGGCAGGCATAAATATGTGACCTTTTAATATCAACGAAATGATAAAAAAGATTTGGTAGGAAATCTGTTTCAATCAGATTAGAGGAGAAGTGGGTAAAGCTGATTACAAGCCCGCTAAACACAGTATTTGGGCAGTATTTGTTCAGAAACAATAGCGTTAATTCTACTTTAACAAGTATTATCTGGAAAATCAATAATTAATGGGAACCCATTATCAACTTGTAATTTAGCACAGAGATTAAGTTGGGGAGAAGTGAAAGCGAGTGGGCAACCTGCTTTTACTTGACCTGTCAGGCTGATGGATTAGCGAGGGATAGCAGGGTTTCATATTTTTTTAAAGGAGAGGTGGTAGAAATAAGTCAATTTAGGCCTTTTGCAGTTTGGCACCACCTTGCCCTCCTGCTTCCTCACGCTTTGCAGAAAAGCTGCCGTGTGCAGCCAGGTCACTGCAGCCTGGGGGATGATGTCACTTGGTCCTGGGAAAAGCGGAGGAACATCACCCCCAAATCCACATGATGCATGGAGACGGGTGAACAGAGTAGGGCAAAAGAGCTCTGTTTGTGGGTAGCATGAGCACGTACAACAACATCACCATGGCTTGCCTTGTCTTCTACAGGGCCATCCCCCTCTGTAACATCTTTATTCACCTCCCAGCTTGCCAAAGTGCCCCCTACCATGTTTCCTCCTCGACAGGACTTGTAGCAACATGTGTGAATGCATGTGAGCACTCAGATTTTCCTCAGCTGGCTCCCCCCTTCCCCCTACCACATCAGCTCTATTCAGGGAAACAACCTTATTTGTCCTTTGAGCTGTATTGGGACTCAGATGCTGCATGTGTGCACATGGGTTGGAAGTGGTGTGCATGACTTGTTTCTCGAGTAGGTCATTGCAACAGATGCCAAACAGATAATGGTTTTGCGAAGACAATATACTTCCCAAGGATACAGATGTTCTAATCAAGGATGTCTGTGTGTGTGTGTGTGTGTGTGTCTGTGTGTGTGTGCGTGCGTGTGCTTGCTTCTCTCAGGGTATCTCTGTGTGTGTTTGCTGAGGCCAGAGTAGGCTTTTAGAAGAGGAATGTTGCTATTTGTTAAATTTCAGGTGGACAGCAATGGGCCACCATTTCCACCTCACTGCCGGTCTGCCCATTGTCTCTTCCTGGGCAGAGGCTCCTTTTTTCCCAGAGGTGACTTACCTACCTGATTTTGGGCAGAGTGGGGTGCAGTTTGTGGGCTGTAGTGGTTTGTGAGAATAAAGCAATAAAAGATGTGTTGAGGACATGATTGAGAACACTGGAAAGCAAGTAAGCCAGTGCTAGAGGATATGTGGAGGTTCTGGTGTAGCTGGACATAGTCACCCACAGGTGGGATGCTCTTTGCCTTGCTCAAAGGCAGTGGTCAAAAATGAAGTTAAGGAGGTCTCTGCTGACACAAGCAGTGGCCTATAGATAGAGGAGAGGCAAATGTGAAGGAACACATCACCTCTTTCAGCAGAGCAGTGGCTAGAGCTAGAAGTAGTGACAACTTGGGCTGGCCTCATGTTTCCCACCAAACCCACCCTCACTATCAGTGTGGATGAGGAACACCATGGCAGGATGAGAAGCCCAGGACCTTGTCTCTGTTTCCACCGGCTGCATTCTCCATCTCTGAGCTGCAGCGATGGTCTGTGTGTTCCTGACAGGGTGAGTGAAAGGCCGATGTCTGGACACTGGCTGGACGTAGGCTAGCCCTGCGGCACAGTGTGAAACCTGGGTTGTGATGGGGGGCTTCTTGACAGTCAGCAAGGCGGGATGCTCTCGGCAAGGGAACAGATTGAAGGCAGATTGTGTGGGTGAAGTAGCCCTGTGCTACACAGATAGGGAGTGGCTTCAGAAATGGCATTTAATCATTCAACATTAACACAAGACATCTGTCACCACCCTTGGCAGTGACGGTGCTACACAGCAAAACAATATGTTCTGGTGCTCCTAATCACTGGAAAAACACTACTTTTTGCAGAGAGTTCTTTTAGTGCCCAGCACAAATCCTTCTATTTTATTATAGCAATCCCAGCCAAATCCTTCAATAAATGGAGTTTTTATTAATGTGCAGCTGTTGAATGAGAAAAAAATAAAACTCAGAAATAAAAATGAATCCCTGAATAATCAGGCTGATCCCAGGCAGTAAGAACAAACAGGCCAACCACATACTTACAGATTTTTGGTATTATTTAAAAATATAGACAGGGCTTTTCTTTCCCTCTCTTTTTTTTTCTTTTTTTTTTTTTTTTTACACAGACCTGATTAGATTTTGCTCAGGAAGATCCAAGCCACTTCTGTGAGCTGGAAATGCAGCAAGGAATGAGAGGAGCTAGAATAAGGGTTACATCTATTATGTGTGCCTGATATTTGCCTGCTGCTCTGGTCAGGAATTTGCTCTGGCCACAAAGGAGAGTGGAGGGGTGGCACAGTGCCCAGGGCAGCTGGAGTCCGGCTTTGCAATGACGGATGTGTTTGCTTCTCAGCAAAAGAGAACAGAAGAGAGTGTCAAAAAAACAGGGTGGAAAAAGCTGAGTGACCAAAGCCTTCTGATCATTACAGCTCTCATCAGAAGGACAGTGTAGTTTACTTTAACCAGTTGTAGTTTGGTGCTGACCTGGGTCTTTTTGAGCTTGCCAGGTGAAATGTCAATCAAAAGTGCTATTTTGCAGTTAAAAATGAAGGAAAAGTGATCCATGATGATGTGGTAGGTGAGGCAGGTGCTGAGTTGGGGGAATAGAGCAATGCTGTCCTGGATTTAGCCCTTCCCCTGTGCACACATAGGTCCTGGCCTGCCAAGGGATTTGTAACCACTGTGTCACAAGTGGGGAGGTCCACCAGAAATGGAACCAATCTCCTTCCTTTATGCTCGCTGTTGCTGCTGGGAGATCTGTTTCAATTGTGCTACACCCACGGCACACCCAGACTACTGCACACGTGGTGGAAGCTGGGCTAAACCAGGTCCCAGGCTACAGTCCAGCTGGCAATGCAATGACCATTGAGGGCTGTTCCCTGGTGGCTCCAGCCCAGAGGAGAGTGCTGAGCGAGCAGAGATGTAGGAGACCTGCTGGAGCTGCCATCAGATGCATGCACGTGTATTCAGGTAACTGAGACCTCGGCCAGCCCTATGAGGGCCCACCTAGAGCTGTACCTACAACAGGAGGGCAAGACCAGCCTGGTCAGCACCCCTAGAGCCAAGGCTTTCATCCTGCCTGAGGCACTCAGAGGGTAGTTGTGGCACTTGGGACAGTGCCTGTCACCAGCAGCCAGACCCTGGTCAGCCGGGGGTGCTGCCTGGCCAGCGTGAGGCAGGAGGGAATGCCCCAGGCAGATAGCACCCTGCCTACGAAATGACGCGACCATTTCCACTATTCTTTCTGATTAAATTTGAGCCAAAGTAAAGCCCTAATTCTTCTGATTAAAGCTTAGAAGTTAAGCTCTTCGGACAGGATGTGTGCCTTGCCCTGTGCTCTCCTAAACCACTTTGTCCACTTGATGACAAGACACTAATAATACACTCCTGTGTTTCTTCACAAACACTCATGATGCCCAGTCCATAAGGGTATATGATGTGCCTGGGACATCCCACCACTTCTCTCTGAATAGTCGTATTTATATGTGGTCACTCAGCTATTTTCAGAAGCAGGGAAGTAGGGAGGAACTGCTCCAAGCAAAGCAGAGGTCCAGGTCTGCCAGGGTTTATTCTTTATGGCTTGGGCTTTTCCTAGTGGAATTGCCCTGGGAGACATGCCCCAACTCAGGCATTATTTAGAGTGTTTCACAAATGCTGTCTTACCTCAGGTGCTCTACAAACATGGATCCACTGTCACAGCCCAGCAGGGAATGGGTAAAGGCAACTAACATGATGAGTTAGGTCAGCAGGGACAGGAGAAGATTTAATTGTCACTCTTTTATCCTTCATGAATAGGTAGTTTACCCCGGGGTAGCTCTGTTATGAAGCTTTGCTTGAGTGCTCTGTACCCTTCCTGTCTGTTCTGCAGGACATTCTGAAGATGCAGGATAGGATCGTGGATGAGGCTCACCTGCATTGCACTTGCCTTTAAGGACAAGCTCCTGGCACCCGCTGGGAAGCCTGTCCTTGGGCAGACTGGTCTGTGGTTTCAGAAGGGGCTGGAGACACATCCTTGGGGACTCATCCTCCACAGGTGTTCAGCTTCTTGCAGAGAATCTGGGAAACTTCTGCCTCGAACATCTTGTATGGGGAAGCTCTCCTGTCCCTCCTCCTCTGCACCACGGCCAGTGGCACAGCCTGGTATTGTTTGTCACAGATCAATGCATTTAGCCATGTGGAAAAATATCATTACCACCAAGGCTCAGCTTTTCTTTCCCCTTGAACCGCTCCTGCTGTGCTGGTGAGGGGCGGGCTAATTGCCTCTTTTCTCAGGTTGCCCCTGGGGATGGCTGCCTCGCAGCCTGCCACACAGCTCACTGGTATTCACAGGGCTTTGCCCAGCCGGCCGTCTGTTTGCTGAACAAATGAACACTCAGCCACCGTGCAGGGCCATGGGGCTCTTTGTTACACCTCCCCTTGTGAGCTAAATGAACAAGGTGGGGGTCACTTAAAAAGAGAGGGCAGGATGGATCATGGACTCCCAGCTGGGAGTGGAGATGCAGGTAACCTGCTCGTATGTGCTCCAGACAATCGTGGTGCTGGGATGGCCCCCAAAATGGGGCTGGCACAGACGTTTCCTGCCCTGGGCTGGGCAGGGTGACAACAGCAGAAAGAGTATTCCCCAGGGTTTCTGCTGCCACTGCCACATGATCACCTCTCAGGAGTCCTTGGAGGGCTTTTGGCTGGCAGAGCACTGCAGGAGCTGCACAGGAATGTGAGCAGAGGGAATGCTGAACGAAACTGATGACCAGGCCTCTTTTCCCTAGAAAAACTGGAACCTTTCTAGGTACTGAGCAACAGGAAATAAGGCCCTTCACTGCCATTTCCAAATAGGAAGAAAATACCTTATTCCACCTTCAAAATTCAGCAAAAGCTCAAGACAGAAGGGAATAATCCCACAAATGAGAAGTTTATTTCTTCCTCTTAATATTTTTCCTTATCTTTTTTTTCCCAGAGTGTGACAATACCAATAATATAAATCATACCTGAGGTGCTTAAACAACTGTTCATTGTCAGCAACATTCAATCTGTTAATTTTGGACAATATATTCCCTTTTGGCATCAGGGCCCACCTTGACTATTCCTTGGAAGAATCATGTCAGAGAAAAGCCCAAGAGATGGTAGAAAAGCTGGGAAGTCCTTTGTGTTAAAATCTGTCCTTTATTATAGGAAAAATTAGTCCCACACAAAAATTTTACAAGTTTTACAACTAGGTGCTTCCAATGAAGGAGGAGAAGGGAGGCAAGGGGAGAGGAGAAGAAGGGAGGGGAGGGGAGCTCCTTTAGGTGGTCTGTTTGGGACAATATAGCTTTAGTAAAGGGTAATTTGCTTGTATGATGTCAGATGGGATCTGTGAAATAGCCAAATGTCAGTCTTCAGCTAGAAGACCCTAATTTCTGTCTCTTAGGAGTCCAGTCATTAATGGGGGGGAAGGAGGAGACTGAAATTCACTAATGAATTATCTGCTCTGTCTGAAAAGAAATGGAGACATTGCTTCACGTTGGGAAGCCATGCTTCAAAATCTCTCTGCTCAGCTGCAGAGTGGAGATATCTGGGAATGCCCAGGGTATCAGGCCAGTGCTGGACCTCTTTGCACAGCCCAAACCTTTGAATTCACCTGCAAGCAGAGATGCCACATTTCAGTGCTTCAGGAGAGCTGATCTAGAAAGCGGTATTAAAGGGAAGAGTGAGAGTAGCCGCCTGTGTGTGTGGTGTCCTTCACTTTAATTAGGTTAGTTTCTTTCATGGCAAGTGCTGTCATACCAAGCTGAAAAATCAATACCATATGGCACAGCACTCAGAGAGCAAACTTGGAAATTAATTAAAGAAGAAGTACTTCTGTTAGGTCTCATAGCACAGCACCGACAATTAGGCATGGCTGAACTGGTTTGGAAACACAAAGGCTGGGCAACACCTTCACTCAGAGCTGAGCTGGACACTCTACCACTCTGGGGTCAGAGTAAACTGTAATCCGTCTTTCTTTATTCCCAGTGGAGATATATTAAAAACATTGAAATCACTGGTTTACGTGTTTTCCTGGATTTTCCTGTGTCTCGCTTCCAGCTTGCTGCAGGCCAGGGCAGGGAGGTGGGAAGGGATTCATTTGTTCTGGGAGGCTTCTGCTTGGCAAGGTGCTTGCTGGGGGCTCACCGTGCTCCTGGGCTTGGAGCTGGCAAAGCCATGGGAGGCAGCAGAAAGAAGAAAATACACATATTGGTTCAGATCTTGTGGCAGTGAACATTGGACGGGCACTTGGAGAAAGAGAAGGGTAACTTGGAGACTGGGTGGGTAAAGGTGTCTGCGGGGGGAAGGAAGGCTGTGAGGTGGGGGAGAGGTGAGGCAGGGAAAAAAATCAGCCTTCAAGTCATCAGAGGAGCAGCCAGTTCTCACAAGGACCATTTGCAGCCCAGGCACTTCTCCATCACTCCTTTACCACCGGGGATCAGTGACTTCCAAGCAAACCCAGTAAGCCCTGAGCTTTTCCAACACCCCTTGCAGTCACAGGCTGTAGCTGTGGCTCTTGGAGGGGTGAGGTGTGCCCTATTCCCCACCACATCACTGGGTATCTGAGGACCACCCATATCAGGAGACCGGCTTTCCTATGGAAGCAAAAGGTGTGTCTGCCAGAGACTGGCATATTTTACGATGTTACATCCAGAGTGAGTGCAGAGAAGCAGCAGCAATGCCTATGGCACCTTGATAAGCTACCTACACTAAGATCCAGCAAGATTTGTCTCCCTGCTCTGCCCCTGTCCTGCTGCCTGGACATGGGCAAGTCCCTTCCTTTCCCTCTGCCCATTCCACAGAGTGCACAGGGTAGATGCCCATCACTGCTGACATCCTCTAGGCTAAAGCAAAGTGAGCTCCCCCAGACCTGTATCTAGATAGGTACTCTCATGGGACCAAAAAATTTCTGCTCTTTCAAATGTAAAAGAAACCTGATGTGGTGGTAAGATCCAGAAGGCAAGGCAAGGGAGAGGGAGAGGGAGAGGGAGAGGGAGAGGGAGAGGGAGAGGGAGAGGGAGAGGGAGAGGGAGAGGGAGAGGGAGAGGGAGAGGGAGAGGGAGAGGGAAGGAGAGGAAAGAGGAAGGGAGGGAAGGGAAGGAGAGGAAAGAGGAAGGGAAGGAGAGGAAAGAGGAAGGGAAGGGAAGGGAAGGGAAGGGAAGGGAAGGGAAGGGAAGGGAAGGGAAGGGAAGGGAAGGGAAGGGAAGGGAAGGGAAGGGAAGGGAAGGGAAGGGAAGGGAAAGGAAAGGAAAGGAAAGGAAAGAAAAGAAAAGAAAAGAAAAAAGGAAAGGAAAGGAAAGGAAAGGAAAGGAAAGGAAAGAAAAGAAAAGAAAAGAAAAGAAAAGAAAAGAAAAGAAAAGAAAAGAAAAGAAAAGAAAAGAAAAGAAAAGAAAAGAAAAGAAAAGAAAAGAAAAGAAAAGAAAAGAAAAGAAAAGAGAAGAAAGGAAAGGAAAGGAAAGGAAAGGAAAGGAAAGGAAAGGAAAGGAAAGGAAAGGAAAGGAAAGGAAAGGAAAGGAAAGGAAAGGAAAGGAAAGGAAAGGAAAGGAAAGGAAAGGAAAGGAAAGGAAAGGAAAGGAAAGGAAAGGAAAGGAAAGGAAAGGAAAGGAAAGGAAAGGAAAGGAAAGGAAAGGAAAGGAAAGGAAAGGAAAGGAAAAGGAAAGGAAAGGAAAGGAAAGGAAAAGAAAAGAAAAGAAAAGAAAAGAAAAGAAAAGAAAAGAAAAGAAAAGAAAAGAAAAGAAAAGAAAAGAAAAGAAAAGAAAAGAAAAGAAAAGAAAAGAAAAGAAAAGAAAAGAAAAGAAAAGAAAAGAAGAGAAAAGAAAAGAGGAAATCGGACTCCATCATTTGGGAAGTTTCATTTCCAGGGCACAGAGCAGAGTGGGACAATGTCTACCCCTCTTTTGGGAGATGCTGATTTAATGAATGTGGCAGCTATTGTGTGTGCTTGGGAGCCTCCCAGACGTTTTTCTTCTGCTGATATTTTCTTTTCTTTTCTGCTTTAATGAGTGTTTCAATAATTGACTTGATGATTTCTGTTTAATTAGCACATTTTGTAGGAATGATCAAAAAATAATAAGATAAAGTAATCAGACAAGCATAGTGCGGAGGAATAATAGCTCCTTTGTGGGGCTAATTGGAGTGGACAGTCCATCGGCTAGTTTGGGGCTCCTCACAGTTGGATATTCCCAGCCTAGCTGTGCCTTGTGCCCAGAGATTCCAAGCACCAATATAGACTCAGCTTTGGTAGTCATTTCAATTAGCTTTAATGAGCTGTGAATGAGCACCAAGGATAACCGAGTCTGGACCTGACCTGTTTTGCCACTGCCCAGATTTTGTGTAAGGCTGTGGAAGCAAACAGAGTTTGCCCAAGACCTATGGCAGGTGCACGGCCCAGGAAGAGCATCTCCAGAGAGGGCTGTGTCCCAGCTCACACATCCTGTATAGGACAAGAAGGGTTGCCCACAGGGATGTGAGATGGGCAGGTAAATGGTACTAGAAAGCAACAAGTGTGGAGGAAGCAAGAGGAGTGAAAGCAAAAAGTACCAGCTGAAGGAGCAGCCAGAAATCAGAGCTACAGCTGTTGTGCCTGCTCTATCCTGGTTTCTTCCTGAACACTCTGTCACTCCTGTTCCCATACATACAGAAGGGTTTACGCCTCTGGGACAAGTGGTAGTCTCCTCCCTAGGAGCAGGAACAGGGCTTTCCGTGGCCTTCATTACCTATAGCTCCTGGAGGTACATGGGGTGAGCTGTCCTTGCTCACCAACCGCCTGTCGTACCTTCAGTCGAGGTTGTAGGTGTAGCACCTTGATGGCCATTTGTTTGCCCCGTGCTGGTTAGGAATTAATTAGGAGATGGGCTCCAGGCTGCTGTGACAGCTGTCTGCGTGCGGCACTTCCCAGTAGTTTGATTAAATCTGCGACACTCCAGATGTGAGCGCCCTGTGCATTGGCACATGGTTTGCTCTTAAACTCCACTTAAACTGTGACTGCTCTTCTGGTTTTAATCAAAGGCAAATGCCTTAAGACAGAAATCTGTGCGGAGGAATTAACAGGGATGTCTCAGAGTGGGACATGGAAAGGGATTCCCCGTGCCAAATTAGGGCTGAAAACACACTTGCAGTGAGCTTGGCTGGCGATGCTACAGAACTAAGCAGGTGGTGTGAATGGCCAGCTGTGGCTGCACTCACCCTGCAAACCTTTTGCTTCACCTACATTAAATTGAGCTAGAAATTAAGCACTTCTCACAGCCCAGCAGTGCAGTGAGCACAGGTTTCCTCATTCATTTAACCTGTCTGTGCTGCCTGCCCTGCAAATCTGCATCACTCCAAAATGGAGGATATTTGGCTATTATGTGTGTCTACTCCTAACTGGCCAGAAGTGCACACACAATCCACCACTCAGCCCTGGCAGCAGCCTGAGGAAAGTCTCATTGCTCGCATTTCAAGGAGGAAGCTCACCTGTAACTCAGAGGTGGGGATTTAATCTTGCAAAATACAGACATGACTGGCTGCAAGACACCCATCTTTGCTGCCTTCTCCCCTAACTATGGGCTATTTCTCTGTTCCTTTTCATCCATGTGTCAGAGGCAACATTTTCACATCATCCCCATATACCCAGCAGGACACAGAGGAGGTGGAATGAAAGCCCTTTCCTTTCTGTTCACGCTTATCAAGGCTCCCACCCCTTCCAAATTGCCTCTGTTGCCATTAGCTGGCTGCTTACCCTGCTGTGCTCCACTTCTGGGCCATCCTACACCCCTGCAAGGTCCGTCATGGCCACCAGCAGGCTGGCTGAGCTTGCCCTGCGCAGCAGGCACCCAAGGGCTGTGGCTTAAATATCATCCCTGGGGGTTAGGCTCCAACCTGCTCCCATGCTGGTTTACCAGGAGCTGATGCAGGTGTGTGGTATGGAGCTGGCAGGAAGCACCGGGCTGTGACTACTGGTGCAGGTCCAATGGACAAGTGTGCAGCAAGAGCTGGGCTTTTGGAGATGGGTTCTCCATCCAGCCTGGAGCATGGGAGCCTTTTCCATCCCAAGCTGCCTGAAACTGTCAGATGGTCTTTTATTATTGACCTGATTCATATCTAAACCAGGGAGGTGAAAGCTGTCTTATCCCATTACTAATCCCCTAAACCAGACCCTTCAATACCTTTTCCTTGCTACCCCCCGCCCCCATCGCTACAGCAGGTGGTTGCAGTGCCACATCCTTCTGGGGCTTTCCCTGAGCTTCATATCCCTGCAAAGACAGGGACTCAAAAACCCACCAGCCGCTGGCTCAGGAGCCATCCTCAGCTGAGGAGGGTCTGCCAGAATGTTGCAAGGACTTGCAAGGCTTGTTCCTCCTGTGTGAGGGGGGCAGATTCAGGCACCTATCCCATCACATGTGGCATCCATCCCCTAGGGTGATACAGGTCATAGCAGGTGTCTGACATGGTGGTGGAGCGGCCACAGGGAGGAGGGGATTGTTCAGGGACTGTCCCTCCTCTCTGTGTGCCTGGTACTGCAGGGTGCAGCAGGGATCAGAGAGCAGAGGATGGGGGTGTAGCATCAGCTGCAGGTACCACACACCCCTGGGACATGAGACCGCATCAGGGGTGGGTGTTGTGGCCTTGGGCTGCTCTGGTGGAGGCCCGTGGAGATTCTGGGTGCTGGACAACCCTCGGGCTGTCGGGCCGGCTGGCACAGGCACCCTGCCCACAGGCAAACCCCAGGGAAATTAGAGCAAGGGGCGATGTTTGATGTTCTGCTCTTTAAGAGATTAATAATCTTTCGGCGTTGGAGAATCAGCTGAAAATCTTCCCTGGAAAATAATGAGCAGAGAAACATTTACTGATTAGTCTAATCCCAGCTAATCCTATCTGATGAGCATATATCAAGATATCCTTTAACTGATTTATTGTCCAAAGGACCAGTGGAGATGCCCCTCTTCACCATGGCTGGGGGAGCCAGTAATGGCAGCAGGAATGTCCCCCCACCCCATCCCACAGCCCTGTCCCAGGAGCTGGTGCATCACCATCCCCTGGGGCACAGCCCTGGTCACCCTCCGCCCCAGGCAGCAGCGCCATATCCAGGCCACCTCGCCAGCGCGGGGAGATTTAATCGCTATTTCCATCTCAGCATCTATCGGCTTTCTCTTGGGTTTGAGCTTTTATGTTTCATAAACTGATTAGGAGCAATTATACGCGCTTTATCCCCAAACTTTCCAAATGCCTAGGCCATATGCATATTTAAGGCTTCATCATCTCTCCCAACAGCTCAGCTTCAATGTAAACTGCTGAAATCAAGCTGATTCTGGGACAACATAAAAAATTAGGGTTTTAACCACTAATATCTGCTCGAACAGGAAATTTGTTGTGGGTGGTGGCCGGATTATGGCTTCTAATTACTGCGGCAGATCCTCCCTGCCTAGCAGTGAAAGTCTCCTATTCCAGCAAAACTGAAGCAAAACCACTCTGGGAGAAGTGAAGGTGCCCAAGGGGACCCCAGGGTGCTCTGTGCCTGGGCAGGGGGCAGCCCTGGGTGGCGCTGCCCCAAGCATCCTGAGCACATGGGGACCCCGAACTGGTGGGTTTGGAATTGTGAACACCCCACACCTCCCATTCCTCGCACACATTTGCCTTTCTTTGGTGCCAAGCATGATGGTCCAGAGGGTCCCCCCCGCCAGCCCCCAGCGCCGGCCACGGCAATTATCCTAAATGAAAGTTATTGTTCTACTAATCCCGGGAACAGCTTGCGAGGGGAGATTTGGGTCTTTCTTTAATAATGCAAAGTTAATGCGGAGTCCCCTCGTAATTATCTTTATCAGAAGGACCCTCAGTTAATCTGACCATCCAACGAAGGCCTGGATCAGGCAGCCCGTGTAAGCCGGTTGTAAATCATTTCCATCAACAGATGAAGGGAAGGGGGAAAAAAAATTGCAGCCCAGGTGCAAGAATCTGGGAGCAAAAGGGAGCACAGAGGCCAGGCACCTTGAGGTGGCCCTGGCCCTGGTGACAAGGCACCTGGGGTCGTGGAGGGTCCTGCACCATAACTCCTGGCTCTTCTCATCCCCGTCTTTGGGGTGTTGAGCCCGGTGGAACGTCCCATCTGGGAAGTGGGACTGAAGAGTCATGGCGTGGGGTGGGGGTACTGGGGACAGCAGTGCCCAGCCGTGGAAGATGGGATATGGGGACATAGGGACATAGCAGGGGATCCCTGGAAGAAGACCGGGGGAGGGAACCCATGGGAATGTTAGGGGGATTTATGGGTGACTGGGCCGACGCTCGACAGGCCCTGAGGGGCGTCCCGGGGAGGGACTGAACGGGACCGCGGGGGACCCGGCAAGGGGATGGTGAGGACCAAGGGGCGGGGGCCGAGGGGAGCGGAGGGAGTGGACGGCGGGAGGGGAAGACGGGGGGTCGGGGGAGGGGCGCAGGGCCTGTGCGGGCGGGGAGGGGGCAGGGGCCGTTAATCCGGGGATTGGGAGCGCCCCCCCGCCGGCCCGGGGTGTGATTGGAGCCGGGGCCGGCGGCGGGACGATAAAAAGGGCGGTGGACAGCCGTGCCCGCTCCGGACCGGACTAGGCGGTGGCGGCGGCGATGCCGGGCCGAGCGGAGCCGTCGGGGGGACGCGCGGCGGCGGGGCCGGTGGCCGTGCCCGTACCAGTGGCACCCGGGGCGGCGGCGCGGCCGGGAGGAGCAGGGCTGCGGTCCAAGGGCTTCGCCATCACCGACCTGCTGGGGCTGGAAGCCGAGCTGCAGCCGCCCCCCGGGCCCACTCCCGCTGCCACCGCCGGTGGCTACGAGGGCGGCGGGGCGCTGGGGCTGGGGCTGGGGCTGCTGTGTGGGCTGGGGGGGCCGGGCGCCCCGTGCCTGCTGCCCGCCCCTCTGCCGCTTCTGCCCGCCCGCGGCCCCCGCCCGCCCCCCGGGCCGCCACCTGCCGCCCGCCGCCACAAGGAGAACATCTCCGGTGAGCGGGAGCGGGGTCGGGGTCGGGGGTGGCCGCTCAGGCGCGCAAGGGGACCCCCGTCCGGAGCCACTGCCGGGGCTGCCTTGCACTGCGGCCGCAGCCAGCATCCTCCCGCGGGTCCGCGATCGGCTCCCGTGCTCCCCGTCCCGGCCCTCTGGCAAGGATGGGCTCCCACCCCCTGCCCCAGGATGGCATCACCGATGTGGCGCCCCGGTCTCGGCTGTGGGAGGGGACTCCTCCCTGCCCCGGGCCCGCTCCCTGCGGCCGTCTGGAACCGCGTTTGGGGAGCTGGGTTTGGTCCCTCCGCTCTCGACGGGAACGTGACTCTTCCCCTCCCGCATGCTGCTGCCAGATGAGGACAGCCTGTCTGGGGACGCCAGCGACATGAAGATGTCCACCTCCCAGATCAAGAGGAAGAAGCGCCGGCACAGGTAGAGCCCGGGAGCTCGGCTGTCCCTGTTCTCACCTCCTCGCTGCTGCCATCCTCCCGCTGTTCCTCTGATTCTCATGCTGGGGCGGTGGGTATCCCCAAGGGAGGAAAAAGGAGGGCTGCAGCAGAGGTGCAGGGAGGATTTTCTGGAGGAAAACCTTAGCGTGGGGGGGGCTGGCAGCCCCACTGCTTGCGTCTGGACTGTGTCACAAGATGCTCTCTCCCCTCGGCAGGACGGTGTTCACAGCTCACCAGCTGGAGGAGCTGGAGAAGGCTTTCAATGAAGCGCACTACCCTGACGTCTATGCCCGGGAGATGCTGGCCATGAAGACAGAGTTGCCGGAGGACAGGATACAGGTAGGTGGCAGCGATGGTCCTCTCTGTCCCATGGAGTCTGCGGGCTGTCAGTGCCTGGCTGTCTTTTCTGCTCTGTGGCAGTGAGTGCAGGTGGTAGGAATGTGGTGGCAATGAAATGCTGCAGGGCGCCTGCGGGGACAGCTCAGCTTCTGCCCACTGGCACTGAACAGCCTCCAAATGGACATACAGAACCAGGAGACTGAGCTGGCCCCAGCAGCTGCTCACTGCTGGCAGCTTGGCTCTGTTCTCCCACTCAGGCAGGAGCTGAGAGCAATTCAGGAGCTGCTGAGCCAAGCTGTGTCCCACTAACTTGCTCACTAGCTTGTCCCTTTGAGGGACATATGGCATTTTAGGGCCTGATCCCGCTCCACTGTGGAGCAGCTCTTTGGCTTAAGAACAGGATGGTGGTCTGGGTAGCAGTTCAGTTATATGTGCACCTCTCAAGCCTTCAAACACAGGAAGGGGGTATGGAGAGGGACCTGAGCACCCTCTGTCATCAGTGGTCACTACATTATGGAGTCCTTTTCCTGAAGAGGTTGGTGTTCCGTGGATGAGGCAGAGAGGCCCTGCGGGTAGGGGTAGTGTAGGGTGACTTTGGCTGGAATCACCCTCCTGTGTCACGATCAGCTTCATGTTAACGTGTGTTCCCTCTCCCCCCCTTCCTCCCCTCTCTGACACCCACGTGTGTGCCCTCCCTCACACCCCTTCCCATACACCACCCTGGCTGCCCTCCTGGTGCCACCTGCGTGTCCGCACCCTGCGGTCACACCCAAACCCCTCCATGCACCTCCACGGCTGCCCTTTTGCCCTGGATGCACAATCCCCTGTGCCCAATGGGCCCTGGACACCCTGCCACGGGGACTGTCTCCTCCCCATTCCCACCCCTCCGTGCTCTCCTGGCTATTACCCCTGAAGGTTTGGTTTCAGAACCGAAGAGCCAAGTGGCGGAAGCGGGAGAAGTGCTGGGGCCGGAGCAGCGTGATGGCCGAGTATGGCCTCTACGGGGCCATGGTGAGGCACTCCATCCCTCTGCCTGAGTCCATCATCAACTCTGCCAAGAGCGGGCTGGTGGGATCCTGCGCCCCATGGCTGCTGGGTGAGTGGGACCTTGGGGCTGAGGGGGTCAGGGTGCAGCTGCAGAGTGAACAGCCCTTCTTTCATATGGCTGTTCTTGCCTTTTCCCAGGAAAGAATGGGGTCTTGATCCTGAGCTGTTTGCGGGCTGCCAAGTGTTCTGGGTTTTCCACTACCTCCGTGCAAAGAGCAGCTAGGAAAACCTTTTAGTGCTGTGTCAGACAGGTGCCTGAATGTGGCTAGGTATCGCTTTGTAGTGCTAGCAGGCAGCGTGGGAGTCGCAAGATGTCATCCTTCCCCCCCAAGCTGAAGATAATGTTAATGCTACCTTAGAGCTACCGTCTGCTTATACACAGTCAAAACCAGGGATGAGCCATTACACCACTCCTTTCCTTGTACTGCAAGGGGAGTATGGACTAATTTTGCCACAAGCCGTTCTCTCGGGCTGCAGAGAGCAGGTGGCAGGGCTCTGGGTCAGGAAAGGCTGGTAGCTAGAGAGAGTTTTCCTTAGAATGCAAGTGAGAACTGAAGGGAGCAGCAGGAGTGCAGGAGGTGATGATGAGCAGTCCCAGGCAGAAATAAGCAACCAGCACCCTTGCCTTTGCTCTCTCCCCTCTGGTAGGCATGCACAAAAAATCCATGGAGGTAAGCAGGAAGGCAGAGAGCCAAGAGAAGCTGGCAGATGGCTGGCGAACGGAGCAGGAGGAGGAGGAACTCAAAGAGAAGCAGGCCAGTTCCCAGAGGGGCTCTGACAAGCTTGGCCCTGCAAAAGACTCAGAGGACACAGCCATCGACCTCTCCAGGACAGCCAAGCATGAGAAGAGGGGTGTACTGAGGCAGTGCATCAATGAGACACCCCCCCCAGAGCAGAACGACAGGGACCACTGAGCTTGGGCTGCCTTGGAGGAGGCCAGACTTCACAGGATCCTAGTGAGATAATATTTATTGATATATATATTTTTTTCTTAAATAATGGAACTTCTATCTGAATTCAGGGCATTTTAAAACTGAGCACACACATCCCCCTGTCCCCTCACTTTCAAGCTGTTCACTTCTCAGCAGAGCCAGGGTGGAGGGTGGGAGAAGTGTCCCGGCAGTGCAAAAACGGGACCACACTGTGGTCAGCACAGACTGCTGCTGGGGAAGAGCCACCCTTTCCTTCTGGGCTGTGACCACTTCCCCAGCTAGCCAGGAGCACAAAGAGGAGCAATGCAATGGGAGTCACTCCCTCCTCCAACACGCAGGTGCAAAGACGGTGCAGGAGTTTACAGATGTCTTCTCCAAGCACAGCGTCCATGTGCAAGTCCCTCCACGTTGAACATGCAATTCTTCCACCTTGAGGATAAGCAGGGTTTTTAAACACTGTAGGGTTCATCCTCAAGCCGGTGTAACCTGAGGATGTATAAACACTCAGGTTTATATTTGCTGAGGATCTGGCCTGCCAATGCAGCCTTATCACTGGATTTACACTGTGTAGCTTCCTTAACTCATATTTGGGAGAAGGGGGTAAAGACATTTTTGTTTATGCAATGATTTTGTACACTCTTGAATGTTACCTGCAACACTATGCATAATAGAACAAATCTTTTTGAAAAGCAAGCCATAGTACCCCAGAGCAATTAAACAATTTTGTGAATTGTCAGAAGAAGATATTTTGTAATTGTCTGTAAAAAATGTTAATGTCAGAGCTGTTTCTTGGTTGCCCTATATTGTGTCTAAAAGCACTTTAGTGATCTGGATTTTTGAATGTGGCTCTTCCTGTATTGTCCACCATTTATTTATTACACATCCATAAATAAAATTGTGGTGTATCTTTGGTTTTCATTCTCTGTATTGCAATTTATACCTTCCTTTGGCACATCTTGTGGCAGTTGCTGAACTGGCCCGTGCACACTCCGTGACAGCTATCCTGGAACACCTCCAGTTTCATCTGCCAGCCAAAACATAACGGAAAATTATCAAAAGGTTTTATTAAAATCTGAGTAATTCCAATTTGGAAAGTTTCCTAATACAGCTCAGGGTGTGTGGCCATGTAATGATGCTGTCACCTGTTCCTGCCTCTGCTGCTGGGCCTGACTCCCTGCACACAAGCACACGGGGAGAGTGGAGGGACAATTGCTGGGAAGAGCCGAGCAATAAGTGGCATGTGCAGATTTCCCACCTTTCACCTCTGCTGCTTATCCAGACCTTACCAGGGGTAACATATTCACGGCAAACACAGGCTTTTGCTTTGCAGCGAAAAAAAAATGTTTGCTGGGGGGGCTGTGGAGAGCAGAGTTCAGGAAAGGACCAGCCAGGGCTTATTGCAGCAGCAATTAGGCTCACTGAGAGCCGAGACTTAACACATTGGAGGCCTAATCCTGCCTGAGCAGCATCTGCAAACCTTTTATTTGGGCTGTGCCATGCTGGCACTGGATGCTTGCAATCTTTTTTTTTTCTCTGCCTGCATGCAGATGGCCTGGCTCTTCGCCTTGTGCTGGGTCCAGTGCAGTGCTGTGAGAGCAAGCATGTCACCGCCACAACTGCTACAAGGGGAGACACTATAGTTCCAGCCCTGTGCGGGGGGCAGACAAATCTCCTGGTAGTGCCTTGCAGGCTCCCAGCTCTCACCACACCACATGCTATGAAAGAGGAGCCAAGGGGAGAGCTACTGGCCCAAGGCACTTTTTCATATGCTGGGAAGTAACTGGGGGGGTGCACATGCTGGTGGATGGATGACAGTGACTGCCCAGGCTCAGTTCCTGGTGGCAAGGCAATCCTCAGTACAATCCTTGGAGTAGGCAGTCACTTGCCTCTTAGCTGCCTGTGCTAAACCTGGCAGGGAAGTGCTCCATATGCCATTGTGCTTGGAGTTGCAACAGGAGTAGGGCAGCACATTCTTCTTGTTGTTGCTTCAGATTGGATCCATCCTGGGGTTAGTGGCAGCCAAACCCAGCCACGGCTCTTGCCAGTGCTGGTTCAGGCCTGACCCAGTCATGATAGTGCAACAGAAGAAACCCTGATTTAAGGCAGTGGCTGCCACTTGCACACATCTCCACTGCTGCAGTGGAGTTGCCTATATGAGACCCAGGAGCTGTCTTGGTGACCACATTAGGGCCTGAGCATCCCTCTGTGAGGGGCCCTGGGCATCCCTCAGCCACAAGTGCTGGGCTTGTTCAGGTGGGAGATCCTTTCCATACATGGCTCAGGCAAGAGGAATCAGTAAATTCAAGGCCAGTGTTCAGAAGCCAGAGCTGCTACAGCTTCACCTCAGTTCATCTGGGCTGCCACCTGCCCTGCACATGCAGATTTTTCAGTATACAAACTAGCCAGGGACTTACAGGGTCTGCCAAACCAATCATGGAAGAAGGGATGAAGAAAGGGCAAAAGAAATAAAATGCTACTATTTGGCGTCTCTTGGCTTGGAAGCTGACTGTCAGGCATGCACATCTGAGGGTTGCAAGAAGGTGTCTCCTTGATGGGCCCAGAACAGAGAAGGCTGCAGGGTTGCCTTTGCGGAAGCATCTTCACAGTGCCATTTCTTAGAAGTATTAATTTCTAACTGGCATTTTGTTTTTGCCGATCCTCTCAAGTCGCTGGCTGGATTTTCAGGGAGGTTAGGGAGTGAATACGAACGTTTTGCAAACGCTCCCTCGTGTGGAGAGGGGCGATGGGACAGGGCGAGTGGCCCAGGAACCGGGAAAGGCAGGCTGGAGCCCTAGAGGCAACTGAAAGCCTCACTTCTTCCCCTTATTCCCACAGACCCCTCTCTAGCTGTGAGGTGACACACATGGAGTGTCTGGACGCACAATTAAAGAATCCTATAGGGTTTGTGTTTCTATACTCACGTTTTGTATCACCAGCAGACACATGGTATAACAAGCAAGGTCTTACCCAGAGCAAGCTAGGTTCTGGCTGAGGCCACAAGCAGTGATCAGAGGCTCTTGACTTTCTCCAGATACAGGCCAGCTGTGTCCTGCGGTGTATCAGGCACAGCATCACTAGCTGGTCAAAGGAGGAGATTGTCCTGTTCTACTCTGCACTAGTGCGGCCTCACCTTGAGGGCTGTATGCAGTTTTGATCACCACAATACAGGAAAGATACTAAAACCCAAAGGAGGGCTACGAAGATGGTGAAAGTTCTAGAGAGGAAGCCATAAGAGGAAGGCTGAGGTCACTTGGTCTGTTCAGCCTGAAGATGAGGAGAGTGAGGAGAGACCTCATAGCAGTCTACAGTTTCCTAACAAGGGAAAGTGGAGGGGCAGGCACTGATCTTTTCTCTGTGGGTGACCAGTGACAGGACCCGAGGGAATGGTTGTGAAGCTGTGTCAGGGGAGGTTTAGGTTGGATATTAGGAAAAGGTTTTTCACCCAGAGGGTGATTGGGTGCTGAAACAGGTTTCCCAGGGACGCAGTCACAGTACCAAGCCTGAGAGAGTTCAAGTGTTTGGACAATGCTCTCAGGCATTCTCTGCAATTCCTGGGGTTGTCGTGTGCACAGGAAGAAGTTGGACTTTGATGATCTTGATGTGTCCCTTCCAACTCAGGATATTCTAAGTCTATGATTTCCAAGATTAGTTCAGCACTAGCACCAATACAACTGCATTCTTCTAAGCCAAAGGCACGTATTCAGCTCACAACATCTCACGAGGCTCGCACTGGCGAGGCACCCTGCTCTGCCCTGAGTGCCAATTCCCTCCGACTCCACACTGTTGCTGTGAGACTCACGGGAGCGGGGAGTGGCGGAGCAGTAAAAGCCTCGCCCGCCTTTTTGGCCCCTTTCTCGCTTTTTCCCACCTCTCGCAGTCTGTGGCTGCAGACCTGCTGGAGCCTGGGGAGGACCGGGCCAGCGTCACGGAGTGTCGCTGCCGCCGGCGCGGCTCGGAGAAGATGCAGGAGCGCAGCCGCTCGGGCGCGCTGCACTGTCCCAACGGCCGGGGCCGCTCTGCGCCGCCGCTCTGTGGCCTCGGCGGGGCGGGCGGCCGCCGAGCTCCGCCCCGGCCCGCCCCCGGCTCCGTGCCCGCGGCGCGATGGCGGTGGCGGTGCTGCGGCCGCTGGACGCGCCGCCGGCCGAGCTGGCCCCGGCCACGGCGCTGCTGCTGGCGCCGCCGGCGCTGTGTGCGGCGCTGCGCGGGCGGGGCGGTTCGCTGGTGCTGGCGGTGCGGCCGGCGGGGCGCGGCGGGGCGCAGCCCGTGCTGCTGAGCGCCGTGGCGCTAGAGGCGGGCGGGCGGCGCGGCGCGGAGCTGTGGCTGCGCGGGGCGCTGCTGCGGCGGCTGGGGCTGGCTCCGGGCCGGCGGGTGGCCGTGTGGCCCGTGCGGCGTCCGCCGGCGCTCGCCTGGGTGCTGCTGGGGGCGGCGGGGCGGGCGGGGCGGCCGGCGGGCGGCGCGGTGCTGGCGCGGCGGGGCGAGGCGCTGCCGGGGCCGGGCCCGGGGCCGGGCCCGCTGGTGTTGGAGGCGCGCCCGGCGCTCCAGGGGTTGCTGGGCAGCGGGACGCGCACCGCCCTCGCTCCCCCGCCGCCGCCCGCCCCGCCGGGCACCGCCCGCGGCCGGGCCCCCGCCGCGCCGCCCCTCGTGTCCCGCTTCGCCGCCGCCGCCGCCGGCCCGAGGCTGCGGGCCGTGCCCGGCGGGGCGGGCGGCGGCGGCGGCGGGGCCGAGGTGTGGGTGAGCCGGCGCGGGCTGCTGGCGCTGGGGCTGTTCCAGGGCGAGTGGGTGCGGGTGGGCGCCGAGGGGGCGGCCCGCGAGCACCTGGCGGCGCTGCTGGCCCGGCCGCCGCCCTGGGAGTACCCGCGGGCCGCCCGCCGCTGCCCGGCCGACGGTGCCGCGCTGCTGCACCCCGCCCTGGCCTTCAACCTGGGCTGCGACCCCGCTGCTGCCGCCCACCTCCGCCTGCAGGTGAGCCGGGGCCGGGCACCCCGGGCAGCGCGCCGGCGGCAGCGGGGGCTCACGCTGCTCCCCATCCCCTCTGCAGAGGTACGAACGAACCGGCGCGGCAGATGGGAAGGGCAGTCGGTCTGTGCTTTCCGTGCCCCCTTTCGCCAAAGAGCTGCACCTAGAGATCATCTGCTCGCCGGCCTACCTCGCCCAGGGAAGTTATAACGGCGTGCTCTACAGGCACTTCGAAACGCCCCGGTGAGCTTCGTGGGGCAGACAAGTGTCTGCTCATGGGGCATACTCATGAGATACACCCTCGCTGTTTGTTTGCGGCACCCAGATCTGACACACACTGATGATGTGCATCATCAGCATCTTCAGTGCAGGTGCTGTGTAGTTTTAGAATATCACCTTGAATTATCTTCTCATGAGTGTGTTCCACTTGCATGCAACACCTCTTGTCGAGTCATTAGGAAATCATCTTCAAGTATCCTTCTCATGATCTGCCATCCAGTGCCAAGGGCTTGCAAGTGCTGCCCACAAACCTCCATTCTAGGCCATGTTTGTAATCTTGGTTCTCAGCTTTGAATGAAGTTGAGTAGTCAGGAAACTGGATATGTTGCCATATTCTCTTCTGACACCTGCACATGAGCATCTTTCATTTGGCTGTCAAGGCTATCTGTTGGAATTATACCCAGCTGCTCCATGGATAAGGAGGGTGTTTTGTCTGGATGAGGCACTCTAAGGATGTTCATCTATAGTATTCCCAGAAAGCTCCCCTTAGTAATCTGGGTATGCCTGCTCTCATCCGGTGCATGCCAAATCTTTCAGTGGCTATTGATAGCTTTATTTACAGGCAAGAAGTGAGTATGCATGAATTGGTGCATTCTTTTCTGTAGAAACATATGTGATACAGGGCAGGGAAGATACACAACCAGAAGGATTTACTCTCTTTCACCAGTGAAACAGTGGGTTTTTTTGTAGGCTGGCCCAGGAGGGAGACATCCTGTGTGTTCCAACATTTGGAAATGTTGAATTTATAGAAGCAAATGCAGACAAGTTCCTAAGGTAGGTGTCAACAAACTGTGGCTCTACTACATGGTACCAGAAGAGCAAAGATACTTTTCCACTATTGACTCTCTTGAGACAGTTTATTCCATTCTGATCTGTCCCTGGAGTTTAGTGTTTATGTGTGCCTTAATTTACAGGGAAGAGGGAAGTGCTTTTGTTGGATTATGGAGGGCTGCAGCTAAGAGGGAAGCGTCTGTTAGCTCAATCTAATAGTCATGAAGGGAAGAAAGGAGAAAAAGAGGTAGAGAAACTGATGGGATAAAGGATGAAGAGGAAGGGGTGGCCTGAGCACAGTCAGTGCCACATAAAGAAAGCAAAGTGGAAGCTGGGCAAACATCAAAATGTGAATATAAGCCCTTAGAGTTCATGTTGAAATAACTCTGTGTTTCCACCAATTCTGTGGCTTCGAAATGGTTCTGTGCTAAATGGGAGAAGGTTGCCTTTGTATCAAAGTAGAGGTGCTCAAAGTGATGTTTGGCCTATGTTAATGTAAATGCTTCAGCTGTGTCCCTGAGGGAACTAGCACAGGTAACCGAGGCGTGCAGTGCAAGGAATTGCCTTGGACCATTCGTGCAAGATACACCAGAGACATTTTGCAATACTACTTGGCTCCAGTCCAGGGCAGGATGCTTGTAAGCCTCACATGGTATTTGGGTGAGTTCTAGACTGCAGCCTGCAGAGAAGACTTTTATAAAGCTGTAAAGTTTTATAAGCTGCAGATGAATCTGTGGAGTTGTGATGAAGAAAATCATGGCCGAAAAGCGAATGTCTTGAGCTCTTAGGTAGATGAAATAAGGTTAGTACAGCTGTACTTGTGCACTGAAGCCACCAGCAGAGGCTGTAATTGTTGACTGTACTGTTGCTCTATCTGGTCATATCCCAGCAGGATCCTTAAGGGATCCTTGTGGGTTCTGTGAGAAGGGCAGAGTATCTCTGCTTACCTGTTCTTTTCAGCTGTCTGCTTCTTGACAACTGTACTGTTCGTGCCTTCAAGATCTTCATTCAGCAATTTAGACTGCTTGTTTTTTCCCTTAGGTGGCCAGAGCTTTATTTCAAAGTGAAGAAGATTTTAGGTATGGTGGAAGGCGAGCAGTCTGAGGGTTACCTGGTGGACACCCAGAACACTTCTCTTTATCTGGTAAGACATCAGTAGAGAGCAGAGAGGGTGTACAGGAGATATGAGGCTGACACTGCACTATGGATGATGAATGTACCTGTGGAGGCTTGTGTCTCCTGCCATTGAAAAATGACATTTCAGGACAGACTTTGTCAATTGGTAACCTGTCTTTACTTGGGTGATGTTCCACAGAGTGCTATTTTTCCTTTCTCACAGGTGGGTTCAACAAACAGCGCTGTCCCATCTGTCCCATCCTATAACAGCCACGAGTTTTGGAGCAGTTTGTCTCCTGCTGGACTTTCTGATGTTGTGAAGCAGCTCTGTGATGCTCTTCGTCCTCACCTAAACAGTCGGTGAGTTAGAATTCCTTCTAATGAGCCCTGGAAGAGGTGGGACTCTGCTCCCTGGTCACTGGGAAAACTCCCTGTCTCTTACAGGGTCAGTGCTCTGAGCAGCGTCACCAGCGTTCTCCTCTCGGGGCCAAGCGGCAGCGGAAAACTGATGGCTGTCAGAGCTGCGTGTAGCTGCCTCAACCTCCACATCTTCAAGGTAGTTCCTCCTGTGGCCTGCTGATGGATGGATTTACAACATACAAAGAATTATGGAAATGTTCTTTAAGTCAGACATGCCAACACGCTTGCTGCAGCCATGGCACGAGCCTACCCAGGAGCTGCTTTCATGCGTACACGCAGACAAAAGGAGTCTGAGTATGCTGAGCTTAGCAGCTCAAGCATAAGCACAAAGAGATGTTTCCTCTGAAGTGTACCCTGCAGTGCTCTGGAATCAGTAATTTAGAGATTTCTTTGTCCAGGGCGTGCATGTGTGCCTCTTCACTGACTTGCTATTATTGCTGTCAGGCTGATGTACTTTACAAGTACTGCCACACACAGTTGTGTTTCAGCGGACTGATGTCCTGTCATTTGACAGGGCACTGAGTTGAAATTGTACCCTAGTGGGTGGCAGGAACTAAAATATATTGAGATTGGAGAACTGGAATTGAATTAGAGATGTGATGAGAGCAGGAATTGCAGTGGCATTGGGTGTTTGTTTTCAACTGTTCCTGCATAGATTGGGCAAAATGAATGTTAGAAAGTCAGGCACAGATGATGCTGAGATCTTTTTTATCTGGGTGGGAAGGCTAGAAAAGAAAAGCAGCCATTGGTAAAAGCAGCCCTTGGTTTCATGTCAGCATGTGTGCCAGACCTGGTTCAAAATCTCTCAGCCTGTACAAGAGCTGTCCTGTAACTGTGTTCACACTGACCACACTCCCCCCACCCCTGCCAAGACCAAAAAAGCCCCGAAACTTTCCATAGCAATGCTTGGCTTCTGAAAGGGGAATGGCATCAAAATGGGGGTTCTTTAGAAAGAAAGAAAGAATGAGACGAGAAGAGTAACGAGGCTGGTGAAGGGACGTGAGCACAAGTCCTATGAGGAGAGGCTGAGGGAGTTGGGGTGGTTTAGTCTGGAGAAGAGGAGGCTCAGGGGTGACCTCATCACTCTCTACAACTACCTGAGAGGAGGTTGTAGCCACATGGGGGTCGGTCTCTTCTCCCAGGCAATCAGCAGCAGGACAAGTGGGCATGGGCTTAAGCTCTGCCAGGGGAGTTTAGGTTGGATTTTAGAAAGAAGTTCTTTACAGAGAGAGCAATCAGGCATTGGAATGGCCTGCCCAGAGAGGTGGTGGATTCACCGTCCCTGGAGGTTTTTAAGATGAGGCTGGATGTGGCACTGAGTGCCATGATCTAGTAATCACAGTGGGGTTGGATCAAGGGTTGGACTTGATGATCTCGGAGATCTCTTCCAACCCAGTTAATTCTGTGATTCTATGATTCTATGAATGTTGTGTCTGCTGTGGAGGTACATGAGGGACACTGTGCCACAGCACAAGGCCACTGCATAGATTGTATTGAGATGGCCCTGAGAAAAATGAATGGAAGACAAAACATGAACAGCAGGGAAAGGGCAGTTGCTGAAAACGAGGCATTCTTCAAGGGGCACAAACCTGCACCTGGTTAGATTAAAGGATCAAATTAGCACACTCTGAGATGACTTCACTACTTATGAAGAATATATGTAGTTTTTGCAACAAGAAGTCCTGTCCTGTAAACCTTCAGAAAGCTGAAGGTACTACCAAGCACGTGGGGAAGGTAACTTGACTAACACAGTCTACCTAGGTTTTGAAAATGGTCTTTGGGAAATTGAGGAGTGGTGGGATCTGAGTGAAGGTCCTGACGTGGATAAAGTGCTGTTAAAGGTTGGAAGCAGGATGGGAGTATTTGGTGAGTGTTCACAGTCAGAAGCAGAGCTCTGCAGGCATCTGCACTGAGAGGTCAGAAATAATCTGGGAAAGGGGGTGAACAGTGATGTGATGGTTTGTTGATAACTAAGTTATTAACAAATTATTAAAGCTAAGAGAAAAGGGAGATAGACTGTCCTTGGATTAGACGAGAACTTTAAAGAGACAAAATGAGTGAGCAGTGAAGTGGCAGGTAAAATTCCCTGTAGTTGGTTTTATATGGAAAATTATATATTTCAAGCTGACTGTCAATATCAAGAATTTGGGTTTGTGTAAATGGCTTAATGAAACCTTGTGCTCTCCTCTCCATATATGTCAAAAATCATACCACATTTTAGGAAACAAACTCAAGAGTAGGTGCTGTGCAGATCCGTATCTTGCCACAGCTTGAGCATCGTGCACAGTTCTGATGTCCCTATTCACAAAAGCATAAAACTGAACTGGAAAAATCCAGAGAAAGACACTGCAGAAGATCAGGGATCTACACCAGTTTCTGTGTGGTGAAAAGCTGAATAAGCCTTCAGCTTGAAAAATAAAGAATTTAGGGAGATAGAGGTTTTTAAAAGATCTTTTTGAAAGAGGTTTTTTACAAGATCTTGAGTAGTCAGCAGAGAGTGGAAAGTGTTCATTTTTCTCTGTGCTAGCATGAGGCCTGGGGCTCTTAGATCAAGTTAGTGGGAACAGGCAAGCTGAAGGAGATAGTTCTTTGTGAAGGTAAGAGTAATTGGAGGAGAAATCTACTGTTACAAAACCACATCTGGCTGGGAAAATCCCTTTTGGTGGGAATGGTAGGTGTCTGAAAGAGTACTTAGGGGAGAGGATTATGTGATCTTGTTCTTAAGCAGCCCCATGTGGTGATGCTTGGAGACAAAATAGTGAGCTCAATGTACTTTTGGTCTGGACTAGTACAACCCTTCCCATATCCTTACAGCTGTGGCTGTACTGGGTAAGCTCCATGACCAAAATGAAGTCTAGCTCCTGTCTCTGTCTAGCACTGGAAGTTCTGGGAACCAACATGTGTTAAAAATGCTATTTTCCTTCTGCACACCTCTTTTGTTCACTCTGACAGTCTGAGAATATCTCACAAGTGCTTTAATTTCCTTGAATCTGTAGAGTTACTTTTGCAAAAGTAAGAAGATTGGAAGTCACATGGTGACTTTTCTAAGAGATTTATGAAATGATATGGAAGAGGAAGAAAGGTGGAAAGAATAGAGTTTTGTTTTGTGGAAGGAAATTGTAGGCTTGCTCCTTCTTTTGGTGGGTATTTTTAGAGTAAACTCATAGAAAACAAGCTAAGCACTTTGAATTTTTGGGTTTTCTTCTATTTAGAAGTTAGGTCCTGCTAAGTTGACATTACTCTTTTCCTGTTCTTTTCTATCCAAGTAAAGCTGTAACAGTTGGTCAGTGGAGGAGGTGGATACAGCCTTGGCCTGCTGCTGTGCAGCTCATCTGGACATGATTCTTATTGGTGCTAAACTCTGACTTTTCTGTAGATGTGCCATAGCTCTTGGAATCCAGTACAAGATTGCAGAGATCTCACAGTACCTTCAGATCCATTTAAGGATGTGTTTGGGAGCACTTTGTCACTGCCCTGTCCTGTCAAAATGGCCTCAGGTTCTAGAGGGATGTGTGTGCAAGGCAACAACTCTGGTTTTGGCATGTGTGCTGCTTTAAAAGACTAACACACTATTGAAGCTAGAGGTATTTGCTGTCCATTTTATTCTCCTGTCCCAGCTTTTATGCTCTCCCCTCCCTTTCTCACTGACTGCAATGCTTATGCTGCCATTCTACCTGCTCTTCCCTTTCTCTGACTGTTCTGTCTGCTGTCCTACCAGGACACAGTAATTCTTCCCCACTCTAATCTGTACCACTTGTTAACAGTTTTTTGTCCTTTCCCTCTGCCTTTCTCTACTTGCACACAGATACTGCTGCCATGAGGCCTGCCACAACCCTAACTCCTGGGTTTTTTCTATAGTATGTGGAGCCCAGGAGTTCCTCTGCTCTGTGTCCCTGTCCTTACCCTTTATGTCTGCTCTTGAGCTGTTCTCCCTGCTCCACGCATCCTTTCTGAGGATGAGGCTCAGGGAATCCCAGAGATGGTTTGGCTCTCCCTGCACAACCTTGGAGCACCAGGAGGCAGCACTGCCTGTTTCCAGCAGCATTCAGGCTGCTGTTCAAGGCTCACCAGTCACCTCTCCCCTTGCATGGCTTCACCAAGTGTTTGCTTTGTAAACAGTGTCTGGGCTTCAAGCCACCTATAATTTCCCCCTGACACACACCCTCACCTTCTACCTTCCTCTTGCACTTTGAGCCTGTGCAGCACGTATTGAACAGTTTCCCGAGTCTCCTTCTCTGCTCTTTGCACTGTTCTTCCAAGACACCTTGTTCTCCCTGTCTTCCACAGCTCTCCCACCAGCTTAGGTTGCTGAGCCGTGACATCCACTGTATTGATTTCTCTGGTCCCTTTGCCTCACCTTTTTCAGATAAGACCCTTCTGTCTACCCCACCTCTTGCAGAGTCCTGAACATGTCTATTTTCAACATGACCTGAATGTCCCTCTGGGAAATATCACTTAGATCTCCTTTGATCTGTGAATTGCCCATGGAAGGCTTTGTGGCATTGAACATTGTCCTTGGTCCTCCAGCTGTCCATGTTGCAACTTGTACATGCTGTGTTGTGTGGTGTGTCTCACAGGTCGATTGCGTGAGTTTGTGCAGTGATACCAGTGCAGCCACCGAAGAGAAAGTACAGATGGCCTTCACCCAGGCTCAGCAGTACCATCCGTGTGTGCTTCTGCTGAAAGACATCGAGGTGCTTGGCAGAGACCGAGATGGGCTGAGAGAGGATGCCAGGGTCATTGCTACTCTGAGGCAGCTGCTCCTGGACAGAGACCCAGCACTGAGGTGTGGAGCCCGCATGTTTACTGTGGGCATCTGAGGTAGTTGTTTGCTTCTGCCATTCCTAGGGCAGCAGTCACTGTTACATCAAGGTAACTGATTGCTAACGTGTCCTGTTTTATTTTTAATCCAGTGGAGTCTCTCCCAGACTTGTTTTGTGTACTTCAGAGGTCCCTTGTTTTTCCAGCTTAATGGCAGAGGCAGTCAGGAAGCTTTGTTGTCTGAAGCTGGTTCCTGAGTTGTTCAGATGAGCAAACCATGTATGTTTGCTGTGAGACATGCCGAGGGTCTCAGGGACCCCAATAGGGAGCTGGATTCCAGGACAGTGTCAAGGCTGATGACAAGTAGCAGGGTGGCAGACATCAGGTGAAGAAATAAGATGTCACTTGAAGGGCCTTGACTTGGAGACAGAGCTCACAAAGCAGTTCGAGGGCAAGCTGGAGGAGAGTGGCTGCAAGACACTTCAGCCAGTCTGTGTGTATTTCTTGGAAAAAGGCCTAGCCATTGGAGAGTGAGTTGGCATATGTGATAGCAATGTAAGAGGGAAGCTCCCACAGAGCTGAGACCATCCACTGTTCCTCTTTTCTCAACAGCCATCCTGTCCTGGTGATTGGCACAACTTGCAAGCCCCAGGATGTTCCTACAGACTTGCAGACTGCTTTCCTTCACGAGGTGAAAATTGAAGCCCCTTCAGAAGAGCAGAGGAGGTTGATGCTGAGCATGCTGACTGCTAGTCTGTCTCTGGGCAAAGAAGTGAGCCTATCCAAGCTGGCCCGCAGGACTGCCGTGAGTGAAACCACAGCAGCATGTGAAGATGGGCAGGCTGGGTGTGCTGGGCAAATCTCCCCCAATGGCCTTGGAGAAAGGGGCTAATTCCCACAGCCCAGTCAGCTTTTTCAGTGGTTAACCCTGGTCCTCAGACATCAGCTTGAAGTGCAGATTTCTAGAGCCTAAGGACTCCACTCCATTTGCAGAGGTGCTGTCTGATGTTCAGCTTGGCTACAAGACAGAGCTAATAGGAAGAAAAGAAGCTAGAGACTTTAACCAGGGCACAGAGGTTCAAAGAACATCTCTGCAAGGAATTTTTCCCCATACACCTTTTATGGCCTAGATGGAGCTGTGGTCAGGGGCTGAACTGATGCTCTTTGTTTCCACATTCACAGGGCTTTGTGCTGGGAGATTTCTGTGCCCTGTTGTCCCACAGCAGCCGAGCTGCTTGTACCCGCATCCAAGCCTTGAGGTAGCACAGACAAGAGGGCAGGAGGTGGGGGAGGGCAGGGGCTGCAACCAGCCCAATAATGCCAGGAGTGGGGCAGAGCCTGAGTCCTTCCCTTTTCTCAGTTTTCCAGGCGGACTGAGTGAAGAAGTGGAGAGAGATTTTTGCACTGCTGGGTTCCCGGTGCTTGAGGAGGATTTTAGTGTTGCACTGGACCAGCTGCATGACACCCATTCACAGGCAGTGGGAGCCCCGAAGGTAGGATGCTGGGGCACAGCAAATGGGTTGGTTCTGCAGAAGCTGTTGGCTCAGGATGGCTGTGTGCTGGCATACTGCTTGCTGCTCTGTCCTTCCGTGTATTTCCCCAGCTTTGAATGGGAAACAGTCCCCTGTGGGCTTTCCCCCACTAGTGCTTTTGGCTCTTGGCTTTGAATTTGGCAGGGAAGCCCTTGCCATACTAATTACAGCCCACTCAGTTGGCTGATGCCGTAGGGGTTCCAGCTGTGCAGCTCAGCATTTCAAGAGGCAAAGGCAGCTGCAGGCTGGCTGCCTCGCTGAGGCCTCCCCAGCCACCTGGCCTCTGGGAACTGAGAGGCTGTGGCATAGGCTGGTGAGGGAGTTTCTCCACATGTGTGAAAAGCCTTAGACTTGATCCCTGGCCTCGGATGTTGCTTGGGCTGGCATGGGCTCTTCTGACAGCCAAGCAGTTTGAAGAGTTTGGGGGTTTTTCAGGTAAAGCGACATGGAGAGTCTGAGAAAACCAGCTGAGTCAGCTTCTCAGGAGGGATGTAATCCAATTCTGTCAGCTTGGTACCCAGGGAAACAGCATTTGGGGTGACTTTTTGCTGGGTAATGTGGTATTAGGACCAAGCAAAGTGATCAGAACCTCTTTTCCACACCCATGAGTGCAAACTGAGCTCTGCACAGGACAGGAATCCTTGGCCTTGGAGCAGTTATTCTGACACCTTCCCCAACTGCCCACTTGCAGTCTGCCCTAACAAGAAAACACCTTGCTGATGTCATCATTCAGGAGCTACTCCAGCACTTAATTAATGTATAAATTTACTAGAAACTGAATTGAGCTCTGATTTGAGGTGTTTGACAAGTTCACTGTAAGACAAATAAACATAATTCACACAGCAGTGAGCTTGAAGTGCAGATTTCTAGAGCCTAAGGACTAAAGACAGCAGTGAGCTGTGTGAATGGGGGCTAATTTTGTTTGTATTTTACATTCCTTTATTGATTTCTTCATAATTGGTTGAAGTTCAGAAAGCCCATTAGCGGACCTGGATACTCTCAACATACATTGCCCTCAGTTCCCTGCATTTCTTGGTTATTCACACATTTGTTTGCAGTTAAAGCTTGAGCCTTCTGGAGGACACCAATCTAAACCTCCAGGTGCTAGCAGTGTCTGCAACATGTCCTAGACTTAAAATGTGCTCCCTTGAAAACAACCTTGCTGCAGTTTTCCAGCTCCTGTGCTGATGTCTTTAGAGCTCTTTCTAGCGAGGCAGTATAAGCAAGAATGCAGAGGAAAGGGCAGCTCTTCATTCATAGGCACTGCAGAAGGAGAACCTGTGACCTTTTGCTTTAAAAGATTTTTTTTTCTGGAAATCTTTTTTTTGTTTGACCTGATTTTCCTGGTGGATTTCCTGGACAGCTAGAGAAATAGCATGAGATAACATAATCTCAAGTGGCAAAGGAAGGAGTTCGAAATTGGCTGAGGGGGAAAGAATTTTGCCCTAGCTTATTTTTAAACTCCCCATTTGTGCTGGCACCTGTTCCCCACCCAGCCAGCAGCTGGTGGGAGGTGTTCTGGGGCTTTGCTTTCTCTGCATGTTCCCAGGAGAGCGGCTCTGACTCTCAGACTGTGGCATTCCAGCCATTTCTAAAGCCATGAGCAGAGCAGCTGTATCCTCCAGGATTGTTTTGCTCAGCACAAAACAACCAAAGTGGCATGGCTCACCCGTCTCAGGTTTGCTCTCTTTCTTCTATTTGCCATGACCCTTGCGTGTCTGCAGCTGACCCCATCCCCATCTATTTCTTGTAAGCATACATGGACTTTGCTCTTGCATCCCCCCTTTCCAAGGCAGCGAGTGTTTTGTACACTGTCCTCCAGGATGTCTGTCTCTCACATCCACAAAGCTGCAGGCAACCCTGCCGGATACTTTCCCTAGGGTATTTTTGCTGACAGATGATATGAGGTGTGATGGAGGATTGGAGATGAGGTGCACGCTGCAAGTGCAGCATGGCTGGGCACGTGTGCAGTTTGTTTTCCCTATTGCAAAGCTCGGAAGGAGGGAAATGTGGATGCTGGATACTGGAGCAAGAGCAACCCAGGCATGCTTGGGGCTCAGGAAGAGGTGCTGACAGAGATTCTCCCTCTCTTGGCAGATCCCCTCGGTGTCCTGGCAGGATGTTGGTGGGCTGCAAGAGGTGAAGAAGGAGATACTGGACACTATCCAGTTGCCCCTGGAGCACCCAGAGCTGCTGTCACTGGGTCTGTGCCGCTCTGGTCTGCTGCTGTATGGGCCTCCAGGGACAGGGAAGACCTTGCTGGCAAAAGCTGTGGCAACAACGTGCACCATGACGTTCCTTAGGTGAAGAGCGGGAGTGGGTTACACAGTGGGACTGACTTTTCCTGGCAGGGGATGGGCATCCTCTAAGTGGCTCCCTCTTCTCTGCCCCACAGCGTGAAAGGGCCAGAGCTCATCAACATGTATGTTGGGCAAAGTGAAGAGAATGTGCGCAATGGTAAGGATCTGCATCCTGTTTCTGCATGTGGGAAGACTGGGCTTTTCTGTAGTGCTGGAGGGAAGGAGGTGGTGCTTAAACTCCTTTTCTCAGCTCCCACCCACAGCTCTCAGCAAGGGCATCTACCCAGCTGTCTCCTACACCCAGTCCATTCCCTGCCTCGCTGCTGTTTGCCCTCCTGCTCTCTGCTTCTGTTGCTCTTGTCCCTGGTGTTCCCAACGGGACAGAAACTCAGAGACACAGATGAGCCTTGGGGCCCATCCTGCTGGCTGCTGCCTGTCCCTACTCTACTCAGCCACTCGGGCAGAAGCAGTTGGTGGTGATAGAGTGGGCATCAGGTTTCCATCCACAACTCTTCCCTGCTGGGAGGGTAGCAGGTCCTATTGCTGTTGACTGCTCTTCCAAGTCTTTTTCACCTTTTGTGCTGTCCCCTTCCAGTGTTTGCCAGAGCCAGGGCAGCTGCTCCCTGCATTATCTTCTTTGATGAACTGGATTCCCTGGCCCCCAGTCGTGGGCGAAGTGGAGATTCAGGGGGTGTCATGGACAGGTAAGTGAGCATCATGTGTCCTTGGGAGAGCAGCATACCTGCCTCAGCTGCAGGGGATGCCTAAGTTTGCCCTGCAAGGCAGAGTCCATCCCATATCTCTTTCTCTGCTTTTTCCCCTCCCAGTTCCCTTAAGGGAGCATGGCCTTTCTCCTCTCTCTGAACATTGGTACTGCTGTTTGCATTACCTTAGGTTCCCAATTGCCCAATCTTGTTGCGCAAACATTTGGTTAAGACAGTCTCCTCCATCTGCTTCTGTGGCTGCCAGGTGCTCCTTTTGGTCTCTCCACAGTCATCCTTCACACCCCTGCTGTGCTCTCCTCCTGTTAACTCCTGTTTCCATGCGGTGGGAAACCTTTCAGCTGCTTCTGGTAGAAGCAAAGTATATACAGCTTAGAGATACCCAGAAACAGGGTTATTTCCCCCAAACCACTTCTGGTGAGCTAGTAGTCCCCATCAAGTCTTTCTCTTTGTCCATGAGGGGTTCTGCAGAATTTTCCAGTGACATCATATGCTCCTAGCATCCAGCTTCACACACACATATGACCGGCTCTGGAATGGACTCGGTATGGTGCTCATTGATCCCAGAACCTGGTGAAGATATCCCAGTGCCAGGAGGCCTGTGCAGCACTGGAATGCTGTGTTTGCCAGACCAGCTTAAGCCCCGTGGCTACAGAACTAGATCTGCAACATGTGCTGTTCACTGGCCTGAGGATTACAAATGTTCAAGGCCGGGTTGGATGGGGCCCTGAGCAACCTGGTCTAGTGCAAGGTGTCCCCTGCCCTTGGTGGGGGGATTGGAAATAGCTGATCTTTAGGTCCCTTCCAAACCAAACCATTCAGTGAGTCAGTGACTGTTTGGCAGCATGGCTGGCCTGCCAGCGTGTCCCTGGCATGGAGTGCTGGGCAGCTGGACTTGCTGGGCAGTCCACATTGCAAAGAGAGCTAGAACTGGCCAGCACATGTGAGTGGGAAACTTCAGCCACAGCCATACATGCCTGCCTGTGTTTGGTCTGGGTTGCCAACATTAGATAGCAAGTATAAGCTCATGTGGCCACCCTGAAAGGGTTCAGAGCTGAGCACAGACCTGAAGGACTATCTGGGTACCAGGGGTTTGGACTCAGTATGCAATGAACCCACGTGCTGTCTGGATGCGCTATCAGAGAATTCTGGATGGCTTTGTCAGGGCTCTTTAGGGAAGAGAAATAGTAGATGAAGTCCAAGAAATGGGCCTGCCAGTGGCCTTGCTTCTTCCTCTTTGCCTTGGTGGCTGAGGGAGACAGTGACTTGTCAAGTCCTAGTTGTGAGCATCCTGTCTTGCTCCCTGCAGAGTTGTCTCACAGCTCCTGGCAGAGCTTGATGGCCTTCACTCCACCAGAGACGTGTTTGTCATTGGAGCCACAAACAGGCCTGACCTCCTGGACCCAGCTCTGCTCCGGCCAGGCAGGTATGTCACATTCTACCCAGCCTTGCTCCAGGGTAGTTCCCCAGAGCTCTTCAGGCAGTGATGAGCTGGATGGACTGTGTCCCCACCATGCTGCTTCCCCAGAGATTGTTCCTAAAGGTCCCTAGCCCTGGCTTACAAGGGAGATAGGAAGCCAAGAGGAGGCCAGTGCCTGTGGCTGTAGCAGCAGCACAAGATACCACAGCTTGTTCTCCCCACGACTCTGCTTTACTGTCCTAACAGCACAGCAGGACAATAAGGGACCTGCTGTGGCACCAAACTGGTGGAGGAATTGGCCCCCTTGGCCTGTTCTGCAGAATTGCCCCCCACATGGTCTTCAAGCCTGTGTCTTGCCCATCCTGGGGCAAAACTTTGTATCAGCTGTTGTTGAACCCTACGTGGTTCCTGTCAGCCTGTTTCTCCAGCCTGCCCCCATCCTTCTGGAGAGCAGCCCTGCCCTCCAGCACATTGACTGCTTCTCTCCAGGCTTATTCATGAACTTGGCAGCAAAAAGAGCTGTCTCAGGGCCACCCTTCAGTTCCTGGTGCACAGGGCTGAGCACAAGTGGCAGGTTTGCCTTGGCCTGTTCTTGACTGTCCTGTTTTGTCTGACAGGTTTGACAAGCTGGTCTATGTGGGCATAAACGAAGACCGGGAGTCGCAGCTGCAGGTGCTGAGTGCTGTCACCAGGAAGTGAGTGACCCTGGGCTCTCCCAGCAGTCTTCCACAACCCTCCAATGGGTCACAGCCTTCCTGGGGTTGATGCTTAGTGTGCTTCAGCTTGGCTTCATGTCAGAGCCCTGGGCAGCACTTGCAGTCACTGACCCACAGCCAGCAGGTAGGGGAAGAGGATAGAGCAACTTGCAGAAGCAGAATTAGGACTGGTTTCCCTAGAAGATGGGAGCAGCTCAGCCTGGCTGTACAAGTGGAGTGGTTAGTAGAGTTTTCCAGCCACTGTGCCCATATGCTCTTCTTGAGGAGCTCAGCCAAATCCTAACAGTACCATGAGAATGCAGTGCAGATGCATGGCAGGAAGCTCCCGTTTGTATCCTGCAGGAATTCCCCTGCTGTTTGCAGATCCAAGGGTGAAGGCAGCTTCATTCATCACACTGCCTCTGTTCCTGTGATGCTCAGGGGTGTTCAGCATGTGCTCTGTGTGTCTTTCCAGTCTCTGGTTGTGTGGGATCTTATTGAGCAGCAGGGTTTGGCTGCTTCCCCAGCTGCTCTGAGCTCTTAAGAGCATCTCTTAAGGGAGAAGAGGTAAAGCCTGCATTCAAGTACAGAGGTATCACCCACCACAGCTTGGTGAGTGGCTGTGACTCTGCCTCTGCAGGGACTCTGTCATGGGTGGCTGTCATGGATAGCTGTGGCTGCTGCTGCCTGTGACAGTAAGTTAGTAGGAGAGGCAAGAGTGTGGGCTGGCGGTGAGCAGCTTGTCACACCGTGTGTCTTGGCAGCCATGCCCCCCATCAGTGTGCTGGTCATGCTGAAGGAGGCTCGCTGTCTGCAGCACGGCTCTGATGGGGTGGTTTGGGGTTACAGTGGTTTGTATTGTCTGTAATTAAACATGTTCTTACACAGCCCTGGCTGTAGGCTGTTCCCAGGCATGCAGAACACTTAATTTATCTAAGTGAGAAGTCAAGCACCAAGTGCATAAACAGATGGTGTTCTTGAGAGTTCATCCTGCACCATGGCTCCAAGACTGCTCCATACATCCTTTGTCCTTCCTAACAGGTACTCGCAACCAGAGAGGCCCAGACAAATTGTGGATGCCTCATCCTTGGAAGTGCTCAAAGCCAGGGTGGATGGGCCTTGGAGCAACATCATTTAGTGGAAGGTGTCTCTGCCCATGACAGGGGGTTTGGAACCAGATGATCTTTAAGGTCCCTTCCAACCCAGACAGACCATGTTGTACTGTGATGCTGTGATTCAAAGTTGCCTTTGGTTCTGGAGAAAGGACCTTGCTGCAGGAAAGTTTCAAAAGAGGTGACTGTGTTGAAAAAAGCAATAAACTTTGATTTTTTTTTTTTTTTAATACTTTTTTTTTTGAGCATGCAGAGCACAGTCTGGAAGCAGCTGAATATGAGTACTCTGATTCTTCATACCCAGTCACACTGGCTGTCACAGCTTTCCTGGTCTGCTTTTAATGTGGCTTTTACACCTGCATTTTTCTCTCTTGGCAGGTTTAAACTGGATCCTTCTGTGAATCTCACCACCATCCTAGAAAAATGCCCACCTCAGCTGACAGGAGCAGACATCTACGCACTGTGCTCCGACGCCATGATGTGCGCTGTCAAACGCAAGGTGGAATGGATTGAGGAAGGTAGGAGCCCTGCCCTTACTTGCTGCACATGTTGGAGCAGCCCAGCAAAGGGGCAGAGAGGAGAGTCACCACTGCTGGTAACTGGGCTGTGTGAGAAAACTCTCGTCAGCTTTGGAACTACAGTGCTGGGCTCTGGGTTACTGGCTGGCAGGCAGTTTCAACAGATGTGGTCATGTTCACCTCCAGTGGCTGGCCTCAGGGGGAAGGAGTGAGACAGGTTTTCATTGCAGTCTCTGGTGGCTGGAGAGTGGGGCTGTTGGATCTTGCCAGATGCCCCTGCATTTGCCTCTCAGCCCTTTCCTGTTCTTTCTCTCATGCAGGGCTGGATACTGAGAGCTCTGCTCTGATCCTGACCATGGAAGACTTTCTGCAAGCTGCTGTGAAGTTGCAGCCATCAGTCTCTGAGCAGGAGCTGCTCAGGTACAGACTCATCCAGCAGAAGTTTGCAGCCTGCTAATGCTCAGCAAAGCTGGGACTGGAGGAGTGATGAGAACAAGCCCAAAAAGGCACCCACATGCTCTTCTCTGATGTCTCCTGGGCCCCCTTCTTTTGAGCTTGGGTGGAAATAGTGGCTGTGCATCTTCCTGAGGCAAAGCCTGATGGAAATGCTGCTCTGCTCAGCCAGGAGGGTGGCAGGTTCTGTAAGGTCCCTCTCATCTGGCGCAGCACATGGTAGCTGCTGGGAGCATGGATGACTTCCTCCTGGGGAGGAAGCTGTATCCCATGGTTGTGGGCAACATAGGAGTGTCTCCATGGGTGACAGGGCACTGGTAGGTGAGCAAGCCTCAAACTGCATCCAGTTTGACAGCAAAGCGCAGGACTGGAGGCAGCTGCTTGGGGTGTCAGCCCCTCCCCAGTGAGGGCTGCTGGCTGGAGGGCAACAGGATGCTGCTGCTCCAGCTGGCCTGAACTTAATGTAGTCTCTGAATAAAATACAGCACTAGGTATTCACTGCCTGACCTCAAGTTGTTGCTTGTTGATGTTGGCTGTAGGCTCAGGAAGGTCCCTGCAAGCCCCTGGGTGGGCTGGGTGTTGCAGAGAAATCAGTGTCCTGCAGGTACAGTGGGGAGCACATCTGCAAGCCAGGCTGGGACCACTGTCATCCCACTAGAATGGCTGGAGCTCATGCTGGATGAGGAGAGCCTGAGGGAATGGGGCTTGCTTTGCTGGAAGCTGAGCTCCCTTTGCAGAGGGAGCCCAGTGCTTCCTAGAGGTGCTGGGTGACAGGACATGAGGCAAGGGGGGCAAGTGGCAGCAATGAAATTCCCAGTGGATAAGAGGAAAACTTGTCACAGAGTGAGGGCTTCAGCCTTGGAAATACTCAAACCTTGGCTGGAGCAGCCTGGAGCTGCCTTGTGTACACTAACTTGTGCTGAGCACCAGTTGGCCCAGACCCCCCTGCAAGTCCTGTCTCACCTCCCTGTGCAGCCTCACAGCAGCTGCTGGCAGCAACGTGTATGTATGCCTGGTTTCCCAGCCTTTACCAAGAGTGCCAAACAAATGGCCCTTGAGCTCTGGCCTCCAGCTGGCCAGCTGCTGCCACCGCCCAGTCTCTGCAGCCTCGGGGCAGCCCCACGCCCAGCCAGGGACCCACGTGTGCCCCAAGCCCGAAGGGTTGCTGGGGCCGAGCTTTGCCCCGAGCTTTGCCCCGCTGCTGTGGGCACTAAGCCTGCTGGCAGCTGAATCCCCGGGCCAGGGGGTGTGGCTGTGAGGGCCTGCTCCCCCCTGAGCTCCTCAGCGAAGGACTGGCCCCCTAGCAGCTTCTGGCGTTCCACATGTGAAGCTGCTGATGGTGTGTGCCTGGAGCCCGGTTGCTCCAGCTCTGGCAGCTTAGCGTGTTTGGGCAGAGCTGTCCCTGACCACACTGCACTGTGCTACTGGATCTGAGCACCACATCTTCCCCAGGGTGAAAAGGAGGGAGCTGCAGCCACAGCAAAAGCACTGGTGGAGGCTCCAATGTGGGAACCCTGGTGGGGGGGTTGGGTACCCCCAGGATGGGGCTGAGGGGTGTCAAGGAGTCAGCACCTGTGAGAGGTGCAGGGGAGAAAACAGGTTGCTGCAGCACACTCCTGTGAGCAATGCTGCAGTGGGCTCATCAGGGATGTGTAACCACCTGGGAGACAGCTCACCCTTGTCTCCACTTCAAGGGGGCCCCCAAACCCCATACCACAGGCATGTCTGGCCCCTGCAGCTAGGGGCTTGGAGGTGAAACTGCACCTGCACCCACCCCATGCTTCCCCCAGGCTGGGCACCTCCATCCCCACAGGCTGTGGCTGTCCCCCTTGCCCCATACCCTGCCCATACAGGGACACACGGACCATGATCTCCAGTAGCTCTCACAAGTGTTCTTGATTAAAGAGAGGCATCTCCCAGGCATCTCTCAGCAATGTCCCCACCCCCTGCTCATCCCCAGAGCTGCTCGCAGCTCTCAGCCACCACAGTCCCATCTCCACGGCCCCCTCAGCCTGTCTTCTTCACGACGTGGATGAAGTAGCAGGGCACATGGGCCTGTCCCGGCGTGTAGGGCTGGAAGTCGCCCAGGACACTGTGCTGGCACTTCCCCTGGAAGGCAGCTTTCAGCAGAGCTGTGAAGGCCTCCAGCCGGTGTGGGTAGTATGAGAGCCGAAACTTGCTGCAAGGAGGCAATGCTGGTGAGGCCCAGGGACAGTGGGGCACAGTGCCAGCCACTCCCCTGCCGGCAGCCACCTCTGCAGCCCCTCTCACCTCAGCTCCGGGTCTGCCCCCGCCTCAGTGGGGGGGACCTGCACCGTGTAGTCCAGGGTCACCATGTGTGCCTTGTTGTTTACCAGCAGCACTGAGGTGGTGATGTCCTTGGTCAAGTCACTCTGGGAGACCATAGGAGGGCTCAGTAGCCCCCAGCCTGGGCACAGCCCTGCTGCCTGCCCCACCTGGGGCCCTGGGGCTGGGGCAGAGGGGATTGGGATGGGGCAGGGTCTGCCAGCCACCCACCTTGTAGTAGATGTTTTTGCCAGGCGGTGCACAGCCCGTGGCCAGGATGTGATCATAGTTGCGGTGGTCAATGACCAGGACACCCCCAGGCCGCACCATGCTGGCAATGTTCCTCAGGGCCAGCTTGTGGTCGCTCTGGTCCCCTGGGGATGAAATGGTGGTGTCTCCAGGCACTGGCTGTACCCCACGGCACAGCCCATAAGGCCTCTTCTTACCCATGTAGACACACACATATACCCCTTCCCCTACTATTTCCCCCCTCCCCCCCCCCCCCCCATCTCAGGTTGGAGAATCTGCAGCCCCACCCATGCCATCAGCTCAGGCACATTCTCAGCCACGCAGGGGCAGAGCACACCACATGGGGAACCCACCACCCCACTTGTGGCATGAGTCTGGGTGTGCCTCCAGCCTTGCCAGAGCTGTGACATAAATGCATACACCTCCTCCACTGCCACCATGTAACCCAATGGGCCCACTCATGTCACAAAATGGGGCACATTCTCAGCTTCCCTGGAGATGCACCATGACACAGCAGCTCCACTGTGTGTAATCCCCTGTCCCGCTAAGGGCAGGAGTTATGGCACATTCTCAGCCTACAGGAGACGGTGTGCACACGAGTATAGGTACTCCCCCTCCCCTGCCTCCAACTCACCTTTGAAGTCAGGCAGGTGTGCGAAGGAGTTGCCGAGGCAGATGACTGCATCAAATCCATCCCCAGGCTTCTCCAGGTCCTTCTCCAGTGTGAGCCAGTTGGCCTCCTCAATGACTGCAGCACAGGGAAATGTATGAGGGCAGGGACACCCAACAGCCTTCCCCGCCTGCAAGACCCCATCCCAGCAGCACCTAGCCCTTCCCTGGTCCCTGCAGGTGCTGGATCTAGCCTGTGGCTAGCAGCCAGGCAGGCAAGAACCATGGCTTGGGTTTCCCAAGCAGCTGGCACCAGCAGGTCCCTGCCTGTCCCTGTAACAAGGCCACCCAGCCAGTGACAATCCCAGATGAGGGCCCTGAGCACTGCGAGGGGCCAGAGACAGTACACGAGAGGGGCATAGGGCAGAGTCCCCTGCGCTGGGGTGGGGTGTCAGTGTCCCCACGCCCCTCCCGGTCCCCACAGCCCCCGCACCCCATCGGTCGAAGGGCTCCTCTTTGCGCCGCTCCCAGCGCTCCTTCAGCGCGTACTTGAGCATCTTGTCGCTGGCGTCGACGCTGGTCACCTGGAAGCCCTCCTCGAGCAGCATGATGGAGTCCACCCTGAGGACACGGCTGTCAGCGGGACCGAGCTGAGGGGGCAGTGGGGGCTTCAAGGGAGGGGGACACTGGGGATGGCCGAGGGCAGCGAGGCCCCCGGGCAACCCCGGGCAGCGGGAAGGGACACCTGGCAGGGCAGGCGTGCGCGGGGCTCGATGCCTCACCCAGTGCCGCAGGCCACGTCGAGGACGGAGCGGCAGCGGTGCTGGCGGAGCAGCGCCAGGAGCCAGCTGCGGTATTCGGCCGTGCGGCTCCGCGTGTCCCCGATGTACAGCTGCCACACGCGGGCCGCCTGCCCGTCCGCGTACTGGTCCGGCAGCCCCTCCGCCGCCACCCCCAGCGACCGCGTCCGGTACACGCTGTCCACCATCCCGCCGAGCCCACACCGACACCGGCACCAACACCGACCCGGACGCCGACACGGCCCTCGCGGCCCCGCGAGACCCCGCCCCGGCCCGCCCGCCAATCGCCGGCGTGTCCGCCCCCGCCCGCCCGCCAATCGCCGCTCCGACCGCGCCTCTCCCGGGACCACGCCCCTCCACCGCAAGCCCCGCCAATCCGCGCCGAGCCCGCCAATCCCCGCCCCCGGCTTTGCCAATCACCGCTCGCCTCGCGCCCCCCACGGCCCCGACCTTCGCCCCGCGGGGTCAGGGCCCGCCCCCCCGCCCGCGGCAGGAGCTGCGCCTGCCCCGGCACCGCGGGCCAAGCAGGGCCGGCAGCGGCGGCTCCGGGGAAAACGTCTTTATTTACAGTCTCGGCTGGGTGCGAAGAGCCGGCGCCGGGGCAGGACTCGCGGCCTCCCGGAGCTGGAGCCCCCGGCAGGGAGGCACAACAGGGCTGAGTCCGCGGCTCCGTGACACCTAAGCGCAGCACGGCACCCAGGCCGACAAGGCAGAGCCGGGAGCTCTGGTCTCCCCCGGGTTACAAGTCCCTTTTCCTTTGGTACCCACAGGCATAGCAGGTTGAAACCCCGGAGCGGGCAGCCCCGGCGGCTGGGGCTGCGTGTCTACAACTCATCAGCCGGGCTGTGGGTGAGCGGAGCCTTCTCTTGGACCCCCTCCTCCAAGGCCTCCCCTGTGTCCAGGAGGCTGGCAGCTCCCACGCTCTCATCCTTCTGGTCCTTTTTCTTCTTCTTCCCACTCTTTTTTTTGCTCTGCTTCTCCCCCACACTTGCCAAGTCACCCTTCTTGCCAGTCCACTTCTCTGCCAGGCAGCCTGAGGAAGAGAGGGGCAGAGTGGGCTCTGAGGGAGAGGCAGGGTTCCCTGTGCCCTGACAAGGCTCCCCTGCCCTCCCTAGCACTCCTGCACAGCCCCTGGCAGCAGCCAGGACTTACTTGTGTCCTTTCCTTTTAGCACATGGTTGGCGCAGAGAAACTGGGAGAGATCCTCCATCTGGTGATGCCTGTACCAGTCCTCGATCACATCTTCATACTCCTCCACCAGCACATCGCACTAGGCAGAGAGGAGAACCCAGCTCCAGACACATCCTGGTGCGGCAGGACCAGGGCAGCAGGTCCTGCCAGCACCCCGCTTCCAGCAGCGCACCCCCAGACTCTCTTCCCCTTCTACTCTGGCCCACCAGGTCACAGAATCTACTGAGGGCCAATCCCACTGGTCTGGGTACCTGCTTTTTGAGGTCAGCCACCTCAGCGGAGGTCTCGTTCCACAGCTCATAGGGGATGTCCATCACCACCTTGACGCCCTTGTGCACCAGGTTGTGCAGGGTCTCGAACGTCTCCGACATGCCCTGAAGGAGCAGCGCCGCCTGGTCAGGTGGTGCTTCTCCTGCCAGGCTCCCGCTCTCCCCTCCCAGTATCAGCCATACAATCCTGCCTAGCAATGCAGGAACGTGCAAGCCAGAGAAAGTCAGGCCCCTGGGGCATCAGCATTACCAGAAGGGAGTTCCAAGTGGCAACAAGTCCCTCTCTGCAAACATGGTTCCAAAACCAACAGGAAGACAGCCTCTGGTTCTGTCCATGCAGGCAAGGGCAGAAGTCTGCCCACTGCCACCAGGGACAGCACCCCATACCTGACTTGGGGGGCAGCATGGCCTCTCGTGCTGGGCACTGCCAGGGGATCCAGAGGATGGGAAGAACGAACGTGGTTTGTCACCCTGGCAGTGCGGGATGGACAAGGGACATTTGGGAGCAGGGAACTGGAAGACAACCCTCACCTTCGCGAATCTGTTACTGCCACTCCTCTCCTTGTGCAGGTTGTAATCCAACAGCCGCTTGCAGATGTTCTCTGTCACCTCAATTAACCGTATGTCCCTGCATGAAGATGAGGGGTCAGGCTTAGCATGACCCCCCAGGAACAGCCTCCCAAAGCCCCCAGCTCTGCAGACCTCAGGCAGCGACAGCAGCAGGAGACCCCCGTCCCACTCCCACTTACGACTGGGTGTACTTGACGGCAGAGCCCTTCCCGTCCAGGAAGCCGTACTTGGTGTCAATCACCTCCTTGGTCTTGCCAGTCTCCTCAAAAGCGGATTTCAGCTCCACAGCCACGTACTTGCACACTGCAGGGAGGAAAGCACAGGCAAGTTAGGGGGTGTCACTGTTCTGAACGTGGGCAGTGGGACAGAGCAGCTGGGACAGCAGCAGGAACCAGCACCAGGAGCCAAGCACGCCAAACACACCTTGGCTGTTCAAAGAAATAACCAGGAATGGCTCAACCGCTTCCACTGGAGAACTCCTGAAGCAGGAACACCCAAAACAATGCTTCAGTGTAAGCCAGCCGCTACAGCACAGCTGGGAAGTCAGACAAGGCCAGTTCTGCCTGCAGGTTTCCCCCTGAAGCTTCTACCTCCGCGACACAGGCTGCTCTCCTCCTCTTGGAAGAGGGCAGGATCTTTTCGCAATGCATGTCCCAGCATGGGTCATAGTTTCTCCTCGTGACCACAGAACATCCCACCTGGTAATGGTCTCCTCAGTGCTCTGGGGACTGTGCTAGAGACCAAGCAGCTGGCAGGGCCCAGTGGACAAGGTGTGGCTATGGACTGTGCCACTGCCAGAGAGGCCATGAGCTCCAGCAACACTGCTGCAAAGACCACAGCACCAACAGCTTTAGAACACAGTGCAGGGTTTCTTTTATAAAACTAAAAAATAAGCTTTATTTCTTCTGTAAAAAAAGTTCAACAGAGCTATAGAAAAAGAGAGCAAGAGAAATATCTCAGGCATTTACAACTGGAAATGTGGAGGAGTCAAAAGCGGGCACTCTGTCAGATGGATGGAAGCCAGGCATGGTGTGGCCCTTGCTTCCCCAAAACTAGGGTTGCAGGAGGCTGGAGAAAGTTTTATCCTCTGCTGTGGGCTCCTGTTTGTCAGGAGCACCTCTTCTTAAAGCCCCACTTTAGGAGAAGGGCCAAGCCCTAGCAGGAGTGGTCTGGCGGCAGCAATGAGACATTGTGTCTTGTCCCGGCAATGATGTGAGCAGAGGGTCGTGCCACAGGCAGAAGGAGAGCAAGGTGGCTTCTCCAGAGCTCCCATCCATGTATTGAGAAGCCCTGTGTGCACCTCCTGCACAATCTTTTCTCTGCTGGCACCAGGGGCCAGAGGTGTCTGTGGCCATTTCTCAGGTGAGATGAACGTTCCTTCCTGCAGCCCCTCTGGACTCAGGCCTTAAAGATGTCCCCTTCCACACCATACCTGCTGCACTGTTCCCACACATGCCAGGCGTGCTCACTGCTGGGTCCAGTTATCCAGGTGCTGCCCACAGCTATTGCTGCACGCTGACACAGGTTCCAAGCCTGGGCAGGAAGAGGAGCAGAGTGTGGTCAGTGCTCTCTCTGATGCTTCTCTGAAGATGCAGATGTCACAGCGGAGCTCGGACATCAGTGTCTCCAGAGCTGCTTCCCCGGAAGGGGAAGCTTTGTAAAGAGGTCCATATTTCTTTATTTTCTCTTTGCTGTCCAGCTCCACATGTCCCTACACAGCAAAGGCAGAGGAAGCCGCAGCAAACAGCAAATGTCCGTCAAAACCTGCCCCGGATTGCCTGTGAACCAAGGAACTGCTAAGGAAGGAAGCATCGCGGAGACGAACTGTAAGCAGCAGAGACGAGCAGACCCAGCTACGAAGCGGGGACAGCGGTGCCCGCGGGCAGGAGGCGGGCAGGGGGGCAGCCCGCAGTGGCGCAGCCCCGCACCCCCGGCCCGAGCAGACAGCGGGCGACGGCCGATCCCCCCGGCTCCCCGCGGCCCCGCTTACCCTCGCACTTGCTGGGCAGCCGCACCCAGTCCGAGTCGTCGCCGCTCGCCAGCGCCGCCACCATTAGCATCACCAGCAGCGCTGCCCCCGCCGCCGCCGCCGCCGCCGCCGCCGCCGCCGCCGCCATGGCTCCGCTTCCGGGGCGCGCTCCCGCCGCGCCCCGCCCGCTAACCATGGCGACCGAGCCGCGCCGGCCAATCCCGGCGGCGCGCGTGGCCCTCGCGACCAATCCCTGCCCGCCAATCCCGGCGGCGCGCGCCTCGTCGGGCGGTCCCGCCGAGCGCCCACGTGGCCCCGGCGCGAGCGACCGCCCCCCCCGGTCCCTCCCTGCCCTGGAATTCTGGGAACCTTCCCCCGGGGTGCCCTGGGGTCCCTTCCCATCCTCCAAATAATTCCGGGGCCCTGCCACCCCCAGAAACATGGCAGCCCCTCTCTCTTGTCTCCCCAGTAAAAGATTCCCACTCTGCACCCCCCCAAACGACACTGGGTCTCTCCCTCCCTCCTGCATTTGGGGGTTCCGTCTCCAGTCTCCAGAGTATTTTGGGTGCCTTTCACACCCCTAGGCCGAAACTAGGGGACTTACCCCTCAGGGTGGGAATCTGCCAAGCCCTCAGCTCTGGGCAAGGAGGATGGAGGTGAGGAGAGCATCTGAGAGCACGACCTTCAGCAGCACCACCCGAACAGCCATGAGCAGAGCTGCCAAGGCATGGTCCGGGAGCACTGCAATGGAAGGGTGGGGATGACGCCTGCCACAGACACCCCACTGCCCCACATCCTCTTTGTCCTGCCATAGGTCCAGGTTCTGGGGGATTTGGGAGCCACCTCAGAGTCACCTCATGTCACACTCATTCTGTCCCTGAGGGCAGGCTGGCTCTGACCCACCTTCCCCATTCTTCCCACCAAATCCCTTGACACTCTGAGAAAAGCCATCCCAACCACCCCACAGCTGCAGTCAAGCCCCTGCCAGGAGCTCAGCAAGGTTTTCTCCCTGGTAACTGACATTCCCACCAGGGTAGGGCTGGAGACTCACCGGCTGTGCTACCAGGACACAGCTCTGTCACCTCCTCGTTGCCTGTGGGATGAAAGAGCAGCTGGGGAAACGCTGGCAGCCCAGCACCAGGTGTGTGGCAGGGCTGGCCACAAACCCCTTCCTGTGCCTGCCAATGAAGGCAGCAACGTTGGCCCACAGGGTCTCACACCTGCTCCCTGCTCCCAGAGACCCTGCCACCCCCCTCCTTGGGGGCCACCAGAGCACCCACCAGGTTGGGCAGCAATGGGCAAGGCAGGCAGGAGGGTTGGCAGCAGGGTCATACCCGTGATGCGGATGGGGCTGGAGCTGTGGGATGGGGAGGTCCTGTTGGCCCCGACATGGCAGGCGAGTTCTTCCTCGGCCAAGGGGTCGTTGGAAAGGAGAGAGACAGAGCAGACGGTGCCACCATCCTCCTGAGAGGCCCCGTAGGCAAAGGACGGTAGGACGCTGCCATTCCCGCTGGAGATCCAGACAGCGTGGCTGGAGCTGGGAGCCAGGTCGCTCACCACACAGACCACCAGTTGCCGGCGCTGCCCGGCCACCACCATGCTCAGTGGTGGGGCCATGGTGGGCAGCGGCACAGCTGCTCTGCTAACTGGGGGAGACAGGGTTTAGGAGCACTGCACCCCTCACACATCCCACCCAGCACGGCTGCCACCCCGGTGGTGCTCATTCTTCACAAACAGGCTGGATGGCATCCGGCCTGTCAGCCCCCGGGGCTGTGCTGGGGCTACTTGCTGGGTACTCACGAGGCAGCAGCGGGAGCAGAGCGGCAGCCAGCAGCACCCGGGGCACCTCCATGGCGGCTCGGGCCGTGGGGCTGCCGAGGGCTCACCCCTCAGCGGCGGCACTCGCTGCGCCTCCCCTCGCCAGGGCTGCGGGATCGGGGCTGGCTCCCCTCGCCGCAGTAGTACCGCCCTTCCCCCCGCCGGTGGTACGGCCCGGCCCGCCCCGCCCCGCCGCTGCCGCCGCTCCCTCCCGACCCCGCCATGGAGCGGGTCCCGGTCCCGGAACCGCCGCCCGCCGCCTCCTTGGCCGAGGTGCTGCGGATGGTGCGGAGCGGGCGGGAACCGCCGGGCGTGCGGCGCCCCCGTGCCTCGCCCACGGGGGACACCCCCACCGCCTCCCGCCTGCCGCCGCCCGCCAAGCCCTGGGAGCGCCGCCCTGGCCCCGCCGGGCCCTGAGCACCCCCCCGGTCCCAGCGCGGCGCTGACGGCAGGTGATGTAGAAATGTACCAAGGAACTTTTGACCAGCTCTGCCCCGCGGCGGCCGGGGGGGCGGAGGAGAGTGAAGGGTGCCTGGGACAGGGTGGGCTGGCAGTAGGGCAGCGGCTGCCGTGCACTGAGGGGGCACGATGAGCTCCCACCCCACGGTGCCCGTGCTGCACGAGCGCAAATCAGGGTCGGAGCCAGGTTGGAAAGGCCTCTGCTTTCTTCTTCTTCAGCCAGAGACAAGCAAACAAAACAAAAAAAACCAAACCCAGCACTGTGGTGCTACACCAAGACAGAAGCTGGGCTTGGCCACACTGAACACTCCCAGGAGACAACTGACAGGGCAACCATGGTTACTTGCGGTCAAGGCTGCGGCTTTCATGCAGCAGAACTTAGTGCCTTCTTCCCCATGGGTTAAGGCATATGTATGACAATAAAGCAAAACAAAACATGTCCAATCACTTTAACACATAAACATTGTTAAGGCATAGGTTTTTGAAAGATTTTTCTTCAAAAAAAACCAAAATATATCTATTTTTTTTGTCATTTTCAGCATCCACTTCATGCTGTTTTATGACCTCTTCATCTCTGCAGCTTCAGCCAGCACTCAAAGAACAAAGAACCCCACCGCTCTCAACCCAGGAGCCTAGTGGGAGCAGCAATATTGCTTGATTTCCATATACCACTTTTTGGTAGCTAGTGAGCCTTTAGGAAATGTAAATTAACTTCAACAGAGCCATGTTTCCCCTGCATACAGCTTGGCGACCACCTCATCTCAATACAATCATCAAATTAAACTTGCAAAACTTTGAAGAACCTGAGAACTGACTCAACACTTGAAACTCTCAGGGGCAAGGGCAGGATGACACGTGCCTCCTCCAAGCAGCAGCACTGCTGTGCTGAGGACAAAGCTATTCCACCTTGAGCTTTGTTTTTATGTTCATGGCTGCCAGCTCCGCCACAAAGTAACGGAAGACATGGGGCACAGGGACAACCTCAATGGAGTCCACCTCACTGCAGATTGAGCAGGAGTAGCTCCTGCTGCTTGCCACAGAGGAGTTGGGCAGTTTCTCCAGCACAGGAGATGTCATGCTGCCACAGCTTGTGCACACGTAGGCTATGGAGCCATCGGAGCAGTTGAACAGGCGGTCTTGCAGCAGGAAAGATGTGCCATGAGCCAACAGAGCATCCCGCTCCATCTCACCAAAGCGAATCCCACCTTCCACGTTCCTCCCCTTGACGGGCTGGTTGGTGACAGCATCTCGGGGTCCCGTTGTTCTCACCTGGAACTTGTCCGAGACCATGTGGCGCAGGCGCTGATAGTACACCACTCCCACAAAGATTTCTGCCTCCAGCTCCAGGCCGCTGATGCCGCTGTACATTTTTTCTGTCCCAAAGAAGTTATAACCTGCGCTCACTAAAGTCTCACCGAAGTATTTCAAGGCAGACTTCTTCTCTGTGAAGGTGAAGGGAGTGGCATCATAGGAGACACCATGCAGTGCTGCCGACTTCCCTGCCATGCTCTCAATCAACATTCCAATGGTCATACGGGAGGGAAAGCCATGAGGGTTGAAGAGGATGTCTGGAACCATCCCATTCTCTGTAAATGGCATATCCTCAACTGGCCAGAGCTGGCTCAGGATACCTTTCTGTCCGTGGCGGCTGGCAAATTTGTCTCCAACAGTTGGATTTCGGGGAACCCTCACAGTGATGCAAGCCTTCTTGAATTTCCCAGTGCCACGGTCATTACTGCATAATCTGACATTGTCTACAATGCCAACTTCCTTATTCCTGTGTAGGTGGAAAAACATTCACAGCAAAAGTGTCAGGCATGTCAATGATTTTTAGCTAGGAAAGGAAAATTAGGCAAAAACCCCAAACCACTTCATAGTTCTTATAAAATGCCTTGGGATAGCCGGGAAACACGAGCATTCTTCAAAGTACTATTCAGTGGCAAAGGTAATCAGACCGTGTAAGAATTTGGGCAAGAAGGCAATATAAGGGCATCTCACAAATCCCATTCAGCTACAACTTTCAGGTCAGCATGCCACCCATGATTTGAAATAAAGATCATTTAAATCTGGTTCATTTGCATCACACTTTGTATCTGAGAGACCGGTGTAATTTCCTTTGTGTTAAGGTACCAGTCCCTCTCCCTACTCCCAATAAACCAACACCATATTGATGGGATACCAAAATAAAGAACTGGGTTCAGTTCTTTGGCAGAGACAAAAGTTCAGATCAGAAAGGGAAGGCAAAGTGTGAGCTTTGCCAGTAAGTGCCTTGTTCAGGGGTGTGTTCCTTCTCCAGATGAGCCCTCAACCTGATATTCCACGTGCTAGGTGTCTGCTGCAGGCTTAATTGTTGTTATAGAGCTTTCAGCCCAAACTCTCCACTTATTTTGGAGACAACAGCTAAAGAATACATTTTGTCCCAATATAAGACAAGGCTAATTTTCTCCTCTGAAGTCCTAATGAACACAGTGTTTGTGGAAGGCCTGTACCCAAGTTTAGTTCCTGTTTCAAAGCTATTATTTTGTTGTGTCCACATGCAACCAGGACAGGCCATTACAAAAAAAAAAAAAAAAAAAAAAAAAAAAAAAAAAAGATAAAACTGTGCTGCAAGTTTTCAAAACACATCCCCACACTAGCCACTGTGAAGAAAATTAACTCTACCCCAGGAAAAATCAGCACAATTAGCCTCTTCCAAGCTTGTTCAAACTTTTGAAGTCAAAAGTTCTGTCCTCCCAAGCCCACACCTATGGTCTAGCAGCATAAGAGGCACGTAGGACAGTACAGGGAACTCCCCCTTAAGGGCTCTAAGCCATTGGGGCAAATTGGGAGCAGGAGCCAAGACTGAAAGCTGGGAGCCTCATCTCTCTGTAGAAACCCAAATAATTACCTCATCAGGACTGAGAATGAACAAAAGCTGAATGTTACAGAGGTAAAATGGCTCTCTGGATAAGGAATCTGAACTAAGGCCAGGCTAGGGGAGCTGCACCGTAGGGTAAGAGAACCAGAAGACAAGGCTGAGCTTACACACCTCCACATGATAATGTGCCGAGTCTCCCAGTACTGCTCTACGACCAGACTGACTAATTCTGTAAGTCCACAGGAGACTCCCCAGTGCAGCCAGGGCAGCATCTGTTACAGAGTAATAAACAATGGCCTTCCCAGTAATGCCAGTTACTCTGTCACCCAAGTGCTTCTCAAACTAATTTGCCTTCACAATGTGAGTAATTACACAGCACTATCCCCACTCTGTCAGTGCTGTAGAGGGACACATGGACAGTTTAAAGTTATACAGACAATTGAGAGTGCAGGATGCACTTAAAAACATTAGGTTTTGTCAATGTTTTTGCTTTCCTTTCTGGAAAGAATTAAAAGGATTTTAATGAAAGCCCCAGCATCCTTCTTTCAACTGAAGATCAAAAACCTTACAAAATTTATCCCCAAAATATTCCAGGGGTAGAGAGGGGTGTAGATGACATATTTTAATATTCTGCAGAATCTGCAATCTTAATAAAAATGCTCCTTGTACTCCTAATCCTGTAACAACTTTCTTGAAGGTTTTCTGGCAAGCCTCTGGGATCAGGCACTTCGTTTTGGTTTTTTTGTTTGGTGTTCCTTTGGGGTTTTTTTTTGGACAGAACATCTTATACAATTGACAAAAAGCTACAGAAAGCAAGTAGGTGGTGTGGGCAGAGGGGCAATCCTTGGGAGACAGCAAAACACTTCTGCAAGCGCTTTCCTTTCACCCGCCTCATATACTCCTCTTGGGACAAATCAGCTCTGCAGCACACACTGGCTTAGAGAACAGATGTGATACATGTGTAGGAGGCGCCTACAGCACGAACTTCATGGTGTCTGTCAAGACACGGACACCAGGAGAAAAGGGAACACCTGGAGGAAAAGGGGCAACTGCTCTCATCACCTGGTGAGCAGAGCCAGGACAGACAAGCCATACTTACGGATAATACACTGTAAAGGTCTCCCCTGTGTTGAGGTTCATGAAGCTGTAGAATGGGTCTCCAGGCTGTAGAATAGACCCAACAAAAGGCAGTCCATCAGCATCCAGCTTCTCCATGACGTTTGGATCACCAGGCCTGATGCCAAACACTAAATTATCACCTGCCCTGCTGGCTTTAAGGGAAAGGTCAATGCTCTCCATCTTGATAACACTTCCAAAAGCAAACCCTCTCTGCCAGGAAGATTTATTCACAATCTAAAGAGAAGAAACAAAGGCTTGTGAAAGACTTGCTAGTAACTTCAAAAAAGAAAGCATTTACAAGGTAAGCATCAGATCATTATGGAACACTGCCTTCCTAAACAAAGCAAGTCACCATTCCAAAAGGCTTAAGCCTCCTGTAACCCCAGTATTTTTCAATGGTGGAAGCCCACTGCATTGCACAAGGGAGCTCTGCTCTAATCCCAGTACCTCCAGCATTACCTGCTGTAACAACACTTAACCAGCGTGCTCCTGAATCTGCCCAAAAAGTGTGAAGGCTACTACAAACAGAAAGCAAGGTCTTCTCAGCTAAGTTACCATCCTTCTTCCCAGTCCCCCCCCCCATCAAATTCTTTCACAGAACAGCAGGATTTTTCCTTTTGGTAGCTTACCATTGCATCTTCCATGTCATAGCCGCTGTAGGAGATGACAGCTACGATGGAATTGGTGCCGACTGGGTAGCTGTCCATACCATAATAGTCATACATGCTGGGCCGCACCAGAGGGCTCTGGGGGGTGTGAAGGTGGTACAGCTTGTTATCCGAGCGATCCTTGTAGTTATAAACTGGAAACCCCATGGTTTGCTTTCCTAGAAGGAAGGGAGGAAAGAAGGAGGAAAGGAGGAAAGAAACTTGTATTTATTCAAGATCAATTCAAAATTAATGTACGTTTCATCCTCCATGTATCTTGTTAGGAAAAAAGGTGGAAATACTTAAACTTCAGAGGGATCATCAATCTTCAACCCCTTGGAATTTAGTAACTGCCCAAAGCCCAGCTATAAATTTTTTATGAACCACAATATCCAATTCCTTTCATATCATTTTATAAGGGCTATTTTTAATTTTATTTTCTTTTTTTGCAGTTTCAAAATCCCCACTATGGTTGGTGCGGTGGTTTTGGTTTTGCTTAGTTGGGGATATTTTTTTGTTTGTGTTTGTTTTGGTTTTTTGAGGGGTCTGTCTGTCTTCTCCTCATAGTGAGGCACATGTTACATATTTCCAGGCCAAAAAGCATTTGTTCCTGCAGTATAAATATACTGGTGAGGAAAGAGTTTTAAACATAGTCACATACTGGTACTTTCAGGAAAGTATGAGAAAGTGGTTGTGCTTTAAGGACATCTTTCTAATAATACTGTTAGAAATTCAATATACTAGAGGTGTTAATGAGGTAAATGAGACCTGCTCTCCCCAAGTCCCTACCCACACACTTTTTCTTAGCCTTTTTTTTTTAATAAGCTTCTTGCAAATCAGCTGATTGAAACTCCACTACATACCCTACCCCAACTTTCTTCAGACAACCAAATAAATTCATTTAAATCTTTGTCAAGTAGTTTTCAGAAAACCCCCTCTCTGTTGCCACAGTGCTGTATTACTCCCTTGCAAGAGATGCCCAGCAAATGTCCTCTCAACAGCTGCGGTGTCACGACAGCTGTCACTCTTTGAGAAAAGGTGACAAGGAAACCTCACCCTAAGTACTGCAGAGCACCTACTGCAGGTACCAGTCAGAAGCAGGTCACCCACCAGCTGTGGGGACGAGAGGACTGTTGGCAGCACAGCTGTCAGACACATCACCAAACAGCTGCTGCAGTGCTCTTCGCTTCTCCATATGATCAACAACATCAAAGAAAACATTTAAGAAAAACAGTCTAAGAATAAACTCAACTAATAGTTTAAGAAAAAGTACAAAAAACTTACTAAAGGCTTAAGGAAGGCAACAACTTAGGACTACCCACTGGAAGGCAGCTAAGATGACTAACTTGACTCCATTTGCTTTGCTATGAAAAAAATGGCTGTTCATCAACCTTAATGCTGAAAAAATGTCTGGGAAGAGCTGTTATTTGGGTATGTGGGAAGACAAACTGGAATAGACATGTGAGAGGGTTTTTTTCCACCCTCTTCCTTGCCCAGGGACTTGGGGCACTGAGTACTACAGCACTTACCCATCTGGCACTGGTACATGTTTCGCGGACTTTGGTTGTGATCGGAGAAGGGAATGAGGTTGGCCACCACACTCAAAATGCTGTGAGGGAAGAGTTCCTGATGAGTGGTCAGTCCGGGCACCACCTCTGACTCCTGCGAGGCCACATTCATGAAGATCTGCAACCATTGAATTGGACAATGCTTGTTCACTTCCTTCTTTTAAAAGAAAGGAAGCAAAACAAAGCTACATCCAATGGCTTTTTATCCATTTCATTTTTAGCTGGGGTTGTCGTCTGCACCTTAGTGTATTAGCAGGCAAGAAAAATCAGACAGCTATGAAACTGCTGATCACCAATCACAGACTAGATGCAAGGAAAGAAAGACTGGAAATACAAAACTGCAGTAACTTGTCCTCCTTTCTGTCTCCTATATTAGTTGTTCCAAATGGGCAAGCTTCCCAGCAATCCCGTGTGGCTGTCCATGGCAATTTGGAGAACACAATGTAACACAAGGTGACACAGTACACACAAACCAGCAATCCTTCACCTCTAAAGCTTCACAAAGTTAATACTGATAGCAGATTTCAAGATCTCAAAAAGATCTCTACAGTCCATCTAACACATTTACCGGAAACCAATTAGCAGAAGGTGAGAAAAATCCTTTTGCCAACTATTCTAGCCCTTCAACACAAGCTCCTTATGCCCCATCCTCAGCTCCTTTCAAAAATATTTTCCAAACCCATTTTTGATACCTGAAAGCTCTGTAACATGGAAATATGCAAACCTGACCTGTTCCAGAGTACCAATCCATTCATTCTTTCCATAGAACAGGTTTCTGACAGGCCGCACCATCCGACAAGGGGTAGTAAAAATGAAGAATCCAGGATACAGACTGGGTTTTCCTGTCATTGGGATAAGGACCACTTCTGCCCGTGCAGGAAATCTTTTCTCTTGTGTTATCTGTGCAAAGAAATACCAATTTGGAAACACAAACCAACACTGGTTTAGTTAAACTGCATCCAACACGTTACACAATGAAAATGTCAATCACAGGTGTAGCCACTAATAAAAAACAAGAAAAAAAAATCTTAAAAATACTTCTAGAAAAATATCTACCAAGAAAAGGACAGAATATGTCTATCTTTTTTTCCAAGAAAAATACTTTGTTTTAAAAATTATGACTTCACAAACCAACAGATGAAGCATATGGATACAGAAAAGTAAAACAGAAAAGCCTGCCCCGATATTAATATACAGCCAAAGATAACTTATTGGGTCAGGTTAATAAAAATAAATACATGGAAGACTAAAAAGTTCCAAACATCTCTATTTTTGACCACTGCATATTGAGGATGTTTCACTAAGAAACATTTAAAGCAAGAACAACCTTGAAACGGCGAAGGGTATCTGCAATCTCAGGAGCCAGCTCCTGCTCTACCCAGCCCACCACAGAGCCATCCAACACAACTCTGTAGCACTCTGCATAAGGCTTGCTTGGAGTTTCATCAATGGGGGTGACACCTGTGAGAAGAGGAGGTTGATAGAAGGAACAGCCAAAAGGGCAAACAAAACACAGAATTTATTTCAGCACAAAGTCTCAATCTGTGCCAAAAAGCTTTCTGAGACATCAAAAAATTCAGGACAAAGCCATGGAGTATTCACTGGAAAATACAAAACATTTACAGCTAAGAATGCCATTCCCCTCTCCATTTTTCTGACTGAAATAAAGATTCCCATTATTGTGGCAATCACAAGGGTGCTGCAGTTCAAGTCACCAGCAGCATTACAAAGCTACTGCTTAGTCCAGTTTCTTAGACCTTCTACTGTGCAATTCCTTGTGCTTCAGGGAAGATCTTCACTCTACAGCACAGCTTGGAGACATTTATGTTGAACTATACACTCTACAAAAGGCTGACAGGTCTACCACTAAGCAGAAGCATAGTAAGTACAGGTTCAGTTTGGTTTCACCTTCTTAACAGTGTACTGTGATGCTATGTGGAAAACCTTTCCCAAATACAGGTTTGCAGGGCAGTGAGGTAAAAAGGAAGACTGCTTCCTTAAATGATCAAGCCAGTAAAACATACCTAAGGAACATAACAAAGGTGGAATGTCTGTCACGGGCACCATCTCTGTCACTATTTCACACACAGCTGTCATGTGGTTCATCAGACCACACGGTTCTCCATCTGGGGTGTCCACAGGGCACAGGAACCCCCAGGATTCGGGCAGCAGCTTGCGCACAGTTGTAGTTCTCATCTGGGCAAACGCTGCCCCTCTGTGTATGCAGCGGAAGTGGGAAAGGTAGCGGATGAAATTCAGCTTGTCCCCCACCACACAGAGACCACTGTCCTGTAACATGCCCAGGCCTGGGGAACAAAGTTGAGATATATGTCAGGATGTCATCCAGCTTTAAAAAATGCAATATGATATTACAAGGAAGTTTCTTATTTTTCACTGACAAGCCATAAAGATGCTCACTGTGGATCCTACCAAGAGAGGCACATGTGCACATGCAACTCAGTGACCCATAAGAGACCTAGAGACTTTAAATTCCAAGCTATTGCTTAAAATCCAGTTCCTTCCAAAACACATGAAGTAATTCCCAGTGAAGCAACCAGGAATTTGCAGCTGGTATATTTTACCAAAATTCTGCAGCCTTTTAATCTAATATAATTTTCTAGTGGCACTCTATTACAACAGTACAACCTTGTCATACTAGACACTTCAGGGAAGCATCAGATAAATTTGAAATATGCTAGTGAAGCAGTTTCTTTCCATTTAAACTCACATGACTAATGGGGCAGTTCTGGTTAACAAATGTCCCTTCTTTGTCTTACATTGCACCTTCTAAGTGAGAAGAAATAACCTTTGTGAAAACAAATCAAAATACAGTTGCTGTATTGGACAATTCTAAATTTAGTTTCAACTATTTATCTGGATAGAGTCTTTGCTTTAATAACTAACCTGTTTTCATACCACGCACAATGCCTATGCCTGTGGAGAAATCCTACTTTTTCCTCAACCGTATCTTTCCTCAAACCCCTTCCACTAATTCAGATACAGTGAACAGTGTCTGCCTATAAGCAGTTAAGAGCTCAGTTTTATGTTGTTCCTCATTCTGTCAATATAGGAAAAAAGAAAAAAGGCTTCCTAAGCCTGCAGGTTACCGGTTTTAGATCGCAGATTGCCAGTTGCAAGAAGATATTCAAATGGCTTGGTGAAGTCTGGTGCCAGGCTGAATGCCTTCACCAAGCTGTCTGTGTTTAGGCTGATATCTGCCTTTTCCGCTCTTTTCTCCAAAACAAACTTAACAGACTGCAACCAGGTTTCAAGCCTCTCCTACAGTTTAAAAGGGAGAATTTAAATTTAAAACAGGAAAATAAAGGCTCATATTAGAACTTCATCCTCAGCTGCACATGCTACAGAAGTCCTCTGATATCAGAATGGACACCTTCCCCTAACTCACTTTCAAACCACTCAAGTAGTAGAGAGGTTTTAATAGTCTTTCAACAAAACAATGCTAAAGAAAATTTGGGCTAAAGGGGAGAAGAAAGATTAGTACAGATATCTAATAACTCACTGAAGTATCTTTAATTGGGGATGAGAACTAGTATTACACAATGAGCTTTACGGGATAATCAAGCTTCTGAACAGGACTAATTTCCTCACTCCATCCTAAAGTGAAGTATCCCTAGAAATACTCTGAATTCATATTGAATTGGAATAAGTATGTATAGTAATTGTATAGTAATAATTTAATGGTGTAAGTCAGAAGCATGCTATCAACTTTCTGATCCATAAAAGAATTTAAAGATGGGAGAGCGATGATAACATCATGAATCACCACTTTGAAAGGTGGCAGAGCAGAGGCCGGTTATTTTCTTGCAAATCTGCCATCTGAAAAAGCAGCAATGCTACAGGGCAGATCTTAACCACTCCCGTATCAACCGATACAATGTAAGAATGCTGTTTCAAAACACTCTTCAAACACCAGAAGGATTGGTATTCCTCCTTCCTCAGATTCCCCACCCTGTATGGGGCACTTTCATTTGCCCTGGAACGCGATGAAGCTCTTTATTCCAGGTTTTGTATAGGATTTTCTTCAGCATATTTAGTACCCTATAGTAAGACAGCCAAGCCTTCCTCAACTACGCTGCCTGATAACACTACATCCAGAACTGTCTCATCCTTCGCACCATATCCAGGCTCCCTGGTCTTCAGTCTGGCTCCTGCACTTCTCCTGACCCCATGGTCACTGTGGGGTCTGGACTGGATGGCCACTACATTCACAGGCTTAAATCCCTTACAACCTTACCTTTAGGAACATAAGGAAAAGCTGTCCTGGGGTAAGCACCTCTTGATTCATGAGACTGTCTGGATTATCCTCCATGCATTCCCCTTTGGCAAAAGCATACAGCTTCCGGGTCATCATACAGAGCAGGTAGAACTTTTCAGTTCTGTTTGTCAGGTGAATGCAGATACACTTGCTGAAGGAAGAGAAAGAAGGAGGACAACTAACACCATCTCTTCGTGCTAGCTGTTGACTTCAAGTTTTTCCTAAATAATCACAAACCAATTTTTTTGGATAAAAAGCCTAACAAGGCATGAGCTTCTGCAGCTGCCTTTGTGAAATGAAAATTTCAATTAATAATAATAATAACAACCCAGAAACTGAGTGGAAAAATTATCAACTTGTAATTTTAAGGGTCTAACTTTGTCAAGGATATACCTAAAAGAAGCTGAACCTTGTGAAAGATTGATTTTACAAGCTCTCATGTTAGATATCCTTATAAGCACCTAGTTTATGTAAACAGCTCTTTGATTTGGGGCCAGCCAACAAATGAGGTTTGTGTTGTTTTACAGTAGCTGTGACACCAATCATACACACATGAACATCCACATCATGCACCCCACCCCAAACCTGAGTTGGAACAAAATATTTCTGTTAACACTATCAGTGTCCTGCCACAGAAAGTCCAGATCTCCATTGCTATCAACCCACATGTGGAAAACTGGGGGCTGAGTAACACTCTAGCACAACAAAAAAAAGGAAAGCCACACCTGATTCCCACTAAAGCAGGTTAAATGCTTTCCAAGACACTTGAGATCACTTGCTCTCCAAAACACAAGTGCAACAACCTTCCATCACCACTTGTAAGATTTTTTTTTTTTGGCTTTTCACTTCTGATTTGAATTGCCCTTGATCAAAGACTTCACAGCTTCACAGCAAAGCAAGACAAAAGTCTGAAGGCAGGTTCTGCCCAGGTGAGCTACAGTTCTGTCTTATTACACATAGACCACAACCCAATTAATGGTTTCACTATTCCTTCTCTTTCATCTCCTCAACTGAGGCAAATAAGAAGTACAGACTATATCAGAGAAAAAAAAAACCCTCACAGGAAAAAAACAAAATCCAAACAAATCATCCACTAGAATATTTACTTTTTTAGAAGTACTCAAGGACTTGGGCATCCCAAACGATCCTATTCATGTGCTAAAAACACTCTCAAAGAGCAAACACCTACTTTACCAGAAAAATATTTAGTTGAACACTTGCCACAGTGAGTCTCAAAGGCAATTCTTCCATTGCTTTCTAACTTATCTCACGGAAGAAGCAAAATTTTAAAGCATCTATTTTATACCATTTTAAAAGATAAAAGTTATTCATACTTGACAGCGATTGTGCAAAACTGGTAACAATCTGCAGTATTTCTGTTCAACACACGGAGCCTCAACCAGTCACAGACCTAGCTTTTACCTTCTCTTCCTCAACCTTTATGTTTTTCATCACTTACGCCTAAATAACAAATAACACCCTCTCCTAAAACCATTTTGGGAATACTTGTGCCAGTCCACTAAAATACATAATTCTGAACACCACAAATACAGATCCATCATAATATCTTGGAATCCCATCAGAAACCAGCCACTTAATGTTTTATAAATGCATGTGAAAAACCAAAATAAAGGGTGATGTAACATGGCAGAGCACTCTTATATCTGCCTATAAATTCAATACAATAACACTGCCTCACACACTCCTACATGCATACATACATACCTCAAAATGAAATCTGCAGCCTGTTCATTGCTGTACCACTCAGGAAGGCTGAGTTTTATTCTGAAGCTCTTTCCCAGGTACTCGAGGACATTCTGCTGTGTCAAACAGCCCGCATCCACCACCGCTCTCATCATCTCAGTAACACAGTTCACGTAAAAGGTGTCACCTTCCTTTCCTTTGACCAGCTCTTCAAAAATCTGGTAGTCTGGAAAATTAACTAATGCCTGAAAAACAGAAGATCAGAAAAAGAAAGTCACAGCATCTGTCTATTGAATACAGATGAAGAACTAAGGCACCCCATAATTTAGGGTCTCAGTCCTCTGGAAATGCCCTTCCACAATGTGAACTGAAAAATGCTGTGGAGTTGAGGTGCTTAGAGCATAATGCAGGGGATATTCATACCCTGATGATGATCACAAGTACTCCCAATACAAGGAGTGGTTATTTAAGGAAAAAAAATTAAACCTCCAAACTTGCACACTCCAAATTAAAGGTCTTCTCTTGTTTAGGTAATATCTTTACAGAATAAGCTCACTTAGAAACATGAATTTGACTCACCTTTGCCTAAAGCCACTATTTATTTTCATGCAAACCAAAGGGTAATTCAGCCTTTTGATGAAGGCTGTTAGAACAAATCCATTTAAGTTTCAGCACCTCATTCACATACTAAAGCTCACATTTAAATCCAACATTCTTGTTTTAATAATGGTTTCCTACTTGTTCTTATACATTAGGGTTAAGTAAATAAGCTGTTTCACCAATGACTTCTGTATTTACTGACAAATGTGCCTCATCTTCAAGTACTGTTACATTACAGGCATGACTCAGTCTGGACTACTGTTCTCCAATCAGAATATGAAGGAGGACTGAAAATACTTAAAATGGAATTAGCTTCTTCTCATTACTTAAAATAAAAATGCTTTGCAGAACTTCTGTATTTATTCAATATAGAAAGCACAAGCATTCACTGTTTACCTTCAGAGCAAATCCCAAGGGGAGGAAGAACAACTCTTTCTGAAAAATGAAATTCATCATGACACAGCCGTTTTCCAAGTAGTGAAGGTTCATATTTATTGCAGTGTGCTCATCCTTAACACAGTGCATCACTACTCCTGCAAAAATAACAAGACCAGCGTGAGCTGTACTAAATGGTTGCATCACTGTGATGTGTCTGAGCAGGTGTGAGACAATTCATGAGGGAAACTTTGGTACTTGATGACTGAGATAAGGTAGATCTACACAAGGTACATCATTCACTTCAGCATCACTATGACATTTCAAATAAACACACCAGCTCAATTCAGTTCTGAGCAGAGCAGGGCAATGTTTCAGAACAGTCAGCACACTTGCTGAGAGGCTTGGAAGATGCATGAAGTTTTTAAAGAAAAGAAAGACCCAAGCCTCAACTCTTCTGCCTGTAACCCTTCGCTGTAAGATAGAGCAACACACAAGTACTCTTCCTTATTGCACTCTTGGTCAAGTTTTCACATCTCTGTGTTTGGGTGGCAGTGCTGAAGCAGCGTTTCCTGGTCCTGTTCCATGCTATTCACTGCAGGACAAAGAAAAATAAACCAAAAAGGACCATTTAATCTAGCAGTGCCTTGAAATAAACTACTGTGGAACTATAGTGTATGTTCAAACACCATGGTCCACTCAAATCAGCAGCTGGTAACACCCGAGTTTAAAATCATATCTAAAATTTTCTGCCTTAATTCTAAACTTAATTTTAAATTGGTTTTGCTGAGTATACATACCAAAGGTAGGTGACAGCCAAGAACCTAGTTACTCTGCTTCATGTAAATTAAATGTGCCATCCCAAAGTATGGATAGACAAAATCAATGAAACAAGTTCAGTGGTTTACACTGACTTGTACTGAAGACAGGGTTTTAGCTGCACGTTCCACGTAACAAAGGTGACACACACTGCAAGCCCTGGAATATAATCTCTTCACTCAGCACGGTCAGCTCAAACAGCTCCCACAGGGCAAGCACCTGCCTCATGCTGGTACTGTTTGCCCCTTATTTTTATGTGTAGTAAAAATATAAACATTATACAAGAGCTACAACAAAACAAACTACCAAAATTCAGCTACAGATGGTGATTCTTGTTTGTCCTCGAGTAGTTATTACCAGGATGCTGCAGGAAACCATTCAGCTTACCGTATTCTGTGAAACCAGGGCCTCTGTTTTTCCATTTGTGTCTTGTCATTGCAAGAGGGAAATTTCTCCTGGGCATAATCAGCATCCTAATAACTTTTTCTAAGCCATTTATTATAAAGTAGCCTCCCATTTCCTGGCAGGAGAGGAAAAAATATTTTAATGTCCTTAGAAACTCAGAACTGGTATTTGAAATAAGAGAAAAAAAAGCCTGTATTATACAGTAAAAATAAACATTTCATGTTCTAACTAGGAAACACATAGCAAGACATGTCTCAGCATTGCTTTTGGAAAGGCTGCACTCCTTACTAGTGACTTATGCAGTCTAAATGTAGCACAGAGTGCAAGGAAAGGGATGCATGTTCCACAATTTAGAGGAAGAAAAACATCCCAAAAACTTTTGTGGTCAACTGAACATCTTTGAAGAGCTAACATTAACTTTTTAAAACAAATGTTCTGAAGTTCTCATTTTGAGTTTATAAATCAGAGGGATCTTCAGAGCAAAACATCTCTATCTTGTCTCCTACAAGCTTATTTTTCTGATTTTTTTTTTGGTAGTTTGATCACTCCTTTTGTGAGTGCAAAATGGAGCACTAAACAATAGCAATTACAGCTTAGTTTACAGCTATTACAGGACAGCTGACATCCTACTGGGGAGATGAGGAAAAAGCTGCAGAAGACAACTGGGAATGCAAATGCCTCTTTCAATGCCTGTTCTCCAATCTTTTTGGAGACGGCCTTCCGCACAGAGGCCCCATCACAGCACCCTCAGTTGCAGGGTAGCAGTTGGGAGGTATCAGCACAGCACAGATCCCTGTATTAAACGACAGCCGTGACTGCAAATTTTACAAGCTGCCTCATGGAACCACCATAATCAAGGTTCATATAGAGAAAACACCAAGTCAAACTTGAAACAAAATATAAATGCTAAAGCCCTGTAAAGAGAAGTTGGCCTGACAGATTGCTCAGATGAAATACAGATTTTCCCGATCCACAAAATCCCTATTACCTCTTCTTCCTCATGGTGCTGCATGAGCTCTTGTGGAGAAAGACTGTAGAGGTTGCACAATTTGGACTTCACCATGATTGGAATATACCCTAAGGGCTGTTTGATAGTCCCTTGTGGCATGCCATTTACTGACCAGCTGATGTCAGCCTAAAACGACACAACATGAACAGTAAGCAAATAAGGTTGCCCTTTTAATATTTTCTGCTATATTAACTGTATATTTCATATAACCACAGTTTTCTACCACAGTTTAACAGACTTCTATCACTGTAAAATGGTAGTAATAATAAAAAGCAGAACTAGTAGATACATGTATAAAAATTACACTCTGGAAAACAGTCAACATGGGTTTACAGAAGAAAATCATACAAGTCTAGAGACTGGTAAAGAAGCTGCTAGGTGAGTGAACAAGGTTGATATTGTCTACTTTGCCTTTCAGACCCTTCAACAGAGCAGGCTAAGTAAAAAAAAGGCAGCCATGGGATAGGAAAGGAAACCTCAGAAGTTAACAGTTAAAAGCAGAAGAAAACAGCAAGTGCTCAATAATGGACATTCACACTATGACCTGCAGAGACCTTTTTTAAGACTTCTTCACACAGCATGCTCAAGATCTGAAAGGCAAGAATGAAAAGCATGTAGGAAAGAAAATTTATTAACAAGATCTGTCAGTGGGTCTGCAGAAGAACTGTGAAAGCAAGCAATCCTAACTTTATACGCAGAACGCCAGGCTTTAAAAGAGCTACCGTTGAGAGGGAAAGAAACACTGGCATTGCAATACAAGAACACTGGTTCAACACCTGGCAACAGCTAAAGAGAGTAAATTGAGTCTTAGAAACTACTAGGAAAGGGAAATGAAATGTTACTGTGCCTTTTTAAATCCATGGTGCAGCCTTACACACAAACTGCTGCATAGTTCCAGTCTGTATCTTAACCAATGACTAAAGGTATGAAGTGGCTCCCCTAAGAGCAGCTGCTCCGCAGACTGGGGGTCACTTCTCACCTTGGGGAGGTAAGAAATGCAGGATGAAACTGAGGAGAGGGATATGTGCTTAAAGCAGCACAATGGAAAGAGGGAATGATTACTCACTACTTCCTGCTGTGCATAGGCAGAGTGGGAGAAGCTAGCCTGTCCCAGTTCAAGGCAATGCCCTTTCATATAAGGCACAGCAAACTGTTCTATCCAACTGCTCCAAACATTCAAAAAGTGATTAAACGGATGAACAATGGGAAAAAAAGACATAAGAATAATTCAGGAGTGAAAAATAAAAGCATCTCTCGCTCAGGAAAATCTATAATCCACTCGGAATACAGCTGTGAACAATGTGCAACTGCCCCATTTTTATGTTCAGGTAAGATACTGCACTTAAGAGTGGCTTTTATCATGTAAGGTGTAACGTTCTGGACAAATTAAAAACCTAAAAAGCTGAAATTCTAAGCAAGCATTCCCTTGCACCAGGTGCTTCATGTAAGCAATCAGCTCAGACACAATTACACAATTTTAACAGAAAACAGTAATGTGAAATCTTTTCATAGTGCAAAAGAAAATATCTGCTGGGCATGATTCCTCTCTAGGCAAACTTCAGAGCAGTTCAGAAAAATGATGAACACATCAACAAGAAGATTTATAGCTCTGGATTTCTGTATGGGAGCAATGCTGCTTTTGAAACCTGGATTCCTGCAGAAACAAGATTTGGACGATCATTCTGGGATGACACGGGTCTCCATCCAAGGTCTTCCGAAGTGACAGGCTGCTTGCAAGTTAAATGTGACAACATGGTGGAGAACTTGGCTAAGGTGACATGGGCTAAGGGCAACGGGGCCAGGACCCCGACAAGCTTGGCGCACGCGGAAGTTTGTATGGTGAGCCCGCACAACAACACCCCTACACAGCATCAACACCCCCACACAGCATCAACACCCCAAGTAGCATCAGCACCCCCACGTAGCATCAGCACCCCCACGTAGCATCAGCACCCCAGACCCCACGCGGGGCAGCGCTCTCTGACACCCCCCGGGACTAGTGAACAGGGAAGGGGCCTTTAACCACAGCGCAAGGCTCGACCGGCTCCGCCTGCAGGAGCGTGAGGCCGCCCCGCCGGACGGGGACACGCGTGCTCGGGGCTCAGCCGGCTCCGCTCCCCGCGTGTGCCGGATGCGCGGGCGGGGCCGGGACTCGGGTGTGCAGGGCGGGGCTGGGACCAGGACCCGCGTGCGCGGGGCCGTCTCGCCGGACGGGGACACGCGTGTGCGGGGCGAGCGGGCGGGACGCGGGCACTCACGGTGATCCTGCCGCGGTAGGTGCTGCGGAGCCCGCGGCACTCGGCGGGGTACACCCTCCTCTCCAGGCAGACCGTCCCGGCCGGCACGGCTGGGGGGGCGATGGACACCCCGACCAGCGTCAGCGACACCCGGCTGTCCTTCAGCGCGAACTCCACCGGGGGCACATCCTGCAACGGCACCGGGTCAGCGCGGCGAGGGCAGGGGAGGCCGCGGACCAGCCTACCCCCGCCGCCCCACGAACCTGCACGGCGCGGTACACGCCCTCGCTGACGGCGTAGTTGAAGGACTCGATGTGTGCCGTGGTGAGGTCGCGCCGGGCCCTGCCGCGCCCCGGCGGCCGCAGCCGGTGCGGGTCCTGCGCGTGCCCCGCCATCGGCGCCTCAGGGAACCCCCGCGAAGCGGCGCGCCAGACCCGGCCGCGCGCTCAGGCCGCCGCGTGCGAGGATCGCGCCGCCCCCTGCCCGCAGCGCGCGTGCGCACAGTCGGGTGGGCCCCGCCCCGCTCGTGCAGCTTTCCTGCGGCGCGCGGCTGATCCAGCGCCGCTGGAAGGCGGAATTCCTGGTGCCCGACCTCGTCCCTGTGCCCGACCCCGCCCTGAGCCACACCCAGCCGGGTCTCCAGGAGCCACGCTCCCCCCAAGCAGGCGCTCCCAGTACCCGCTCGCCAGCCACCTGCATTCGTGTTCCCCCCGCCGCCCAGCCGCGCGCACCCCGGGGGCCGAGAGCTCTGACACCCCGTCACCCACATCGCTGTCTGCCCCCTCCGCACACCTGGAGAGTTAAACAGCAACTCCCACCCAATACCGCAGCTCCCACCCGTGCTGGGACAGCCCCGGAGGTGAGGCCAGCTCGGTCACGCCACGCTGCTGTCTCACCTTTGTCGCCCCGAGGTGAGGGGTGGGCCAACTCCCGGGAAACACAACACATGCACCCACAGGACATGACTCTCCAGGGACCCGCTGCCCCAAGGAAACACGGCAGCCTGTGGGGTTTGCATGTTTTAATGATGGTTTAGGAGAGATGTGGATAGTCACTGGAGATCCACGAACTCAGGCACTTGCCAGCCTCACACGCACATGCTGACGTGAGAGCAGCTGGGGGATGTGATCCAGAGCCTGGCAGGCGGCCAGCTTGGCAGCGCCCGATGTACCCCACCATCCTCTCAACACCAGGGTTTCCCCAGGGCTGCCACAGCAGACACTGTCAATGGAATATGATTATGAACCTACACATGGCACAGCATTGCTCCCCTGAGGGAGAGCTGCATGTGGAGAACAAATGCTGGGAGCAGGGACATGCAAGCAGTCCTGAAGGGCACTGGCCACAGCCACCTAGATGAAAGCAGCTTTTGAGCCTTTCTTAGACTTGTCCAGCATTCTCTGTGGACTGTGGCCAGCCATCAGATTTCAGCAGAAACACAATAGCTGTTGCATGGGAACCATGACTAATTTATATGCAGCAAGCCACACCAGAGTTATCAGAAACCCAGAGTCCAGCGGGACCAGACCCTGCTGGAAAACGCAGCCAGAACACCTGGGCCAGAAATCCTTCATGGACGACATGAAGGGATACAATTAGGACTAGAGACATTCTGCAATATGGTAAATGTCTTCTAGAAACCCAGCACCATCCTGGGTGAAAGCTCAGGAAAGAGAGTAAGACCTTTTCTATTGACCTTTTAGCTGAAATAAGCTAGAAAACATTTATTGTTGTATATTCCTAAAAAAAGAAACAAACAAAAGTCTCACAGGGGCTTGTGAGTATCACTTGCAAGGTGCACCCATGGCTGCAATGTTCAGGCCTCAGCCACACACATTCTCTACCTCCACCTTGTAGCTAGTATTTTGGGCAAAACCTTAGGCGCTGTGCTCTCTGTCCTTTATAATTTACGTTCTGTGCTTTACTTTGGGGAGCTCTGAGAGAAGGTGGAAAATACACACATTTTCCTTGAGAGGCTGTTGCTTACTGCTGAAAAATACAGCTAACGGAGGATTCAAGCCTCCTGAATCACTACCTCCCCCATGCCCAGCTTAAAAGGCAGGGTATGAATAACTGCACTGCCTGTAGTCATGACTCTACTGCCAAGCTGAAGCCCCAGTTTCAAATGAACAGCAAAAATGGCCAGCTGTTAATCTACCACAATCAATCTGGGATGAAAAAGGGGGAAGAAAAGGCCTTGGAATTAGCCAGAAGATCCCTAGTCATTGCTCCTGCTGGTGGTACTAGCTGCTCCAGTGGGGGCCACTGTTTTTGCCTGTATCCAGGCAGCTTTCTCCCTCTTATCCTGCTACATAGTCAGGAACCTCATGTTACTGTGCAGTAAGGGAGTGATTCATCATCATTACTTAATCTCCTCCTTTTTAGGGGAAAAGGAGGAGATTTTCTTTCCCCAGAACACAAGCATTTCTGGTTCATCGTGATGGGGAGAATTTTCTGTTCTAACTTCACACTCTGCTCATCTGCCCTAGAGCTCATGAGAGTCCAGCTGTCACCTCAGGCACCTCCTGGATGAAAGCAATTCCTGTGAGATCTTCCCTTTGCTGGGCAAGAAGGTGTAATTTTTAAGTTCACATAAGCTAACATGAAAATGTCAATGGAGACATGGTGAACTTTTCAAGTTGATAAACAACCCTTAACAGCCTACATTTTACCTTGGCACGTTACTGCTGTGTTTTACCTGGACTGTGGTGAAATTTTTATACCTATGTGCTATCATAAGGTTAAAAACCTCAACCACGCCTTCCCCCATACCCCTCTCCCCACTTTATCATCCAGCACTTCCCATCTCATGAACCAGTGCATTCATGGTCCACCTTCTGAACATCCATGAGGCCAAAATCCAAAGACCAGACCTGGCATTCAGCATCTCGCTAGAAGTGGAGCCACCTGCCAGCACCTGCAGTGCAAGGGAACCACACTGCAGCCCCCTTTCCACACAGGTCCTGCTCCCTGTCACTTCCCTGCGTGCACCAGTGCACTCTGCCTCCACCACACACTCCGCAGATGCAGGTCCATGCTGGCTTTAGGGTGCTGACAACTTCAGAGGTGCTTGTGTGGTTCTTCGGGATGTGCCCTCTCTGCGATGCTTCCACGGGGTTTTGCTAAGCACTCTGTTCCCTCCTGGATTTGAGTGGCCCTATGTCAAAACAGTGCCACTTGTAGATTCAGGGTGTGTTGCAATGAATGTTCATCCTGTGACAGCACGATCAAAATGCATCTCTCCAAGGAGGCCTGGATTCTTCAGTCCTGCCTACAGAAAGGTGCCAGGATCATCTGCTGGCATGAGATGAGTACACCAAAACACTAGGATCTTCTGAGGAAGGCAAGAAATCCCATTGCTCAATTCACTTCCCATTATATACTTGTAACCTCCACAATCTCTTCTTGTTTGTGTGTTTTGGGCAGCAGGAACCAGGTAATTTCAGTGCCAACCATCTCTCCCTGCCAGAGGCAGCAAAACACAGCTCTCAACACCCCCACCAAAGCTTGCTGCTGCTACAAGTGCCACCGTGCCCTCTTAGGAGGGACCTGCTGGGCTCACACTGAAAATTCAGATACATTTCACAGGGTGGGCAATATGCCAGGGATTTAGGTTACACTCAAAGCAGACCTTAGCTCTGAAATTTAGAGACCTCAAGGAATTTCAATTCCCCTTCCCCCCAGAACACTTGCTTTCCCAGTTGTGTGGCAAACAGGAATCTTTTTCCTGGTCTACAAAACCTCACCCACTTTCCCCCTAGCTGAGATCAAGTTGTGGACTGTGTTCATGGCAGAAGATTGCAATATTTTTCAAATGGAGGAGAATAAAATTTGCTGGATCAAACAGGATAAAAATCATTTGGGTTGAAAGGTTTCAGGTTCAAACCTCAAATAAATCATGAAGGTGAAAGCTGAGAGAAGAACCTAAATTCACCACAATGTCTCAGAAGAAACTGAGATCAGGTTTCTGGTATTTGAAACACTCAGCACAAAAGTGATGTTAGAAATCCTACACGCCGCAAGTGAGCTCTCAGGGGGGCTCTCTACCTTTTTTAAACAGAATTCAACTGCATCAGACTGGGATAGACACTGATTCAAATCTCAGTAGGAAAAGGGATAGCTATAAATAAACAATCGCCTTCCTTCCTTGCGTTAATTCACTGCCTGCAGTTCAGTACCCTTTTGCCAGCCATTGCCTAGGTGTTCAGCCAACCAGCTTGGAAAATGACCTAAGGAAACTGAATTCTTGGTGTTCCTGGTTTTAGGCACCCTGCAATGCAAGAGAGCTTGCTCCTTTCTATGTAACAGAGCAGGAACAAAGAAAAGGAGTCACCTATTTGGAGCGGAGCTAAGGCACTAATGATGCAATAGGTGAGGAAGGAACAAACACAGCGGGAGGACAACTTCATCGTTCTCTTTGCTCAGTTCCCTTAAAAAACCCAGTGTTATCTCTATAGAAAAGGAGGAGCTAATAGAGCATATACAGTATCCCTGTTGGAGTTTCATTTTAAGGTTATTTTGTTGTTCTCCCAGAGAGATTTGTTTCAGTTATCAAAGTTACAGAAGCTGTTTCTAAAGTGGATTTTGGTGAATGCAGGCAGAGTTATCTGAGCAGCTCTGGCTAATCACAGCTTTGAGTGGATGCCTGTTTTGTTGTTTTTCCCTGTGGTTTCCAAGAAAATAAGAAGCCTGTCTCTGTCACTTTTTGGCATATTACTGAGATAGGCCACCAAAATGTGCTGACCCCAGGGATGCAGTCTTCTCCCTGTTCACAGCAGTGGCAGTCCTCACGTCATCACAGCTTGATGAAGATTGATGATGACTGGCTCATCTTCTGCCCAGTGTCACTGAGGGGGAAAACACTAGAGATGGCTACATCCACAATTCCTTGGCAGAGCTCTGCATACAGCTTCCTAAGAGATGAGAGAGACAAAATCAGATACCCAGGCAGGACAAACCAGCAGACCCACAACCAATTTTTATGTAGACATGCATTTTCCTGGCAGGATCTACAAGATCCTACTCCCATTACAAGGAGCAGCAGGGTGACAAACAGGAAGAGGGCAGCATCTCTTCCATCTCCTCCCTGCTTACACCAGCAACCATCTTCTTTTACAATGATGATCCTATTCCCAATATTGTTCCCTGCCAGATAGGACCACAAACCCCATTATTTATGTTTACTGTCAGGACAGGCTACGGAGCAGTCTCCACATCCTCAGGCCCCAGACTTGAGCCACCACAAGATGTTTGGGAGCAGACATCTCAGCACCCCCTGTGCCAGCCTTCCATGTCAGGGAGTCCTGTTTTACTACACCAGACCCCATTCACATGCGGATGTGTCCCAGAGAGACTGCTCTGATGCAGATTCATGGTTTGATGAAATGCTGTGCTGGGGTGAAGTTGTTCACATCAGCTTGTGACCAGGTACAGAGGCTTCACAGGACCCCCAGAAGCATGGGATATGTTTCAGCATGGCACAGCTCATAGAGAGCAGGTTTAGGGAGAAGAGAGACAAGGTGTTTGAGATGAGTTAACAACAGATTAATTTTCTGCTGAAGGCAATACGTGTGTAACCTCCCTGAGCATGCTGGCATATGGGACATATTTAGTACCAAAACTGTCTTTCCTAGGATTAAAAATGTCCTTTACTCCATACCTTTGGAGCTACATGACAGCAAGATGTTTTTTCAGCTCCTGGGAATGTTATTGCTTTCAGTAGCCAATTTTTTTCTCTTTAAATGGCAACTGTGTGACATGGGTGCCATAAACTAGAATAACCTTGAAGAAAAGCCTAATTTGGCTATTAGCCAAAACCTACCTCAGCTGCTTTCAGTATCTTCCAAGTGCCCAGAGAGGCAAAAAACAAACAGGGCACTGCTGCAATCCAAATCCACCCAGCAATAGCCAAATTCTACCCATACAGCAACACAAGGAGGTGCAAGGCAGTATTGCACCAAGGTGCACATGGTGAACTGGGCATTCTGGACAAAGAAAGATTCCCAAGCCCTATCCCTAAAAAGGCTGCTGAACAGGCTGCCTGGTAAGTTTAACCAGTATCTTTTGTCTACTGTTAGTGGTGATCTAATCTAATTTAATCTAATCTACATCTAATCTGATCAAATTCTAGTGTACTGATGTACAGCCTGTTCTGTTTTGCTAGGGTTTTATATGATCCAGATGCTCATTTAGCAAAGATTTCTAGTCTCCTGCAGTTCTCTCAATCACATAATAGAGCACTTTCCATTGTGCCTATGCAAAGATGTTCATGGCCAGGGCTGTTTGGCTGTCCTAGCTTCCCTGTGGCTAGTGGAAGCTTTGACCCAATGTCTGCAGCATCCACTGTGTGCTCTGGGGTCCTGTGCCTGCAAATTTACTCACTCACTTCCAGCTGCCGCCCTTAATGCTACTCATTTATTACATGTTCAGTGGCTCCACAAGAGAGACTGAGAAACAATCTGACCCCCAAAGCATTAAATCTGCAACATAAATACAGCCCAATAGTAATAAAAATGACCAAAGTTATATTCAAACTTATTTGTTCAAAAACTGAGGTTAGTGCCCCATCTCACACGGGAAAGAAGCTGGAAGATACCAAACACAGAGACAGGAGCAATGAACCCAAATTGACAGCACTTCTAGCAGTATCCAATGTGGGTTAGTCTGAAAAACTCCCTTTTAATTCTCTTTCTTCCACCTTTTTCACCTGGAATTGGGACATAGCCAAGTTTTGGGTGACTCATGTGAATGGTGGCATCACAAGAGTATTACAGGAACTGATTACTCACTGAGCACACGCTGGGGCCCCATTGACTTCTATTAGCCAGACTTTCAGCTCCTCATCCACCATGAAGTCAAAACCAAAGAGCTGGAAGCTCTGGTAGTGAAGATGCTTCGTGCTGATTGCAGGCTCTATACACATAAGGCAGCTTCTGTGAAGAGAAAAACAGAAACTCAACATTAAGAGCCCTGTTGACACCTGTTGCACTGCAGCTTCTGAGGGCATATGCATAACACAGTCAGGTGAAAGGGATTGCCCTGAAAGTGCCCCAAATTACAAGCTATATACCATACCTGCCATGGTAAATAGGTCCCTGCAAGTGAGGTCCTCCAACCACGAAAATACACATGGGAACACCCCTGAATTAACTCCTAAAGAGCTGGAGAGCAGCATCCTCCCTCACTACTATATCAGGCAAACTGAAAAACATGATGTGCAATTAGAGCCTGGAGCCACAAAGGGCTGCAGCAGGTCCCTAAGGAAGTGCCACTGGATGCTCATTTGCCTCCAAGTCCCTCAAAGATTCTGTCATGTCGTTTTGGTGCAATCAACAGTAATGGGGTACTTGCAAAGTAAACTCCTTCATGAAGGATTGCTTTGTCAAGACCTGGATTCTCTAAAGCACTATGATCTCTGATATCTCTGTAGGCACTTTCTGTGCCTAGGAGGGAGCTGGCTCTGGGGACTGAGTACGATGACCAAGGCCAATGCCATGTGCTGCTGCTTGCTGGTGGTGGGGGAAGCATCAAAACCCCACAGACTCAACTCCAGCTTCATTTCCCCTCTTGCCCCTCATACCTTTTATAATCTCAACCTCTCCTAGCCCTGTCTTTTGACCTGCTGTCGTCCCTTATCACTCTATCCTTCTCCAGCCACAGTTGGCAAAATGCAGACATACTGACACATACCACTGAGGAAACAGCACCTTCTGAGGTGCCTTTTCATTGAGCAATGCCATTGGGGTATTTACGGCCTTATCTTAAATTTAAGCAATTGAAATCCTTCCTTTCTTGGTCTGTCTGCTCTCCCAGCTGTCTGTACACATTTCCTGTCACTGAAGGGTTATGTTTTCCTATGCAGCAGGCAGTTGACTACCTTATTATGTGTTTGATTTGCAGTAAGATGCCATCCTCAAGCGTTGTGTTCAGAGCATCCATCAGATACTGGTTGAACTCCTCAAAGAACATTTCATTCCCTTCCTCATATCGCCCATAGTTTTTGGAATATTCCTTCTGAATGCAGTGATTGGTCAAGTGGCAGGTTTTGTCCTGGAAATTAGCACTGTTATATGGTTCGGAAGAGGTCCGCAGGACACCCTCTCTGTAGAGGTAGATATTATATTGATGATCCACGAGAACCCAGCTCCTGAGGGACAAGAGAACAAACTCCAATCTCAGTGGCTCAAAAAGAAACAGCATGCAAAAGTACGCTGGTATTACAAAAGCAGAGAAAGTTACCTGATGTCAAACTTGCGATGCCCTGGCTCTAAAAGTAGAGGATTCTCCAGGTATTTCTGAATCACATGCACTTGTCCCTGCTCATCGATGAAGTCCAGAAGCTCTGTAGCCTCTGAAGAAATCAGGATCCCTTCTCCTGGCACAGAAAGATGAAGACAAAATTAGGTAGAGGCTCATTCTACCTTTGCTGGAGCTTTCTCAGGCCCCAAGTGGACCACGGCTCATTTGCCCAAAAAGCCATGCAACATGCAAGAACCTATGGATGGCATGGTGGCATGAGGGATAAGTCAGTTCAGCTAAAGTTATCTAATACTTCCCTGGCACTATGCCCATTCTTCAGATGTTTAGTTAACTTTTTAGACTAAACCAAATGACTTAGTCTTAATTTTGTGCCGAGTGTTTTGGAGGAAATACTGTGCCCCCACACTTCAAGGGGGCATTGAAGGTATAATAAAGGTCTGGAGCACAGGCAGAGATTGACAGGATAGTCCAATGGGAAAATGCTCCTAGCTGTGACTTCTGAAGGTCACTGTCAACACAGCCCTGCACTCAACCCCCTACTCTCAATGCTCCATGCTCTGCATACCTGAGCCACAGCTTCTTAGCCCTACTGACCTCCCATTCACCCCAGCATCCTCCAGTGAAAGGAAGTCCTGTCACCAAAGTATCTTTCTCACCCATGCTTTATGCAGAGGGCAAGATTTTTTAGTCCCCTGATCACAGCAGAGTCAGGCAGAAACTTGTACTGGCACAACTTCAACTGTGCACTGGAGGAAGGAGGGAAACAACATCCCTGTAAGCCAGTAAAGCCCCCACAGTGGGAAGATCATCAGGCACCCATTCTGCACTGCACAGATGGCAAATCAAGGAGGGGTTAGCTTAACTGTGCACCTAGTCAGCAATCCAGTGAGGCAGCAAAGCAGCTTACGTGGGGCAGCTGTTCCTTCTCTCAAAAAAAAGACCTAAATCCCTAGCCACACTTGAAATATCTCAACTTTTAAGTCAGGGCATCCAAAACCTTTAATTTTCCAGTTACTGATAAATGACGAAGCTTCCACTAGACCTGTCCCAAGCCAGGGGCTGTGCCTGAGCTCTATCTGTCTTGATAATCAATGTCAACAAGGTTTCTTCTTCATCAGAACTAATCCCCAGACACTTAAAACTTCCTTCTAAAAGATTAACATGAGAGTCTGCTTTCCACTTTAATTTGCAGCACACTGATGAATACAAAAAGATACTCTGCTTTAGTGCAGAAAAGATGGGATCACACTTGAACATCAAGTATGTAGAGAATGTAAACTTCCCCATCCTGCAGCAGACCACAGCAATGGCCTTTTCAATTACCCAGACTGATTTTTTGTCAGACAGTTTACCACACAGAAACATTTTCCATCACTGGCATACCAAAAGGACTTATCTCCCCTTCGTTCCTGATGAAAATAAGCATACTCTTCTGATACTTCTTGGTAACAGCCAAGAGAGCAGACCAGAAAAGGAAGCCACCTCTGGCTTTCACATTCTCTTTTTGCAAGACTGGATCAAAAATGGCTCTGCAAGTATGAGTAATACACGTGGGCTTGTTCCCTTTGAAAAGGCCAGACTGGGCTCTGCTGCACACATGGCCAGGAAAGTTTTTCAATGAAGCCATTCTAATAACGTGCCCATGATAACACTGGAAGTAACAGACAGCACATAGTTATCAAAGCATTGCATCTACAGCTGTGTCCAGCTACCTCGTAGCTCATTGTTTCTGTAGAGCAAGTGATGTAATGACCCTGGAACAAGGAAGGACACATTATCACTTGGATATCTACTGCCCTACTCAAATTAAAGGGACATACAGACACTGCATTGCTTGTCTTTGCTCTGGTACCTTCCCCTGAGGCTTGGGTGCAATTTCAGTGTACTGAGCTCATGGCTGCTCAATCTCTCAGTGTGACCATGGGTAGGCCACTGACTCTAGACATCTGAGTTTGGTTGAAAGACAAGCGAGATTTCCACCCAGGTGAAGCCAGGCGTAGCTGCAGCATGGGGAGCTGCACTCCTGGCCCTTGATGGCTGCTGTCCTGCTGATCTCCTCCCCATACCCTGTTCTGCTCCCTCTTACCTCCTGCTCTCCCCATTTCCCTCACCTAGTCCCTACTGCCTTCTCCCTGCAGCACTTTCCCACACTTTGAGGCGCATGTGTAGAAATACGGAGACCCTTTCACTGCCATGCATGTTCTGGCTAGCATGTGCACATTACAATGCTTGTCAGGAGCCCCATGCCACCAAGCAGACAAAGGAGAACCCTGTGCTGCCTTGACTGGCATAGGGTTGGTAAGTGAAGCCCATTATAGACAGACTGGATATCAGCTTGGCTCAGCCAAACCCTGGGACTCTATGGATCATGTAAAGAGTAAGGAATAACAAGAAATAACTCATGATGCTGGAGAATGAACCTTTGGCACCAGCTGAAGACTTGGCAATCCACACGTTGCCTTCTTTGCCTTCCTGCCGCCTGTTGTAAGCTGCCAAGAAGACTTCCCGCTCATCTGTCCTTGTGTTGTTTATGAGATGGTGAATTCCATTCTGTGCCGGAGCCATGGGGGTCTTCAAGTTTGTTGGGTAAATCACATATGACTCAGGGAACCATGTGCAGGACTCTGATAGCTCAGGGCTTGTCTTGATTAGCCTGGGTGAAGAAAGACAGACTGTTAATCTCCAGAGTGTTCCAAATCACATGGGGTTATTTAATAAGAACAAAATTCATCAACTGGGGTTTTTTGCTTGACGAGGAATAGCAGTTTACAGATAGTCTGTCCTAAATTATCAAATTTTCCTTAGACCCTTGAAATTATGGTTTTCCTGAAGATACTACAGCAGCCCCAACTCACAGCCAAGCACTACTCTTTGATTCAGAACCTGCAGGCTATCATTAAATATTTTGATACCATGAAACTAACAGCTGAGAAGTCTCCATGTAAATAGAGTTTGTATCATCTCTGCACAAGGGAATTGAGGAGGTGTGTTTGCTAACATGGATCGGGGCAGGAAGGATGCAGTGATCACAACTGGCAAAAGGGAGGCCAGAGCAGTGATGTTCTCTGTGCTGGTGCTTAGTCCTTGATCTCATTCGTACTGACATCTGACTAGGTGTCCCAGCTGTGGATTAAGACCACTGAAAGCAAGGACATGGCTACATGTTTCACATCCCCACATATCTGGGATCCCCCTTGCACCACACAGTCTCCAAACTCTCTGGCACACCCCTTCTACCAGTAATGTCTGGAGATGCCAGTGAACTCCTGTTAGCAGAGCCCAGGCCTGTTTTCTTTCACTATTAAGGGAGCTGCCTGCCTTTCGGAACGTTTTGTGCTTTGCTTGAGGCCAAAAGCAGAGCTCATGACACGCTGACTCTTTTTGTGCATTTGTGCTTTCCTGTTGAAATGGCAGTCAGTCAGTGACACCCTGGGAGCCTGAGGAATGTCATTTGTCTTTGGATTCATAAGTAGCTTGATGCATCATTGATTTGTGAAGTTAGAAAGCTCAGCCAAGCTCCAGGTGATAAAAACAGGTGTGCAGCTGCTTTCAGCACTGCCTCTAGACAGCAGGCCAAAGAGAAATCCAGCTGATAAGCGCCATGGGTGCTTGTTTAAAAAATACTCTGCCAGTTTCTGACAAACGCCATTACCACTGCCAAAGAAGCAACTGGAAACAGGTTCTTTGCAGGGGAAGGAGAGGCCTTGGATCAGCACACAGTTTGCAGGACTGCATCAGTGAGAGGCAGCACAAACTCTCCTGTGGAATCAAACACTGAAGGAGACCAAGAGCTCTGACATGAAGATGCCCTAAAGGCTGCAGAGTTTGCACAGGGACGAGGGTTATCTACAATGAAAGCTCATCCATGTTTCCCCAGGAGACCCTGGCACAGCAGAAATAGCTCCCAGAGCTCTTCCTGGAAATGTCTCCGAGCACTTGTTTGACCAACAAATCTGATTAGCTAAAAGCATATTACTGTCTCATCTCTGTATGAAAGAGAATAAAAGCAGTAGGTTTTAATTAAATGTCTACAAGGAAAAAGAGCAGATATGTTTGGGCTTCTTTTTCCTTTGATTTGGCTCTAATCTGATTCAGTACAGTCTATGGTTTCAAGCAGATACAACACAGTGGAAATGGCATTTCCCCTGAAGTTACAAAGATGCCTTTGTGCACACAGATAGCTCTAAAGACCAGCACAGGAGTCTGAAGACAGCACACAGTAGGACACTCCTAGGGCAGCTGTTCTGTGAAATACCCCCTAAACAGGTCCAACACTCAACAAAGGTTAGAAAAAAAAAACTGTCAAGCCCATGTAGCATGTCAGTGAATTTCTTACTTCACCAGAGATGCTTTGCGGCACAGCTTGTCTGCTCCCCTGTAGTAATTCACCAGCTGCACAAGTCCAGGTTCATGACCTAAGAAATGGGAAAAAAACGAGGTCAGACAAACTTCTCAGTTAATAAAGGGAAAACAGCTGCTTGGTGCAAACGACCTGTGTAGTATGGGGGGGGGGGGGGGGAAGAGGTTGTTTCTTTGCCCTGCATTATAGAAACAAGTTGTAAGCTGGTACTGGCTCCTGTGGTTTCCTTCTTTTAGTTGCAAAACCCCGTGCATTTACCCATTGGTTTTTAATCTGACACATCCATTTTGCAAAGGAAAATAATTATTTCCTAATCCACAATGGGAACTGGCAGCACCATACAAAAATGTTCTCCATTTGCTGGTGGCAGCTTTTAAAAACTAAGATTTTGGTTACTTTGAAATGCAGGTGGAGGATGCAGGGAAGCACACCACAATACAAAGATCACATCTTAGCGAAAGGCCTCTTTGTCCCTCTTGGAGCTGGTATCACAAAACACTGGGAAACATTTAAAGATTTGGAATCTTCCTTCCCTCTAGCAGCAAGACCTATAGGATAGCTGAGGTGGGAAGAAACCTCTGGGAGTCTCTGCTCTAACTTCTTGTTCAGTCAAAGTCTGAGTATCTCTAAAGAAGAAGATCATATTGCTTCTGTAAATCCTTGTCCCAGTGCTTGGCTGTCATCCTGGGTCCCCTTAACTATCCCAATGGCCCCTGCTAGAGTCACTCCAGGGTGTCTTAAGCCTTTCTTGCACTGAAAAGTCCCTAACTGGTCCCTGTATCCAGCTGTTGCCTCACCAATACCACACAGATACAACAGAGTGCCAAACAGATGGGTACTTCCTTACCAATACTGGACTCCACACCACAGCCTGCCTTCTTTCACCTGCTCACACTACACAAACACTTGTGCTCAGCTGGAAGCTCTGTGGAAAGGACACGCTGGCAACGAGTGTCTGAAGAGTAACACAAATCTGGGTAACACTACACAGCCTCTCCCACACAACCAGTGCAGATGAACACGGATGATGTGCAAGAGGCGAGTGATGCCTAGGGCAATACCTGGGTCACCAGTGACAGCAACTGACAAGTGCATCAATAGGGAAAAACACAATGGAAAACTGCTCTGGTTTGAAATGACCTTGGACCAGGGGGATCCCCCAAGCATGAGAGTTACTTCCACCAGCACCCTCTTTCCAAAAAAAAAACCAAAACAAAAGGCTTGTGGGAGTGGATTGTAACCTTGAAAACAGATTCAGAGTTTTAGTTATTCTCCTTGGTGTTTGCCTGGGAAAAAAGGCCTGGAGTAAACAAGACCAGGCAGCTGCAAGATCACAGAGCATGAATATCTATTTTCAACTCCAAAGTCACGTCCCTGACCTTGGTCACTTTTTTATTCACAAATCTTTAAATACAAGACAGCTGAGAACCATCCTGCAGAAAAGATCCGTAATGTCAGACACTTCAATGTGTCTGAAGTACCAGTACAGCCAGGTACTAATTTACTGAAAGAAAATAGTAAAAAATCTCCACATTTTCTTTTGTTTCCAGTTTATCCTGGGGACACACATCCTCACTGCCTTCCTGAGCATCGCCATGGAACAGTGGGCTGCAACATAGCGCCTGGTGGCCAGCAAAGAGAGACCATGACGCAGGAGGGGAAATGTTCTCGGGCATGTTGCGAGGTCTGCACCATGCATTTAGCAGGAATAAAAAGCTGCCAAGGCACTGATCACACTGGTGATCCTCCCATGGCCAGCAGGGCACAGTCCAGCATCCTCTGCTACATGAGGCCTCTGCAGCCTCTTCCTCCTTTCCCTCCGCTTAGCACAAACTGCTTTTTTGCTTGATGCAGACACTCACAGATTAAGGGCACAATCCCCCAAGAATTAAGTCATCAGTGAGAGCAAGAGAGGTCCCTGCAGCTGGACAGCAGCAGTGGCGCATGCTGAGAGACTCCACTTCTACTCTTCTCCCAGTGACCCAGCTTAGCCCCTGAGTAATGCAAATCCCTACAGTTCCCTGAATTAACTCTGCTTCCAATGAGTAGTGCCCTTAGGAAAACCAAACCAGCTTTGATGCAACAGTTGCTCAGGAAGACAGCTTTAGGACGATGAACCAGAAAAGATACAGCTTTTTGGAAGATGTACCAAAATAACCATGTTATTTTTGCTCTGAATGTATTGATTTCAGGCAACCAGTTCCTGCTATAGCAGGATGGTTTAAAGAAGCCAGTGCCAAAGCATGGTGCCTCTACACAGCTTATAAATGTGTCTTGGTTCTGAGAAATGGTTTGAGTTTTTGGGCATCGTATGGCAACACAAGCTGAGGGGCTCACTGAAGTCCTTCCATCATCCCAGGAAACTTTTGGAGGATGGAAAGGGTTTGTAAGAGATGGCCACAAGCCATGGTTTGATGCGCTGTGCATGCCCACTCACATCAAAGAATGGTACTCGTTCTGCAGTGAGGCCTGACGCTCGTAGGCTCTCCATGCTGGGCATGGTAAAGCAGAGGTCTGCTCGCTGTGCCTGCTGTCAGCACGTGTGAGCAGCCTCACTGCTTAAGCCTCTCAGTGTTTCCCTGACTGCTGCAGACACCCCAATACTGGAAGGTGACCAGATGGCTTTGTCATGTGATGGGGACTTTCCACTCACCAATGCATGAGGACACAAGGGAAGAGGTGCTGAAGCTGGTGACTTGCAAATCTGGGAGAGCAGTCAGAGCTGGGTCTCTACTGCAAGAAAAGGGGCTGCAAAGCTGTCCTGCCCCAGAGCTGCTGGAGTGAGGGGGCTCCTCCTGTTTTGACATTACTGCAGCCAGAAGCAGTGCTGCAAAATCACCCCACGAAGAAAAAAAGCAGGGCCAAGATGACAGTGCATCCCTGCTTCCCGCCACACCCTGCAACACTGCCAATGCCTGGCTTGGCTCTCCCTGCTTGTGGGCAGTCCATAGCACTTCCCCTCCCTGCTCCTGGGCTCCACACCATCCAGTGGAGCGAAGGGCCAGGGTAGCTGTGCTGACAGCCCTGTCTGCCATGGGACAAGCCTGCATAGGGCAGCTCCCAGGGCCCGGCATGTTGGCAAGTGTGACAGTGGGGGTCAAGTAGCAGGGAAAAAGGTGGTGGGCCAGAGTGGGGTGGGGCTCTACAATGCAAAGAGCCTCTGGAATTCCCCACATGCTGCTCCAGTCATCCAGGGACTAGTGCTGTCACCCCCACCAAGCCCTGCAGAAGCACATCCCCACCAGCCTCAACTCTGGGGTGAGGGTTTGCGTGTGCCTGGTTTAGACCTGTTTCCCCACCTGTCCCAAACACCAGAAACACTCCATAACACGTAAGCTCAGCACTGCAATGTCCCTGACCAGCACCAGGCAGGGGAATGCCACTGGCACCACTGCGCCCCCCACAAACCCACGCTGTGTGTCTGAAGCCCCCTGCAATGGTGCAAACGGTGCCAAGGACGTTGCTGCAGGACAAGGAGGGCAGTCCGGGAAGCAGGGCTCCACCCGGGGGGGTGGGACCCTAATATCTGCCAAATGCCAGATGGGGGGGGGGCCGGATGATCCCTGAACACCCCCCACAAACCCGCTTCACCACAGCACAGCCTTCAAGCTGGGCACGGGGTGTTCTGGGGGGCACCGGTGAAACCATTCCCGGGGAGCTTGGGAGGGGGGATCCTTCGAGTCCTGGCTGGCGCCAGCAGGGCCTGCAGAGAGCCCTGCCGGGGGTCGGGAGGCGGCTGCATGGAGACCCTTCGTTGCCCGCCCTTTGTTTGGGCGACGGAGGCCAGGGCGGCGGCCGAGCCCCGGTGACAGGGAGCCCCGGCGACAGGGAGCCCCGGCGACAGGGAGCCCCGGCGACAGGGAGCCCCGGCGACAGGGAGCCCCGGCGACAGGGAGCCCCGGCGACAGGGAGCCCCGCACGCGGTCACGGCGACAGGACGGTGACAGGGGCCGGGGGGCACCGTCTCCTGAACCGCGGGGACTCCGCCGGGGAGCGCCTTGCCCGTGCCCGCAGCGGAGGCTGCGGCGAGGACCCCGCCCTGCGGCGGTGGATCACCGGGGAGGGGACAGCGGCAGCCCCGGGCTGCAGGGGGACAGGGGAGGCCGGGCCGTGCTGCTGGCGGGGGTGGCCGCGGTGGGGGGAGCCCTTACCCAGCCTGCCGAAGGGGAGCCGGTTCCTCTCGCCCAGCATCAGGTTGAAGCGGGGGTTGTCCCTGCGGAGGCGCCGCCACTGCCCGCTGGCCAGCAGCAGCCGGCTCACCTCGGCGTACACGCTGCTGCCCTCGTCCCGCACCACGAAGGTGTACATGGCGACGGGCAGGGGGTGGGGGGAGAGGGAAGGGGAGCACCCCGCCCTATCCCCGGCGGCTCACGGGGCCCCGCCGCAGCCCAGGCAGGGCCCTGCGCGGCCGCCGCCGCCCGGCCCGGCTCCGCATGGCCGGGACCGCCACCCCCGCGCACCGCCCGAGGAGCCTGCCCGGGCGGGGACTGACCCGGAACCAGAACCGCCCCCTGCTACGGCTCCGGCTCCGGCTCCTCCCCGCCCCGTGATGCCGCGGAGCCGGTGGGGGCGGTGCTGTGCGCCTCGGGTACCTGGCCCGGCCTCGCCGCTTCCCGCTGTGCCTCGATTGCTCCTGTCACCCCCTGCCAGCAGTGCTGCCCGCCGGTGCTCAGGCCCCGTCGCGGGTGCTCCCCCCCAGTGGGTCCCCGCCGCTGGGCTCGGACTCCCAGCCGTGGTGTCCCGGGGCTGCAGCCCAGCCAGCACCCAGGCGGTGCTGCAGGCCGTGGGCACTGGCGGGTGGTGGTTGCCCTGTGACACCACAGCCTTGCAGGGCTGGTGCGACTCCAGCCTTGGTCTCAGCAGTCCAGGTCTGAGCTGGCCCTGACCGCACACACGGGCTGCCGTGACCACCCCACGGGTACGGACCTCCTCTGGGAGCCGGGGAACAGCCAGCGCGCAGAGGACAGGCAGCCCTCCAGCAGGACCCAGACAGGAGGGAGACGACAGCATGCCCATGAAATTCGGGGTGAAGGGAAAATCAGCAATGACAGAGGCTGGAGCTGGAGAGGGCTCTGCGAGGTCTGGCAGGCGCAGCCCTGAGCCCCACAAACGGGCACAGCTGGGAAGTGGAGGGAAGGGGCTGTTCACTCAGGGCTCGTCAGACTGCATCTCGTACTGTGTCCAATTCGAGAAGGATCTTGATAAACCACAGTGATAAACTGCTGCTAAAAAGATAGCAAGTGAAAAAGGGCCAGTTGTGCAGTCCTACACGGTGGCTGTCCCATGGAGTCCCTCACTTCAGAGACTGTAGCGGCATGCCCTCGGGAGCACTGATTTCTGGCGGCACTTTCACTCTGGAAGAAAAAAACGCATGTTTGGGCTGATGGACAGAAAAGTAGGAAGCCTGACAACCCAGTCACCACCAGGCTGTCCCTTCATCTGCTGCCACTCAAAGACAGGGAATTGCAGGCAACAGAGGGGCTTATGCCCCCTATGTCTCAGCGAACTCCATGTGCAGGGCAGGAGGGAACTGACTCACTGTGCCTTCTCGACGTCCTCAATACCCTCAGGCAGGCACATGTTGAGCGTCTCGGGGAGCAGAAAGGCCACTGCGCCGCTGCACACCGCTACACTGCAGTACGTCACCTCTGGCAGAGACCTCCACACTTGGTCCAGCAGGAACACAAGTGGGGCCAAAGCCCCGCCGAGGCGTGCCACAAAGGAGGTGTACCCCATCCCATTCTGCCTGGAAAGGTGCAGACCACCACGAGAAAGAGGGGGGTACTTAGATCTTGGGAAAAAGTGCAGAATTCTGCCCCTTCCCCTGCATTTTTCTTTAAGTACTGAGGCTTTTTTTGCCCCAGGTTTTTTCTCTGCCAGTTTTTTCCTAGGGTTTTTTCCTTCTTACTTCATATCTTCCTACAATCATAGTATTTCCCAGAGAACAACTGTAGCTTCTGTGAGAAATATGTATATCTATTATGAGAATGAAGCTGCAGTTCCACACTAAAAATACTGCTCTAAAGTTATTTCCACTTTAAATGTCTAAAACCCTGAGAGCATTTTCTAATAGTAAGTCCTCTCACCTGCTGAGAGCAAACCCAAGTTCCAGCTTTTCCCAGGCACTTTTAGGCAGGTGGCATACACTAGAGATAACCGTGAGCACATTTGGTCCTGTTGTAGCGATGAGCCCAGGAGAGCTTGGTGCAGAGACCAAAAATAAGACTTAATTTTGAGGGGATGAGTGGCATTTCACACTGATAACAAGGATCCCAGGATCTGTTTGTGCATATACAGAACAAGCACTGCAGAAGGAACCAACAATTTTGTCTCTGTCAAGTTCTTTGAGCGTGAAAAATACAATCTGAGATGAAAAGTAGCAGATCAGTATTACAAGTTTGGTTTAAATATGCATCATTTGCCACATGCAACAGACCACTGAAAGCTAAAGGACCAAATGGCATAGAAGGGTACTCTTGGGCACGAAGGGACAGAGGTGAGATAAGTTACGAGGCCTGCTGTGATTCATTGTGGGGGAACCCAGCTGGTTCTGGGCTCTCTATAAACTGAGATATTGAAGATGGAACTTCTTACACCTGGCAGAGGGTTAACCACGGACAGTGGGGACTGTAACACAGAGTGGGTTTCCTGTTCACAGAGTGGGTTTCCTGTTAGAGGTTAACCTATTGTGTTGGGACATGTGGCTGTATGTCCAATCAAGAGTTGTTATGATAGTGGTAAACCAATGCTGTGTGTACGTGTCACCCAGGACTGTATAAGGGTAGCTGTACTGTTGCAATAAAAAAGCTGGTATCCTGAAACCCATGTCACCTCCCGTCTCGACCGCGATAATTCATGAGGGTTTTTTCAGACTTTCACAAAGCAGTGAGGTGGTTCCTTCCATCAGTCCAGCTATACCTCAGCTATATGCAGACAGTAAATCTGGTTTTTTGTTAGTTACCCAGATATTTCAAGTAAATTCTTTTTTTCCTCCTGGAAGGCTAGTTAATCCATGCTTTAATATCATCTGATGTCCAAAAGACTCTCAAACATGTGGTAGTATGTGTCCCTTATAACACTTGATTTTTCAGGGTCTTTTAACAGTTGCTGACAGATTATCGCAGGGAAGTAAGACTTTACTGAGCACAGATGCTTTATAGAGTTCAAAAATCTTCCCACAGAGAAAACTCCTCACCTTTCCATTCATCTCCCTGCCAGCATAAACTGACCAGACATAGCCCAACCACACATAACCCACATAACAAGGAAGGGTGGCTTTCTCCCCCTTTTTTGTGAGTATGTGTAATCCCTAGAACCTGCTATTTCCAGAGGCAAAGGACCAGTCTGGCCAACAGCACATCCTGCTGTGCTGATGTCAAATGCCCCACCGAGGCTCTGGGTGTGCATTCAAGGGAGTGGCATCTCTTACCTCAGTATGGTAGGGTAGAGCTCAGAGGTGTACAAGTAGACAGTAGTGAACGCAGCTTCTGAGAAGCCTTTGCCCATAATGGCTACTACAGAACGCAAGGAGATGAAGGCTAGGGGGAAAGAAAAGGCATATGTGACAATGGTCAAAGAGCTGCCTCTAGGAAGAAGCTTCCTGTGGCCTCATGTATAACCAGGGAGAAGGTTCAATACTCCCACAGACAAAATGGAGTTTCATAGCCCTGGAGCTGCTGTCTCCAAAGGTTGGATCTGTCAGTTTGTTGTTAGCCCAAATGGGAGCTGAAATGATGAAAGGATAGGTCCTGACATTTCCCATTGTACAACATCTGTAATTAAGATAGGCACTTTACCTTGCTGGGCTCTTCACAGATGGAAACCATCTGTTGCCACCAGATACTAGGGCTATCCCATATAACCTAGTCTCATAGACACTTCTTAGGTGGAGGACTTTACTATACAGAATTGCCTGTGAACATGATCTGTGGTTTTCCTTCTCTAGCACTACACGGAATGGAAATCTCCCCTTTAGCAAGTACTGCAAATAGCAGAAGAGCATCTCACACTTGGGAATGACAACGTTGGCTCCTATGCATAGTCCGGTCAGGATGAGTGTCCACGCCTGACTCTGCCGCCGTCCTACTCTGTTCACCAGCACGTACATGATCATCTTGGCTGGAATCTCAATGACACCAAACACAAACTGGGAGAGGTAGATGTTGAGCCCAAAGCCAGTCAGGTTCAGGCTCATGCCATAATAAGAGAAGGAAACACCAAACCTGCAAGGAGTGTATAGAGATGGGACTTAGGGAAATCCCTCTGGGGAAATGCAGGATGAATCCCCCATGTGAAGTGACACAGCTTACCACACGACCCCAGAACACAGAGAGATCTTCCGCAGGACTGGTGTCCTGAACAAGCTGATGTAGAAGTAACTCCCTCCTGGCTTTTTGTCTGTTGCCATCCTTGTCAGGGCCTGGGAGAGATGGAATGAAGGAAATAGTTCAGCTGCTGTATTTTTAGGATCCGGACATGAAACCCTAGACAGGCTGGGAACTTTACCCTTCCCAGCTTCAGCTCTGCCTTGGATTTACCACACATTCTCATTGCAGAACAATTCTGTATGCATACGTTGTCAGAGGCATGTCTTTCTACAGCTTCACAGATTGCCTACTGTTTTAGACCTGTTTTTCTTCTCATGGCCCCTTCTTCCCTCTTACCCACATACCCTATGTGGAGAAAGGGTTGTAGAGAAATGGTAGATCATGGTGTTAGCAAGGTCAGTGTTGGTTAGTTCCACACTATTCACCATATGGCTGCCTGCCGTTTTATGAGGTCTCAGACAGCAGCTAACAGTGAGTTGCATGCTGTGTTTTCGGAGTGCATTTATAACACTTTAAATAAAGTGTAATTATTTATACATCTGTTTATGTAAATACATACATAAAAAAGTCAAGCACAGAGGAGTGAACCCTGCCCATGAGGAAGAAGAGAGTCCTTATTCACGAAGGCTTTTGGCAATTGATTGAGGGTTAGGTACCAGTAGTTAGTAAGTTCTGCTCACTGGTTGAGATGAAGGAATTCACACAACCACAGGTCTGCAACGCAGCTATACCCAAGCTAGTTGCCCTGGGTTCGCTGTGTGTTTAATGGAGATCTCTAGCGGAAATGATGAAGTCGTTTCACTCCAGAGGAAAGAACTGCATTCGCATTTGGTCGGGAGAATCGCACGCCAGCCCCTGCTGGCTGGTCATTAGATTGCAGTTTAAAGGAGGCTTCAGACAGTTATGATGTGGATACCTACTACCAGGAGAGAATTCCTCTCAGCCTCACTTCACTGTGACCAAAAATCATCAGCAAATGCAGGGTAGGACAGTTAAAATTGATTAGGTTATGAAACATAGGAAACCTTGAGAAGAGAGTCTGCTAAGTAGTTATATGTACTCTCAAATCAATATCCTCGTCAGAGAGAGCAAAGCCTCAGCCAAAGCTTTTGCTTAAAGACTTAATCCCAGCCTAAGAGCTGCATAGGCCACACCATTTTTCTGTCATAAATTAAAAGGGCTAATCACCTCTTTGAAAGATATTAAGAAACTGTTTTTTAAAAATTAAATGCTGTCCATTTGTTAGTGTTCCCCTTCCTCTTCGTTTGTTCAGACATCTAGCTGAGACACTTCATTCTTTACACCTTTGGGGCCAGGCAAAAATGGATTCAAACCAGTGGATGCATGTGTACTTAGCCCAGTGCCTCACCCTTGCCACATCCCTTTAAAAGTGCTGGCAGAACCATGACTGACTTGAAAGCAAAGTTTTAGCCAGGGGAAAAATTTGATTATGCTGAATGTTCTTTACACCCACACTGATCACTGGGGCACTGTTGCTGACAGTCTTCCAGTTTCATACATTCACTAAATACAGCCTAAGGTGGAGTAGCTTTTGCATTTTTGAATCATACTACATGGAGTATTTCAAGTGCAATATGAGAGAAAATATGCTACCCACATGTTATTAATGTGTGTTTGCTTTCTTCCAGCACTGTACCAACACTTGGCAAATACAGTGACCAAGAAGGTAAACACTAAGTTGGATGAGTTCCTTGTGCAACTGAACAGTCTCCTGTCTGTTATGGGAGTGATGCCTCTGCCTTATTTTCTCAGGCTGCACTTTTCTCTCACTGTGTATTTAGTCCAGCGTCCAGTCCACTGAGGCCTCTTGTCATGGCAATAATGAGTGGAAAGACACTCCACCTAATGAAGGGGATTTCTGGTCTTATGGGTGCTGGGCTGCTGCTTATCATTAGGAGTGAATGTAGGTGCTTTCTAGAGTAAAAAGGAGCATGGCACCCTGTGCACCACAGTGCCCCACAGAATGCACTGCAGACTGAGCATTGCTTCAGGTATCAAACGGAAGTAAAATAGAAAATGAGAAAGGAAGAGCATGTGTCTGGATCTTCAGTTTCTTACCTCTGGTGAGACAGCAAAATCTTTCCTTCTGTTCATTCTTGCACATCTAAGCAGATGCCTGTGAGCTTGTTTCATTTTGCCTTTGGCTATGAGCCACCGGGCAGACTCTGGGACCCACCTGATGCAAGGAGAGAAGACAGTGTTCCTTCATGTTTTCCACCCCACGTTCATGGCTCTGGTCTCTTTATGAGACTTCAACCTCAACCAAAAATAGCAACTATGGTGCATGAGAATAAGAGTAACAGGACACCCTTTTTGCACCTATATGCTCTTCTACCCCTAGAGGAGTGCAGTCTGCTAATTGATGTATGTCTAGCCAAAATTTTAATCATGTGATCTTTGATCAAAGCTGGAATTTTCTGAGCTGGTTGAAGTTCCAAACTTTTATCAATTAAAATTGGCCCCAGAGAGTTTACACATTCGTGCTTTGTAGGAGAATTAGAAACCTTTTGGGTTAAGGCAGGAGTGGACCAGCTGATGGGAATCTGAGAAGTCTCAAGGACTAAGTGTTTTGAGAACATGACAAGGACTGGACATCTGCAGAAAGCAGAAAAACAACACCTGCAGATAGGAGTTTGAGTTGGGCCTGCCAGTAGGCATGTGAATGGAAGTGTTGTGGTTAGATTTAGGAGGAAAAGAATTTAGAAAATAAGATATATTAGCTAGCCAATAATAATCGTGTGAACAGTGTGTGTTTTGTGTGTGTGACCAATAATAGGTTAAGTAGTCAAATATGTGGTAGTTATTGAACTGTATAAAAGTAAGTGTAATTTCCCATAAAGATGGAGCTTCTGAACATCATATCGGTGTGTGTGAAGTTTCCACTGGGTCTCGCACATGTTTACAGTGCTTTCTGTGACTTTTTAAACTTTGAAATTGTAGGATATTAAAAATTACAATGAAGTAGTGAGCTCTATACTTTTTAGTTACTTAAATTATTTGGTTTTCACAATAATTCAGCCTGCACAAGGCAGTCAAGTGGGTCTGAATCATTGAGATTGCAGCCCTCAGGAAAGTGCCCAACCAGTCACTGAACGACCAGGGATGCTGTGCTGTATAGAGCTAACTAGCAACTCAGGGAGGTCTGCTTAGCAGACCTGTGTAGGGTAGGAGTCCTGTGATTCTTATTTTTCTGTCCCAGCAAAAGATCCAGCGCTTGTCTTAAACTAGCATGTGCAACTCCCTCTCCTTGGACTTCTCTCTAATCTTGCATCTTCCTGCAATTCATGGCTACAAGCCCCAGAGCTTCCCAGGCCACAGTGCAGCCCATGTGGCCTAGGGGGTACATGGTGTTGTGTGGGTACCCATAGCAGTCAGGGTCCAGCAGAAATACCCCTGAGTGTCCAAGTCCTGCTAGAGCAGCCAACACCTACCTCCTGCTACACAAATCTGTCCCTGGAGAGAAAAGAAAACCATAATCTGCCATTCTCATGGAGACTTTCAGCTGAGCAGTGCAGCCAGTGGGAAGATTTACAACTCTGAAGAACTGTGGGTTTGAGGTCTACTGAGGTCACACAGTTGTAAGCCTCTCATTGGAGTCTCCCACTAGAATGGTCTGAGACCAGATCCCTGTAAGCTGTTCATGATTCAAGTGCCCTAAATTAGATTACAGCAAAACTAATGAACAACTGCTGTCACTATTTAAGCAGTAACTGAAAATGACATGCAGAACAAAAACATTTGCAGAACTGGTCTTGTTGAAAGTTTTCATCTCCTTCCCACAAACTTACAACCCAGTGCACCTTGGGAAATATAAAGAAGGAAAGGTGTCATTTTGTGCTCATCACTACTGTCTCTGGGGTGTAATATTATGTATTTTGGTTGTCTAATGTCTCCACTGAGTTCTGACATTGTGTCAATAATATCTACAGAGTGCTAAATTAGATTTTAATTCCATGCTTCAGGGAGTTTTAATTATCTGCTAGTCACTAGCCTTTTGGGTGCTTGAATTTTGATCTGACTACAGTATATTTTGTTGGAGAACTAATCTCCATAAAAGATACAGTAAGAGAAAAGAACCAAACAGCTGTCATGGAAAGGGTGGGTCCAAATGTATCTGTGAATTTCAGCACATCCAAGGACTCAGGTTTTTTTGGCTGGTTGTCCTAGAAAGCAAGCAAAACAACTCTAACTAAAAAACTCGGCAGAACACATATTTTAGTTATGTTGGACTTGATCAGTGAAAGATCAGATGTTGCTCTTTGCCAGAAAGCCAGTGAAACAGTACATCTTTCTTTAGCCATTGAATAAAAACAGCACCAATTTATATTCCATTTTTAGTAAGGATTATTTGAGATTTTTGTACTAGATCTGTGCAGCTGTTTAATCTACTGCTTCATGCTGAGGGACAGACACAGTAAGCAAGCAAACCATAGTCTTCAGAAGCATCCTTGATAGCAGCTGAAAGGTACTTTAGCATTTGGATATCGCTCTTTTTGTTCAGTGATTATGCACATAATTTTTGAACCCGTGTGTCTAACAATCAGAACTTATTCTTCATGGTTTCCAGCTACAGCCCCCCATCCCCCTGAGGGACACATCTGTGACTTCTGCAGTGTGATCCAGCACTGCGCTCCAAAAGGAACCGAACAACCACCCTAAGCTGAAGGAGACACGCCCCCCGTTGCTGAATGCTTTCAGTAGGGCAGTTGTGGGAATACCTGCTTGCTTATTCGAGCACAAGCCTTTTTTTCCAGCCAGTAAATGGAGCTGCTTATTCAAAGGTCTGTTTCGGATTGTCAGCTAAGTTGATCAAATTCACTTCACATGACAATCACACTGTCAGTGAATGAACTCTGTATTCCAGTTTGTATTACTACATGAAAAAAAATCAAAGTTACTTCTATTAAATGAACCATCTCCCATTTTAAGTGTTATGACATGTCAAATATTTCTTAAATAATGCTACAGGAGGGAAACAGGCCACAGAAAGCAAGTATATTTGGCCCATCAGAATGGTTACACAGCTGTGAAAGCCATGGGAAGTACAGAGGTAAATGAACCTGACCTGGCCTGAAGGTGTCATTGGATCTCATGGAAAAATTGGTGCCAAAAGTATCCTTCCCAGTGAGGTAGGGACAGAGGATGGATAAATTAGTTATCTTTAGTTTACTAAGGATTAAAGCCGGGGATCTGGTCCTGCCTCCCTTTATTGAGATATCTTTTCTTTACTCTAACACGTATGACAGAGCGTGCAGCACCAAATCCTGCTCCCTTGTGCTGCAACCTGTCATCCAAATGCCTGGCCTCAGCCCCAGTCCTGCCTCCTCCTTGTCCCCAAAGCTGTGATGCGACCTTTGATCCTGGCCTTGTTAGGGAGATGAAACCCAGGCTCTGCTGTTGTCAAAAGCTGCCACGCATGGGCAATCCGAGTGCGGGACACAGATGAGTCCTGCTCCTCTTGAAGTTGCTGGAGTGAACCCCAGGATCAGCGTTCTGATGTTTGCCACACTCGCAGAGCAGAGGAGGCAAATCACAACCTGCTCCCATCCTCACCAGCCACCCTGTCACTTCACTCACCACAGGCAGGCGATGCTCAGAAGACAAGGTCCTGTTACAGCTACCAACAGCCAGTGCCATTCCCGCACCAAGTACGCTACCATGGCCAGCAGCATGTTCCCAACGCTCCAGAAGATGCTACTCAGGATCCCGGTGAAGGTGCGGTGCTCTATGTCCACCCACTCCATCGCTGCAAGAGAGGCAGTGCTCAGATGGGACATGCAGGAGTTCTCCAGGAAGAGGTCTGCAGGGCTATTTAACAAGTGCAAAGCCATGTAACATCCCTGGTCTTCTCCTTGACAAGGTTTCACTGTTTGGCCAATATTTGGAACGTTTAAAACATTCATCTACAATTCTTGACCTCTTATAAAGCTGTAAGCAACTAAAATAAAACCTTTTAAAAAAAGAAATACTGGTTATATATTTAGAAACAGTGTTAAAACCACCTTTTTTTAATCCCATTCAATAGCATTCAAATGGTCTTCTTTGTCAAAAAGATTTTTTCCCTCCTAACTGTCTTGCTTGCATTGTTTCCCATTTCTCTGCCCACTCATTATTTCAGATTAAAGAAATATATTATGAATTGTAACTCACGTGGAATCTACCCAGTGTGAATACTAATGCACATGTAAAGCCAGATGGTGGTCTCTTCATCTGTGTGTGTGAACTAAAAAAGCCATTTTCCCTCCAAAGATCTGGACGTCAACAATCAGAACTCTCCCTCCTAAGGTCTGCTTTGTCTTGCAGGCATCAACTTTTATAATAATAAAAGATATAGCAATCCTTGTCGGGTCTTATATAGACTTTTCTAGTATTGAAGCCATTTTAGCTTGATTTTTTCTGAATCTGCAAAAATCTTGGAAATTTTTGCTGCATCTGTAATTTGCTCTTGGGTACTAAGACTCTTGCCCAATATGTCCCAACTGTATCTATAAAATTAACCAATGGTCTGTTGGGTACCCTGAAGTTTGGAGCTTGTTTTTATTAATAATGGTCTAAATTCTTCAGCTTCAGTTTTGCCTAGCTCTATGTGACTTTGTGTGTGTGTTTGTGTAGTTCTTCTCTTTGTAAAATACAAAGATTGGGAACTTAGGAAAGCTGTGCGGAAACTCAAGACTAGAGAAATAGAAACACTCTCTAAATGACACACCATCCTTCTCGTGCTGAGGACAGGGCAATGCTGCTGGATTGTCTTAGCAGTGTGCACTTGAAGGGTGAGAACTCTGTATCAAAGGAAAAGGGTCTACAACTTTTATTGTGCCACTGATGACACTTAACAGCAATTGGGTAGCATGGGTTGCAAGTGTTCGTGCAACAGAAGTGGTTATATTTTGACTAGACTGTTAAAGTATTAATTAGACAAACAAAAAATTGTAATTCTTGGATTCTTCCGAGAGTGACGTTCTTTTGGCTGCCTGTAATAAAATTGCACACACAGTTTCCAGACTCCTGTTCCTACTAACTCTGTCCTGTCTGGTAGACAAGTCCCTTCCTGCCCACTGCCTATCAGGAATCCCCCTGTACAGCCACATACTTACCCAAAGGCAGTACAATCAGGGAGACGCCACTCAGGGCCACCCCGGTGAGGGTCCGTGTGATGGCCAGCATGCTGTAGGACACCGAGGCAGCGCTCAGCATCCCAAAGACAACGGAGCACACAAGCGACAGCAGGAGCATGGTTTTCCGTCCGAACCTGCCACAAGCACAAGGTTGGTTACAGTGGCTGGAAACATGTCACAGGAGTTTGGTTTGAAGCGGGTAAACCAGGGATTTTAGGAGAAAGTTAAAATATTGCCTGATGTGCAAAGAGTGCAAGAGGCAACATCCTGGAGAAGAGGAAACGGCTCTGGATATAGCTGGTACAAGAGTGTTGCACTCCCATTCAGAGGGCCAGACTGCCCCATGGGCATTGGGCATGGGCATCTCCAATGGAAAGAGCAACACTGCTCAGAACAATAAATCAGGTTCCCCTGGTCAACAACATCATCCAAAGCAGTGATGTCAGCTCAAAATCCCCTGCTGCTGGCACACCCCGCTCCCTCCAATTACTGTCCACACAACTGGCTCAGCATCTCCTTCTCCCATGGCTCACTCAGGACCAGACACTGCCACCACTCTCAAGAAGGAGAGAGGGTCATGACATTTTGGACCTGCTTCTTGGAAGGAAAACAAAGGAATCCAATTGTCAGCCCACATGTGCAAATAGCCCTGATATCCTAAGGGATCTCTGAGGAAGTTGTTCCCCGAGAGTTTTGGAAGTCCTAGTATCTTACACCACGTCCAGAGTCCTGTATGGAGAGTGGGGAGAAATATAGAATATCAAATACACACAAATGCACACGTGTATACACAGACACACACATAGAGAAATATTTCTGCATGTGTTTCTACACAGCCTAATCAAAATGGAGCACAAGGTGTCGGTCTCTTGAGGTACATCAGCATAGCATGTTAAGAAAGCTTAGGTTCAAGCTGGAGTAGTAGATTAAGCCTGTCAATAGGGAATGTTCAGTTTACAAGGATTGAAATCCTGCTCTGATCCTGGCATTAGGGCTATCTTAGTGGCCACCTGAGAAGGATGGTGGCAGGAACAACTGCTTCAGGGGAAAAAGTGGTGTACTGGGACATAATGCCACAGTCACATTCCTCAAAATAATCATAAATTACTTAGTTCAGCAGATGAGTAATTAATCTACTGCTGAAAAAAACAACTTCTGTCTTGGGCACAGGAAGTTTACTGGATGTGCTTTGAAATTTAAGCACAGACAGTTTGCAAAAGACATCGCGATGCCCCTAGGTCAGAAGAGGATACACCCAGAAACACGCCAGAGCTGGATCCAGTTTCCAAGAGATAACTGCTTAAGAAGGAAGACACATATTTCAAATTATTTTTCTTGAAAATACAGCAAGGAGGATGTAAACCCATGTGTTGTGGTTTTGTCCACCAGCCCATCCCTGGCGCTGAGGATGGTTTTGTCCAAGTAATTTCCGGACAAAAAGGCCAATCAAAAGTTCAGTGACGCCTTTGCTAATTACATCTTTAAGAAAACGGAAGAGAAGCTTGTTGCGCAGTTGAAATTAGGGGCAGCAGCCATGTAAAGAAGCAACAGGCCCAAAGAGGGCCAAGGCCCTCTCCTCCCCCGGCTTGGGCTGGGGTAGGGGCAGATGTAGCACTGAAGCCTTCCCTTTCTCTCTGGTAAGAGAGTGAAGAAAAAAAAGTTTAAAAGACGAACTGTTTGGACAGAAACCGCTGTGGAAGAATTCCAGCTGAGAGATAACGGAGTTTCCAAGGTCGAAGCTGGCAGCCGGAGGAGAGAGAAGAAATTCGAAGGGGGGAGAGCTGTTTCTTCTCTTTTCACTCCCTCTCCTCAGCAGGGAAAAGACTGAAAAATAATCCCTGCTACTTGTAAAAATTTGTTGGAGTAAGGAGACTCCCCCCCCTGCGGCTGACGGAGAAGCCTGTGGATGTACCAAAGAGAACCGAAACTTCATGAGAAGGACTGAGGTGAGGCAGAGTCCTATTGAAGACTTTGTAACCCTTGAAAGGGATGATACTTATGCTGGAGTGAAGATGGCTTGGATAAGCTTGGAATCCGTGTGTGTGTGGATCCATACTGCTGTTGAAGATTTATAACTCTGAGAGAGAGAGAGAGAATCTCATGCTGGAGCGAGACGGCCCATGTGAAATGTTAGGATCTGTGTGTGTGTGGATCCGTGCTAGACCCATGCCGAGAAATCTATCAAGGACTGTTTCTCCCATGGGGAGGGACCTCCATAGGGAAACAGGGGTGAACTCTTAAACCATTATTCCCTGTAACCCTGTGGTGAAGATCCATAGTAAGCAAGTGTCCCCTTGCAAGCCTATGGAAGGAAGACCCTTCAGGACCTGGGTAACCCCCAGCCTTCAGTCTTAGCCCAGGAGGAGGGTAAGCCCAGCCCTGGAAGCCGACACAGAGCGAGAAAAAGAGAGAGAGAGAAAAAATTCCAGCTGCAACGAGAATGCTGATGCTACTGAAGATTTTTTACTGGAGAGAGAGAGAACTGGAACTCCGAAAATGAAGATTAAAATCACTTCTCCTCCTTGGACTGGTATAAAAGGGGGGAGGGAGTATTTCTGTAAATATATAACATTTTAACTTGAATAGAAATTGTTGTAGATATAATTCTTTAGTTTTTAGTTTATTAGTAATTCTTGTTTTACTAGTAATAAATGTTTATACTATTTTCCCCAAATCCTGTCTCTCTTTTGTCTGCAAAAACCTTCTCTCAACTAGTAGTAATTGTGTGGGGGGTGGAAAGCAAATTAACTCAAGGCAAAACCACGACACCATGAGATTTCTCACAAGACTCAAGACAGCTGTTTAATGACACATTACTAGACTCTCAAAAAATGCACACCACCTGCTAGGAAAACCAGAGGTGAGCTGGCAGGATTGAACTGCAGGATACACGGAGGCTACTAGAAAAAATGCTGTTAAAATTGTCTTCAAAGAGAGTGGCAGGAAAGCATAACCTCTTGTAGAAACTACAATAAAAGTAGCAGACTGCACAAGCATAAAATTAATAAAAAAGCCATTTTCATAAAAAAAAACAACAATATGGAATTCTGCCAAGGCATCATAGAGCCAATTCAATACAAGGAAAAGGTACCAAAGGAGTCTTCAGAAAAGAGCAGACAATAACAGAAACAATACGTGGTTTTGCATCAATATGTTCCCAGTGAAGGTTGTTGAAGGATTTCCCAGGGTAAAATTTGTCAGTAGAGTTGTTCTCAAATCCAAATATGTCAAGGCCTAAGAAAAAAACAAACCTGAATAATAGCAAAATGCCAGGACCAGACGGTTTTCACCCTGGGGAACAACAGATGAAATCTCTGCCTCACTGTTAGCACAAAGAAGTAAGATCTCATCTCTATGACAGAAAAGAAAGGTTGCTAATGGGGAGTCAACTTAAAAGAGATGATAGGGAAGATGTGGGGCATGGCTTCTGCCATTTAACAGATCTGCCAAATTTACTGGGTGTGCTTCCCCCCACACTGCAATTACATGGGCTGCAAGGATTTCCTGACAGGCCTTGTAAGCCTTGCAATGTAGCTCAGGTGCACCCTCAGCTCTTCTTGTCTGCTCACAAAGGCACAGCTGACTGTGAAACTCTTGTTAGCTGCCACTCAAGCAGACTCAAAGGTCCTTGTCTGAGCAATTGGAAGGCCATCCACGACTTTGTCTTTTTCTGTTAGCTTCTCCAAATTTTGTCCATTTCTTCTGTATCCTTTTGAGATGGGGAAGAGGCATGGAGGGAGATGCACACAGAATTCAAGATATGGGACCACCATGTATTTACATGTCACTGCATAGTGATAATAGTGATATTAATTTTATATTCCTTTCCTAATGATTCTTGATTTTCCACTTACTTCCGCAGCAAGTGGAAAATTGCTGTGTGGATGTTTGCCTAGAGAAAACTGTGTTTGTCAAAACACCAAAGTCTTCCTACTGAGTAGCTAGGGTCAGCTCAGAGCTTCCATTTTAAATGAGAAGTTAAATTTTTTTCTCTATTTTAGATTAATCTGCCCTGGAATTTTGTTTTCTGATCCTCCCATCCAGTCACAATGTCCTTTAGCTCCTTCTGTAATTTTCCCCGCTCAGACCTCATCTCTATCACTCAGCATCACCTCCCCACTTGCTCTCTTTCCAGATTATTTAAAAATGTGCTGAAAAGCACACAAATCCAAGAACAGGTCCCTCCCTTGTCACTTACATCTCCTTTCTCCTTCCTGGCTTTTAATCAATTATTTAGTCATGCAGAGATGTTCCTTCTTATCCTAGGGTAGCTCAATTTTCTAAGAAGCCTTTGGTAAGGAGAATTCTTGATACCATCCATGTAGGTGGTGTCTTCTCTGCTGATATGCCTGTTAGTGCAAGCAAAGAAATCCAATACATTTGTAAGGCATGGATGTTTTGAAAAAAACCCAGCTGATTCTTCACTAGTGTGTCCCACGGGGCACTGGCTCAATCTTTCAGAGCAGTTTCTGCCAATTTGCCTGCTACAGACAGATGTCAGGCTGCCTGGCACGTAGTTCCTGAGATATTATTTGGAGACCAGTTTAAAACAGAGTTGAAATGTGATACCATCCCAGCCCTCTGCTGTGGAGGTCACACAATGCCAGCTCTTCTAGCTTTTCCATCCCAAAGGTGCTGTAAGGCTCCAGGATAACCACTCCCTGCTCCCGTAATTTATCTCTATTTTCTGTCAGCCTATTTCAAAGCTCCAACTCCAACACCTGCCCCTACACGTTCTGCTACTGTGAGCACAGACTCATTTATCTCTCACACTACAGTCTTTTTATTTCCAGATGTTCCTTTTATGCCTTTGTCTTCTGCTGGCTCTTTCCCCTCACAGTCCATTTGTAAAAGAAATTATTTTTCATTTTGTGCTAACAGAGACCTTTTCTTCTGCATTATTTTGTCATGCTCCTTTTCTTGATTCTGAATTTCTCCTCCTCCAACTGTGCTATAAAACTATTGTAGATACAAAGCCAAGACACACAGTCTGAAGATCAACTAGGTGTTTTGGATCCTTGTAGCAGTATACACATATACTCACGTGCAAAGATATGGACTTTAAAATTCCCTCGTGAGCACTAAAGCCTTGGGGTCCTTCATACTGTGAAGCTGGTTCCCCTCTGCAGTAGTTCTGTAACTTGCTGCACACTAATGCGTGCTTGCTTCCAGAGGAAGGAAATGGGGAAGGAGTTTCCTGCACAGGAAACTCAGTTATTAAATCATGACTAGTGTACAGTGAATAACATCCTGATTGTGTGCCTGGTCTACGTATCCTCAGATGGGTTTCCTGGTTCTGCTGTTTGCAAAAATATTGAATTTCTTAATTGATGCTTTTTCTAGCTTATCACTTGGATTTTCTTTCAGGTTTACATTGTCACATTCCAACATTTAACCAGAGAGAGCAGATTTGTTCCTGTTCTCCTCATTGCTTCAGCTCTTCCTGGAGGAATACCTCTTTGCTTATAAGAATCTCCTTTACCCTGATTCTTTAGTAATGAGAGAATCAGCTCTTCCTTGCTGGAGACTCTTCTTTTGACCTATGGCATACAGTTGTTCTGATCCGCTCACTTGGCTGTCATTAGCCAATTTGCCTATAACTTGCAAGAGTTAGCCCTTTAACCTCTTTGTTGAGCTTTGTTTCAACCATCTTTCCTCTTTTAAGACAGTTTTTTCCTGAATATGGTCTTGCATACTAGACTTTTTTCTTGTTTTTTTACTGTTTCTGCAGCAAAACAGACTGCCTTCAGCAGTGCAAGGGAGTCCTAACCAGGGCCAGAGCTGCTTCTCTGGTGGACTGCTAACTCACTGATCCATTAATTATTTACCCCTGCATTGCTTCGTAGTGTGACTTGAATCCCATTTTCAAGTGAGAGGCTGGATTCTCCTTTACAATTTTCTTTTCTCCATTCTCTGCCCCTCTGATTGCCAGTTGCAGGTCACAGATCTGTGAAATTCTTGTCATGAAACTGAGGCTCGGAGGAACAGCCTGAAAAGGGTCAAACCTGTCAGAAAGGTATCCAAATACCACGGCCCCCATCGTAACACCGATGAAGAAGAAGGTTGCTGTTGCCTGGTTCAGTCCACGGTGCTCACACACGAGGTCCCACTGAAACACAAGGTGAAAAAGACACTGAGTGCCCAGTTCGGTCTCTGTTGCCTTTTCACACCCCTTCACTGCAGCGGTCAGCCATCATGTCTTGCAATTTATTTCCACCAAATCTGATTGAGGGGTAGAATCCTGCACTAAACCGCACATAGGACAGTGCTGGAGTCTTGAAAAATGTAAAGCTGAATATTACAAAAGTCACAGTTACCTATGCTCACTATGACAGCCTCCCTGTGAACACTTCATAGAATCATAGAATATGCTGAGTTGGAAGGGACCCATCAGGATCATTCAGTCCAGTTCCTGGCCCTCCACAGGACACTGCAAGAATTAAACCATGGGTCTGAGAGCATTTTTAAACACTTCTTGAACTCAGTCTTGGTGCAGTGAGAACTTCCCTGAGGAGCCTGTTCCAGTGCCCAGCCATGCTCTGGGTGAAAACTTTTTCCTGATATCCCACCTAAACCTTCCCTGACTCAGTTTCGTGCCATTTCCTTGAGCCCTGTCACTGGCAGCAAAAGTGAAGAGATCGGTACCTGCCCCTTTGCTTCGCCTCCTGAGGATGTTGAAGACCACAGTTAAGGTGTCCTATAAGTCTCCTCTTCTCTGGGCTGAACAAACCAAGTGATATCATCTGCTCCTCATAAATGGCTTTCTCCCTCTCCTCCAGACGCTTCACTATTGTCTTGGCCCTCCTTTGGATGCTCCCTAGTAGCTTAATATTTTTTTTATATTGTGGTGCCCAAAGCTGCACACAGGACTAAGGGTGAGGCTGCACCAGTGCACAGTGGAGCAGGAAAATCATGTCTTTTGACCAGCTGGTGATGCTGTACTTAATGTACCCCAGGAGAGAGCTGGATATCAGAAAACTTTCCTGGGTACCAGACATGGAGAGTTTCCCTTTTTTCTTTTCCTGATCCCTGCAATACTTGCCCAGGTCCATGTCTCCCCCAGATCCCTCTGTCATGTCCCTGAGACTGCCCTGGTGAGATGGGCACTTGTAGGGTGCCCCCACTGCAGGGTCTGTAACACATGCCTCAGCCTGCATTAGGGAATGTTGAGTTGATAACCCACTTTCTGTTGCTCTGACCAGTTTCCTTTGAAGTTTTCTGTGCAGGGAGAAGGACGGCAGAGGGGAAGTGAGAACAAATAATTGCTCTTATGTTAGCTTATTGATTTCTTACTGAGGAGTTGGTTTAGACATTCATCCTAATTAAATTAATGAACATAATTTTACTTTCTTGGAGTTTCATATGTCACTAATCATTACAGAATGCTGTGGCCAAGATGCAGAATTAATTTCCTGTATGTGCAAAACTTAATTTAATCATCAACCCGGACTCGAAGCCTCTCTGACAAGGCCAGTGAGACCTTGAGCAACCTTTCCTGCTACAGAAGCAAGAGTCCAGAGAAAGCCCTGGCCCCTTGAACAGGTCCTGAGCCCACTGCACAATGGGAGCAGCATCACAAGGCTCCGTGCTGCAGAGCACCTCCTTCTGCCTTTCCCCCAAGACTGCTTTACATCTCTCTCCCTGAAGCACTGCAGAAATGAGGTACAGACCTGGTCCACGTCTGATCCTCACCTGCATGCCTGATGAAAGCAGGAGTGGTTGGGGTAGTGGGGAGGAGGCACCAGCCCTAGGTTAGCACTTTTCCCTGCTCTCACTGAAATGGTCAGCACTATCATTTCCAATACAACTATGCCTCTTTTGCCTGACCAAATTGTTCCTCTCCCCAAGACCACTGTGATTTGGGCCATTTTTCAAGGAAAGTATGGCATTAAAACTCAGAGATATCGTTGGAAAAGTGTTTCACAAGGTGAGTGGTGACTATTTGATGGGCAGGGACCTTGGGAAAGCTCAAGGTTATGGCTGGCCAGCATTCTGCATTTTACTGGGAGACCCTTGGAGAGCACATCTGATTTGGCAGCAAGAGGTATTGGTGGGTAGAGAAAACAGACAGCACAGCCTTGTGGAGAAGATGAGGAAGGTAAAGATGAGTGAGGAGGGGTTACCAGAGGAATAGAAGTTAAAAAGTGTTTGGAAAACCAAGAAAGGAAGTAATGGACTCTTATGAAACTCTGACAGGGTACAATCCTGTGCAATGCCATGAGGTCCACACAGAGAAAATCCTATATCTGTGTCTTCCCCCTGTGCCACTCCTGAATCTCTCAATCACCTGGAGAAATTAGGATAACAAGAAATGCTGGCACCAATCTAAGCAAGATGAGATGTTCACAAAATAATAATAATAAATGTTGTCTTCTCTGATCTTCAGAGAGCTTCCCCCTCCCAGGACATATTCTCCAAACAGTTCACGCCCACTGGTTACAATGCAAAGATTCCCTTATGATACTGTGCACCCTGCAAACACCTGTCCATCTGCTCCTCAAAGCACTGATCTAATTTCAGTTTTGGGTGCATCACAGGCCAGGCATTACCTGGGTGGAGATGGTGGAGGCCAACTGCGAGTGGTCATAGACCCATCCATGCTGGCAGCGCTGGATGATGGATTTGTTTTCTGATTGCAGAGAAGAATTGAGCAGCAGGTGAAACTGAGGCTGTGAGAACATCTCACAAGAACTGAAGGTGCCATCAGACTCCCGGGGGATACTGATGAGTAGAACTTCCTCCATGGTGAGATTCACAAATGCCTCTTGGTGTGGAATCGCACAATGATGAGAGGGGGTAGCAGCAATAAAATTGTGCAGCAGAAAATGCATGGGCAAGTTGATTCTTGGGAGGCAAAGGATAACCAAAATCAAAATCTGGAATCTGCCAAAGCCTCCAGTTTCATGCAAGAGATCCTCGAATTTCATCATTCCTGTGGAGTTTTCTCACTCAAAGCAGCTATGTACCAAGGAGAAGCAACAAGGGCTTGAAAGGCAGCCTTTGTTCTTGGAGCTCAACTTCCCACGGCTTTTCATGCCATCGGACTTTGAGACCTTGCTGGAAGGTGTCAAAAGTCACAGTGAAACTCCCCATTTGGGGTATAGCCAAAGAAATTATTCTGTGTGCACACAACAGATCAATTTCAAACTAATTCAGCACAAAGCCCTTCTCTTTTTGAAGTCCTTTCTTCCTGCTGTGGTTTTTGAGAGGGACATTTACACAAGGGAAGGGAGGCTGTGGGAAGAGTGCTGTGAGAGCACTCTCATTTCTGGTGTGAATGTATCATGCAGCATCCCAGGCACTGCAACAAACACTGCCTACTGTGAGCTGATAACCAGCCAGACCCACTGGACCATAAAACAGGCCTTCAGAAGAGCAGGGGGGACCCACTGGTCTGGGACACCCAGGGGCACCAAGCCTGGTTGCTGAGCATCAGCTAAGTGTGTTTTAGTGTGAGTCAAGATTTGTGTCAAGTCATGACGTCTGGAGCAGGGAGTGTGGAGAGGCTTGAGAGGGCACCTGGAAGAGAGATGAGTCTCTGGATGGATGCAAACAGGGGTGTGAGCCCTTTAGGGTAAAAGGGAGAGCTGAAGGTGAAGGCTACCTGCTCACCAATGTCCTCCAAAGAATGGAAAAATTGAAAATGTTTCCCTACAAAGTCCTTTTCTCCACCTGGAGAGGTGTTTCCCCAGGACACAGGCAAGGAACTGATGAGTATGCAGAGAGACTGCACTTGCCATGTTGGGGGCTGTGACATCCTCCTGCAGGGTCCATCCCTGTGCTGGTGTGCTCTGAGGATCCATGTGACAGCCAAAGGAGTGAACGTGCAGCCCCTGACAGGGCCACAGGCACTGCTGTCCCCACTGCATGGGCCTGGTGATGAGATTAGGGCAGTTAAATGCAAAGCAGCAGTGAGAGAAGGGGCTCTACCTTTATTCTCCCGGGAGTCCCTGTGGGACCCTTTCCAGTAAGTCCCTTAACACCCTCACCCCACCCAGTGGACCCATGGGCCAGCTCCTGGGGATAACACATCCCAGATGGTTGTGTCCCAAGTGAAGGGGGCAGTGCATCATACAGCAAGCAGGGGCAGAACCCTTTAAAGGCTACAACCCCTTTGCAGGGTGCATGTGAAGAAGTAGCAACAGCGGTGTTGTTGAGAGCTTGCTATAGGTTATCTCCCACTGCATCTCCACACTCTGTACCTCTCTCCTCGTAGTCTGCACTGTCCCTCATCCACTAAGCCTGCAGTCTTGAATGTTGGTGGATACTGATGTGTCATCCCAAACCTTTCTCCAAGCCGTTGCCCCAGGACATGCTCTGCTTTAAAGCAGATCCAGTCTGGCCATCCACCTGGAAAGCAGGGACATTTGTGTTGGGATGCAGGCACATCAAGAGACTGGCACAGGGAAAGTGCAAGTGGTGCTGGCCACCAGGCACTGCTGAGAGCTGCCAGTCTGCACTGCCCCTGTCCTGCAGCAAAGGGCTGAGAAGAAGAGGCTGGAGAGCAGCAAGTAGAGATAAAGAGTTCTAGAAAAGCTTTTCTTAGGGCTCCTGCTGTGGATGGTCATGCTTACAAGGGAAAGGCCACTATGCTGTGGCCTTAGGCGATCTTTCCTCTTTTCAGGAGCATTCCTGTTCACCCATGCTTAAATAATGTACTGCCCCAGTCTTTGCTATGAACCATTTTCATGCTCATCCTGGGACGAGCATGAAGGAAGACCACAGGAGTGAAACAGGGACACCTGACAGTGACTCCAGGGTTAGAATTTAACCTGAAGTTGAACTAAAGGAAAAATTATTTTTCTTCACCACTGGTCTTTTAAGAGCAAGGAACAGAAACTCTCATTGATATCCTGCTGCGTATTTAAACTGCAAAGCAGCTCTGGCCTCTCCATCAGAAATGAGGATATGGATCATTGCTCTGCAGCTCCTGGGGCTCTTCTGTTCATAATGAAACTGCTTAAAATGTACATTCCTTTATTTCTCTAATCAAAATGTGTTCATTTAACCAGTCACCAGCTTGAGTTAATCACCAACCTGTGTGCAAACGCTGTGACTGACTATGCCACTTGGTTAAGTAGATGCAGGACCTGACTCAAACAGCTTGAACGTGCGTGGCAGCAGAGAGAGTGGGCAGACTCTTCTGCTGCTGCTTTGGAGTATATTGCTGGAAAAAGAAATTTACTTTTTGCTTCACGTCTGTATTCTTTTGCAATAGTTGTTTCTTCTCCTTTTCAGGATGCCAACTACTTATTGAGACGATAGGTTATTAAAATTATTAGGTGAGTAATTTAGCTTTTCTGTTTCCAGCAGTAATTTCCTAACACCTTCTATGGAGCTGTAATAGCCTGGATGGTGAAAGGAGAGAAGGAGCTGATTTGCTCTTTTAGCATTTGGAGCCACTCCAGCTGTATCAACTGCTGCAGAGTACCTGCAGATCTGATCAGTTCTTGGAGCTTGGTGCTTAAATGATAATTTTCTCCTATAGGAAAGATGCAGATCCCAAAATCCTGCCTTCCCTCCAAGTTATGTCATGAACATATGTGGCCATCAGAGCCACTGAGCTAGATTTGCTTTCAGAGGGCAGAAATGTCCCCTTCTAACTGCAGCTGAGTGCAGGCCCTGCAAGAAGATGATGTGACACACACAGGGAGTCTCCATTTTTTCTTATTTACCAAGGCAGTTTAGACAGCTGGCACAGTCAGCAGAGGTTGCCTGCAGTGTCAATCTAAGGTGCACTGTGCTGTAGCAGAGTGTTCAAATGATCTTGGCAGGATATGTGTGCACCAGATTCTGTAGCTCAGTTGGAGAAAGCGAAGGTGTAGCCAACAGAGAGGTCCTGGGGCTCTTGAAGATCTTTGTTTTGGGTTAGAAGAAAGTGACTTCATGCCATTCTGACTTGGTGCTACATTAGCAGATTCCTCTACTTTCCATTACTTGCAGCAGCCTGGTGTGCAGACATTTTACTCGACTGCACAAACAAATGAAAATTATTTTGCAAGTAAACTGGTCCTGGCCAAAGCTTGTTTTCTTGTCCATCATAAATGTGAACGCTGATCCTACCTTAGTGTGAAAGGATATCAATCACTTCCATTTTGACAGATCTCACCTGTGAACTATGCAGCTCAGTGCCTGATTGTGGATCAGTGTTTTTTTGGATGCTTAGTCAATTGCTGTGTATGATTAGCTATGGTCAATGTAAAAAAAAAAAAAAGGTACCATACTTACCTAACAAAGCCAACTTCCAAAAAATCACATTGACTGGGACAGATTATATTCTTACCCTCCAGGTTTTTTATAATCTGAAATCTCAGAAAAAGCACTTACACTGCATGTTAGACCATGATGCTAGTTCAGGTATTTAACCATAAAATCAAATGTTTAAAATAGGTATTTCACTCACAACTGAAATTTTTTTTGCACAGGCAAAAAAGTCATCATGTTGAGATGACAACACTGAGGAGCATGAAGATTCATAGACAAAATCCTCAGAAATAAAAAGCAGCAGAGGAAATGAGATGGAAACTGAGCAACAAGAGAATAAGCCTGTTTCAGGGAGCCATGGACACTGACACCCACCCGCCAGCAGATTGTGTACCTGCTCTGTGCCTGTGAGGTGGCCATGAGTTTATGAATCTTTATCCAAGCGATGGGTTTGACCCCTATCCTACCTGTGCCAGGCTCCAAAGGAGAGCTGTCTGCTTGTAAGCTGTATCTCACCCTGCCTGCACTGTGCCAAATAAGGGTGCCCAAGTGAGAGTGGTAAAAGGGTCTGAACTTAAAAATTTATGAAAACAGTCTTTCATAGCTTCTGTGTTCCCTCTTCAACAACCCCTTCCCAAAGCTAGATAAGAAACTGTACTACATGTGTGGTCTGCACACAATAGACATGAGGCAAATTGCACACAGTTCAAGGACTGTTGTAAGTGCTGTTGTCCTCAGCTGACATGTCAGATTGTCAGAGAGTATTAAAAGTCAAACCATGCCAAGTTACTGGTTTGCTTCTGCTCCACTTCCTGCATATTAATGTGCAGTTTCAACTGCAGCCCCAACTGGTTGGTCTCAGCACAGAGAGGGTCAGGGGGATACTGTTATGATCCCACTGGTGCTCAAATTGGGAAAACCATACAAAACAGAAGAGCAAGAGACTAGTCATGTGAAACACTGTCCCTGGCCAGCTCTGGCATTCAGTGAAGATCCCCCAGGCAGGTCCCAGTTGAACTGCACAGACCAGCTAGATGTGGGTCTTGCAAACATCTCCACAAATTCTACATTTTAAATTTTTATTTTAGTTTGATTTTGTTAAAAAAGCAGGCTTTGCTCTCTGACAGGTGCTGTTTTGGAACTGGACGGCTGAGCCTGCTGCCTGATGTGTGGTTGTGAACAAGATTCATGGTGCAGGAACATGTCTTGCATGAATAGCAACAGGCCTCTCTGGTGCATTCCTCCAAGCTGTTCCTCTGACCTTGCCTGCTTGCATGAATCACAAGCCCCAAGAGAAGAGAGAGCCACTATTCCCACTGTGACACAGGGAAAGGCTGCCAGAAAATCACACCATTCAGAGCTCTTGCAGGCCTGTTTACATGCACGAGGTAGGAGCTGCATCAGTGATCACAGAGAAAGAGTGGAATGCTCTGGTCCTTGCCAGCCCATGTTTTGGGGTTAGTCACAGCCAGTGGAGATGACATGATATAGGAAAAGAAGAACATACCATGTGAGGAGATTTTATGACAACCTGGGCACAACTCTGCAGGAGGTTTCGGAGAAGGAACAGGGGACAGAGCTGCCACACAGCTGGAATGAAAGCCAAGCACAACTACAGGCAAGGTCCCCTGGCAGCAATTCAGGTGGTATTTCTGCTTCACATGTGGCAACACCAATAAATGGGAGAAGACACCAATGAAAAGGTAGACAGGCTTTTAATGGCATGATCGAGAATCCCCTTTTAATAACAAATCTAATGACAACTGTGTCTGGTATGAACAAGAAATGGCATCATCATTTATTTTTCTTTAAGATGTGATCTGAAATTATGACAAATGCCAGGTGGATCTGTACACAGATAGGGCCTCTGTGATGCATGCCAGATTTTATGGCCAAGAAATTTGCCATGCAGTTGAACCGGATTGTGGTTCCTCAGTCGGAGTCCTACATTCTGTTTGCAGAGTGTAAACATTCTCCAGCTGCTTTCCTAAATAATGCAATGAAGATATGTAGAGAGATTTAGCCTTGGGACCCAGTCACATTTCCAGGCAGGCAGTAACAAGGAGCAGAAGTCCTGTCTCCAGAGTGTGCCAGAGGCGAAGGAAAATATCGGTGCACCAGATACAATGTCAATGTCTAGTGTAGAATCACATGCTATCATGTTAAAAGGAGATATATAAAATTATCTGTGTTTGCAACTCCAATTCCTGTCTGAAGAAGAAGCAGCCCAGGTCCCAGAGCACAGTAGTGTCGCTGACACTGGTTTTTCACACACACCATTGAGCCTGGACTCATCCACTAAACTTCCATGTCCTGCAGAGCTCATCCCCCCACCCCCTGCCTCTGCAGGGAATAGTCTCAGAGCCCACACCGTGCAGCTTGGCCTCATTTACCCACGTGCTGAGTAAATGACAGCCCCTGCCTCCTCCAGTGACCCCATGTCAGACCTTCTTGTGCTCCGGGCAGGGGCAATATGAGCAAGGCCAGAGGCAGAGCAGCAACTGATAAGCCCCACGCTGAGACCAGTCCAGCAGTACCCTCACCAAAGCAGAGGTCTCACACCTGCAGGCCCCTCTGGTTTAGGAGCTAAGAGCAGGAGGAGTTATTATCTTGGTCCTTGCTAGGAACCCAGTTCTGCATTTGCTTTGGTAGCCCCCTTCCTCCTTTCAGCACAGAGGGATTTAAACCTGCTTTCCAGACATTTGCAGCTCCAGAAATAAAAGGGATGTTCCTCCTTATGACCAAGAGCACTGGCCTGCATGGTGCAGGGCATGCTGCATAGGTTGGTGGCCAAGTCAGCCTCAAGCTCTGCAGAATCCAAGAGGGCTTCAATCCCCCAAGCAGAGAGGGGCTGACCTGCAGGGAGTATACAGTGACTTTGAAGACAAAATTTACTAGAGGAGACACATTAGGAATGAAGGGACAGCAGAGTGATGGTGTATGAATCACTGTCATTTCATGGGATTTTGGCTGTACTCGGGATCATAGCTCACCTCAGGCTGGCAACAATAGATATTCTCTGGCCTCGCAAAGATACCAACACCAAAGCTCACAGGGAAGTCTTAACGTCCGTTGGCTCTGCTGTCACTGTCAGTGTAGTCCCAGCCCCTTGGAGTGCAGCAACAGGCTAACAAAGAGCACAACAACCACTCGGGGTTCTGCAGAGGACCTTGGGAGCCAGCACAGAGTGAGTCCAATTACAAGCAGGCATCCCAAGAGGAAAGGGCCTGAACAGGAGCCCAAGCTTTCTCCCTCTTGTGGAGCTGTAAGAGCAGCTGGAAAACAGAACCAAAGGTTCTAACTCCCAGGTGGTCCCTGGGTGCTTTGTCACACCAGCCCAGCACTGCTGGAGCACTGCTATGTTTCAGTTAAGCCAGAAGAAACTCATTTGATACCAGACTCCTCATGTCCACAATGGGACTTTCCCTGTGTTCACAAGATTAATTTAACTGCAGGTGATTGATGTGTAGGGCAAGGCCTTAGGTGAGCATCGGTGTCTACACATGTAGAATAGTGGTGGGATCATGCCATGGGTCAGTAAACTATACAGAGAAGAAAGAAGTGCACTAAGGGACCATTGAGCTGCTACTGGAGCAGGATCTACACTGAGAAAACACCTCTGTGTTGGAAAGGAGAAACGTGATTCTCTTGCCCAAATACAACTTGCATTCGATTGAAACATTTCACCACCCAACTCCCAATGCTTGTGTTAGTCAAGGGCAGCAATGACACTCCAGACCCTGATCCATGCCCCGCAGAGATGTATGTCAGTCCGGAGCTGATACAGGTCACATGGCAGGTATGACAGCTGCCAACCCCCCAAGCTGGGGGGTTTTGGCCCTAGTTCGTGCTCAGGCAAGTGGAGCCTCACACGCAGTTTGGTAGGGTGGTACCCTGTTCCTCCACCCACATTCACTGCACTCAGCAGTTAGTCCTGCACACATTAGAAGTCACAGTATCAGAAGACTTCTTTGAAAAGAGCAGGATCCTTTTTAACCTTTAGCTGCTATATATAATGGTCACTAGTTATATTATATTGTTATAATAACATATATATTATAATATTCTTTATTTAGAAAGTCTCCTGCCTCTCACAGATTCCAAGCACAACTGACTCAGAGACATCTGTTACCAAAACACCTTTGCCCGAAGGCAAGCAGAAGCATTTTTATGTTGCCAACCAGACAAATCAGTTAAGCAGCTCCATCCATCCGTGTGTTTGAGCCTCTTCATGGTATTAGTCTGAGTGGTGGCATTGGTCCTTTTTCTTCTGCTGCTGACATAATTGTTTGTCACACTGGCTTAGTGCTGAGAACTCAGATTTGCCACTTGGCACATCCCCCCTGTATCCCTGTTTCTTTGCAATCAGCTCCTGACCAGACAGCAGGCAGTCCCAAAGATACAGTCCCAACACATACAGAACCCCATAAAGCTCCCCTGAACTAGACCTGTCTGTTCCTGCTGCCCACGCCAACACACACACAGGTGTAGGCACAGTGGTAGCTTGTCCCAGGAGTTCCCTCAAAACACACATGGGCACAATTACCTGCAGCTGGCCAGGACAAACCCTGAAGCAAAGACACTGATGAGGAACCATGTAGTGTGAGGCCATTCCTAGAAATCCCCACAAACAGGGGAAAATTCTGGGAAACCTGCTTCTCTTTCCCTGACCCCACACGTGTTTTTTTATCCTTCCTAGACATTTCCTCTGCTCTGGTCAGCTCTGTCTTCTCTTCAATCTTCTCTCCTCTGCAGTGCAGCAAGGACACAGCCACACACCGACAGCAGTATTTGAGAAACCCCATGTGTCCTCGAGGCTTGACAGAGTTTGCACAGGACTCATAGCAGAGAACAGCACGGTCTTGCCACCCCCACCTTTCTGGGATGTGATAGCCCATCCTGTTCTGTGAGGCCACACTAGATCATCTGGCATTCCTCCACCACTTAACTTCTCCCTAACATCACAGCTTCATCCCTTCTTGTCCCCAGACATGATCTCCTGTGTTTGCCCCAACTACGGCAGGTGCTCTTCCAACTTCCCTGCAGGGCAGTGGAAGAAGAGAGGAGCTAGAGGAGTTGTTAACCCTTTTAGAGGACTGTTTTCCCTGTAACACTAGCAGAGAGTAACCCTGCTGACCCACCTGCCAGAAAATGCCTCTAGAGAGACAAACGAGGACTGTGAACTCCTGCAACCAGGGTGTGCTGCTCCCCAGTGATGGGAGTACCCTGGGGTACCACCCCAGAAGACACAACCTGGGGACACCACGCTTTTGATGCATTCTCCTGCTCCGCTCCATGTCAAAAACAGCTGGGAAGCAGGAATGTGCTGGAGCAGGGAGTCTAGTAGCACGACCACAAGGAGAGATGACTAATGCTAGTCCCAGATCTCTGTGGGTTCAGCTGCACCCTCAGCCCAGCCCTGTCAAACAGCACTGGGAACAGCTGTTATTTTTTGTGCTGCTGATCCTTCTCTGGCTTTTTGAAAACTGTGGGACCTGTCTCATGGCTCTCCAGCATATGACAGCTTTGGCACGAGTACTAGTGGAACCAGGAATCTACTGCACCACAAAGAGATGCTATCTTGTTGTCACCAGCGTCTTGCCTGCTACTTGTGGCTGGGTCATGGTAGAAAGACCTCTTAGAATAAAGCTCAGTTTCTTAGAAACCTTTTAGTAAGAAAAAGTCCCCACATTCCTGTAAAAGATTTCACTGGAGGATTGTTTCACAACTAAAAGCTTGCCTGATTTCTTCCTCTGCTGTTCTCAGCTGTTCCCTCTTTCATGTGCCAGATGGAAGATCATAGAACCCTAGAATGGTTTGGGTTGGAAAAGACCGTAAAATCACTGCTTCCAACCCCACTCCCATGGGCAGAGACACCTGCTACAAAAGCAGGCTACTCAGGTCCCTGTCCAACCTGGCCTTGTCTCTGCCCTGGAGCTTTCTTCCTGACTGGTATAGGTGGGCCGCCAAAAACTCTCCTTTAAACTTTCCCTTGAACAAATACTTTGATTGTGCTTTATTGGCTTCCTGTGATGAGGCAGGTTTGCTAACCCTGTTAATAGTCCTGTAGTCCTCTTTCCAAGCTCTTACGGTGTCATTGTTGGCATGTGCATCTAAGACCTGGATGGAGATCTAGTAAAGGCTTCACGACAAAGTCTTACCATCTGAACACACTAAAATTAATAGCCCTCCGATAAATTCAGAGGAGTTCCACTATGACTTATGTTTCTGGGAAGAATCTGTGTTTGTGTTTATTCTGTTTTCTAGTTTCTAAACCTGCAGGACATATTTAGGTTCTATTCTGACCCACACTTCAAACTCACATGATATTATAGTGCCACTGGAAGTGGTCACACTCTCTGTCCTCTCGTTTTGTGACCAAATGGTGAACCCGACTGTGAACTGAGTCCCTCTGAGTCCCCAGTGCTGCTCTGCAAAGATGAGGGCATATCTTTAGAGTGGAAACTCTGCTGTTTACCTGACTATGGTGAACCACATCATTGGAAAACACTTAGAAACTGCCTCTTTATATGGCAGTCTCAGTGTTGCCAGTGCTAAGAATTTATTTCACCAAGTTCAGTCTCCTGTTTCTAGACATTTCCCTGTTTGGGCATCCAAGAAGCACCCTTTTCTCCCAGATACCCTGTCACAGCTCTTATGCTCCTTTCCAGGACAGTTCCTGGAATATCCTGTAGATATGAACAACTTTGGGACTTCTTGGACTCAATAGCCATCAGTGTGACTGATTGCATCCATGTTCAAATGAATTAAGGTTATTACTGTCCAGATTCCTTTCGTCAAGCTTTGTTGTCTGCAAATAGTAAATATTTGCAGGTAGTTGCAGCTGCAAGAACAGGTGTACAGAGCAGCTGTGTTTTTCTTCTGCCTCATGCAAAACTTCTTTTAGGCATGACAATGGTGTGAAGCCCAAAGTATTTGGATCTGGACTATTTTCTCCAGTGAGGTGTGGGGAAAATTTAGTCTACTTCAAGATCTCTTCAAATGCGGCCAGGTCCTCCTCACTTTTATTTTCAAGCCTTCCTAATTAGTCTGGGGGTCAAAAAGTTGGATGATTTAGTTCTAGCTGAGCACTAAGCTTCTGCTCTGAAAATACTACTTGAAGAGCACAGCCCTTGCTTTTATGTTCACACTGTTAGTTCTGACACAACATGTGGCAGAGTTGAGCACCAAGAAAAAGACAGAAACCTGACCTCTGCCACTCAACCCACCATACTCTTGGATAGAAATGCACAGGGTATCCACAGCGTGCCAGCAAACCTCTCCTTGCAAAGCAGCATCTTTTGGGTATACTACAGGATAATAATTTCCCACCCTGACACGTAAGGGAACTTTCAACCACAGTGCCAAAATTTACAAACACCGAGAGCGTGACAATAAAACACAAGAAATTTAGGTGCAAGGGGCACCAAAGCTAAAGGCATCCAGTGACTATTCACATCTTCACTTTGGAGCTATGTTTGGTGGACTACAGGTCTGTGGCACCAACCACACTCAGGGCCGGAGGGACCACCCTTGTTGGGAGATGTGGTGTCCACAGATCACGGTTTGGTATTTGAGACAGAAGTGGCTGCAGTGTGCTCCCTTCTACATTAGTTAGCAAGACCTTTTGATTTCCCAGAAAGCTGCCAATACATCCCTACTTGCACCTGAGTACCCACCACACAGGTGTCTGCTGAAACAGCAGCAGTGTCAGCTGAGCAGCAGTGCCAGATGGCATCCTCTGTGGGACATACTGGAGCAGGCAGGAGCATCCAGCAAGAACTGCCTGTCTCCCAATGCCCACCTGTAGAGGGATCTCTGGAAAGGAGAGAAGATCCCCCTCCACCTTGCCACTTCTCTCAGCACACAAGGACACATCCCTCCCTCTTGGCTAAGCTGGTGGCAATCCCCTGCTAACAGAGGTGGCAGGAGGTGAGCCAACATTCAGGTAGATGGCAGCAGCCAAGGCTGGTGTTTTCCCATCAGGGAGAAAGGAGGGAGCTGCCTGAAGGACAGGAGCCTTCCTCTTTAGCAGGCCTTGCTCTCATCTCCTCTGCTCCTCTTTCTACAGCTGGGGGCGGTGTTGGAGACTGGTATTGCTAACAGAGAGAGGGGAATCCCTGGGCAGGGAGGAGGGCCAGGCACTGTGCAGGCTGCCTGGGGTCACTGTTTGGTGCTGTGCGCTAGCAAGCGTGAGCTGCGGGCTGGATGTCTCCCTTGAAGAAGGCTCCGTGGCTCAGAGGCTGTCAGGCCCGTGGGAGCTGATTGCGGTGTGGGGTGAGAGTGTGAGTGAAGCATTGAAGTACAGCTACCGCTATACACTCGTGTGTCCAGCATGGAAGGCTGTGCTGCAGCATCTCAAGTGTATACTATATGCAGAAGTTACCCAGTGTGTGGGGCTCGCAGAAGAAGATCATTATCTGGCAGCTGCCTTACTTTCCAGGGACACCTGCTTTCCTTTGGTTGCTGGACTCTGAGTCTGGGTTTTTCCTCTTTGTCGTTTTTTGGCCGTGCCAGGAGATGGCAGGGAATCTCCTGTTGGCCCCTGAGCCTGAGCTGAGGGCTGAGGTCGGGGGGAAGGAGGAACTCGCTGAGGAGCAGTCCCTGGCTTATGCTGTCGGCAGGGAGAAGGACTTTCCCTCCGAGATGGCAGCTGGCTTCTGGGGGAAGTACTGGGGTTCCTTGAAGGAAGGACAGGGCTCCGAGGGGATGCACCGCTGGACTTCCGTGAGCTGCTCCGTGGAGGAAGAGAAGTAGAACTTGGTGAAGAAGGAAGCCGGCTTTGCACCTGCGTTGTTCGGCACTCACTTGGAACAATTCCAGCTGGTCTCTGTGTCTGAAGCCTGCATGGGAAGAAAAGAGGGAAGATGAAGGGGAGTTTCCGCAAGGGGCACTGGGGTCCTAGTAGGATTGACATTGAATGTAGCTGGGCAAGTACAAGGAGTCTCCAGTACTAGGATGACAGGAACTAGCCACGTACTAGATGGAGTCCTGGTTTGAACACCATCCTGTAATTCTCAATGCAGTTATCTTGTAAGTGTTTGCCCTGATCCTCCAGCACCCTCTGGGTCAACACACAGGCATGGCTTGACTGATAGCATGTATCTGGGACTCTTCTTTACATGCAGAATGGATGCAGCAACCCCTTCCAAGTCAGGAGATACAATTTGGGAATGTGGGCAATGGATTGCACCAGTTGGCCTCTGATGGTAACTGTGATGGAAGATAAACCAACTGAGGCAATTACAACTGTCAGCCTTGTCACCCTTGCCACCTGTAATAGCAATAGCCAGGCCAGGTCTCCTTGCAGACTTATGGCTGTGCTTAGCATGGTCCAAAAGTTAGAGTTCAACACTGGGGGCATCTGCTATTAGCAGGATCAGACCAAGTGAAAGAGCAAGTGACAAGAGACTTCAAAAAAAGAAGTCAGAGAGGTGAAAATTTCACACACCGCTGAGCTGAAATGACATTAGGAAGCAAGGACCATGTATTCAAGCTGAGTGAAGGGTGAAGTCATGGGAGGTGAGCAGAGCCATGGCTTTGTCTCCTCAAAAAGCCCAACACTTCGCATTTCTCACCATTTTGGTCTTACCTGCAGACAGCAGCTGCATCCTGTGGGGAGTTGCACAGCCCTGCAATTGCGACAGCCACGGAGATCTCCAACCTTGCTGCCTCCAGAGGTGTTTTCACTGGCGTGATGGGACGAGGAATTCTGCTCTTTGTGCTTATGGATCTCTCTTCTTTCCCCAGGAGTGAAGACTTCTTCCCTCCCTTCCTCGGGATGGAATCATCAGAGTCATGGGTGTCCTCCTCAGACCCAGTGGCTGACAGGGTTTCTGAGGCTCGCCGCCTCTCGTCGCTGGAGGAGGCTGAGGAGGAGGCCCCAGAGGCCAGCCGGATGAGGCGGTTCTGCCTCTTCTCCATCACCAGGCGAGCCAAGTCAGTTTGCTTTGCCCTCTTATAAAGCCTTTCTTTGGCTGAGAGTGAAGTTGAAAGATCTGAGCCGGTGTCCTCCTCAGAGAACAAAATGGGTATCCGACTTCTATACCTGGAGCCCAGCAGTCTCCTGGGGCCCTGCTGTGGTGTGTCACGGAGGGTCTCTTCTTGCTTAAGGTGTCCTGCCGCTGATGCTGACATCTCAAGGCCAGTCTCCCTTGTAACTACCTTGCCGGGCTCTTCCAAATCCAGCGAGAGCACTGCTTTGCTGGAGGGCTTCTGCTTGTCCTCAGGAGGCTTTGCTATGCCATTGGGAAGGGCCAGCTGCTCCCCCACAGTCTCTGAGGTGGTTTCAATGTGATTAGCTGAAAGTGCGCAGCTCTCAGTCTCTGCCCCTTCCAGCCCCGAATGTATGCTTCCATTCTCTACTAGCACCAGGTTGTCCTCCAGCTCTTCTTCAATAATTACTTCCTCAAACTGTCCCGGAGGGCAGTACTCCTCATGCCGCATCAGCTGGCTGCTGGAAGACATGACATTTAGGTGGGTCTTTTCAGCAATGTGAACAAATGTGCGCTCAACTTTGGTAAAGGGGGAGGAAGCTGTAGCCACTGCCACGGGAGGCTTTGGTTCAGATTTGAGGACTGAGGACAGGGTCCCTGGCTCAGACACATCCAGTTGGCTACCCATAGGCTGAGGCCGCTCGCTCTGAGGTGTCAGTGCAGCAAGAGTGCCCAGATCAACCTCTGGAGCTAAGTCTGTGGCCACAGGAGACTTTTTGAGATCACCGGGTGAAAACAGCACTAGTGTTTTTGAGCCTTCCTCCAGCTCCACGTCCCCATCAGCTGTGGATGCTCGACCCTTCGATCCCTTCTGGTCATCAGCCAGGAGTGTGGATGGTGCACACTCCTGGCTGTGCTCTGTGCTTTTCTGACTCAAGTCACTGCTGGAACCACTGTGCATGTCAATCTCATTGCTTCCCTCCTCCCCTTCATCTTCCTCCTCCTCCTCCTCGTAGTCTTCCTCATCTTCTTCCTCCTCCTCTTTTCCATTTATTTCCAGATAAGGTTCCAGAGGTTTGCAAGGAGCAGTCAAGACAATATTTGAAAAATCAACTTTCTTTATCCGCTGGGATACCTTAGGCTTTTCCCAGAAGTCTGACATATCTTTTCTGAAGTCTTGATAAGGCAAACTTAAAGGGACCACCTTGGGCAGGCCATTCATTTCAAACGACTTCAGCATATATGCCTGCAAGAAGATAGATGTGACAAAAGAGTTAGTATTCAGATACAGCATTGACACAGAAGACATCAGGATAAACAGCAATGGGAAGAATCTGTGGAAAGTATCTAGTCCATCATTCTTCCAAAATACATGCCTGAGCAGTGGTCACTCCATCATTTGATTCGTACAAACCTTAAAAAGCAGAGATTCACAGATACTTACCAATGAGGGCAAAAAAATGTGCCAGAGAAGTCCATTTGTTAGTGGTCTTTAATCTGTACCTAAAAGAACTGTTTTCAAGCAATTCTCGGGATTTTTTTACATTTCCCAATCTTCTTCAATATTTCTACATTTATTTCAGTATTTACATATTTTTCTTTACTGGAACCACTCAGCAACTCTCTTTTATGCCCAAGGCCAAGAGGCACCTCTGGTCTAGAAAAATTTCCTTATCACTTTCCTCTGCCATCCACCATTGTCCCTGGGGCAGTAACTCTTGTGTTCTGCTACTGCACTATCCATCCCCCCTTCTGCTCCTACATCCCTCCAGCAACTCCTCCTTCTATCTTCTGCAGGCTTCTGTGCTCACTAAAATCATCAGCAAGTCATGAAAGTGAGGGAAGATGTCAGAAGATGTCGGGAGTGGAGAGGCTTAGTCTGTATCTTAAAATTGTAGAATAAAAAATGTATAAGGAATCTCTGGAAGTCTCTGCTCCAATTACCCCTCAAAGCAGGACCAACTTAGACCTGGCTGTGATGGGCCACATCCAGCAGAGTTTTGAGTATCTCCAAGGATGGAGATCCCACAACTTCTCTGGTACCCCCTCCTGGCATTTGAGGCTCTTCATGGTTACAAGGGTGGGGTTTTTAATATCTTAATTCCTATATCTAACTTTTCTTTAATTCAACTTGTGTCCATTACATCTCAACCTTTCATGCACACCCCTGAGAAGAATCTGGCATCTCCCTTCATCAGGCAGTTCAAGGGTTACAATGTGTGGAGCTCACAGCTGGCAACGGCACAGTTGAGAGGCTCTGAGTGAGAACCAGGGGGCAAACAAATGTCATCATGGGAGTCTGCTATAGACTTCCCAGCCAGGCTGCCAACATATTATTCTTTGAGGAACTAAGGGACACTTAGTCAATTGTCCTTGAACTTATGAGGGACTTGAATTTGACAGAAATTAACTTCAATTTGACAGAAATTAATTGAGAGCACCACACAGCTGGTACAACCTGGGGCAGAAGATTCCTAAAAAACCTGGATGACAACTTCGTGGAACAGGTCCTAAGGGAGCCAACTTGGAAAGGTGCCCTCCTTGATCTGCTGCTTGTCAACAGATCTCTCGAGTGAAGTGGAGATTGGTGGCTGCCCAATTGGCCACAGTGACCACAAAGTGATCAAGTTTAAAATCGCTTTCAACAGGAGGGAAACTTCCAGCAAAACCTCAACTCCAGGTCCTAGCTGACTGGAAGCTGGAAGACATTGTCCTGATTTTCAAGAAAGGAGGACCCCGGAAACTACAGGCCTGTCAGTCTCACTTCAGTGCCTGGTAAAGTTATGGAGAAGATTATTCTGGGAAAAACACCTGAAAGACAATGCAGTCACTGGTCACAGCCAGCACAGCCTCACGAGAGGAAAGTCCTGCTTATCAAACCTGATTTCCTTCTATGACAAGGTAACCCACTTAGTTGATCCAGAGAAGCCAGCAGACAGAATCTTTTTGGATTTCAGTAAAGCTTTTGATCCTGTCTCTCATAGGATCCTTCTGGACAAAATGTCCAGCCCACAGCTGGATAAATACATCATGTGGTGGGTGAGCAATTGGCTCATGGATCGAGCACAGAGAGTAATAGTGACTGGGGTGACATCAGACTGGTGACCTGTCACTAGTGGGGTTCCACAGGGATCCATCTTGGCCCTGTGCTCCTCAACATCTTCATAAATTATTTGGATGCAGGACTGGAAGGAGTATTATGCAAGTCTGCAGATGACACAAAACTGGGAGGAGCTGTTGACTCCCTTGAAGGCAGGGGGGCCCTGCAGAGAGACCTGGGCAAATGGGTAATTACCAACCACATGAAGTTCAACAATAGCAAGTGCCAGATTTTTCACTTGGGATGGGGCAACCCCAGATCTACATACAGACTGGAGAATGAGAGGATGGAAAGCAGTGCCTTGGAAAGGGACCTGGGGGTCCTGGTTGACAGCAAGTTGAACATGAGTCAACAGTGCCCTGGCAGCCAGGAGGGCCAACCGTGTCCTGGGGGGCATCAAGCAAAGCATCACCAGCCGGGTGAGGGAGGTGATTGTTTCACTCTGCTGTGCACTGGGGTGGCCTCACCTTGAATATTGTGTGCAGTTTTGGTCACTGCAATATAAGAAAGATATTAAGCTATGAGAGAGTGTCCAAAGGAGGGCAATGAAGATGGTGAAGGGCCTTGAGTAGAAGCTGTAGGAGGAGCACCTGAGGTCACTTGTTCTGTTCAGCCTGGAGGAGACTGAGTGGAGACCTCATTGCAGTTTCAATTTCCTTGTCAGAAGAAGAGGAGGGGCAAGCACTGATCTTTTCTCTGTGGTGACCAGTGACAGGACTCGAGGAAATGGGCTGAAGTTGTCTAAGGAGAGGTTTAGGTTGGATATTAGGAAAAGGTTCTTCACCCAGAGGGTGGTTGGGTGCTGGAAAAGACACTCCAGGGAAGTGGTCACAGCACCAAGCCCGACAGAGTTCAAGAAGATACTCTCAGGCACATGGTGTGACTCTTGGGGATGGTCCTGTGCAGGGCTAAGGATTGGACTCAATGATCCTTGTGGGTCCCTTCCAACTCAGCATATTCTGTGATTCTGTAAACAGCATGAGAATGTATTACAATTGTTAATAAAAGAACTGAGGTTGTTCCAACAGCTAAGGCCCCTACATCCAACCGACCTTATTCACACAGAATGGGGATTCAGTGAGCATGGCTCTCCAGGAAATCTGAGGCAAAAGTGGCCAGAAGAGCCGGAGACACCATTGGAGTTAGGCTCACACTCTTTCAGTGACACTAAAATGAGACACTCACAGTTTCCCTACCAGGGGAAATTCCGAGTGGCAAAGGCTTACATTTCACAGCCATGGTATTTCAAGATTAGTCCAAAGAGGAAGGAACCCAACTGGTATTTTGCATTCCATAATATCCCCAGGCTAATGGTCTTGCTGAACGCTCCAATGGGTTAGTTAAGTGATTTTTTAAAACCCATGAGCCTGGATGGCATCTGTGGCATCTGTGACTGTCTAATGTTGTCTATCAGTTATATAATACATGGAGTGGAAATGGTTGTCTGAAAATTAAGGCCTCCTGTGGCTTTGCTTTGATGCAGAAAGAAAGCTGGGGCTTCTATGCTGACCAGCCTGTATCAGCCTCAAACTGGGACAGCATCAATGGTATGAACAACCCTGAAAAATCCTTATGCCTGGGAAGCAAGAGATAGTTCAGAAAAAAATATATCGGATTATTACCAGGTGGATTATACCCTGAATTTAACCTAACCTTTCTGGCCCGCAACAAGACTGAGCATTTGTCCACTTTTTGTCTTAATAGGGGAATTGTATCTCAATGAACTGCATGTAGAGTGAAGAACTGTCATATATAGAGTCAGAGTGCCTACAAGGTGGTAGTTTTTGGTGATGGTACATATACTTCTTGATTTCATGATAAATTTGGAAACTGAAATTCCAATTATAATGTAGATAAAATACTGTTACTCTAACTAGATGGAAGTTCAGGCTTTGCTTCCAATCTTATGCTGCAGTTAATCCAAGCTTCTGGATAAACACACAATGTTAGTCAAATCACTGCATGCATCTTCAGTCTGCCAACTCACCAGTACCGTGGGAAATATTAACTATGGATTTGACCAAAACTTGGGAGACTGTGAGGAAAAAACACAGAAATTTACCTTGAGGAACTGAGGAAGGAAAATATATTTTAAAGTGGACCAACAATAATACAACTATAAGAAATTGCAACATCACTCGGGCCATCATTAAAATTTGGGACTAATAGTGAAACAATTTATATGATTTATCCTCCTCCCCAGGACACGTGTACTAATATACCATGAGGAAAGCATATTCCAAGAGTGTGGGCAATGCCACACTGTGGTGTCTGGTATTCTACGTGACCTACCAACTGGTGCATTAATTGGGAAGGAACAATTGGATTACCAGATGTTCCCATACAGGTTGATTTGGTACACAAATTTTAATCTTTCTCACTTGAACAGCCTAAAATATCATAATTGGAAAGTTTTTAACTGAAACTCCAACAAAACTGAAATTCAGAGACTGGGCCTCATAGCTTGAGCTCTCAAATTAGGTTGTATTTGTTGGAACTGTACCACCCCCTCAGCAATACTTGATCTTTTTTGACTAACAATGATACCATGTCTGACATAATTTGTTCGGAACTAAGCATGGCCTCTATGGGGCACACCATGTGGGTTAGCAGTGATGGAACATGGTCAGCTGACTTACTGATAGAGGGAAGGGAATGCCAACATGTGCTGAGACTATTACAACATTGTTCCCTTTAGAGGAAGCAGCCTCTATCAACAGCTGTGGGGATGCATCAAAAGGGAATCAGGAGACCAATGGCAACATGCAACAACTGGACCTGTGGTGGGGTGGGTTCTGGAATCTGTTTTCACACTCCAGTTGATGGCATTCCACGATCGAATGATGTTATATAATCTTACTGGACAAATCAAAGCATTGACTAATGCAACTCATGTGGGACTGAAGGAAGTAAAGTTACAATTACAGGCAATGTCAAAAATTGCTGTGCAAAACAGACTAATGTCAGACTTTTACTATTTCCTGAAAATGGAGTGTGTGGATATTTGAGTCTGTCTAATGACACCTGCTGCATTCACATACCAAATGTAAGTAAAGATCTTTATGACCAACTAGATCATATGAAGTATGCAAAAGCAAGTAGAGATCTTAGAAGTAGTATGGAAAAAAAAATGGTTACACAAGCTTCTTGGAGGGTTAGGATTTTTGTTTACTGGCTGGCTACAAAGCTTATCACAATCTTTGTTATCATTCTTTGTTGCACTTATTGTATTTTGTGTATTATTATCATATAAGTGATCAACAATAACCTGGGTTATCTGTCAGGTATGCATATGATCTGTGTGGATGGAAATGAAAAATGTGGAAGAGGAGGACAAGGAATCCCCCTAGAGAAATACCCCAAAAGTCACTTATATGAAGTTAAATGAGCTTATGATGATCAGAGATCTTTCTCTGATCAAGAAAGAGAAATACACAGCCCACGATGTCCCTCAATGTGAGATAATATTATGGGTGTTGTTTGCATGACTGTGACCACAGTGATGCAATGATGTGATGAATGGTCAGTGTCAGTTTAAGTCAGTGACAAATTGATGATGCTGGCTGACAAAATGTGAGCTGGACCCCATCACTGACCTTGCATCTGAATCGAGCAAGGCCAAGCAACTGCATGTTTTCGGCGATGAAGTGGTGGCCTCATGGCCCAAGGCTGTTCCAGTGAGGCACAGGAAAGCATCTGCACCTCTATACCAGCCATCAGCCTCACTCCCTCTTCACTGTCCATAACAAGTTGTGTTACAAATCTGGTCCCTTGAGGATCTTTGTGTTCAAAGATGCTCTGGCAAAGGTCAGGCAGCCCTTACTGCTGCTTCAATGGGTAGAGGAGGACCAAAGTGATTATTTTTCTTTTTTTATCAACTTTAAATTCTGACCAAAAGTAACCAAGACCCTCATTAAGCCTTATTTTCATATTAACTTTCACACCCCTTAGAATGCAAATGAAGAGAAAAGAGGACATGCCTTATACCTATGACGACAGTTGCCAAAATCCTACCTATGACATGTGATTGTTCCACTCCTTTGGGAAGGGCCAAATGCATTTAGGTGAGCTTTGTGCCTCCAACTGTGTTGGAGAAGACCCAGTAAAATACATTTATATATATCACTCTCACATCTCTGTCACTATAACTTCTGTCATGGCACATATTCACACTCTGTAGTAAACACCTATAACATGCAATATTGAACATGCTTTCCTGTTGCTTCAATGAACCACACTATTTATGAATTTGAATCATGGAAGTTCTTATTGAACTTGGCCAGACATATAGTGTTGGTAAACTGGGTTACGTGTGAATCTGCGGTCTGTGGTTATCTGTGAATTTGTGATCAAGTTCTTACTGAACACAATCAGACCTACTGTGTCAACACCACATTATTTGTGAATCTGTGCTCGTGGAAGTTCTTGTTGAGTCACGGTGCTGAAATGATAACAGTCAGAAATTAAGCCCAGCCAACCCAGCCACTCTGATCTCTGAGGACCAGCTGGAACACAAAGGGGGTTTACTTTTTTGTCAAATTTCTATATGCTTAATGCAACACATGGTACAGAGTGTCCAATGTCCTCCAGAAAAGCCTGCTCTCCTGAGTAGCTCTGCACTGATTTGGGGCAAAGGCAACAGTTTCCCATGTAAGCCTAGTCACTTTTCCCTTATACTATAGAATTTGGGACTTTTTTTATGTCCCATCTCTTGTAAGCAAAAATTAACCAGGTACAGGAAAAAAATCACAATATTTACCTAACTTAATCCAAGGAATGCTGCACTTCTATCTACTGTTTCAGACCATGCTCTAAACCATGTCTCAGACATGGCATCACTGCACCCTTCCTCTTGACAGACGCACACATCTGCCACATACCAGCAGCCTCACAGGGGTAAACCAAAACACATTTTGAAGCATGGAAAAGACAGGCTTTGGACCTTGCTGAACCAAACTCAGAAGAATCCTGCCTGACTCTCCATACAATTCCCAGGAGAAGAAAGGGACTCGCACACTGTAGAACCCAAGTCAGAGACCACAGCCTTATCCTAGCACTTCCTCCCAGACCATCACCTGCCTGCACAAACTTCTCTCTGCCTTTGAGGAGCTGGGGTCTTGTGAATTTTCTGCATTGGGAAAGTTTCCACCACCCTTTCCACAGGTACCAGAGCCTTTGCATGCACCCTCCCTCTCCAGCCAGGTTCACAAAAACACTGATTTAGCAACTATGCATTTCACACCAAAGCAGACAGGGTCTGTTGCTGTATTTCCTCTTCTAGCCTGATCCCTGACAGGCCAAAAGCAAATGAGGTTGAACCATATGCTGCTCTACAGCAGAGGCAGCTTTCAAACAGAAGTCGTGATGAAAGGCAAGTGTGGCTGGATGCACTGAGCAGCCCAGGAAGGAGCACATTACTTACAGGTCAGCCACAATTTTGCATCCATCTCCCTGGGGTTTTGGGGGGTGAAGGGGCTGGAAGTTCAGATGTTCTGAAACAGCTTGTCAAATGTCTGATGCGTGACAGTCATCCACCCACCCTATGCACACCATGCTGCCTGCCAGAAGATGTCCAGTGTAAGAAACCAAGAGAAACATGATAAACAGGCTCTGCTGTGTTTGTAGGCATTGTATGGTACTAGTTTAAGTTTATCCAGTTTGGATGGTGGTAACCATCAAGCTAGAGCTCTAAAAACTTACATTAGTTGGGGCTAGTTGTAATCTGTGGCTGTGATATGGATTCAAGTCAGAGAAATTGGTACTAGCCTAAATTTATGTCAATTGTGGCCTTCCCAAAGTACATGAAACACATCCCTAACAGTCACGAATTTTGTTTCAATTCCCTGATCTGTCTTAACAGCTGTTTTAAGTTTAAACTTAAAAGCATGTTTTTAGTGATCATATTCATTAAAAATAACAAAACTCTTACAGTTCTATCAGATCTCCTTCATCTCCCTGCCTAGTGCTCCAGTGTACCCAAGGCTGAGCAGGGGACACCTTCTCAGAGCTGGGAAGGAAAGGGAATAGAAAAACAAAGCAAGAAAGGAAACAAAAAAATGCAGCCATCACCAAAGAAAGCCAACAAGTAAACGAAGAAACAGCCATCAACAAGGTGCTGCCTTTGATTCTTTAATAAGGTTTTAGTAGTATACAAGCTTTTTGTTTGTTTGTTTGTTTTTCTTTCTTTTTTTCCCTTTTTTTTCCGATTGTCTGGATTAACATACATGGATTTAAAAAAGGCACGAAAACCATTGCACAGCTTCTGTTTCGTTTGTTTTTGATGACATTGCCTGTTCATTGTGATTTCAAGTGTAGGATTTTACAGTACTCTGCAGCATTTACAGCATGATCTACATACAGGTAATCAATGCATGCTTTTATACAGGAGACAGAATTCAAATTCTCTCTCAGTATTTCTATATACACAATAATACAGTCTTTTTCTTCTGAAAAAAAGCTTTAAATTTGTCTTGCATGCTTGGTGTACCAGAAGAATTAGTGCAAGCATATATTACAGTGTTATTGCAGTACAAAAAGGGGTTGACTTTAGGCTCTAAAGGGATTAGATACCGGAAGAATAAAAAGACTCAAGGAAAACAAGCGTCGGATCCCTTTAGTCAACTGCATCCTTTTAAGTGGATCCCTACGCAGTACCGCTTTAAAGCTACAGCAGGCTGCGTCCCCTCCACCCCCCTGCTGCCTTCCCCCCTGAGACAAACTTCCACAGCTTCTGCAAACCTTCTGTCCCTAGCAATCTGTGAGGACTTCTGGCAACTTGACGAATCCCTTCTGCTGTGCCTCTTAATGCTGGAGACACAGTTGAAGGGGACAGTATTGAGATCCACTGCTTCAAGCTAACTCAAGTCTCAGCAGATGAAGTTTCTCCAGCAAACCAGGAAGCACAACAGGTTACCTACGACTTTTGCCTCCTCTCAGTAGCAAAGACCACAGAAACCCACATTCACCTCCTACTTGAGTAGCAGTTGGTTAAATATGGTTTGGACTCTCCTGCTTAGCAGCAACAGAAGTCTAACATGTGACACAAGGTAATGCAAAAGAAGGATATGCTGGTCCCTGAGATTCTTCATGGGAGCTGGAAAGTCTGAGAAGCAGAAATCAAGTTCCCAACGCAATGTTAATTGTTCCATTGGGAATGGGAAGAGGCCTTAGTCCTGAGAGATGCAGATGGCACACAGACAGCAAGAGCTGTAGTCCGGTCTTCCCTGTAACAGTTTTTATTTGGATACTATCAGGACCTTAGCATATCCTGGAAGTGACATTATCCTCTGCCAACACAGACTAAGCTTGATTGGGACTGGGACATCTGTCAGGATTGACAACAGTGAGTGGAAAAAACCTAGAATCTGAGTTTCTGAAGCAGCTCTTTCTTCAAACCAGCATCAGATCGGGTAAAAGTAGCAGGAGTCTTAGAGCTGCCATGCTTGCTTGCAGGATCTCTGTGTTCCAAGAATCAGCACCATAAACGTCAGAGATGTTCTTCTTTCCAGCATCTTACCATCAAATGCTCCACAGACTTTTTCTTCATTCTTTTTACCCAGGTGAAAAGGACAGTCCATTCCTGTGCTGAATAAGTGTTCTCCTCCCTGTTTGTGCTTCCGTATGTTAGGTTTGTGCCAGTTTTCCTAGTGTCTTGGATGGAAGCAAAAGCTCTGTAAAGGTGGTATGCCTGCCACTCAGCTTCCCTCCTCTGCACCCACCAATGTCTCCAGCAAGCGCCAACACAGAACTCCCTGTCCGAGCAGACACAGGGGCCACCTCATTTTTATCACTCATGAGACACAGGAAATGGTGAGCAAAGTGGAAGGAAACGATAATCCAAAAATCGTTCTAGTCCCTAATTGAAAAGGCAACTTAATAGCAGCAAGAAAGAAGAAGAATATTCTGAAAGCTAAACATCTTCCTTAGTCATAAAAATAACCAGAAATTAGCAGTTTCTGAAAAAGAACCTGATCTGGCAGGGTTTTTTTAGGAAGGACCAAGCTGAAGGGGCAAGAGTCCCACAGAAATCCTCATCTGACTTCATCAGAGGAAATTTGCCATGTTGCCAAATAATGAATTGCACTCATAATTAAACTGAGAAATTTGTTGGAGTTGTTGGAGGAAGCCCTGGGGATTCTTACGAGGCAAGTGCACTAGATGAGGTAACTCACTTGAAACACTTTGCATATGAAAAAATAAAACCTCCAAACATAAAGCCATTTTCCTTTCAAATACTATAAGACATGCAAGTGAATGTAAAATGAGGATTGCTTCCAATCCCCAGGTTACACAGTTAGCAGCTTGTTCAAAATGTACATTCATCATAACATCATTTTTTCAACGGCAGGTGTGATACAAAGAAGTTGCAATATAGCAAATAATACTTAGAAACATTTCCCAGAAATTAATCTTTGGGCTGTCCCATGGAACTGCCAATGCAGGTTTGTGTGTTATAGCGACCTGAACACAGAACATGTGGTATAAAAATGCAACAAAAAGGAAGGTGGTACTGCAATGATCAGCCTTTACATATTTTATTTAATGTTTTGATATTACCCAAAATAGGTGTTTGCATACTATAAATTATGTCCCAAGTGGCAGCCCTGTTCTTATTGCCAGAATACTCTGCCACCAGTTGACAGCAAAAAGAGAGATATGTGTATGTGTCACAACACACTGAATTAATACAACTGGGCTGGGCCAGGTTGCTGAAATCTGACCTGAAACATGCAAAGGAGGCCAGGTGTGCCACCTGAACCAGACATCATAAGGATACTTTCTGTAACTGGTTGAGATTTGTTCTTTGCAACTGCCTTTTGAGCATTTGGGTGTGTGCAAAGTGGCCCATTACTGGCACAGAAACACTTTGCAAGGCAGGACCACACGTGGCCATTCACCCTCCACGTGCAGGTCATGCACACATATAAACTTACATACAATCAGAAACGGAAGATCCAGCAAAAAGCAACACAACACCATCCTGGGGACAATAGTGAAATCAGGAAGCACATCTGGCTTACTTTGGTCAGCCTCTCCAGAAATTGTCATCTCCTCCAGTCACTGTGGGGAGGGCTGGCAACTACAGGGGAAGCAGCTCAAGGAGAAGGGTACCCCATGTTCTCCAGCTGAGAAATATCTGGGGTTTCTTTATTCACAATAAACACTAACAGGATGTTAGGGATTTGCAAATTATCCATAATTTTAAAAGCTTCAGACCTTGTCTGCTAGGAAATGCAATTTTATTTTTTTCCAGCTAGCCTCTTGCAGCCCATCTGTTACTGCCAAGCAGAGCTAGACAAATATACAAGAGCTGTCTCTAAATTGTTCTTTTCCATTTGTCACCAAAGGAAAATAAGAAAAGGAAAAACAAAAATAAAAGCTTCTCTTTTGAATAGATTGGGATAAAAGAGCCCTTATTCAATGTGAAAGTGGCAAAACGGTCTCAGCTCCAGGTAAAGTTCTGATAGTCATGAATAAATCTCTAATGACAACCATTAATGAGACATGTCATTTATCTAACCCAGCAGTTCACAATAAAAATAAATTAAGTCATTGTCGCAGTATTATGTGGCTGTAATACAAATGTGACTGGATACCACAGGGACTCCATGCAGCCTAAGGAAGAGATGCTACATCCACTGGACAAACACAGCTGGTATCTGTCACCCATCCCTCCAGAGAAGCAGTAGAAAATCTTAGATTTTCAAGAATAATCTTGATTGCCTCTGTCAAGCACTTAAAAGTTCCACATATACACATCATGGAGGATTGATGGAGGTGTGAGAAGGAAGTATGTTAGAAAACAGGAAAAGGACTGAACATATCTTTCCATGCTTTCCAATCTTCAGTCTCACAGTGCATCCTATTGTTAAGCTATTTTACAACAGAGGACTAAACTAGCAATGGTTATCTTTTCTTGCTTTAATTTATTTACAAAGGATCACAGCACCAGATTCAAATAGTGCATTTTTACACAAGAGAGCAAGAGAAGTTCCTGGTGATTTGCAGTCAAAGAAACATCTGAATGATATTCGTTGTATTTGGTATACAGGCCCCACCCACCATTCTGACAACTTACAGATCATGAAAAAATATTCTGCCTCCTGAAATTCCCTCTGTGCAATCAAACTCTCATGTCTGACTTCATCCTGACATGTTCTGAAAAGGCTTTATTTGCTGCTGGCTTCTTCCAGAAATCCTGCATGTCAAACAGCAAGAGAAGTGACTCACGGGAAAAATAAAGCACTTGGTGATCTTTTGGGTTAAGAGGCCATTGGAAGGTAGGAATACGACGACTGTGTTGTTTCTGAACAAACTCTGGAAAGGCTAAATTGAGGTGTTTGCTCTGGTTTCCCATCTGACTGTAGAAGGCTTCTAGTACAAAACAAATCATCGAGACCCTCAGAAGAGGCTGCACACTTTGGGGCAGTGTAGCCAGTGATAAAGATGGTACCAAAGCCTGGCGATGCTACTGAAACAAAAGACAGATGAGGTAGTTAAACACTCCAAAGTGAAATCTTTGGAAGAAATGTCTGAAGCACAGAGCAGAGAAATGTCGTGAATGACACTTGTTTTGTTTCTCATCTCAAAGTGCTCACAGCCTAGGTGAGTTAGAAGAGAAAGTTCACTGGCTTTAGAGCACCCCTTGGAAAAGAAACAGCCCAACTATTGAAGTGCCACTCAACCTCTTTGCCCTGTGAGCAGGCTAGGGAAGCACCTTCGCTTATTATGGCTGATCAGTTTGAAATGATAGGCCTCTTTCCAGAGGTCCTCTATCTAAAAAAATGTATTACAAAGGAAAAAAGATTGTTGTCTGGTTTTTAAAGGCACACCGCCTTCTTGTATAACACTTGGGTCTGACTGCCACAGAAGCAGCTGGGGAGAGCTAGGTGCCAAATGGAATTGTAGAAGGAACAAGGAGCTTGTTTAAAACAACAGGATACTTTGGTGACCTAATGGCAGTGGCACACGCTTGAAAAGGGAAGAACAGTCATTATATGTGGCAAAGTGAAGAACACCAATCCTCAAGAAAACAATCCACCACTCCGTGATACCTCCAGATTAAGATCGGCAACATGAGGAAACACCAGTGTGTTGATATTTACAGTTAATGAAAAAAGTGTCAGCTCTGTTGCACTTATAATTGCCCTTTCCTGGCTGTTTTCAAATACTCTATTTCTATTTGGATTCTCCACACTCCCCCAACTCCCAGGCTGGAATGGGGACAGCCAATTTTGCCAGCTTAGAAAACATCCATTTGGAAGAACTTGGAGTCAAGACATTTTCTCACTCACAGAGATCAGGCACCAATTTAGATGGAACTTGGAGACATGCTCACAACGATAGAAATGGTGTTTAACCAGCTATTTACATGGTTTGCAAATAGAGATGATACCTGTGTCCTAAGGGAAAAAGCATTGCCAGCTGTCTAAATTTAGCTGCTGATGCAGACAATAATTGGGGGGAGTTTCCTAGGTACTAAGGATTCCAGGATTTGAAACTCGTGAAGCTGTCCTGAAAACAGAAGGTATCTTCCATTAGCATCTTTGAAATCAAGCTGCTTTTAAACAATGCAATCCTCACACAGATTTCATGTAGAGCTGATACTTCTCCAAGTGCCAAAATGTGCCCTTTTTTTTTTTTTTTTTCCAATTTCCTCCAAGGAAACAGGGGGAGGGAAGGCCTCTTGGCTGATCAAAGTGATATAGGGAATGCATAGGAAACTGGTGCAGGAGCAATGCTTTGCAGATTCTTGGGAATGGCAAAGGCAGGAGGTAGCGCAGGTACCCAAGGATGCAATGAGAAGGTGAGGGATGAAATTCCATTAGTGATAAGGGAGGTAAACCATGGGTCAGGTGAATGTGTGGAGTGGGACACAGGCAACCAGGGTGGAGCAAAAAGACTGTCATATGGGGAAGAGTTGGGATGGGCAAAGGGGAACAAAGAGGCAACTAGATCCAACAGAACTTTTCAGCAGAAAGGTGAAGATGAGGGGGTTCTGCCTCATCGTGTTGTATGTGAAGTCTACCAGAAGCTTGGGGCTACAGCCAACTGCTGTTGTTCTTGCATTCAGATTCAGATTTAAACATAGGCTGGGTGGCAGCTGCCCAGCAATTTCTCTGGTTACAGAGCAATGCATGAGATCCTAGAGGAGATAGGCTGCCTTATCCCAGTCCAACCTGGAGGCCAACTGTCCAAGTAAAGCTTCGTCATTCTTGGCCGGGGAGGTGTCAGCTGCCAACATCCTTCATAGCTCAGGTGGTGCCTGCTGCCTCCCAGCACCAGAAAGGAGAAGGTGCTCCCAAACTCTTGCCCTCAGCTGAGTACTTAGTAACTGAAAGGCAGATAGAGCAGCTTCCTTTACACTCCTCAGAATTCATTTGGACACCAGATCGGAGAGGTGGGCTGATCTGTTTCTGGGGATCCTTGAAGAATCACCACATAATTTACAGGAAAAGAGCTGAAAGAAAAGTCTTGGAGTCAACATCTGTCATGAAGCAAGGAAAGCATCATCCAGGTTGGACCTCTCTAGGAGCCACAAAGATACTTAGCTCAACAAATACAACTTTTGAATAAGTTTGTCCCTTTCAGAACAACAGTCCTGCAGCAGCCTTGACCACCACAATGTCCAGGTTCAGACACACAACATAGAGAAGGAGTGGAAGAACAAGAGCAACTTCATCATGAAGAGGTAGCATAAGGATGGGATTATATCACCCATATGGCTGTTTTACGGGGCATTTCTATCTTACTTCTGTCATAACTGTAACAGAAGATACTTTAAAACAGTGGTAGAGATGATGCACCATAACTCTCTCACATGCCTGCCCCTCAGCACTAGTAGAAAGGTATGGGAATTTGTCAACGTGGGTACACCTGTGTCAGTGTAACTCATTTTCAGTCAACCCCCTCCCACTAAAACCTCCACTGAAGGTGATTTACCCAATTCATGCTTCTCAACCCAAGCATTTGACAGCAGAGGGCTGGGGAGAGGGTAATAAATTGGAAACATCTCCCATTCTGCATAGAAAGAAAGTGAAAGGAGCCAAGAGGCCAAGATATAAAAACATGGCTTTTCTATGTACCTGCAAGTGATGAACATTTGCTCGCTTAAGTAAATCATGAGATCCCAGCCCCAGCTACCTGTCCTGATGCTCACGATCTCTGTGATGGAGTGGCAAACGCTCATTTCGAATTTGGATTCTGAGGAGAACAAGTGCTATGTACAATGGGAAGTAAAAAGAAGAATATCTCTCAGGATGCAAACACTGTTCTTGGACCCTTCTGATGAATGCAATTTCTCTAAGAATCTGATGCTGAAAGGGAATTTTATTTTACTAGTATTGATTTACATTGGCTTATCCCAGCTGAAGAATTTAAAAAACCCCCTATAATATGTAAGAGGACAAATATAAGAGGACAAATAACTAGGGCAACTAACTTTTCAGCCCATACCCCATGATCACTTTTCATGCCAACAGCCTTCTATCAGTTGGGGTTTTTTTCTCCCTGCTGACCTTGGCTTGCAGTTGTGCAAATGGACAGGGAACCAAAGAAGGAGATGAACAAAACCTGAAAACACCTGTCCTTTTCCCTGTGCAGGTCTATGCAGCCACACTGGCACTGGCACTGGCACAACAGAAAGGGATGAAAGGGTAGGGGGGGATCTCTCAGAGAACTGACAATTCTGTTCCCCTAACTTGATCATGAAAGTGCAGCCCCCAATGCAAAATGACTGCTTGACATTTCCTTTGAGCTTTCTAGTTGTGGGGTTTTTTGCCAACCGATTTTGGACATATTTACATTTATAATTGCAGTCATTGTAAATGAAACGCAGTAAATAAATGCAATATAAATGTAATCTACAAAAGTGTTTTTAGAATTGCACTGCAACTAGTTTCAATATTAATTTATTACATTTCCATATATATATAAAAGAGATATTTTCACATTAATTTGCCAACTGTTCCTCAGCAAGATGTGGACTCCATAGTAATTATTACAGCACTAGAATGAAGATGTTAAAAAAATTTGCAAATTTGCTATTTTTAATACTCTTAGCACACTACTTTAACATCAGGATTCCAGCCATTATCACCAATTAGTTTGTTCAGAATCAAATTGGAAAAGACATACTGATCATGAAATAAGACTTCCCATAAAAAACAGGCAACAGCAACATGTCCAGTTACTGTGGTATAGAGCCCAAATTTGACAGTTTAACAGGACTGGTTTAGAAACCAATATCCCACTTTACAGAGCCTGAATAGCAAAGAATTCAGTGTCTTTTAATAATGCATTTCAGTGGTTACTACAGACCTATGTCTTTAAAATGAGCTTCTAGTTTTACCTTTGCTACTTTACCTTCCAGCACTCAGACCAATATCTTTGCCTGGCAGATTAAAACCTGTCTTGCTCTCTTCAGGCAGAGGTAGACCTAACAGCAATCATGTCACTTTTTAGTTTTGTCTTTAATGACGGACTGCATTTCTTTCAGCTCATTACAAGGCAGGTTTTACAGAATCAAATATTCTTGTATCACTTCTCCTCTTTTAGGTTTTTCGGTTACAAAAATTTACATAGAAGACTTAAATATGATGTCTAGTAGTGATACCACCATTACAAAAAATCTCCCTCTGCTCACATTTTCATTTTCCTGCTGATACATAAAAGAAAAATGTATTTATTCTTTTTTGTTGTAGCAGCATAATGAGAACTTAGATGCAGCTAATTACTGCACCTAACTTCCACCTCATTCTAGGAGACAGCACCTCCCAGGGCACAGTTTCTCCCATTCTGTATATGTGACCTATATTCTTTGCACTCAAAACATGGCCTTGCCCCTAGGTGAATGCAATCATTACTTTGAATGCAAGCAATTTATAAGCAATCCAGATCCTTCTGCAGAGCCAGCCTGTCAGTAGTATTTTATCAAACCACCCACCTTCTGTCACTACAAACCTTCTCCTCAGTGATTTCTCTTTTCTTCTTGACAGCCACTAAAGGTGTGGAATAGTGCTGAGCTAAGGGCAGGAGAACAGCCCCTCTTGTAAGAGATAGCAACATATAAACATATTTTGTTTGGTTAGTTTGCTTTCAATTTATTAATAATTTTAACTGGAAGAAAGTCTTATTTGAAGTCTATATAAATAAATCATTTTTATCAATCAGAATTTTGAACTTAGAAGAGCAGTTCTTTATATAACCATCATGAGTAGCGTTAGGTAGATTACTGACCTTTGAATTTTATGGATGGAGCTAGTCATTGTTGTTGTCTGAACAAAAGGGTTAGATTTTATAAACACTCCGTTTTCCTGTTTGTTCCCTTCTCTCACTGGCAAAACTAAAAATTGTTTGGTTTTTCTTTAAAAATAGAACAGGAGTAATTTACATTCCTAAAATTGACCTTGAAAACTGAACGTGTGTTTTGGAGGCTGTGAACAAAAATTATTAAGAGTTATTGAGTTTACTTCTTTCACAAATTCCATTTCCTCTGGAATCTGTTGTTCTATTCAACTCTCTACTGGAAATGGAAAACATTAACATCAGAGAAGAATCTACTTAAGGAAATCATCCTTTTTCATCTTACTTTGAGAAGAGCAAAGCCTTGCTCTTTCTGGTATCTGTACTTGACAAGAACTGTCAAATAGGATTAGGCTACTGGTTAATTCAGCCGAAGTATTTCTGGCAATGCCCAGTCCCTTTTTTAAAAATAAAACTGATGAAAAAAATGCAGATAAGAACTTTGGTTGAGCAGCAAATTGTCCTGTTCACACGTGGTCTTGGGGCAAATCAAAAGAAATTGATGTCACTGAATCAAGAATGACTGTGGGAAGAGACTGGTCATAACTGTGCTGAATCTTCTCAAACAAGGTGTGTTAACTTGCACTTTCCTAAAGCCCTGAGCACTAGCAGCGACCCCTTCTTCTTCAACCTTAACATCCATACTGCCTCTTTTCCCAGAAGATTGGACCAAAGGCTTGTGCCAATAGAAGATAGTTACTACAATCACTTCATTACAGAAGGTCTTCATACAATGTGGCATTTTAGACTGCAGCTCCACTAAGAAGGGCAATATATTCCTACAAGTACAGGAAATAAGGATATTTATGACAATTTATATTAACTTTGATCTCCCTTTTCCTCTGAGATTCAAGTCAGTTTTAGGCAAGGACTCCAGGGGCTCAGTATACCAAGAGCTGAGGCCACTTTATTTCTCAAGTGAGATCCGTTACCACGGGCATTTCCAAGAAAGGCCAAGAAGCAGGACTGCTCTGCCACTGAAAAGCCGCAGGTGCCCAAAATTTCTGGAATTTAGAAACAGTGTAATATACAGCTGGAACAGTAAGAAAATCCTTGCTAACCAACTCTTGACAGTCAACGCCTCTGGTGGAAGGCAGGAAAATTTAGAGCAGCTTAGGAGTGGAGAGCAGACACACAGTTCCACTGCTGTGTAACAGAGGCAAAGCCAGAGAGGCAGAAGTGTGTGGTGACTGTATGTAAACCAAATGTAAACAAAAACAAGGGGATTTCCAAAGCCAAAACAACAAAGAGATACATGATCGTAACTCCACAAGAGGGACAAACCCGAGGTCCTGCCTCAGGTGAGCTTTCAGTGGGAGTCTACCCATATCTAGATGGAGTAAAACTGCTTACAGATTGAGCCCAGTGTAAGATACCAACAAAGATGCTTGAACCGATTTGCCAAGGAAGGTAATGGTCTCTCCAGTTCAGTCATAATTTGACAGTGTTTGTTGCTTGATTGCATGTGTTCAGTGAGGCAGCCCTGCACCTTCTACCCCGAGGCTGCAGGACCCGTGAGCGAGTGTTTCAGATGAGCCCTGGCATTCACCTCTTTCACACATGACACGTTCACCATCTGCGTTCTCATCTTCGGCCTTGCTGCCACCCCTCGCCCAGGCTGCTGGGAGGTTTAGAAAGGCAGATGTTTTCAGTCTCTGTGGGGTCTGGTTGCAGGGGCTTTGGAAGTTACAGTACCTTAGGCCAGTGTTGTCTGGGATTCAATATTGCATTAAGTGGTGACACATTGTGGGCAGGTGGGATCTATTATTGCATTATGGAGGCTGCTGCTTCCCTGAACAGGCTATGTTTTGTGTGTGAAGCGGGCCCACACCTGCTGGAGCTGGGACCTGGAAATGCGGAGGACGGAAGGCATGAGTCTGTGGTTTCCTGCCGTGAGGGGCATGTGCCTGCGGTGGGGCATGCGCACGGGGCTGCTCTCCGCCGAACGGCTGCGCTGTATGAAAGTGCCACCAACGTGAGGGTAGTGTTCTGTCTCCAGGGTTGAGGAGGAGAAAACGGAGGACGCCAGTCTTCTCAGGGGGCTGTACCTCGGGAGGGAGTGCTGAGAAGGCCTGTCCTCCTCCAACTGAAAAAGACCAAGAAGAGTGGAGGAAAAGGTGTCAGGCAAAGACTTGACTCGCCCCTGGTTTGTGATGCGCATGCTGCAGACATCTTCGCCGGTGGATGAAAAATGCTTTTGCTCTACACAGGGCCTTACTTACTGCTCTGTGTCTATCAATTCCCAGGGATGCTATGGGCACCATAGAAGCCTGCCATTACAGGGGGCCTGCCATGCTCTCCCCAGCCACACATGGACACGAGCGACACCAGCAGTGTCAGGCTCTGCTACGTCAGTCCCCTCCTCTGGCTCTTCGGGCCACATGCCTCACCCCTCTGTTCCACTGGCATTGCTCATCTTGGCATGTCACTAGGCTATTCATACATTTTGCATAGCGGCAACACTCAAACTCTGAACACATTTGGAAACCATGTGTATGAAAAAAGGTGAAACACCTGGTGCTAAAATGATTATGTGTATTTAAAAGTGAGGGATTCTCAGGGGCTCTTTCAATGAGTACTTGCTCCAGGGATTTGCAAATGCAACTTTGAGGGCTGTTAGTACACTTTTCTCACACTTACTCTGCTGGCCTCCTGATTATATTAAGTACCTGCAGGGGGAGTGTTAATGCTTCCAGTTCTGGTAAGCAGAGCACAGACAGCAGCTGGAAAGGCAGGCAGAGTATAGTTCTCCTTTCAGTGAGAAATTTGAAACACAGAGCCACGGGAGGACATGAAAAGATGCACTCTTAGGCCCCTTTTCTGCTTCTGTGATCCCGGGATAACCAGGAGAGGGAGGAAGTACAGACACAGAGGACAGAAAACTTGTGTCAGGTTGAGATTGCAGTTCCTACCTTCCTATTACACACTGAATGGAAGAGAGAGGCATTATGGGAACGAGTTTAGCTTCTTCACCTTGAGAACGCTAAGCCCTTCCTCTTCTTTCTACCTCTGTTATGAAACTAGCACTTTCACAGGGGTCAGCAACCTCAGTTTCCAAAACCTGATCATTTTTTCAGAATCCTATTTTTCCTTTCAAATCCATTCCCTTCCTTGTGCTGCATTTCTTTTTAGGAAGTCTCCACGGGTTTCAAAATCTAATTGGGAAATGTGAAAATGCAACATTGTATTTTCTTAAAGACAAAACTGCTCTCTGTACCTTACTGGAGATGTTGACCTTGCACTAGAAAAAGAGCTGAATGTCATCCAGCCTCATCTCTTTCCTGTCACTTTCAATATCTTTGCAGTGCTTTGAGACAGATATTTTCATAAGCACCTGAGAGCCACTCAGTTCATGGTGGGCATTAAATGTGAAAAGCAATTATTCACAGTCCTAAACGTACTTCATGTCACTGCATAGATCAGTCTCGGAAAATAATAATGTAATGCTGTCATACAGGGTACCTGAGCTAGACAAATAAAATATAGACAGCAGCATTAATTTCTCATAAAGACAACTATCTCTTTTTGCATAGATGGTATAGAAATTCAGCCCTGGGTGTACTGTTTGCAAGCTGCACAACTAAGCATCCTGGAATTTTTATTCTTAGTTTTTGCTCCATGTTTGGGTTCATCATATTGTATGATTTCCAGGGTATACATCATGCCAACGTGGTAAAGATTTCTCAGATCAAAAGCTGCCAGCTACCCAGATAGACTTCCTTTACAGCACAGGACCAAGGACCTTGCCCAGGCCAAGAAGGAGCAAGTGCACTTTGGTTTTGTTGCCTCTGGGCTGAAGCTGAGGTTACAGACATGCCACTTTTTTTCATTGATGCTCTAATGCTAAAGCTACACAGTCAATGCTGCTCCCTTTTGTGCCCTTGCGGTAATCAGGCTGGACCACCTTCCAACAGGCCTATTCTGCTCTGTTTGGACAGAAGCAGGATGACACCTCGCATGTGAAATCCCAGAAAAATGTGATGTTGATAAAACTCAATATATTTTACAGATATAAAATGTAATTAGGAATTTCTGCTGAGCTTAAGGTTTTGATTGCTATTATCTGTAGATAGATAGATAGATAGATAGACAGACAGACAGACAGACAGACAGACAGGCAGAGGTGAACATTACTTCTACTATCACCCTTTTGCTGATCCTTTATTCCTAACACATGGATGGACAGGGACCCTGAATCTAAAGAGTCTAAGAAGCCAACTCTATGTTCATCCTTCTCCATCAGCTGACAAGCTCCTCTTCTCATGAAGGGAAGCTGGAGGAGCTGAATGTCAAAGAATCACATCATCTGCAACAAGCACCAAAAGCAGCTCAACAGGAATTAAAATAAGCAAGGTGCAGTGAGTCTTCCTCTGTACCAGGACTTCCCATGAGATCTATGCTCCACTGCAGCCATCTTCTTGTTATCTGAAACTGGGAGGTATCTAAGATGTGAGAATATTTGGGTCAGAAATTCCTCCAGGCTATTCTGAGCCTCCTCTGTACTTGACTTTTGTCGCAGCAGCATCTGATCATATTATGCTCTCTCTTACACCCACAGAGTTTCACGAGGACAGCACCACCTCTCACATAGACAAAATGATGAAATATAGGCTAGGTAAGTAGACAGTGAGTTGGACTGAAAACTAGCTGAGCTCCTGGCCTCAAAGTGTTTAGAGAAAAAAAGTCCAGCTGAAGGCCAGTCACTAGTGGTGTAGCCACGGGCTGATAAGGCAGCCATCACTGTTTAACAACTTCATTAATGACCTGGATGATGGGGCAGAGTGTCCCTTCAACAGGTACAGATTCACAGGTGATATAATACTGGGAGGAGGGGCTGACACACCAGAGGGTTGTGCTGACACTCAGAGGTGCCTGGATAGGCTGCTGAAATGGGCAAAATCACAAAGATCAACAAAGGGAATTGCAAAGTCCTGCATGTGAGGAGGAACAGAACATACTGAGGGCCATCTGTTTGAAAAGGAGTTTGACAGAGAAGTACCTGGAGGTCCTGGTGGCCTCTAAGCTGGACACAAGCCAGCAAGGTGCCTTTGTGGCAGAAAGGCCCCAAAGCCTCCCAGGATGCATTAGGAGTGATGCCAGCAGGCTGGGTGACATGGTCCTTCCCCTCTACTCACACTTGGAGTGCTGTGTTCCAGTTCTGAGGTGCCCGGTATAAGAGAAACATGGACATACTGGAGATATTCCAGAGAAGAGTCACAAAGATGACAAAGGGACTGCGAGACCTTTCACCTGAGGAAAGGCTGTGAGAGCTGGGACTTTTATTCTGGAAAAGAGAAGGCTCAGGGTGTTCTCATCAACATTTATAAATACCTGATGGGAAAAAGAAGATAGATCCACACTCTTCTTAATGGTGTCCAGTGAAAGAACAAGAAGAAATGGACATAAATTGAAATACAGGAAATTTCACTTAAACATAAGAAAAAGGTTTTTTATCGTAACAGTGACTGAACACTGGGACAGGTTGCCCAGAGACATTGTGGAGTCTCCATCCTCAGAGATATTCTGACTGGACACTGTCCTGAGCAACCTGCTCTAGGTGATCCATCTTGGAGCACAGGGTGGGACTAGGTGATCTCTAGAGGTCCCTTCCAATCTCAGGTGTGTTGTGATTCTATTACAATTCAGAAGTCACTGACTTTCTGCCAGTAATGGCTCATATATTGGAGCCAGGTAACGGAGAAACAGAAAAAAACCATTAGAACAGGGATTACCCAGTTGCTCTCAGTTAGTTGACTCAGTATTGACACCAATGGATGATCAACAGTTTTTGGGACACCAAAATGAGGTCACAAATTGGTACAACAAAGCCTATGACTTCAGTCACAGTAGTTCTGCATTTAGTGAAATTTTTACCTATCCTAAAGGCTCACTTCATATTCAAAGATAAGGAAGATTTACTAACATGCACACACACATACACACACAGAGCCTAATTCCAGTTTCAATCAAATCCAGGGAAGCCCAAGCCTGAGCTACAGGAAATGTGTCATTGCTAACAAGGCCGTCAGTATCTTCACTAGTTATATCCTTGGTCAACTTCTTGTTAGTGTCCCTCCTTATTCGTTGTACATAAGGAGAACAGGCTTCTGCTTTCCTTTAGGCACGAAGTCATTTTTCCTTTGAGAGTTAGTAGTTGGTTTTGTGACATCAAATGGAGAAATATGAATAACACTTCAAAGCTGTGTGTATAGAGGCAACTGAAGGATCCCGACATCAAAGGAAGAACAACTAAATCCCAGTCAGCCAAAGAAGTCCAGTGTTGGTCTGTATGCACAAAGCTAGGCCAAGGAGTAAATAGAGGGTATTTCAGAGCATAGGAACAGAAAAATCCAGTCAACTGGAGAACAAAGCCTATCTAATATATTAGCAGTAATCACCCACAGTCCCACCTGATTTACCTTTCTTGCCTGCTTGTTAAGTATCACTGTGCAGTGATAAGCAGCCTTCATACCACATCATACCCAGCTCCCCCAGTCATTTCACATGCTGTGGCCAAGAAGGCATCTCTGGCCTTCTTTGTCACAGTAAATATGTCAGCGAAGTGTCTCTCATGTTTTTTACAGCTGATTCTTATCAGCTGGCTCTTACTATGTTCATTGCAGAATTTTGCAGATCCTGCACTGACCAACCCAGTAAGTGCACACACAGAGAAAATTCAGACACAGAGCCTTCCAACTCTGCCGATCTTGCCTCAGGTAACCTCTAGATATCTGGGGCATTCAACATATTGGCTTTATACAGCAAACAACTCCACCTAGGAACCTTGCAACTGGATGCAGTCTCCATGAGAAGTATGTTCTGCTTCTATTCCATGCTCAGCAGGACAGTCCCACTGGTGTCTGCTGTCAGCATTCCTAACCTTCCTGTAAGTGCTGCAGCATGATACACCTTAGCAAGCAATACCTTGCCTCACAGGCAAGGATTTGCTTTGATTCCTTTTACATAGATTCTTGTATCATTCACATTCTGCTGCCAAAACTAACAGTCCTTTTTTCCTTGTACCTCTCAAGGATCTAAAGAGGAGAAGAAAATGGGAAACATCTGAATGGAAGGATGTTCTTTTAACATGCTTCAGTCCAGTGAACGCTTCTTTGGAGAAAAAGCTCAAGAGGGAAAGGGAAATGGAGTTACTGTCTTCCAGAGAGGAACAAGCAGACTGCACAAATGCTTGTCATATCAGGGCATAACTGTGTACATTACCCAAAACTCGCCTGCTCTTTGCTGTGCATATGGATCCCACGTGCATGAGAAATCTTCATTAACATACAAATACCAAAAGCTCTGAGGAGAACAATTTGATTGTCTCTTGCACTGAGCACTCTGGGACAGCCTTCTTTTGAGAAAGGAAGATTAGATATGACAGAGGGACTCTGAGCCTAACAGTGTATCATATTTTTCCAAATTACCTCCAACCAAAACCAGAACTTCTTTATAGCATTAGAAGGCCACAGGAAAAAAGCAAAACTGAAAGAAAAAAAGCCCTCTACAGCTATCTGTAAAAAACACAGTAGGTAAAGAACATTTCTGTGACTAAATACATGGTGACAACAATGCCTCTCACTGAAGTAAGGCTGATAAGTGTGCTGGTTACTCTGAGCTTTATAGTAGGTATTTAAAAGAAAGTTTAATTCCAAGGAGCTATTTTATGATTTGCATTGCTGCAGGCCTGTGCAGTGCTGATATGTAATTAGATTAGAGGGCATTTTCTTGCCATACACTGCTGTTGCTGCTGAGAAACTATGTGGAGAAGATTTGCTAGCAACACTTCCATACAACTAACCAGTTATTAATAAAACACTGTGGGAAAGCATAAGAGAACTGACTAAAGACACCCACCATCACAACTGTGCTCTCTTTTTGTTCCTGTGCCGAAATGGTTGAAAGATCTCAGTAACAGTGTGTCCTTAGAAGGGGGCTATGTCACTAGCTATAGGGAGCACTTCTAAGGTGTTCACAACATTTGCAAGCACTGTCAGAAGAGTTTCACAAGAGCAGTCATGCTTAGAATCAAAGACTTCTCCAGCACAGCTGAGGTTTCCTACGATGATGCTATGCTAGGCAACAAGGTACAGACCCAGGGATCTTACCTGTCTCTGAGGACCAGTAGGTTCAGATTCTCGTCTCCTTTGTCGGAGAGCTGGTGCTGAATGTAAGGGGGAGTGGGCTGGACTTCCTGTCTGCTGTTCATGTCTACTGTCAGATACTGTTTGAGAAGGTCCTTCATGTCTATGGGAACTGTCCTCCTCAGTCACAGGCTGCATACCCCGACTTCGCCCATCATGCGTCTTCGGCCTGACTGCAGCATCTGCCCCCAAGCGCCTTCTCTCTTCACCATCCTCAATAGGCCTTAGTTCCTCGGGCTCCTCATCTGTGGTACCAGAGGTGCTTGGCTCAGCACCTGGGTGAAAGTCCTTCAGTTCTGTCTCCTTATCAATGATAACCCACTCCTTACTATCAAAGTCCTCCTCTTCTGCAAGGGGCACTGAGCGGAAAGCGTTGCTGAGGGCTTCGTGTTCCACCGAAGCAGACACATCCATCCTACCACTTGCCTGCCGGTCCGCCTGGCCAGTATCGATGGACAGCATCTGGGCTGGCTGGGAGGAACACACAAGCCGTGATGGAGAGCCAGGTATATCCATTCGAGATCTAGAGACAGAACATGAAGCCATTAAAAATACATCAGGTTTGTGGTCAAAGACAGAATAAGACAAATAAGAGAAAACCTGTGTAGTCCTTCTTGCTCATTTCTTGGTATGCTTCAGAAAGACAGCCTTAAGCAAAAATATTTCTTTAGAACCTACAGTGGCATAAAGATGTTCCCCTAAAGTGCTTCAGTATAACAATTCAGCATCTCTTTTCCTCCTAGACAGAATCAAAACCATTTTTCCCCAACATCTTTCCCCTTTGATAAGTTTTACTGGCTTGTGAAAAAAAAATCAAATCAAAACACCCCTAAATCTACTGTCTGACTAACTAGTGTCTCTCCTGGGGTCCTATAACCAGCTTCACTGTGCTCTCTGTGTGGTGGCCACTGAGGCCTCTAAGGTGGCCACACAAGTTCTTTGAAGACAGCAAGAATCTTTCATCCCATCACACACAGATAACCCCAAAATATTCTGAAGAAGCACAAAGTAAATATGGCAAGGATCCATTTACAAAGGGTAGTATAATGTTCGGTGGCTCACAGTCTAAAGAGCAGCAGCTTCTGCAGCCATGCAGAAATACCTTTCAGAAAGGCTCTGGAAGCTCCTTGTGTTTCAACAGTTCTGACAGCATCTCAGCTGGAGAAGTCAGTGGCACTTCTGTCTTTCTGCTCCACAGTGTTATGATCCACGTTTCTCATTTGACCTGCATCTGCCTCTTAGTTTGCTTTTCCACCTATCTCAGAGGCAAGCAGCTTGCTGCACAAAGCCAAAGTGTCTGCTGTATAAATTTTTGGATATCTGCAGTGCATTTTACAAAGCAATTTCAACAGGATCATCCAGGAGCCTTGCAGATTCTTCTGGGGAAAGCCTTCCAATTTTTGATGAAGAAAAGGGAAGTAGAGAAGTAAGTGAACCAAAGGTTGATGTAGATAGAAGTTGTGAGCAAAAACAAAGATCTCAGCAAAAGTGATGTGATGGATCTGAAAGAAGCAAGGCTGTACTTGGTGTAGTCTTAAAAATATATTGTTGTGAAGAAAGACCACTTAAGTATGCAAACTAAGAATGAAAAATGGCCTATACTGTGTATGTGAAGAATTGGATTTTAAAGAGCTGTTGCTGAAAAAATAAAACAAAACTCTGAATTTAGCCAATGTTTTCATCCATTCCCCAGCAGAGGAGAGAAATCTTGAGAAGAATAATTTACTCCAGAAAGCCAAAAGAATTTGCCAGTGCTGGGATTCAAATCTGTGTTGCGAAAGGATGAAAGTGGAATAAAGAGATATAGTGGGGCAGAATGGGATTGTATTTGCACCATGCCTGGTGCAGGCTACTTGGAAGATGAAAAAAGATACTGATTTTAAAACCAGAAGCAGAGAAAGGGATGCATTTAGCATGATGCTGAGTAGACAAAGAATAATGGAAGAAAGAAAGGAAGGAGTTAGAAGCATTCAGTGAATATACAGGACTAGTGTTGCTGACTGTTTATAATGCTCTGTTTCCCTTCCTATTTTAAAGAGTCTTTCTTCTGAGTAAGAAGAAAACAAACAGGTAGCAAGTTATTCAAACCTTAAATTATTAATAGCAACACAAACAGCCTTTTCTAAACCAGAGAAAAGCACTGGATTACCGCAGCCACTCAGAATAAAACACTGCCTAATACACTGGGGGAAGTGCTTGGGGCTCTTCCTCACTCTAGTTCTTTTACATCCTACTTAATGTCCAGCTAGTGTCTCCTTGTGACTGTTCTTCTCGGCTGAAGTCTGTCAGATTTTCTCTGAGAAGAAGGCGTGTCTCTCCTCTACCTCATTTAGAGGGGCCATTTCACCACTACATCCTGCAACCACAGCTCATGCCCTGAATTTCAATTAGAAGCAGAAAACAGATGTGAAGGGCATTACCAGCACCAAGGGCTTATGTTTTGTAATGTGTTCTCCAGCACACAATAGTTTAAAAAGCTTTTTTTCATTATTTTTTATTATTCTTGCAGTTTTTTATTTATTACTTTGCTGTGGATCTGAGAGAAGGTATTCCTAATACCCTGAAAATCAAGATGCAAAGCAAACAAGCACAATGCTGTATGCTGAAACGTGAAAACTACTATTCCTATTGATGAAAAATAAGGAAAAAAAATAAAATAATGAAGCCCACCAGATCAGGATCTGCCAGCTAGTTCCCAGAATACATGCACCCCTATGTGTAAGTATCCTAATTAGAAGATTCATCCTTCCCTCCCACCTCAGGCCAGCCAAAAGTTTTCTGATTGTTACTTCATCTCTGATCTGATGCTTTGCCTTTCCTTTGAAAAACGTCCCTCCTTCCATCCATGGAGTTCTTCCCATCCTGGGACAGGATGGGAATCATTCCCACTAACTCTCCTTATTAAGAGACATGAGTTTATATCTCTTCAGAAGGATTATAAAGCCCATGAACTCCTCCACCCAGAAATGAACTTCCAGCACCTGCTGATCTAATGATTAGGTTGGTCTCAATGGTCAATAATCAAGACACTGCCAGAAACAGTAGGAGGCTACAGAGGGTGAACAAACCTTCTTTCATGTGGATCCCCTTTGCCATCAGCAGTGGAGAGGCGTTCTGACTCCGGGCTGTTCACACGGCGGTATCTGAGGGAGCGTACTTGTGCGGTGGGGGACTCCGGAGGCACTCGGACAGGGGAACTGGGGCAGACACCGTTTCTCTGCTCCTCTTCCACCATGCACTGAGTCTGCAGTGGGTAAACACAAAGAACTTCAAAATCTGGCCAAGAACATTGATTTCCCATCCATCACTGTTGCTCAGTGCTTTCTTCTAGGACACAGTTTCAGCTGCCTTTTCACAACCTACACAAGCAATTTCTGACTGAATGCAAAGGTCCCTATGACCTGGCAATTATCTAGTATTAAAATAAGGTACAGATTTTAAATCAATTCAAATATTTGAACATCTTTACAAGGTAGCCTTTGCATTTCAATTACCCTGAATAGTTGATCCAAAGGAATCCATTGGTTAACCTACTGCATACACAAACTCTAACTGCTTATCCAAGATGTCTAAGAGCCCTTGTTTGTCAACGTTCATCTATGCAGTCCACACATTATACTGTGTAGGGAGGAAGGGGTTGAAAATGGAAGATTTGGCTAGGAAATAGCACTATTTTTAGTTGTTTCTGCTCAAGATAACTCTGCAGCTAGGAAGGCAGAAAGGAACATGGAGGTACTGACTGACAACAGGCTGAACATGAGCCAACAGTGTGCCCAGGTGGCCAAGAAAGTCAATGTCATCCTGGCCTGTATTAGGAACAGTGTGGCAAACAGGACTAGTGAAGTGATTCTTCCCCTGTACTTGGCACTGGTGAGGCCAGACCTCTAGTGCTGTATCCAGTTCTGAGCCCCTCAATTCAGGAAGGACACTGAGGTGCAGGAGCATGTCCAAAGAGGGGCATGGACAGGTGGCATTCATGGTGAGGGTGGTGAAGGGTCTGGAGAACAAGTCCTATGAGAAGCAGCTAAGGGAGCTGGGGTTGTTTAGTCTGGAGAGGAGGAGGCTCAGGGGAGACCTCATCACTCTCTACAACTGTCTGAAAGGAGGTTGTAGTCAGGTGGGTATCAGTCTCTTCTCCCAGGCAACCAGCAATAGGACAATAGGACACAGTCTTAAACTGCACCAGGGGAGGCTTAGGTTGGATATTAGGAAGAAGTTCTTCACAGAAGGAGCGACTGGGCAGTGGAATGGGCTGTCCAGGGAGGTGATGGAGTCACCATTCCTGGAAGTGCTTAAAAAAAGCCTGGATGTGGCACCTAGTGCCATGGTCTACTTGACAAGGTGGTGTTAGGTCATAGGTTGGACTCAATGATTTCTTATCCAACCTAGATGATTCTGTAATGCTAAGAATATTTTTTCAGTGTGAGAATTTTCACATATTGTGTTTCTTTGGGTTGTTTTCTGTCTGATGAAAGAAACGGAATTCTCTCAAAGAAGACAACGGAATGTTGTTAAAGACTTAAAAGCATCCTTTCCCACAGGCTTGGAGGGAATGGAGATAAGAGAGTTTAGAATCGTCAAAACAGAGCCTGTTGATGAACCTGCACATGCATCAGGCCTTTAATATGCAAGGCAAAGCCCAGACTGGGCTGGTGCTTTTGCCCCTGCTAAGTTTGGACTTAGCAGTGTATGTATGTCTCTGCAATGATGGAATAAATCTATCCTTCATACTTGAGCTGTGAGTTGTGGCCATCTTGGTTAATCTGCATCTATCAATTCATACCATTGCAACATACAAACTTTTACATCTGATGAACTTGATATGACTAAGCCATCTCCTGATTACCAGGGTAGTTTGGGGGTTTTTTTGTGTTTTGTTTCTTTGTTTGTTTGTTTAAATCACGGTACTCTAAACAAAGTCCTCCAGGACGTACATTCAACCACAACATCTGTAAGAGCTTTCCACAGACCCAAGGTCACACATGGACCTGAACATGCTCATGGACATGTACATATTTCCTCATATCGGTATATATTTCCTTTTCATACGGCCTTAGTGAATTTGATTTTTTTTTTAATTTAGCAGCAGAAAAGGGAGCTTCTCTGCTGCATGCCCTACATTCACTTATTCATGCTAGAGACTTGAATATAAGCAGCTTCTCAGTTAAATGCTGCTGATCAAGACAGTTGCCTTTGTGCATGCAATGAGTACCCAGCAAGTCAGTCAGCGTCCATAAATTAACAGACCTAAACCATTCAGGCTGGGTTTGCAATGCATAACTAAAGAGCCTTTGCAGCTAGGAATAGTGGAGGAGAACTTTCAGGCATTAGAGGAAAAGCAGAACAGATGATAATGATTTCATCTGTAATTCATTCATGACCAGGAGAAGGTTAGTGACAAAGGAAGGTCAAATGCATCTGTGAAACAAGAAAAGTGCTGATGTAACTGTCGGGTAGCAGGCAACTTGGTAAGATCCAAGAGCAGAGAATTGGGGGATGGTGTGGGAGAACAGTGACAGTAAGCCCTGTCCTTAGCACAGAAACAGGGGAAGTGGGACAGAAGGAAAACAAAATTGTGTGAACAAAGAAATAAGGATGACCTTAGAGAATTATTAGGAAGAGAAAAGGCAAGATCCACTCATCACCTAAATGCAAAGAGCAAGACAAGGAGAGCCAGTTACTTTTAGTGCTACAAAACTGAAAGATGAAGGATGGGGATGCCGTGAATAGCAGAAGGGTGTTTAATACACCAGCTGCCCTTGTGGTTCTGAAAGACACAAGGCATGCCTCAGATTACAAGCAGAGGTGAAGCTGTGTCCTTAGGTATCAAATCTGCAGCATCTTTTTTTTTTCATATGGTGACTGTTACTTAAATAAAAAATTATTCTCTCTCAGAGAACACTTAGAGTAAAGATAATAGGTCTGGCACAGGAAAAGGACAGGCAAAAGTCACACCAAAGATAACAACACCCATGGAGAGAAAGGACTTCAGCTTTGGAGAGCATGATGCCCTGAGGTCTATGGCATAGACTGCAGTGTAGTACAGACTTGTCAGAACTGAAGTGCTCATTGCCATCCTGACTAAGTCTGGAAGCTCCTTTGCCAGTAACCTGACAACAAATAGCATATTCCCTGGTGGGAGAATTACCTGATTACGCTGTGGATCTTATAGAAACCTCTCCTGCCTCTAGCTGCTGTTATGACAGAGCTTGTGCACGACAGCACCAGGTACCTAAGACATGACATAGAACTAGCACACAGAAAGGACACTTAGGACTCCCCCATGCACATCTCAGTCTGACTGAAAGCATTAATGCACCTCGTGGTTAAAAGGAACAGAAAAGCACACAGAAGTTACCATGATTTTTCTGTATGTTGTGTGAACAGAACTGTCCCTCTCTACCAGGCTTTTCTTATGTCATGTGCCTTCAAATGAAAACTTCTGGGAAAGCACACCGTTACCAGTGAGAGATGAAGAAGTGATTTGAAGTTGGTTCAGAATTCCCAGTGTTGGGGGATACTGCTGCTGACATTCCATACATAAAACTCATTGATCTGAAATATTTGCATTGGAGAATTTTAAGCAAGTTAGATAAGATTATTTCTTGTCCATGCATAATGTTTTTTCTACTAAGACTAAGGATAGTGAAGATATCTACATTGCTGAAATAAGGACTACCTTTTTACTAGTAGAGACTGAAGTGAATTCTGGTCAGACCCAGAAGACTGATAAATTTAACATGCTAGTCCACAAATGTCCACTAAAGACAGGTTTGTGACATGAATCCAATATACCCTGACAACATTTTAAGACTGATGAACATTTCTCAGCTAACAGATTATACATGTATCTGATGTCCTGCCACAAATACTAACTTATTTACAATATATAAGCTGATCTAATAAATAAACTAAGGGGTAGATTCTTATACTTAACATTTACTATAGTATCATCATTCAATGGGGATGCATCCAAGAAATTAAGTAAGATTTACATGAAAGGACTGAGAAACATCTTAGAGATTATGAGGAAAATCAACTGAAGTATACACTTTACGCAAGCTAAAAAGGGTAATGTGATTTTAGAATGCAGAAATACAAGAATATTAAGTGATGGTTTCTCTCACTCTTCACAGGGGTGAAACCATCATTAGATGCTCCTTATAGATTGTCCTACCCTTAGAAAGGAAAGTTAAAAAAAAGGAAGAGATAAATTAGTGATGATTTAAGATACAGAAAAATACACCTTACAAAGACATCTCTGATTAAATGTATTTACACAAGAGGTTGGGAAACAATAAAATTTTGGCTTATAATTTCCAAGCTTGAGGCATTTCAGATATTGTATCAGTTATGCAAGGACTAGAATTTCCTTGCTTGAAGTATCGAAATCCTAGATAATGACATGATTGTAAGAAAGATTCACTTTAGCATTAGTGGCCCCCAAAATATCACTTGCATAAAGATCCAAATTAATCCCAATGGCTTTTACTCTGTGAAAAAATTGTTTTTAATTTCCTCTTTCCACAAGGAAACTCCTCAATGCTTTTTGGCCTGCACTGTAACGTAGCATGTTACATCAGTGCACCTGACCATTGCCCTAAATCCAACAGCCACAGGAGATCAGGGAATGTTCTTTACTTTGCTGATGCTGATCCTGAGTTTGTTGCGATTCACATCTGTCTCTTCCCAAACTTCACCCTCATTGAAAGCGGTGTTTGGAGCCTGACCAAGACCTTCCACTGGTCGGCCTGATAGGATGGGAGGAGCATTCTCTTGATCACTCAGATGTTCACCCTGTAGGACATCCTCAGTGTTCTCACGAAGCAAGTCCCCAGGTACTGGAGTGACATTAACCACTCTATGGAAGAGATAAGATAACACAAATTATCAGTATATAAAGAAGGAGGCCTATCACACTGCCCCACAGGAATTCCACAGCTTTTAGGGTATGATCAGGTTGAAAAACAGGCAGTCCAGCTTTATCCCAGATATGACAGCCTGAATCAGGATATCTAATGTAAAGTCACAAAGATAGTGGGTTGTATCAGTGGAAGCATGTTGGGACCCTTGATACACAGGCTGAAAGCTTCTTCAGAAGTGCCCATCACACAGTATTGGGCTTAGAAGAAACTTTCCTCTTTACACAAGCAAATGAGGCTTAATAGGCCTCATAGCTTTTATCTTCTGTAATACTACTAGGGATTATTGTTATTCCCCAATGTCAGCTCCCTCAAAAGCACCAAGACAGATCAGTGAACCAAGCCTTATCATTTTTAGTTTGGACTCACCTGTACCTCTGAGCATCAATCTCTGTGTACCTTTGCACCAGCACATGAAACACGCTGTAAAGGCTGAGGAGCTGCGTTAGAGGTGAGCAGTGCATGCACTCAGCTGTACTCAGCTCACAACCACAAACACACCCCACAGCAAGGCATCAGTGGCCTCAAAGCAGGTGCTCTCACAGAAGCTCCAGGCATGTATGCCATATAATATGCACAATATACAAGCTCCATTTATCCTACTCAGAGATCTCCAGACATCCCTTAATGTGACTCCAACCCACACATTCATCCCCAGCAGAAAATGCGTTTTCAAGACAACAAGGATCTGAAACTGGGTTCCTACCACCTCAGACATATATATATATATATATATATATATATATATATATATATATATAAAGTCAATTGAAGTGGTGGATGTCATGAGGCCCCAGCTTCCCAGGATCATAACAGTCTTGAAATCTTTAAAAAACGAACTTATTACTGAGCTTGTTGACCGTAGTCTGAGTGGCACAACTGCAACACTCACCCAAACATGGCTGCTGTTTGCCTGGTGTTTTGCTGTGGTGGAGTTGAGGTGCTAGTGGATAACAAAATATCTGTACCAGCTTTCTCCCAGTCAAAGGCTTCATTTTCAGTGATGCCTCTTTCTTTCATGCTGTTCTCAAAAACGGACAT